>CP098263.1:2400000-3600000 GCA_029635245.1 Nannizziopsis arthrosporioides | reverse complement strand
CTCCTGCTTGCTAAGGCAACTCAACTTATACCGCTCTCCGTTGAGCTGTGGCTAGCACTGGCGCATCTGGAAACTCCTGAAAACGCTCAAAAAGTCTTGAACGCTGCCAGGAAGGCTGTGCCGACTAGCCATGAGATTTGGATTGCGGCCGCTCGGCTGCAAGAACAAATGGGAACGGCCAATAAAGTCAACGTTATGAAGAGGGCTGTCCAAGCACTTGCTCGGGAATCTGCAATGCCGGAGAGAGAAGCTTGGATTATGGAAGCTGAAAAATGTGAGGAAGAAGGTGCCGTGCTTACATGCGGTGCTATCATCCGCGAGACTTTAGGCTGGGGTCTAGATGAAAATGATGATAGGAAAGATATCTGGATGGAAGATGCAAAATCAAGTATTGCCCGTGGCAAATACGAAACAGCCCGCGCAATATATGCATATGCGCTCAGGGTGTTTGTCAACAAGAAATCTATTTGGCTAGCTGCCGTCGATCTAGAACGCACACATGGTACCAAAGAGAGTCTCTGGCAACTACTTGAACGTGCGGTCGAAGCTTGTCCACAAAGCGAAGTCATGTGGATCCAGCTTGCCAGAGAAAAGTGGCAAGCTGGAGAGATTGACAATGCAAGGCGTGTACTTGCTAAAGCTTTCAACCAAAACCCAAATAATGAGGACATATGGCTTGCCGCAGTTAAACTGGAGGCTGATGCCAAACAAACAGATGAGGCTCGAAAACTTCTTGCTACGGCACGCAGTGAAGCTGGGACAGACCGCGTCTGGATCAAGAGTGTTGCATTTGAGCGACAATTGGGAAACAATGACAGTGCGCTAGATTTGGTAAGCCAGGGCTTGCAGCTTTATCCCAAAGCCGACAAACTTTGGATGATGAAAGGTCAGATATTCGAAAGTGAAAAGAAATATCCTCAAGCTCGCGAGGCCTATGGTACAGGTACACGGGCATGCCCGAAATCAGTACCTCTCTGGCTACTTGCGTCGCGCCTTGAAGAGAAGCTCGGTGTCGTAGTAAAAGCTCGGTCAGTTCTCGATCGTGCTAGGCTGGCCGTGCCTAAAAATGCCGAACTATGGACTGAGAGTGTCCGCGTCGAACGTCGGGCAAACAATCTCAATCAGGCTAAAGCGCTCATGGCGAGAGCCCTTCAGGAGGTACCGAATTCTGGGCTTCTGTGGAGTGAAAACATTTGGCACTTAGAGGCTCGGACGCAACGTAAACCGCGAAGTCTCGAAGCAATAAAAAGCGTCGACAATGATCCTATTCTTTTTGTTGCGGTAGCTCGCATTTTTTGGGCCGAACGAAGATTGGAAAAAGCAATGGGATGGTTTCAAAAAGCCATTCTAGCAGGCAGCCATTTGGGGGATGTTTGGGCTTGGTACTATAAGTTTCTACTGCAGCACGGAACTGATGTGAGTAGACTTCCCTTCCTGGCTGTACTTGGAATGCCGTAGCTGATCTAGTTTCTTCACAGGAAACTCGCGAGGATGTCATAGGTAAATGCGTTGCAAGCGAGCCAAAATATGGTGAAATTTGGCAATCGATAGCCAAAGACCCAGCTAACGCATACAAATCGTCTGAAGAAATACTCAAACTCACCGCCGAACGTTTGAGTTGATTAAAATATTTTATTCTATTTTGTGACTGGTATCCAAGGGTTTACGGCGCTGAGGAGGTCACACGAAGTCATGATAATCTGTACAATAGTATAGGACCATATACCAATCCAAAGATCCGATTTGAACGTAGTATTCATCTGCAATGGCTCTTGTTCGATCCCACACAGTAACATGCAAAGACGCCGATTAACACTTTCGTGTTCAGTCAAGTATAGTACATGAATGACGCAGTCACTACCTGTAAAGTGCCAGCCTCAGGTCTGTAGCTGGGTCATGATCATTTGCTAATAACACTGCCATCCAAATAACTCCGTGCCCCAATTCCAAATTCCAAATCAACCAGATCATTATGCCAGAACTACCGCCCAGGATGCATTGTTGTCCATAACACCAACCAATAAAACGTAACGATAACTCGACTCTCAGGCAGCCATGCTGAGGCATTCATCGAGGAGTGAGTTGAGTTGCTCCCGATCAGCCCAACCTGCACCTTGCCAGTCCCAATCGCCGTCATCTATGTCCATCTCATCCGCATCGAACGCCTCTTCTCGTACCCTATTATTTTTGGATTCAACCTCCCTGACATAGTCCTCACGCTCCGCTTCAAGTTCTCCCTCGAGGTAGCCGTTCATGACTTCGCTGACGATAAGTGGCATATGGCCTAACAAATTGCTGTTGAGCTCCAAAGTGAATTTAAGGTCCTGCACACCCAAGGCTTTCCTTGCGCTAGCTTCTTTGGCTTCAACAGGCAACAGCCCATTGGCAGTGTTCTTAACCAACTCTCCACGCATGAAGGCCAATTCCTCCTTCTCCAACTGTTGTCGGTATTTCCTCGTCATTGTATTATTTATCGTATCCGAAGGGCCATTCGACCTTGTTTGCGAAAATACATGCGAGAGGAACTGCTTGATAAAATTCTCGGTCGCAATGGACATGAATACTGCACACGAAAGCGAGGCACCATTCGTCAAAGACTCCTCGTAGCATATGGGTACCATGCGCGCATGTATTGATTCTGCATCTGGAAACTCGCCAATCTCTGAGGCAAGTGGTTGAGCGTAGCGCTTTCGAATCTCTAGCTCCCAATCTGTTGTGAGGAAGTACAACGGTCAGCGATATTCCCCTCCAAGACCTATAATGTTAACACCCACTAGTTGTGTTCAGGCCTCCAGCGCTCGAAGGGCCTTGATCAGCTACTCGTATTTGCTTTGCTAGATGATATTCTTCAAGTGGGTTAGGTATCGCGTGAGGGTCCGGCTAGCAGCACAGTTAGCCTAAATTATTCTAGCTAGAAGGTCGATTCCCAAAGGTATCTTGTCTTTGACCAACTTACCTCCGGAATAGCTTTTAATCTTCTACGATCCTTCGGTTGTAGTTGCATCACCTCCGTCTTGAGCCTTTGTTCAGCGGCATCACCCGATGCTGGTTTCGATACCACCGTCGGCTTATCGTTTGCCGAAACCCAACTCGCGACGCCATGATCTGGCAGGTCTCTCGTGAGATTCCCAATAATTGCACATACGAAATTATTGTGTAGATGTTCTAGCCTCGGCTCGGCGCACAGGAAATGATCGACTCGTCGCGAGAACTCATTCTGATTCAAATGCCCTTGAACGAATTCAAGTATTAGCACAGTAGGATGTATATGATTTTAATGCCATACCTAAGAGGAGAAGGGTTATCGCCTGCTTATACCCCGCCCAGTTGTCTCCGACCGCCAGTTTCAGTTCCGTATATATCGGCTCGATGTCCAGGCGCGGAACAGATATCAGTGCTTTTGTAAGTTTCTGTGTAGCTGGAGGGGCAGAGGTGACTGATTTTACGGCTGGAACAGAGGTTGTTGCAGAGTCTGTCCCTGTTAATGCGGCTGGGTTGATCTGCATTGTCAAAGGGTTGAACTCGGGATGTCGGGGCTGCAAAGAGCCAGAAGATCGCAGGAGTGGACCTCTATTCACATCAGAAAATATGTTGTTTCTCTTAGGATATGATAGAATGGTACGAATGTCATTGAATCGAGATGAAATTAAAGGAATACTGTTGAAAATTTGATGGATTTGTGGATGGTCAGAATGGTGGTGGTGTGAGTTAGTTAACCAGCACGGAAGTCTGGAAGCTTTGGCATTTCCTTCGCCTCTCTGAGTAACTACATATATAAAAACGAGTGCCGTCTTTGTGTATCCCAATTACTGAGAGCAAAAATACGTGATTTCTTCAAAAAAGTATATTTATTATTTCTCTCCGAATACAATGAATTCGCAGGGCTCAAGAGGAGCGAACCTTTAAGCAATGCGCCCAAATACTAGTTACTACTGAAGAGCGATAGCATCCTCATTCGCAGTGCCGAATAATTTTCTCATTTCATCCATTACTGCCATAATTTCATTTCTGAGCTGACCAGTAACTAGGACTAGAAGTAGCCGATCAGCGAAGCTATTGCGAGATTTGGGAAGGAGAACATACCATAAGCATATAGCAAAGCGTAGTCTTCATCCGTCGTCAACTGAGATACCGTTGTATCTTTTCGAAAATGATGAAGGCGAGCAAGTAATCTATCCCTTGAGTGATCTATATCTGGCGGCGAGTCATCAAGTTGACATCCTAGCTTCATCGATGCTGCTAGGACTGATATTCATTGTTAGTGCATCAACCAGCAGCAGAGGCATGCCCACCTACCCGTGAATAAGTGCGTAATTCTTGCCGATAACTGCCTTCTATCGGATAGAGTATGTCTGAGCATGGCGGCTTCGCCTTCTGACGCAGTGAGATTCTTGATTATTTCAAGATTCATAGCCTGAAATGCATCCAGCATGCGCCTGGTTCTCGAGAGAAGAGCTCCATAGGATGCATCGGGAAACGGCCGCTTGATGGAGAATTCATAATTTGCAGCCATTCGCAGATTCTCGAGATAGGCGAGAAAACGTTGCAATTCGAGCTTCTCTTTTGTAGTGTAGTAAGCATCAGTTGGGATATCCTCAGTCATAGTAGAAAGAGGGTCTCTCTTCCAGATAACGCTCATTCGTAGCCATAACAGACTCAACCCATCTTTGAGTTTTCTCCTAGCACTTATAGGCCAGATCACTCTGGTTATGAAGATTCCCCAAAGAATACCTGACGAGACGGCTACCACGCGATGAACAGCAATGTCCGAGACCAACGGGCTATCCCCACCTTCGTCCTGATCGTCATTGCTATCTTTTAGTGAGAGGGAGTACGAATAGAGTACGACTAGGTTGTAGGTGAGCATAATGAAACGGCCCATAGGTCCACGTCCCTGACCGATGATAATATAAGCCGTCCACATTGACATTGCCCAGCCCACAAGAGCTAGCCCAATTGCATTCGCCTGAGTTGCATACCAAGCTGCAAGGGCACAGCAAGCCCCGAGACAGGTACCCAAAAAACGTGCAAACCCAGTTGTGTTAGAAGATCCAATATTCATGGAGCAAACAAACATATACGACAATAGCCCCCATTCTCCACGCCAGTGGGAGTAAACAGGCCGGGTGAAGACCAAGAATGACGGTAGGGCGTAAAGTGCAGCACCTGCTCCAACCTTTATGGCAAATTTTGTCTCGTCCCGTCGAAACAGCCTCAAAGCCTTCCATAGCCTGTACCTAAAGCTCACGCTTGTAGCTGTGGCAGGTGCCGGTTTGAGGTCCATTGAAGTAGAGTTGATTTCTAGACTTTAGTGTTTAGTGCATCGATTTTTCCATACCAATACTGTGACCTTGTCAACTGACCTGGGTTAGAGGCAATATCCTCCACACTGGCTTGTCTTGGTAACGACCGCCACGGTTTTAACCATGACCATGACCGACCGTTGGGTCGTTCTTCAGCTTCTAGCTGCAATTCGTCTAATATATCGAGGAAGTGTTTCAGTTCCTCGCCAAACTCCTGCAGAGAAAAACTGAAATGACCACAGCTTGCCGCTACCTCCTCAAGATCGGCTTCTACTTCTGCAGATCTGACTTTCATAAAGTCTTTTCTCAAGTATATTATATTCAACGCATCATTTCGAGAATTGCGATACAGCTGTAGGGCACGGTCCAAACTGATCCGGAATTTACTATTGATTGCAATTTTGAAGTCCGGAGATGGTCCGTACGGCAGCTCCCTTAGGATTTCTCGTAAGGTATATGAGAAAGATCGCTATGCAGGTGTTAGTGTATCGCCCTCGAGATATTGGTATGGGGTCTGAAGGTGTGAACTTGAAACTTACCATTGACGGTCCAAGGTGAAAAATAAATTTCTCAAACATGTCTGCGGGGGAGTTGGGCGCCATAATTGTGCTGGATTCCGTCCACGATCTTTCAAGTGAATTGATCGGTGATGGTAGGTCGAAATCGTCACTGGGACATTCATTCGAAGCTCCATTTCGCACAGTAGAAGGCGGTGAAAAGATAGATGGAACTCGATTCAAGCCATGAGGGTCTGATTGTTCCACCTGGCGTGGGCTAGAGCAGGTAGGAACATACGACTGTTTTAGGAGACCAAATTGTAGTGCTGCCGCACTTCGAAGTCCACCTGTATTTTGGGAGAGATCCTGGATGCATAAAGCTAGTTTCTTCTCGAGATGATACTGCTTTTCTGTTCCAAGTATATAATGCTCGAACTTAGCTTCTCGGAGAAGCTTGTCAATACTTGAAGATGCTGCTTTGTTTCGCTCGCATGCTTCCTGAAACTCCTTTTGTTCCAGTAATTTCTCTGATCCTTCCAGGAAGCTTTCCGTGATGACTCTCAGTATGTCAGATAATGAATCGGTCCCTTCTATTGAGGCCTTCCGAAGTTTGGACCGGGCAGAAACTGGGTATACAAGAAAGCAGACAGCCACCGTAGCAAAAATGCCCATAAGAAGCATTTTTAGAACTTGAGATATTTTTACAAAAGAAATATCGCCCCGCTGTACAGCGCCTTCCTTGGTTAAGACGGTGACGATTGCAAGCGAAGCTAGGGAGCATGCAACATTGACCAAAGGGTCGCCCATCCTCTGCTTGATCCACCCAACTAGGCCCAAGCCCCCTCCACAGAATACAAAAAGGACAATGGCATGCCCTAGTGGGAGAAGATGAACTGCATCCTCAAAGAAAACCGAAACTCCCATGCTCATCACGGAAACAGCAAGAGCATAAAGAAATGCCATGGATGCACACACAAGTGCATAAAGCATACTACCCATCGTGCGGGCTGGATGAAAGTAGACTGTAATTGTAGCCACCGTATGCTTTCCATCCTGTTGCCCGAGTACAGCCGCGATTGGCGGGACAAAGGTCGCAAGCGTTCCCAGAAGGTATGCAAGACTGCATTTGATTATTCCCTTTCCTGTTTCCGATGCGAAAAAATCGAGTAAGTCATTTTTTGCGGCGTTTGCTCGAGTGAGCCACGCGCTTCTTGGAGTAGGAGGAGGGGAGGACGTCCTTGGGAGTAAAGGAGTTTCGTCGTCAGGAGGACTAAGAACAACTTGATGCGCTTCCGAAGCCGTCACACGTCTACCAGTCCGAGGGATTATAACGGAGGCGAGCCGAGCCTATCCAAATAGCGAGCACGAAGCAAATTAGTATAAAAACCTGATGTGCATGCAAACAAGAGGTTTGCCTACCTGAGATCGCCGGAATCGCGGTCGCCATGAAGTTTGGGTAGTTGGTGAAGACGACATTATCGTCGCCCCAATCACGGTATACTTTCCATGATATGATCGAGCATAAGTGAAAATACGGAGTAGAATAGGAGGTAAAGTGTTGTCCCTACACTGTCGGTTGCGTTAGCGTGTTGACAGCTGTTTCCCAATCGTCGCTGTCTCTTGTAGCTCGACTGAAGCTTAAACGCGGCTCTGCTGGCAGATGACGTAACTAGGTTTGATTAACTTTAAGCTCTGCCAAGATCCCGGAAGTCGGAGCCGGTCGAACCTTAATCATCACGGCGCTAATCTATATTTGGTAGGCGGCTCTGCGGAATTGTCAGGAAACCGAGTGATTCCAGAGACGATACGGAGTAGGTAGGTAGGCAGCTATCAAGCACAGAGCAACGATCATCAGCTGCTCGAGTTTCTTATGACAATGCGCCAATTTTTTATTTTTTTGGCTTCCAAGGCATTTAGCCTGTCTTCGAATGCTCGACCGCTGGTGGGCTTTCATTGATATATCGCACTTCAAGGCGATGGTTGCCACATCGCGCTTAAGTTCCACAGTTGACAAACGGAGAATAGTTATATAAACTAGGTGACTAGCTATCGGTCAGGTTCAAAATTCTACCTGCCATACCTTCACCGTCCCATCAACGCCGGCAGATGCAACCTTGGAATCGTTCGCGATCCACTCCACCGCATTGACCCCCTCTTTATGGGCATTAGGGACTTCTAGCCAATCCCCCAAACGGTCGAGACTCCATACAAATATTTTGGTATCGAGACCCCCACTGACCAGCTGTGCTCCTTTTGAATTCCAAGCCAAGGATGTGATTCGCCCGGTGTGTGCTGTCCATCGATCCGTGACAACACTTCCATCTGCAGCTTTGAAAACGACAATTCGTCCCCTAGAATCTCCTGCAGCAAGTAAAGAGCCATCCGGGCTAAAGGCCATGGCTGAAATCGGATTTCTTGATACCTTTCCAGTCGCTCTAGGTTCCAAACCAGTTGGCTTGATTGCATAAATTTTAACAGAAGAGTCTTCTCCTCCCAAACTAGCAATCTTCCCAACAGCAGCAATGGCACTTAGAGAAACTTCCGAAGACAATTCTCCAGCCTTTTTTCCGTCCTTGAAAATTTCTACCCCTTGAGAAGTAGCCACCAGGACAGTATCATCACCTGATGCAATTCCTTTTGGTTGGCTTGACAACTTAGTCACATTCTCAACGTATCTGTGCGACGATATGTCTATGGAGCGGATGGTGTCGTCCCAGCCCACACTATAAATGCGGCCATTGCCCTCACTTGCAGCTGTAAGACCCGCGACATATGCAGGGTGTCCGTCGCCTTCGACCCTTTCCGCCAGCCCAGCTGTGACATCCCAGCTACAAACCCTACCGTCGTAGCTTCCAGTCCAGAATGTTTCTTTCAATCCAGTGGCATCTTGAGTAATTGATGTTATGTTCCTCTGGTGGCCATACAAGGTTTGCCTAGGGTTCTGCTGTCCTTCCACCAAGTAGCTGAGGTCTCCGGAAAGCGAGAGGCTTATTATCAGCCCATCAGACCTCCCACTTGGCCAGACAACTCCAACCTGCTGGTTTGGAACAGTTGCGGGCCCGTTCTCAGGGCCGATCCTCCAGTTCTGCACTACCTTCTGGGTTTCAACGTCCCAGATCTTCACTGTTCGGTCTGCGCTCGCGGTTACAAACTTCCTTGAATCCGATGACCAAGATACAGCAAATATACTGCCATTGTGCTCTCCCTCGCCGATCTGAGTCTTCGGCTCACCGGTTTTCCCATCGTATAGCCAGATACGCCGGTCCCCGCCCACAGAAACTAAGTTGTCTCCATTAGGACTGAAAGCGACGCCGTAAATATAGTTGATATGATTGTCTCGAAGCCCTGTGTTGTACTTGAAAGGAGCACCGTGGTAGAAAACCAAGGTTTTGTCATCGCCCGCTGCCGCTGCGCGTAGAGGTCTTTGTTGCCGAATCGAGACGGAATTGATGCTCTGACTGTGGCCAGTGATCTCACCTACTGTATTTCCACTGTCTGCACTGATACAATGGCCATATCTTTGTTTTCCGTCTCCTACGGCGATGATTCTTTGTGAGTCTCCGTCCCAGGCAAGATCGTTGATCCTTCCGTTGACGATAGAGTAATCGCCCTTGGTAATTCCTTCTCCGACACAATCCCATACTCGTACAGTCCCCGCTGCATCACCGCTAGCAACATAATAGCCTGAAGGGGAGAACCGTGCGACCGTTGTGTCCGCTACGTGACCGGTATACTGCTTCGCGAGTGCGGGGTGATCTATGGAACGGAGGAAAATGGATTTGTTTGACTGCGAGGAAGTGCTCAGGTCAGACTCCTGAATATTGAAAATGCCAAAGTAAGCCGAATCTACTCACCGCATATGCAATCCTCTCTCCTTTAGAGTCGGCACCGAGCTGGGTTGGTTGTCCCCGAGTCGTGGAGGGGCTTGCAGCCCAAATGGCTTCTGTACCATGTCAGCTTCCAGTCCAGGAGAAAACAGACCTAAAGGTGTATCCTACCGTTCTTTATTGCCATGGAAATGGAATGCGTGGGCATAGATTGGACACTGGTGGGATTTTTGGAGCGTGCGGAGGGATTCTTACAGGCCAGGACGTCTATTCTTAAATGATGGTCCCTGAATGACGTTTGTTGCATCTCCCAAACGCCAAATCAGTTTCGGCCGCCAGGAGCCCAAGCCATCAAATCTTGTGGAACACACTTAGTTTCTTAGAAAGGCATTTGCTCAGGAGCGTGTATTTGGTAAAAGGCGTCTAATTAGAATGAGAGTATATTGTACAGTGCAAATCGCTCCCGCTCTAAATTACCATACTGAATCCAATCCATAAACCCGCTTTATCAAGCTTTACCGCGCAGAATTATAATCTCCGGATGTCGATATGTCGAAGGCATCAGTCCCAAACCGATAGCTCTCCTAATCGCTTTCGCTAACCTTCGCTGGTTCACAGGCCGAAGGCCAGTCACGGACCGGGGTTTGATGCGTCCCGTTTCGCTAACATATTCAGACATGATGGAGAAATTCTAGTTCGCATCAGCATTGACATTTCGAGTAGAGTCGCTTTGGCTAGAGCAACAAACCTTGTAAAGATCCAACGGGTTGATACCAAGCACATCAAAAACGTCTCTTGAAGGGCTATGTCTTGCTCTCCATTTTCTCATCTCCGCAGGGCTAAGGTCGTGAGGAGCGTAGATATCGCCCGACTTCCAATCTCTCGTTTGGAATCTGTCCATAAGCCTGACTCTCTCATCCTGAGCTCTTTGTTTGGCAATGCTTTGGGAGACTCGCTCTCGATTTCGCTCCGTTGCTAGCTTTCGCTCTATAGAGAAAGTGTTAAAGAGGAACCAATTAAATGAAGAATTTTGGAGCATCACGCAGAATTAGAGGGTGCTTACCCAGATAAGCATTGTAACCGCTCTTGAAGGGGTCCTCGATTCTTTCATCCAGTCTCAAAGTTCGGGCAAATCGGACGCATTGAAGCCTCGCGGGACGTATGAAGGAGCACGAGAGCAAAGAGTTCAGTCTAGTCGGCATTTTTTGCATTGTTGAAGATGAGAAGTTTTCGATCTGAGGAGAATTGGGGAGCAGGATAGAGCACGAGTTGTGAGCATCGACGATTGTCAATGCAAACAATTCTTTGCCGTCGCAACTTTTCTGTGAGAAATGCCAAGACCGACTTCTCATCGCCCATCAAAGTTAAGATATTTGTGACTTCGGCCGCAGCTTCATATATCACCATCAGCATGGCAAACTACCGTTCAAATGGCGTTCCCGAATCGCTAGCAGCACAATGCTTGAAACTGTCACTGATCAATTGAGTCTATCTATTCGATTTCAACCCTATAGCCGGTAACTATCTCAAGTCGCAACCGCTCCACACTTCCCTGTACTCCCTGCTAAGCAGAGCTCTCCAGCAATAGATCTCGCAGCAATGCGTTCCCACCTTACCCGCGGCGTTTTCCAAGCAATCGTGGAAAATAGGCCGTATATACACTCCCAATGTCACCGAAATCTGGTGCTCCTCTGGCCATGCCGCCATTCTCGAAGACTCCCTTTCCAAGTGGTCCAAAGCCGCTCCATGTTTTCCCTTCCATTTTTTCCAAACACGGATAGGAAACAGCCGACTGATAATAGTTCAAAACCAATGATAGAATTGGTGCATGCTCTAGAGCAACAGACACAGCCTCCTCCTCCGTTTATTCTCGCTAAAGCATTCTTAAAATTCGTTCAAGACTGTGGTGATAATTTTGGGGTTTTGACGCAGAACCAAGTGCGGTTTCTCTTACAGACCTATCAACACTTAGTCGCCAAGTATCCAGACTCTAGCGGATCGCCAGGACTTGTTCACCGGCCGCGGAATCTTCAGAACACCCTTGTTATATTAGCGCAAGTTGGGTGTGAACCGGATGCCACTGAACTTCTGAATAAATTGGCGAAAGCGATCTACAAACAGCTCTGTCTTAAGGATGAGAAGAATGAACTCTCCCATCTCAATGCGGAGGTTCTGAGCTCGTATGTTTCCCTATTGGCGTCGACAGGCTCGCCTTCAGAAGCCCTAGATATCGTGGAGACATATTGGGAGCCAATTCTTAGCCAGGAAGGGATTTTGCCATGGCTTGATGTCATCAATGGATTTTCTTTGGAGGGAAGAGAATCGGAAATATTCAAAACTATTGGCAAAATGGATCGCTGTGGTATTGTCCTGGACCCGGAATCGCATGAACAAATGGTGAAGCTGCTAGCATCGGGGAGAAACATGGAAGCTTTGAGGGGGTATACGAGTTAGACATAGCCCATGGTCAACAACCTACTGCGTTATCGACAGCGAGTGCCTTAGCCGCTGCTGCCCTTAACGGCCATCTTGAGTGGGCTTCCCAGCTGAGTGAACTATTACCAGAGACTCCAACGCCGGAAAGCCGAGATGCTCTTTTCCTCTTAGCGGCCGCTAAAGGCGAAGGAGGGTCACGAATTGAGGAAATCCTGGACAATATGGCTGCCAAGAATGAGGAAGTTCAAAAGTCCCTTACTATTGATGCCATCAATCCACTCGTCGAGTATGCGCACAGAATTCAGAGGAGAGACTTGGTTGAAGAATATGCTGGTCTCGCAAAAAAATGGGGTTTGCGGACAAATTCACGTACACATATACTGCAGATCGAATCAAGGATCCAAAACGGGGACCTTGACGGGGCTATGACCCTTTTTGATAGCCTAAACCCAAGTGGCCTTACCGAGCCAGCTGATATCGAAATGCTGAACGATATCATCAAGGATCTCTGCTCCTCTCGATATGCGGTTACCGACTATGATGCCATCGTATCGTTTGTCGACTGCCTAATTGAAACCAAAGGCCGTTTTGATGCCGAGACTCTCACAGCACTTTGCCGTCTCTTTCTCCGACGCCACGAACTAGAGGGACTTTCAACCCTTCTCCGCCCAATTCTCGACCAATATACCCCTGAAGAACTATTAAAAATCCAAGAACCATTCGTCGACTCCATCCGTGACCGGGCTGCATCTGCGGAAGAAGCTTGGGAGATCTACGAGCTGCTAAAACTGGCTTTTCCAACTACTCCTGTACACATGAGGACACAGGTCATGACAAGCTTTTTCAATCGTGGCCGGTCAGATCTGGCATGTCTTGTCTTCGGGCATATGCGACAAAGGGAACGAGGCCCTAGGCGCCCTACCTCACTCACGTATGCAAAATGTTTTCAGGGCATAGCCCATTGCGCCGACGCTAGCAGTCTTCATCTCGTGCATAACATGCTAAAGCTTGACCTCGAAGTAGGCCTGACTACTAAGGTGCTGAACGGACTCATGCTAGCATACGCTGCTTGTGGGATGCCAGACGAAGCCATGAACCATTTCCGCGAAATCTTGCATTCAGAGGAGGGGCCGTCGGAGCAAACGTTGACCATTTTCTTCCGTGTTTGTGAGACATATCATAATGGCGTGGAAGAGGCGGAAAAGATGCTGGAAAAACTCAAGGCAATGGACATAAAAATCGATCAGGGTATATATGAAGCATACATCGGCGCTTTGGCAGGCCATTGTGCGATTGAGAAAGCGATACAGGCTATAGCTAAGATGGAGAAAATAGTCGGTACTGGGCCACGGGTAACAACGTGAGTATCATGAATTTCATTACCCTTTTCTCGGCATATACTGACTTGGGATATTCCTTGCTTATAGTATCGGGAAGTTTTATAATGCCATTCCTTACCAGTTGTGGAAAGATGAAGTCGAACAATGGGCAGAGGAGAATTATCCTTTAATATGGAATCAATTGGACAGGGTTGGGCTCGAGGAGGCTAGTGATGGAACGAAACATTTTCGCATCAGCAGGGATATTGATGTGTAATTGTATAAAAACTGCGGCCATGGTGTTTGCAATGGCTAAAGATTGTCAATCACAACAAAACATAAAGTTTTTGCATCCTCAGATGACCTTATTGTCACTGGCATCCCAAGTTTTCAAGTTATATTGGATTCATGGTATGATATCTAAATGAACGGCCCATCAACATGGTATACCTGATCTTTGCTTCTTTCCAAACCTAGAAAGGAACATTGTCAGCACCACTCGCGTGGGAGTAACCTACGGCATGATTTTTGCTGGGCAACCATTGCAATCACATTTCAGTATGAATGGGTTGAAGGTACGCAAGGCAGGTCGAGAATCGCACAACTACAGGTCTATTCAATAATTACCTGATAGACACTACTCTTAGGAGATTTGTGTTTAATGATATCTACCTGGAGCCAAGAGTGAACAAAATTCAAGAGCAGTTGTAGAACTGATTTCTTTATATCTAGCCACAGCTACAATAGTGATCAAAAACACACATACAACTGATAAAGACTAGATGACAAGGATCCATTTTCCTGGCTGGAGTGTAGTTTCCTAGTTTTTCACATACGAGGCTCCGAAGCCGGTTTACTTCTTTGTTTATTCTTTCTGATTTATTCTTTCTTTCGTACTTTTTAAAGTCACGGCATAGTGAGGGGCTGAAATCTCGGAGGACGCGGTGTTGATATTTCGACAGACATGAGTCTATGCTTTTGGCATACGCTTTGACATGCTATATTTCGGTCAGAATGAGATTTTCGAACAGTCAAGGACAGTATACTCACAAATCAAAGAAGGCGAACTGGCTTGGCGTGCTACCATACTGGTAAACGAAGCGGCTGGCAAGATAGCTGCCGAAAATGGAGCGGAGATAGCTGTCAGGAACCTGTGTATATCTGTCAGCAAACAAACATGATCACATGATGTTATGCAAGGACTCGTAAAACTTACGCGCTCCAACAGAGTGCTGAGGCCAATCTTCTCCTGAAGCAACTTCGGGAGCGCATCTTGCAGAACATTATGGCGCAAAGGAATATTTTCCCACAATTCAGACTTCTGAAGATCCTCATCCAATCTGGTAATTGCAACACTGAGTGTGTCGCTGAGAATACTTCGTGGGATTCCTGTCTGCTTGTGCTCTCTCCAAATAGCCTCAAATTCAAGCATCGCATTGCGTTTGATAGTTTCCTGAACTTCACGGACATATGCATTGTAGAATTCAGGGGCCTTGCCGTCTTCACCAATGCACATGTTCTCTTCAAAGCCCTTGTCATCGAAAGACAATGAGGCGAGGACTTCGAGCGAGGAGGACGTTACACCACCCTTGTTGACCGAAGCGTCCTTGAAGAGAATACAGCCAGCCTTTTCCAAACGGAGTTTGCAGTCTTGAGTAACGAAGAGATTAGCACCTTCAACCAAGAATGGAATTGTGGTTTTTCCGTCGACAATGAGCTTCGAAACATTCGCCAAATTGATCGATTCGGGACGACCACCGCAAGGTACAAACATATCATAATTCCCCTTTCGAAGATGGAAGGTGTTACGGAAAACGGTTCCATTGTGAACAACATCGCCGTTAGGGAGCTTGACATCCGAGTCGTCAACAAGAACTCTATAGCCCTCAGGTGACAGTTTCGACAAATCAAATTGGGAGATCATCAAACGGCTCTTCGCAAGCTTGAGCAGCTCAGTACGGTCAAGCCCCTGTGGGTCAACAATCACGCCAGAGCCATCGACAATGGCAGTATATTTCTCCTTGCCAAGAAGAATTTCGTTGGAACCAAGATCGCCGTCGGGCCCGCCAGTCTGCAATTTGCAGATCTGAGTTTCGTCGAGACCCATTTTGCGATAGATGCCCTCAACGTACTGTCGAACAGAAAGGGTGGTCATGCCGTAAGTATCATGAGGAATTCCACCAAGTTTGGGGTTCTTGCCAGTGAAGAACGACTTCCACCATGGAGCACCTCTCTGCCTAGCATGGAGAGTAGCCCAGTCGACTAACTCGGCGGTATTTTCATCAGGTCCCATGAAAAGAATTTCGTCTTCACCGTGGAGGTCCACAATTGGATCCTTGATACCTGGACTAGCGGGAGGAAGAAGAAGATCGAGAATGCTGTCAATGTACTTTTCGAAAGCTACTCGGGCCTTATCCTGATGGTTCACATCGAGCAGAATGACACCTTTGGCTCCTCCTTCAGGGATATCCTTGTTCTTCCTCTGTTGAGTATTGGCCAAGTTATAGTTCTCGTCGAATATTGATCGAGCGTTGATTCCGTAGGCTTCCTTATCTCTGCTCTTGACGATACGAATACCGCCTCGGGAGATATCACGGAAACGAAGATGGAAGCCACGGAATTCGGAACTAATGATAAGGAACATGCCAAATAGAGGCTGTGGGTACTCATGGGATGGCAAGAAATCTGGGTTTAGGCGGAAACTGAGAGCAACTTTTGTCGGAGTATAGAAATTTGTCTTGAGAACAGCTCGGTTGAAAACAAGGAAAGATTTCATGACCATCTCGTCATGCTCGCTCACCACGGTTTTGGTAACTAGCTCTTTGAGCTGTTTGGCATCTAGAACTTCATCCACTTGGAGACGGAGATAACTCAAAGTAGGGAGGAAATCATCTTCAGCGGCCCTTGTCTGAACGTAGTGGGTGCCGGCAAAGTCAAGATACAGCCTGTGGATCAAGTTGGGATACTTGTCCATGATCTCAAAGATGTACTCCGAGGTAAAGGTCTCAGTGCGAAGCCTCTTCTTGATCTTCGACAGAAGTTCGGCGTGGACGGTATTGTTTACATCGAGAAGCGCGGTAAGCGAAGTATATTCGGAGCCAAGGCGGTTGAGGAACTGCTGGATAAATACCCACACGCAGTGGGCATAGATGGTTTCCTGCAAGCTGAGCTTGCCTCTGGCGAAGTGGTTCTGGAATCGGTTCTGGGGAATGCAGTAAAGCAAGGAAACCTCCTTCATGATCTGGTGGATAGAAGCTTCAATCGGAGGGTTCCTGCCGGCCATCTCGGCACCGGGCATCGGGCGGAGGTAAAGAGAGACGACGGTGATGCCATTGGAAAAGTTCTCGAGGTATTTGCGAGAGCTAGTGAGGCGGTAGTAATGGTACAAGTCAGACAAAGCGCTGAACATGCCAATAGCAGAGCCCTGGCGGTAAGCGATGACAATGCGCTTCTCACGAGTTCCCTCCATCTCAAACATCTCAATCACAGGACCAGACCGGGCCACTGCGCTCTTGATGATTTCTTCGTAAATAGCTTTGGTGTTGGCCGTGGCCTTTTGCAAAAAGCGCTTCTCACCAATAACCTCGATATTAGTTTCACCGGGATCAGGATGCGGGTTGTTGAACAGACATTTGTAGACAAAATAGCAGCGGAGCTGGTGAGAGTTGTCCTTTGGCAAAGAAGTGGCCGAACGGAAGGTCTCGACGCGATAGCTATTACTTGGGGTCGAGCCATCGATGTATTTTGCGTCAATCCGCTGCTCGTAGCGAGGGCCTTCGACAGCACTGACACCTGGTCTGCTGGTATCGATGTAAACAGCGTGGTCGTCAGCTTCTTTGTCCAGGCGGATCTCGAGTCTCTTGTCATCTCGTGCGTAGGCAGCGACCTTGGCGGCGTAGAGCGAGAGGATATGGCTGGTAATTGCATCGACTGTCTCGGTCTGGAAGTACATATCGTCGATGCCGAGCATGTTGTAGAACCAGTCGGTCTCGGTGGAGATGAATTCGGGAGGGATAAATCCGCTCTCTTCGAGCTGATCCATGACTGAGACGCGTTTGTGGTCAGCTCTTCGAGCTCTCAAACTTCCAATTGCGCAAAGAACGCGTGCATTGACTTACCTTGCTCCATCTGCTTGGTCTTGCCTTCGAATTTCGCCGCAACGTAGCCTGGGCCTTCGTCAGAGAGCATTCTGGGGGTTCCTGGAATTGCCAGATGGGCGACAGGCGTGTGCGGGGAAGGAATGCGTCCTGGAGTGCCTTTCACACTCTCCAGCTGCTTATTAAGAATTCTGTGGAATCCCGTGGTCGGAGTTCCAGAGCCAGAGGCGCCTGTTGACGTAGCTGGACTAGCGCTTGGGCGAGCCAGGCCATTGGTGCCGTTGGCAGGCGTAGCAGCACCACCCTCTGCTTGCTGAGGAGCAGGGTGCACTGGGAGCTCAGTAGTAGACATGATTGCAGTCACAGAACTTCCCGAACAAGGTCAAAAACAATTGGTGGAAATAACAGATAATCTCCTCTTTTATCTAGAGGGAGAACTGAATGCAAAGAGTATAGAAGCGTGCAACGGCTGAGGCTGTGATGTTTTGATATCAGACGAAACGGGACACAAAGCTATGACAAGCTCAGATAAGATCAATGCTAAGACAAGCTTAGGGAGAGAACAGATACAGAAGCTCCAGCCATGGAAGACAGACAGGATTTCTCGTCTGGAAGAAAGACGGACGGTCAAAGCACCCAAGAGAAAAGAAACGCAGCGTCGGTGGGCAGACTGGCGCACTAATATAAGAAAATTCCACTGGTCAGGTCCGGATGAGGGGGGCAACCGCAGAGATGACGATGATGCAGGTTTTGGTTCCTGAAGCATCGTGGGGGCGCTAAGCCCGATCGGGCAAGCCTGCGACCCGCCTGGAGGCCGGCTAGTGGTGGAATTGACACCACGGGACCCAACAGGATTGCCGGCGGGCGCGGAAAACGTCGGCTTCTTGACTAATCGCCCGCCCTCCTTGTACTCGACGTCCCCTCAAGGTCGCAGCCTGCGCGCAGGAACCTCACAGGATACATCTTGTGATTAGACGACAGCCTGACAGAACGGCCGTGCTGTATGCATTCCAAGTCATGGCAACCTGAGATTCCACACAAACGTAGCATTGCACCGCAAGATGAAAGGATGCATCGTGGAGTACTAGCCAGGTAAGACTGTGGTCTGAGACTGCTCTCAGACAGTGATCTCCCAACAACAGCCATTGTTGCTATGCCCTTAGACACTCCGCAGATGGAGCACAGACTGTACGTACAGGTACATACATACATGCATGCATACATCCAGATTCCAGACTGACAGTTCCATCAGTACTGGGACACCGTATCCCAGGATCCATGCGGTGTGAAGAAACCTTGCCGGACCGTGACGCCCGCTTAATTACCTAACAACTTTTCTCTCACTGGCCTGAAGTGGTCTTGAAAAGAGACTCCGGTTTCAAGAATTCAGCAGTAAGACGAGACCGCGTCCAATTTCATAATCACCGTCTCGCCGACGCCATCAGTGTCGTGTCACACACAACAGCTGAGCGGCGATACTGCTCGAATCGCCGCCCTCCAGCTGCATGGCTTACTTGACGCGTCGCCGAACGAAGAAAAACCAACCATCGGCCCCGTGACTGGGCCAAAATTTGCGGCATTTCTTTGACATTTTGGCATGGGTCCAGACCTCTTCGCGATTACGTAAAGCCTAAGCCACTAGTCCAGCCACTTCCCCCGTCTCCAAGACTCCCCAGCTGCTAATTTTGGCATCCTGCAACCCCAGAGCCTAGAGGGTTTGTTGGGGATGCATGACTATGATTGACCACCCAAAGCATGCTCCGTACTACGAGAAAGTCTCTGCTGGTCACTTGCTCCCTCATCGAGCAACGTGATTCCGCCTCCCTTTGTAAGAATCTGTAAGCCAAGTATCATATACCGAATTGTGTTTTGCCCGGCATCAGTATAGCCCACGGTCTGACCGCATGTCCCAAAGCCGTTGAATTTTTCTTTTACCGCTTCTGCTCAGCATCAGTCAGACAAGTCACCTGGCCGCGATCAAGGCCGGAACCCTGCGGTGTTTGAAACCAGCGAGCCAACCCCATCGACAGCATAATGCGACCATGTCCCTCACCCACAATTGATCTTCATTCATTCCGTTTGCTCGACCCTAATCGTAAAAAAGTCTAGTCTCTGCTGGTATGACCCAAAGAACCGATAATCACCATATTATTGGGACCAAGATATGTATCAAGTACTCCGTATCAAAACGGGCCCGGAGTCCGGAGTAGAATATGCGGAGTTTGCCAAGCTGAGTTCCCGAGCATGTGGCTAATGCACGGCTGCATCATGTCGCAATTGCCTGATAGGAGTCAGCAAAGCGAGATCATGATCATTGTTGCGACACCGCTCATTTTGTAAATATCCAGCTCGAGGATCTGCAGCCTGCAGGCAAAAATTGATATTCCCACTGCGGACACCAAATCTCAATCCGTTTCAGCTCATCTAAATTGTCTTTTCAATATAAATCTTGTGCTGACCAGTGACAAGGTATTTCTGCGGCTGTGGGGAAGAAAAACCTTGTGCATCCCTTGAAAAATTATACACATAGTGGAGGGGTGTTCACAGTGTCACACTCTGCCCTCCCTCCCGCTTTTTCAGTCATTAATTGGGGCTATTGTCTCATTTCCTTTCCCAATTACTGGATTCGACTCCCGAGGAACTTTGTTAGCCGTCCAATTGTGTTCTTTCCAAGGTCAATAACCCTGGCTCCCACCAAATCCAAAAGTCCGATTGGTTTACCCACATGGAACTCTTTCCCGCTGGCGAGTTCTGCGAAATATGTATGATCTGCAGAGCAATTTCTTGAAACTCCAGGGGTCTCAAACTGCCATAACAAACGGGAAAAACGATCCCATCCAATCGGATTATTCTCGGCTTGGCGATATTGGATTTTCTCCCATGGTTTTCAAATCCAGACCGTATATGCTTGCGGGCGAAAAATGCGTGTTTGTCCGTACTTCTCAAATTTCTCGGGTCAGTGCCGCTCGAAAAGAGGAAAATGAAAGGCTATAGCACGATGTCCAGCTGTTACTGATTGCAGAACCCGAGCTGCTTCGGAACGTCTCTCTTTTGGAAGCAGGTCGCATCTCCTCCACATCAGAAATCGAGCTGTCATTTTCATGCAACAATAGACATCGTTCTCAATAATACTGGAGATATCTCGGCATAACCAATCGGACCGGCATCATGGTACTCATGAGGTGAGGGCAGGATCTGGGTATTGCGAAAAGATGATCAGTGTACGCCCGTTTTGGCAAGTACAGTACTAGGTCAAAAGTGTTGGCAACGTGTACCGAAAAATACTTCTGTTTCCACCAACATTATGAGGTAATTAAGGTATATTCTTGTATAGGGTGCCAATATTATTGACGAGGTACTGTATATGCCCCCGATCGCTTCCCGCGCCACACACGCCCCGCCTTCCAAGAACGGTAGAGGCGCTTAACACTCTATCTCGATTGGTCTCTAGCCGCTATGCTTATCCTACCTGCCCTAGTCATGCGCGGCAGTTGCCCGAGAGTATTCCTTACAAGAAACAGAAGCTAATATTGCTATCCTATTGTCCTACGGATTTGATTTACTCCATCTGGAGCAGAACGTCATTGTCCACAGGAGGGCACGGCTCTGCTGCGTACTGAACCTTGATTGCGATCAAGTTTACAACAGCTTGAGAAACAAGGCTGTGAAATGATTTGCAACGTCCAGCCAACTTTCTACTTTTGATGGCCACTATTCAAAGCCATCCCTCTGATCTTGAACCACTTCTTCACGGTGGAGTCGATGCAGCATCCAATTTCAGGATTGTTGATCTTAAGCCACCATCCCCCCGAGATTAATGCGCCCTTTCGCCCAGGGGTCAGTTTCCGGATGCAGAGCATCCTTCCACGAGATTATTGGTTCACTTTCTTTCTTTTTTTTAGTACACTTTTGATTCAAGACAGATTATTCTTCTGGTTGAATCAAACATGTGTTGACGACTATACAGTTTTAGCTCTCTCGGGAAGGTCTCATGTTTATCACAGAGATATTTTTAGTTGCCAGCATTTCTCAAAGATCGGCGGACGACACATACATACAAACAACGGCAAAACCTGAGATAGCTTGGAAATAACCAGCATTCAGTTGAAACCCCGCGAAAGGGGTGTATCATGTTGACCGATCTACTATTACTTATCCACACGGTGTGCTCAATAGGGGTATCAGATGGCATTCATGAGACCCGTCCATTCAGCAAGTCGTGGGCCCGTGGGCCTGCGGGAGAGCCGAGATGGAGAAACAGTACGTCGCTCGATGTGGGCTCGCCCCTTCAATCTGCCCTAGAGGAAATGGTTTTTTTGTTTCTTGGAAAAGAAAAGGGAACTACAGAGTAGGTGTGTCCCCTATAACTATTACAGTGAGACGCCTCTAAAGTTTCAAAGTGAGGAACTCGTTCGATCTGAATCTGAAGTATTATATTCTCGGTCAACAACCGGCACGTCCGTTCCGGTAAGGGAAGAAACAACAACCATCTGCAGCAAATTTTCAAAAAGTACCTTACGATACTCTAGAGTACTCCGTACTGGTCGTGCGAATTTGAGCCCGGCAAGAGGTTCCAGCAAAATGCCACAGTCCTCATTCGGCCTCTTTGTTTCTCTTCTTTATTCGTTGAATTCGAATGATTCAGAGCGTTTCTTTATATTGGCAGACGAAAGTCTTTGATAAAGCTTTCGATGGCACCCTTATACTTGGTACCATGGGTGATAATATCCTTCTCAATCTTGACAAGGTATCAACTCGACATATGGTATAAAGACCTGCGATTTTTCATGTCTGAAAATTCTTTAGCCCACGTGACAAACTTCCAAGCCTACCATGATGAAAGAAGCATGGAATAACAGCTGAAAACAATTCTCATAAAGCAGATAACCTATGTATGTGCTGCAGGTGAATTCCTTGAGGCTGTTATCACATGCACCAGATCAGACAGCCGTTTTTGCCCATGCAAAGTCCTTGCTTTCTCCATCAGGACAACCAGTATCTAAAGATCCAATAAAGAAGGGTAAACAAATCATAAACATTGATCTTTTGCTGCTTGGTACTGCCATAAATATGGGAATCCGCCTTAATGAGAATGAATACATATATGTCAATACCCGTGTGTTTCACTCACAGCCTATAGAACCAGTTTCCACACCTCTTAACAATCATAGGAATTCTATTGAGCCCACTTCCAGATATGATTCAGGCCAATCCTGATCACATACCTGCTGATATGCTCGACTCATACATGTTCAGCACAGTTGAAGAAGTTGAGGCGGACAAGTGCATGCCAGGAGCTGAAGGATCCGCCGGCTACGCTTTTGCACTATGGATATTCATGTGCTATGGAGCGGGACGTTTCTCTGCATTGAGCCGCTGGGAAGAGTTGGTGTTTGCCACAAAGATGCCAAGTGATGACTGGGATGATCTCTATAAAAAGCTACAGGACCTTGGGATTGACAGGTATTACTTTCGGTCGCCCGGCAGCGATTTTTACTAACAGTTACCGGCCATATAGGCTTCCAGAATATACCTATACACGGGTCTCTCAAACGCTCATAATCACCATGCCTTCAACCTCGGCCCTAAATTTCTCGGCTCTGGGAGCTTTCATGGCTATTTTCGCCGATTGCATTGAGACCGCGCCTCCCACTCTCTAGAAAGATCTCATGGTGAGCCAAATAAGTAAGAAAAACAATAACGGCTCCCTGATCATACGTGCTGCAACTCTCTCCCTGGTTCGCAATGGGACAAGTCAGCACCTGCTAGCTCTGGTACTTGGACGGGATTCTCCTCGCGTTTTAAAACAGGACGCAGAGTTTTTTCTCAAGAAAAATGCCACGGTCCACCGTGTAGCCATCGTCAGGCTCTCCGAATCACCTAGATTTAGGGCCGGCGATGAATCTGCTGCACTAGCAAAAGGCGGACACCACCCTTCGCATATTTCCGACGTCAACTTCTCTTTCCATACACCATTTGGTCCACTCACCGCCCATGAGGCTAAGTTTGTGGGAAAACTATCTGCTGAATTGACGGTTTGGAAATTGAATAGGGATGGAAGCGGTAACTGCGTTCAAGAGGGCGAGGCGATGGTAAGTACCCCATTCACTCAATTAAGAGTAGATCTAATTTTCTTCTACCATAGGACCTCTTTGATTCGTCAACCGCCTCGCCAAGGATCAAAGTAGATCTCCCCGAGGGAAATCATGTATCTTTGCTGATCGACCGCAATATTCTCCAAAAATTTGTTCCAGGAGGTATTCGTGCGCTTGCCACCGAAAGGCTTTCACAGGTGGCAGATATTAGCCAGAGAAAGTGAGAAAAACCTCTTATAGTGAACATTGTTTCCGGAAGGGTCTGATTATCTTCGAACCCCAAGAAGTGTGATCACAATAGGGTTTGAAAAGGGAGCGGTCTGCACAGCCCCAATCTGGCTCGCCAATCCGACTTCTCGGGTTGAACGACTCTCCAGATCTGTATCACCGGGTGAATGCGTCGCCAATGATAAGGCACGGCAGGCCAGCACACACACTCTCCTTCTACTGACACGGTGTTGGCGTCGTGACTGACTGGCTGCTGGCCGGGATCATGCAAAGGAAGTCAAACCAGATTTGAAGCTCAGGGGCTACATTTTGAATTCCATTCACAGGTCACCATCATTGTAACTAATATTTTCAAGCCGTAGCATGTAAAATGGAGCAGCGCCTATGATAGTTGACGAGCTTTAGACTTGGTGCGCTGTCCTACAGACATGGATAACCTTCTAAGACAGCATCCAAAGGCCTAGGAGAGATGATACACCTGAAAAAACATCTCAATAAAAGGTCGCAATCTGGGAACGTGTAATGAAAGGTGTCAAGATGCCAAGGTATTGACTCAAACAGCTAACTTAACGTATGCAAGCACCAGGCATGCCCTGGGCAGCCCTGGTTTACCTAGACGCAACCGTCATCTCCACTGGCTTCGAATTGGGTATAGTTGCTGATGTTCGCATTTTCAATTTTCTTTGCGAGAAAGGATTTCCCTGGCATGGGTGTATGTATAAAGAATCACCAAATTACTTGAGACAACAGTCCATCTCATCATTTCGCTATTTTAGACGTTTGGAAGTTCGTTCTTCCTCGACTTTTACCCAGTCCATCCTCTAAATCAAAGTGTGTCTCTGGTTTGAATACCTCCCACCCAATTTTGAAGTGAAATACATTATCTTCTAGGATTGCATTTTTCCCGTCGTCGAGTGATAGATATTATCCCGGGGGTTTGGTTAGGTTTTACTTGTTATTTTGATCTGAATAGACATCGAAAAACCTGACACGAATCGAGAACTACCGCACGCGTGACCTTCGGTTTATTCAGCTCGACAACAAGCCGCGATGTCCCAAACTTGCTACGCAGGCCATTTGTCTGCCCTTCCTCATTCTATCGTGGGTGAGGCAGCAGCATCGAAAATATCTCCGCCAAAGCCCGCTAGGGAAAACAGCATGAAAAGGAGCACCACCATGCTGTCCACAGAGACGTTGAGTGAAGATTTCAGGCAAGCAATTCAGGCATCCTGCAGCGCGCCCAAATATACATTTGTCGATGTTTATTATGATCAACCACCGCCCCCACCGCCATCTCCCGTCTCACAAAACTGGAAAATGAAGGAAACTGAGGTTTCGGCTTAAGAGCTTCGCATCACCGGCAGGGCCTTCTCTTTACTACCTCAGTAATTGCTGTATCGCACGTATTGCGTTTCCATAGAACCTTCTGTTGAGCATCTCTTCGATCGCGATCTGTTCTGTCTTTGGTTGACTTTGTCAAAATTTTCGCTTTATAATTGCTGGAATGTTGTTTGAGCTAGTTTCGTGGATGTACTTACATCCTGGCTCCACTGATTTCATGGACCGTGGAGCTTTAGCCGGTACATTGAGACTTTGCGTTTCGACTCTTAGCCTAAGGAAGCAATCACTTCTACCATCAGGCCCAATGTTTTTGTGAAATTTCATCCAATCAAGAGATTTTTTGATCTTCAACGATGGGCCTAGTTGAATTTTGCTGTGCCTGAGTTTGAGGCTGCGGCTCGGCAGGCGGAGCTGGCGCTTCTCTCATTTCGGTCTTTTCAAGATTAGAGTCGTTCTGCGAGGCTTTTTCAAACTGCGCATATATCTCCTCAAAACGCTCGATGGCATTCATATCGCCTTCCCGGGCTCGTACTTTGAGGCTTTCAAGCTCCGCAAGCATACCCTCCATCCTCGCCCAACCCTGCAATCTTTCTTCAAGAATCTGGCTTTTCTGTCGAGCGAGTGGAAAGACTGTACGTACTGAGTCTGTCTCACCCTTAGCTCTTTTCGCATTCATTAAACACTCTATGAAGCGAGCTTGGCCGGTTAGGGTGCCGCCACCACGCATTCTTTCGGCTTGCGTTGAGCCAGGCCCCGAAGTGATATAAGACTTCTGTCCTAGGAGTTTAATGCGTGTAGCAGTAATCAAGTCAAAATCCCGAGTTTGCCGCAGGGCTGGAGTATCGGGATCATCATCCGGCAGCGCAAACATCATACTAGTGCCGATAAGGTCCGCCCAGGAGCAGCTGAAAATTTGGTTCTGATAGGATATGATAGGGTTTGAAGACTGTAGTTCCATAATCTGAACCTGAGATTGCAGCTGTGCATCCGGGTCGGATTCGAAGTCGAGCGAATCGCTCTGGCTCGGACCTTCAGCGGCATTCTGAGATTCCCCTGGCAACGCCGAAACATCAATCGCGCTCAGACTGGGGCCTCTGTTCGATTCTGATCTCTGTCTTGGCGGTCGTATTGGACCATTCAAAGATGTGAGGTCCAGATCAACGAAGAAAGTCTATGGAAGATTCTCAGCCTGAAGAACCGAAGGAGGGAGCTTGCTAGGTTACCTCTGTTTCGGATTCATGATATTCATATTCATAGTCTGATTCATCTGATGCCTCGCTTACAGGCAGGCTCATACTAGACCCAGCATGAGGCGACTGCATAGTCTCTGGTTTATCTAGCTAATCGCAACTGCACTTGGACAGAAGGTCTGGTCCGCTGCTTCTCACGTCGAGGCGCGTCGGTCTTGGCGTGTGGTCGGCTTAAAGTTCGGGTGCCAAGACGGCCTTATCAGATGAAGCTGATTATCTAATCGCAGCTTGGCGTCACCAATCCACACTGTCGTCACTCGGCTCCTTCTTTGTCTCAGCCTTGGATTCCTGGAGTCCAGTCCGAGTTGACCGTAAGCTAATCATCCGTAGAATGCGATGAGCAACAAGAATACTCCTTGAAACCGAGAACGGTGCAGGGTGGTTTGAGTGGTGGTATTCTTCAACCTGACCACTCTCCTGCAAGCCACGACACCGTTCAGGATTCCATCCCTCCCATAGGACAGTCGTCCACACCTGCTACTGCAGTCCTAGACACGGCTTTTTAAAGTCACATATAACTCATTGTCTACTTCGCGCCCACGGCTTATCGAACCTTAGACGACCTGCCGCCTTGTGTTTGATGTGAATCGATAAAAACAGACTGGTTCATAGACGAGTTTGGGAAACAAATGCGAACAGTAAGTACCTACTACATAAACTGCACCTGATTGCTTAATTATGCACGATCCTGTCTATTGGCACGATTGATGCAGCTGTCTGGGAAGGCTGTGGGCTACACTCAAGAATCAAGACATGATACCTATACATGAAAGAGTTCTACGAGCCTCTGCATGTTGCACTGTTATAAAGGGAGTTTACCTACACTGGGCCGATGTAGCGTACGGCATTTTTTTGCGGTCGGCCGTTATATTGCCGTTTTACCTTATCAGTAACTTAGCTGACGACCTGAATACAGTGATTTCTCAATACCGTGTAGAGCTCCAGCTACCGCTGGTGCCTTCAGCATCCGAGGCCAGCTCTCTACTTATACATACTACTGTATTCCCATCTTCAGTGCTAGCCTCCCCAACGGCAATTCTTGAGCTTGGTACAGAGGCTCAGAGCGGTCAATCGCCCGATCCTTCCTCACTCTTCACATCTTTTCCTACTATCTCAGCCAACCGAGCTAAAACAGAAGAGCAGGACCTGCGCCATAATATTTCAGCTAAGCTCGAGAGCGTTAATGCAGCAACGGTTGGGGCACTAACGTCTTTTACTGATCATATCAGATCTTGGTTATCGTACTTGGTGCGTTCGATTTCAAGGAAGGATAGAAAGTTGCCCTCTGTTCCGGAATCAATCTTGAGCAAACCTGGCGTAGAACACGGGAGCGTTCCTTGGGAACTTGCACCCGCTGGCTGTGCTGGTAGTGAAAATATACTGCACGACATACCTCATTACGTGCTCGAATACGCTCCTTTTGTTCATCTTTTTTCTGGTGAGAAGTTCTGGCCATGCGATATGGACGAGCACTTGATGCATATCACCCCTTACCTAAACTATACTCCCATCAGTGCCTCGTGGCAGCATCCTTCATTGAAGAACCTTGATACACTTAACCACTGGCAGCATGGTCATCATGTTTTCTTGACAAGCAATGATAATGTTGAACGTCGACCAGAGTGGCTGCTTGGTGGGAAGAACATCCCAAACCCTGTGTCTAGCTCTTCACCCAGCCCCCCGCACCAGCAAACTGGATTTGGTTCAGCTTTTGAAAAGCTTGGATTATCGAATCCTTTACAAAATAGAGATGGGAAAGGAGGTCGAAGCAGTGCTCCCGCTGTGCTTATCGTAATCGACAAAGGAGACGGAATAGTGGACGCCTTTTGGTTCTATTTTTACAGCTATAACCTAGGAAACAAAGTACTTAACGTCCGATTTGGGAACCATGTGGGGGATTGGGAGCACTCTCTAGTCCGATTCCACCATGGAAAACCTAAAGCGGTCTATCTGAGCGAACATGCCGGTGGTACCGCATATGCGTACGAAGCTGTGGAGAAAATGGGCAAACGAGTACGTATTCCGCCTCTTTCAATCGGATTTGCATTCCTTACGAAGAAATTTTCTCATTGGTCATCTAGCCCGTTATATACTCTGCAACTGGCACTCACGCGATGTATGCCATCCCGGGCACGCATTCCTACATACTTCCCTGGGGCCTTCTTCGTGATAAAACCGACGCAGGCCCTCTTTGGGACCCTTCCCTCAACATGCATGCGTACACTTATTCGTTTCATAATGACACTCTGTCTCCGTCGACACTAACTCCCGACTCCCCTACAGAGTGGTTCTACTTCAGAGGGCATTGGGGTGATATGATTTATCCGCTTAGCGATAGCCGGCAATACGAGTTCGCGTATCAGTGCCATTACGTCAGTGGCCCTTTAGGCCCCAGATTCAAAAATTTGGCGAGGAGAAAAGTGTGTCAGGCTCCCGAGGAGGATATTTGTGTCATAAGGGGCGAAATTGGACTCAAGGGCTCCCACGAGATTATTGCAGTTGGAAGGCAGCATAGATAAATTTAGGAGTAGAAGTTGTTCACTGCCCTTCAAGGTGTCAGATTTGTGTTGTAGAGTTATTGGCCTGCTTTAGAGTTGATGTGTCAAGGCGTTCTCACTGCCAGATGTTCAAGAGGTTTGAAATTCAAAAAACCGCTGCTATTGCTAAATCCAAGATATTTCCTCTACAAAACACAGTATCCACGTCTAGACAAGATCTAAGGAGAGAAAAGGAAAGGTTGGAAGGATCTTGTCCATAACGCCGCCAGATGATTTAGAAAAGAGAGCTTGAAACGATGAGTTAACGGTGAAAAAGAACGCGAATGGAGGAATGAAAAGGGCCCAAACAGGGCAATCATCGCGCACTCAGGAGTTGAATGAAACGTATTGGCGGTAAAATGTAGGGAATGCTTTTTGTTTTCCAAGGAGCGTGAAGGTAGGGCCTGTCTTCTGCACACCCCGAATGCGTTAAACAAGGAATGAAAAAAGTCGACGTATGTTTTAAAGGCAGTATGGGAGACCTATTCACAACACTCAAGCAGAGTATGAACAGTAAAATATGGGTACTGAAGAAGGGAAGACCAGGTGCAGGATTACGCAAATTGCCATACGATTAGGGGCGGCTGGTATCTTATAACGATAAGGAGATTCGTTCAGAAGGATTCAAATGACGCCGCGCAGAGCGCATGGGTTTAGTAGGCCCGTCCTACGCGGTTGTAATCAGAGTAGTAAGCGTTGTTGCGGCCACCGTTATTGTACATGGGTGCTGGCTGGCCGTAATCCGCGTTAGACACTAAATGATCGGTGCTCTCGGATGCATGATGTCGAGGTCCGAGAGGAACATCTCGATATGGTTCATATTTTCCGACAACGTTTAATTTGCCCACTTCTGGATCGGGAGCATCGCGAGGATCCCGGGTGCTCATCAACAACGAGTTTCGCGCATCGAGAGGCGTGAGATTGTCACGATCAAGTTTTTCTAGGCTTTGTTTAGCATGAACAATGGATGTAATTGGTGCAAAAGTCACTTACCATTCTCCTTTCGGCGTCTGACATGGGGATTCTTGCGAACCAAAAGAATGATTGCGTTGACGGCGATCAAGACGGCCAATATACCAGTCAGAGCTGATTGAACTGCGACTAAGACGACTCCTGTGACGGTTTTTGTGGTCTGTCCCATGCCCAGTTTGTCGACAAAAACAATGATGCATCCAACAGAGAGAACACGAACGACTTGGATCGTAATATTAATCCACTGGCTTGACTTCGTTTCGTATGGCCTAGCCCAGAGGAGAAGGATAAGCATGAGCGCTTCGACTATTAGCTGCGCTCCGGACTGCACGAGGCCATGGCCCTGGCCGCCAGCCAGAATGCAACCTTTGGCGAACATGTAAATAATGCATGGGAGGAAAATCCACCAGTATCCCTTCTTATAATTATCGTAAAAAAGACTGTATTTCCGCCACGTTTCTTTGTCTTCGTAAAGGCCACTGGCATCACCTTCTGCTTTCTTGAACTTCCGAGCAAGCGACCAGATCCGGAAAGTAAAGAAACCAAGAACGGCGGTAAAGATGGCGAGCGTGACGCCTGCTAGGAGTTTGGCCGCCCAAGAATCGCCATGTGTAAATTGGTAAATGCAGTACAAGGTCCAGATTCCGTATAGCAGAAGAATCAAGTTGGTGATCGTGCGGGCCAGAAGTCCCCAGTAATGTTTTCGAAAGCCTCGCAGCTTCTGTGGAAAGTTGCCCCATAGAGCCCAAAGTTCGAGGATGAGTTTGAAGAGCAAGATACTCACAGCAATGGCGGCAACCACGATGGCGAAAATTAAAAGCACAGTCATGAAGGAATTTTTTTCTGGAATCGACAATTGCTCAACATAGGCCTTGAATCCTTTCACCACATGATTCATGCCTTGGTCCTTCTGAGCCGTATCATTATTAGAGCCAATTTTTATCTCACGAATAGCGAGCGGCAGAGAATTGAAAACGGCATCCAAACCGCGTTTTGACTTCTCTTTTGAATCGAAGTTGTCCGCATAGACCAGAGTGGCATTTCGAAGAAAGTTAACGTTGCTCTGGGTGAGATTTCCTCCTGTGCGGTTTCTAAAGTCATCGATCGAAACTTGCATTTGATACCATGGAACAAGGCCGGTGCTGAAGGCAAAGTTTTTCGTGAAACTTCGATATACCGGAGGGTAGCTTACGCTCAGCATGCCATTTGTCGCCATGGAATGAAACCACCCGACGACATCACCAAACGATGGACCGGATGATGCGGCCCCCGGAGATCCGCCGGCGAGCGCAGCGCTAAGTCCTGTGACCGCAAGAGCGGCACCAGCAATGCCAACGGCGACATATGAGACCGCAGGCGCTTCGAGTGATTTACCATTGCCAACCACGGATTGAATACAAGCGAGTTTATTGCCTCCGTCTCTTGCTTTCAACTCCAAAGTAGCCTGTGCTTGAAGGTCAGGAATAGCGAATGCAATGGAAGGGATTTTGTCGATAAAGTCAGAAGGTATCGTTACTGTGTCCTTAGCTGCGAACGACTTGGCGGGAACTGTTGAAGTAAAGTGCAAATTAGAGGCAGCTTTTGCTAAGCATATGAGTTACCTACCTGGGCATAAAGCTTCGATTTTTGTTTTATCGTCACAGGGATCGAAATCCTGAGTGAAGCGCTGGCCATATGCAGTGACTACCAGTGAAGCAGTGACCTTCTGCTCCTTACCACTCGATCCAGCGACATCAAAAGAAATCTTCTTGGTGGCGCGGTCGAAGCTAATATTCATTCTTTCGACCTTGATATCGGAGTTATCCATACATGTTACAAAGCCATTGGTTTTGAGTATATCGTCGGCCAGCGCGGGTATGCCAAAACAGGCCCAACCAAGGGACGCGGCGGCGAGGTATCGTCTCAGCACCATGTTGAGAAACTCGACGCGCTGGGTAGCAGACTGTGAAAATTACGGTCGAAGTCTGTGGTCAAGGAGACCTGGGTATCTCAGAAGTAAGTAAGAGGTGGATCGAATTTCTGGGCTGAGGGAGTTTTTGGCACTGGGCGCGGTGCAGCAAGAAATGGCCCAAGCTCACTCACCTCAAGCCAAGGAAGAACCACCCAGCAAGATTGCTGAATTATTAAAAAGATTCGGAAATAAATATTTGCAGGGTCAACCCGCGAAGAATGTAGTATGGGATAGTTGAAGCTGAGCTAAAGAGATTGATCCTCACACAAGGAGAAATCTGGTTATAGGCAACAATCAACAGTCAACAACAAAAAAATGGAAAAGCCCATGACCCATTCAGATAAGCGAATGAGGAGAATGAACTCCAGATGAGAGAATGACTGGAATAAAAGATAGTGTTTAGCAAAAAGCGAGTGAAGAGGGCTGAAGCAGTGAAGGACGACGGTCTCCTCCAAAGAAAACGAGCGGCGAAGCGAGAGAAGAGAGAGACAAGCAAAATGGCTGATGAAGCGCCAGGTCAAGAGAGCCGTGAAACAACTAGTAATTATGTGTGTTTTGACTCAGCAAAACACCGCAAACAGAGGGAGATCCCCCTATAACGCGAGTGTAAACGGACGGTATGGTATCCACAGAGGGCCCGAGAGGAGCCGGAGTTCTAGGCGGAGGCGTGTTATTTTACCCCTGGCGTCTCAGCTAAGTTGGCCTGGCTGAGCCACAGCACTCCACTGCTGGTGGTTGGGGCCAAGAAGAGAGCGGACTCAGGCCTGCATACGGAGTACGGGGTACTCTGTATTATCTGTTTCGTGTCTCACCATTCGGTGTAGCGTCTGTGTCCCGCGACTTGACACGCGAGAGGCTGCACTCATCGGTATGACTTGTGGTAGTTGGTCCAAAAGGACAGCTGCAGCACGAGAACTGCGCACCTGCAGGATGGGACCGCGCGATGACGAGTACACAGGGGCCTGTTAGGGGCAATTTTAGTGAGACCTTCCGCGGAAGTGAACCATAAGCAAAATCATTTCCCTTGCTCCACTTCCCGTTGCCAATAAATGAGCCTGTTTTCTAATTTTATCAGCCAATGCTTGAGCCCCTAACGCTTTCAAAGAGTCAGCCTGTCAGCGCCCAGACTCCAACCAAGGGTCATGGACGAGAGTCACGGGAGGACAGGGGCGACAAAAGCTCGGTCTGAGCTACTCCATACCAGGGAGGCCAAGAGAAGCCCATAAGTGATCTCTTTAAGAAACGGGAATCCACTGTTGTTTATATGTTGGAGTTCGGAAAATGTCTGCCTGCTCCCGTTTCGGCCAGAGCGCTTCCCTTTCGGGGACCCGGGCTAAATTGCACCCGAAAGTCGATTATGTAATACCAACATAGTGCACTTTGTGGTGGCCCCACGTGTGAAAGCCCACTATTTCGCACCTACTAGAGCTAATGTAATCGACCGCCATTTAGCAGGGTTCCATCGCAAGAACACCTTCAACTCCGGTCGTGAAACGTCAGTTGGAAACGTCAGTCGACTTGACGCGACGCAATTCAATAATCCCCACCCAATGCGACTGAAGTCAGTGTTCGGCGCCAATGACGAGCTCTCCGCCAGAATGGAGGAATTCAGACGAGAATGAAGCCTTGATCGACGCGCCCTCCTCCCCGAGATATCCAGGGGAGGATATTCGGCCAACTAGTAAGAAGGAGCTATTGGGCTGGTATAGCTATGGATGGGCCGCTGAGGTCTTCGTTGTCTGTGCCATGGGTACGAATATCTTCTTTTGTCTTCTTTTTGCGACTCTTAGGGCTTGCCTTGTTAATAATGCTTCATGTTTCTAGGGTCTTTCCTCCCTATCACCCTCGAACAAATGGCAAGAGATCAAGGGGTCCTGCTCTCGGACAGAAAAACGCCATGTACTGCTAGCTGGCCGAGTACCCCGGCATCAGGTTCCAACTCGACCGCAAGTGCCGCTGCTTCGCCTGCTGTCGGTGTTCCACAGTGCGTGATCTATGTTTTCGGTGCTGAAATCAACACTGCTAGTTTCGCCATGTATACATTCTCCTTGAGTGTCTTAATTCAGTCGATACTCATAATCTCTATGTCTGCGGCAGCTGACCATGGAGTATACCGTAAAAAATTTCTGCTCATGTTTGCGCTCATGGGCGCTGTTTCAATGATACTCTTTCTTTTTCTCAGCCCGCGGTTCTATTTACTTGCGGCTATCCTGGCGATTATCGCTAACACGGGCTTTGGGTCATCCTTTGTGCTCCTGAACTCGTTCCTTCCCGTTCTCGTTCGCAACGACCCGTCGGTCCAGGCTGCTCGTCAGGCTGCCGCCGTGAGTGAGCAATTACATCGTTCCGAAGCCGCTGAGGAAGGAATTTCACAAAACGCATCCGACACGGCCAATCCGGAGAAATCGGCGCTAGTATCGGCTGAACTACAACTTTCGACGAGGATATCGTCCAATGGTATTGGAATTGGATACATTGCTTCTGTTTTGGTGCAAGTTGGATGTATTCTCCTAGTTTTGGCTACTCATTCAACTACTTTCTCGCTGCGTCTAGTTCTATTCATTGTTGGGGTCTGGTGGCTCCTCTTCTCGATCCCTGCCGCCTTATGGCTCCGCCCAAGACCTGGCCCTCCGTTGCCTGAATCATCTTTTGGAAAAGGCAATTGGGCATGGGTTGGCTATATTGCGTTTGCCTGGATCGCTCTCGGCCGAACGCTGTTACGAGCCCGCCGACTCAAAGACGTTATTTTGTTCCTAGCAGCTTGGTTTCTTCTTTCGGACGGCATAGCCACAGTAAGCGGCACAGCGGTCTTATTCGCGAAGACCCAATTGGGAATGGAAGTCGCCGCGCTCGGTCTCATCAATGTCATCGCCATGGTTTTCGGTGTCTTTGGTGCTTTTTCGTGGAGCTATATATCCCACCATTTTAACCTCCGACCCTCTCGCACAATAGTAGCTTGCATCTGTTTATTTGAACTTATCCCTCTCTACGGCCTACTTGGATTTCTACCTTTCATCAAAAAACTAGGGATATTCGGTCTTCAACAACCATGGGAAATGTACGTCCTGGGCGGCGTTTATGGCATGGTCCTTGGTGGTTTATCATCGTACTGCCGTAGCTTTTTTGGCGAGCTGATTCCTCCTGGGTTTGAAGCCTCCTTCTACGCTCTCTATGCAATTACAGACAAGGGATCAAGCATGTTCGGCCCCGCAATTGTGGGTGCAATAACCGACCGGTATGGTGAAATCAGACCCGCATTTGGGTTTTTGGCGGTTTTGATCCTACTGCCGCTACCTTTGATGCTACTTGTGGATGTTGATCGCGGAAAACGCGAGGCAAAAGAGCTTGCCGAAGCCTTAGAAGGATTGGAGAGTTCGACCGTGAATGGAGGCGAATATACTCCAGTAGCAACTCGGGATACCGATACGGAAGCGCGGAGGGACGCATAGGCCAGCATCTGGGGGCATGTATATGCTTCACCTCTGTCATCTCGTTTATAAAATTCTTTTTCTTATTATAGAACAATAATGGGACTTTGTCATATGGCGTTTCATAATTAGTTAATTCAGTAATTCACGGAGCCATCTCCACTACGCCTAACGATACTTATTACAGCAGAGAATATCCCAACTATCCCTTTTGGTAGGCCATGATTCAAAGCCAAAAATATTAATGACATCACTTGCACCGTTTCTCAACAATGTTAGCACCATGCTCTTCATATTCTTTCTTCGAAATCCACATTTGATGGAATGTTCCCAAACTGGCCACGATACTGCCACCGATCCATGAACCGAATTTCCTTTCTACGGTATTTCCTGGCGCAAACAAACGCACGCGAGGACTTGGGAACATGCTTGTCAGTTCCGAGTTAATGCGGTCGTTGAAACCATAGAGAAGACTCGTCCCCCTGTAATAACGACGTTGCTCAGCAGGTGCGGGCGAATGTCAACATCGACTTGATTGAGCGCGCTGCGAACGAGTTCCGGTATAGTTTGTGCGGCAGTCGGTACTGGGAAATCCGGGTCAGACTCCGGGTACGCAGCTTTGGAGTCAAAGATAGATTCAGCAACACGGTATCTTTCGACGCCAAATATTTGGTTGTAGCCATCAGGGAATTCAAAAGGCCGCCCTGGGGCATTCTTTGCAATATCCTCATTCGGAACGCCGGCTGGGTTGACGTTCGATAAAGCACCAGGTCCGGGCCAGACTTGGACGACACATTCTTTGTATTCAAGGATCGTTCGGTTTTCCTGGAGCTGACGGAATGAAGCGTCTGGAGCTTGATTTTCTGGAAGGGAGCGATAGGTTGCTTGCGCGGGCTGGCCAGCATCCACGGCTGTTTTAGAAGTGACAAGGTAATGGGGCGTAATTGTAATGGGCTGCGGTGTATTCTGCTTAAAAAGAGAGCGGATTTGATGCGAGATGTAGTCCCCAGCGAGGTGAGAGTGTTGGACTCCTCGTTTTAGAATCAATCCATCATGTACCGGGCTGACAGAGGCCGTGGAAGCTCCGACGTCAATAACCAAGGCTGAAGGTTTACCGGCTGCAAACCTAAGACATAAAATCGATTAGCAATCTTAAGCTCGTATGCGAATACCTTGAAACATACGCTGCTAAGGGCCCCGTCCTGGCGAGGTAAAAAGCGGGTGTTCCCCAGCTTTCCATCGCTATTTCAATTGTCTTTTCACGGGCCTTTGTTGGATTCCATCCCGATTCAGTCATGAGCAAGGGAGTATCTGATAGAGACTTTTCTTCCGATTCCACAATATCCATCTCTGCTTGCATATCCGACGGTTCGTTCAACCCATTTAACATCGGGTTTCCGGGTTTCGTCCGCGTTAACCTTGAGGTGAATGAATATTCCCATAACTTTTCTGCCATTTCCCAGTCCTCAACGACTCCGTCTCTACCCATTGGATTGTGGACGGAGAGGCCGGGGCGAGGCAACAAATAGATGCTATCGCCGTATACGTATTTCTCCTGCGCCGGTGTAGGGTATTTGGCGTAGTATGTAGGAATGACCGACTTGGGCGCATCTTCCCCGGCAAATCCCGCACGGACTGACGAGTAACCTGGATCGAGAATGATAGCAGAGACTTCGTCTGCGCAAATTATTAGCAACGATGTTGAATGGGTTATGGGTAGCTAAATCCCACCTCCACCATACTCTGCCGTGGCTGGCGGCGCCGATGAATTCATAGCGGCAGCTTTTTTGCTGAGGATAGGTAAGCCTTCAGAGTAATCAAATATATAATAAGAGATAAGAGAACCAATTACTTTTGCGATGCATTCACAGATTCGGCGAACCTGACCGATCGCTTGACATATTCCCGGTCTGAATGGAACCGTGATGCCATTTTAGGAATAGCGCCTTCTCACTCTTATCTAATCTCGAAAGCTCTTGATGGAATGAGTGCCTCTTGGAAACTTGATCACCCACACTTTGGTATACAACAGGCCCCAGTGAACGCGAAATGGAACTGGAAGAACCAGTTTTCAATCCAGCAAAAAGAAGAAAATTCACCCGCAAACGCCCGGTCTCTCCTTCCCATCATTCTCAGTCGGACAACGAGGAAGAGCGCCTGGTGAACAAAACCCCGGACCCCGCCACCGCCGACACCGCGCCTATAACCGAAATACTTCGTGCTCGAAGAGGATTCAAACCTCGAAGAGCTGGGATTGGATTTTCTACAGAACCAAAATGGGGCTCTGAGCGTACATCGCAGCCCACCGAACCCGTGGTGGTGGAAGAAAGCGGCAATGAGCGACTTGGTGGAATTTTAGACCGATTCGTCGGACTTTCGGAACAAAAGGTTGATGTTGATAAGCATATGTACGTCTCCATCGTTTTCTAATGACTAGACTTACCATGCAATGGGGACTAACGAGATAAGGATGGCTTATATAGATAGTGAAATCGCTAAACGTAAGCGATGCGCTACCTCTACTGAACCTACGTCACCCGAAGCAGTGTCGGAAGATGTCCATTTACCGGGGTCACAGTCAAGGCTGCCTCAACGGCAACCAGCTACGCTGGGCAAACTTCAAGAAATCGACCTTGGACTTGACTCTAAGCTCCGTAATATTGAGCGAACGGAAGTTGCGACGAGAATCCTGGCGGGTGGCGAATCAATACGCAATGAAGGCTCTGATACGGATGGGAAGAATGGGCGTTTGAACAAGGCTGGCAAGCCTTGGCGCGGGCGAAAACGCCGAAACAGTGAGGATATAAGACGCGATCAGCTAGTAGAGGAAGTTTTACGTGAAAGCAAACGTGAGTCAGCTCTCTACAATGTTTTAGCTCTCAAGAATCAGATGCTAACGATATCATAGTTGATGTTTACGAGGAGCCAGATCAAGAAGGGGGTGATGATGACCAAGCTGCTGACGACCGCATTGCGGAGCAATTTAGACGTGACTTTTTGGATGCTATCCAGTCACGTAGGCGTGGCGTTAGGTCCAAAACCGCAAAGTCAACTAAGGGTGAAGTCCCGAAGGGGCCCAAATTGGGTGGTAGTAGGAGCGCTAGAGCTGCGATGCGTGAGAAACAAGAAAAGTCAGCAAAGAAATGATATACTCACGACAAATCATTTGGGTGTCTCGCGAGCCACGATCAAAATAATTGACTCATATGAAAAAATGAAGAAGCTGCGGTTAGCACAATGGCCTTGGCTCGAGAATGTAGGGTAATATATTTTAGTGTACAAAACAGAATTTCATTTCTCCATTGATTGATATTAAGGAAGTTTTGCTATTTCCCATCATCTCGCGTGTATGTAGAAACTATGAGGAATGTGCGCATAAATCTCGGCCATAATGTATTACAAAAAGGTATCAACGACAGTTGAGAGCTAAAGAAGAAGGGGAGTGTTAACTCCTGTAAATATCATATTGAACGTTTAGTCATAAATTACATTCATCAATGCCTGATGTTAGAGAATATTGACACTAGAAACCACCCGGGCTTCAGACTCCTCATCAAGGCTATAGAAAGGTCATCAAAGGCATATATATTCAAGCACCGAGTCCGAACTACTCCATCAGTACAACCCGCCGTAGCTTGTGAGATACCCCAACAATTCCCAGTGCTCCTAATACAAGTAAATGATATCAAAAGAAAGCGCCCACGGATCGTTACGCCGGATTTTCGCACCAAGACAAAAACCTTGTGTGAATTCTAGTGTCCAACGGCTGCGCCTCGTTTAAATCGGAGTTTCACTGTAGCCAGACCATGAACGCACTTGCCTGAGAAGCAACGGACTCGTAAGCGCGAGCTGAATTATACCATCCGACAGGATTGTCCCTTCGCCTATCCGTGGACTTGACAGCGGGATTCTTAAAAATCTCATTGCCCTCTTCAAGGAATTTGTTGAAAGCATCTATGTCCTTTGCCGTTTCCGGATTCCTCAATTTTTCTGAGAGTTTATTGAGGAATTCGAGCTTCTCAGGTGTTAGGTTCGGAACAAATTCTCGAAAATTCTCGATTGTATGAAGCTGAAAGGGCAGGAGTTGGTTGTAAGCGTCCATTTTGGAATCCGGAGTAGGGGCAGCAATAGCAAAGGAGGCGAGTCCAGCAATGCAGGCGGCGAAGATGTTCTTGAACTGCATAGTGAAGTATAAAGTAATAGATATATATCTTGGAAAAAGTTGATTCTGGGAGGTATTGTAGTGACTTGTCAATGGTTTGGAATCGAGTTTGACTGTGCGAATACCATGCATTAAAACCTGGGGAAGTCACCCCATCTTATAGTGCTTCTAAGATCCGGGAATCTGGGGATAAAAGTGTCAGCACGAACCCCAGATGCGCAGGGACTTGAGCGATTTGATCCCTAGACATTTGTTCACCGGGCTGTGGAGATAATCAGTGAGACGTAATGAAGATGTATAGAAAAAGGGTTCAGTCAGGCCGGTAAGAGAAGGGCTATTGCGGCTTTTTCATTTAGAAACACAAAGACTTCGAGATCTTCAGACGTCACGGTGGATATGAAGTAGCAATTCTCGATACTACCCAGCCAATTTAGACTACACTGTATCGATACCGGATACCGATAATGGATAAGACCATTTGTTTCTTGAGCACTCGGAAGTCGTGGGTTTGATTTTGTATAATGAAGAAAGAAATATGCCTCATACTGCAATCACATCCCCATGGGGAGTGTTTCAGTTTTTCATTGATCAGTAGAGTAAATGCAGCGTCCACGCGGTCCAGCCATGTGTCTATAAGCTTTAGAGAGCACATTCCAAGACTCGACCATGACCACCGTTGAGTGATCGGTGGACGCAGAACAAGGAAATTGTGGAAAGACGGATGTCGTGGCGATGAAGTCACGGGTTGCGGTGCGAATACGACTGATTATATAAGCACACTAACTTAAGTAATCGTGGTCGCGTGATCAGAACCTTAACTATAGATCTGATAAGATCAAGCGACGATCTAAAAAGTCAAAAAGCGGGAACGAACAAATGAAGACAGACAATAAACAACATCCAAGAGACAGAGACAAGGTCTCTCTCCATAGTGGTCATTAGTGATATAAGTGACTCTGCTTACTGCCTATTACCGACCTACCCAGGCGCGATTGGCCCTTCAGCTATATATGCTCTCTAATCTGATGGACCAAAATGCAGGCGATTCGGCCGAAAATGCTGCAGACGGACAACTTGAGATAAGTGAATCTCTTGTCCCTGCGAGAGAGGTCAAGACCGCAGTGACGCTTCAATTTACCTTTGATGGCCTATTAGACCCACCTCTGTCCTTGAAAGAGGATCCAAAAGAAGGATGCGGTGGCCATATCTGGCCTGCGGGAATGGTGTTGACAAAATATATGCTGAGACAACATCGAGACGACCTCATAGGGAAAAGAATGTAAGTGACTGCCGTTGCAGCAACTGTGAGCCAGAAACTTTGCTCTCTCAATATACTGATTCGGTGAATAGCGTGGAGATCGGTGCTGGTAGTGGGCTAGTCAGTCTCGCGGTTGCTCTGGGGTGTAAAATTGATTCCCCAATCTACGTGACAGATCAAACCCCGATGCTTCCCTTGATTGAGGAAAATATTAAGCTAAATGAACTTTCAAATCTCGCAACGGCTGCGTTGCTGGACTGGGGCTACCTCGATGGCCTAAAAGCATTACCTTCGTACCCCGAAGTAATTCTTGCGGCGGACTGCGTCTACTTCGAACCGGCCTTCCCGCTTCTCGTTTCCACCCTCGATGGGTTAATGAATGAGAACTCAATATGCTACTTCTGCTTCAAAAAACGTCGGAAGGCAGATCTACGATTTATTAAAATGGCCCGAAAGCTATTCGATATCACCGAAGTTACCGAAGGCATCGATCATGTCGCCTGTAAACACCAAAGTATATTTTTATATATCTTAAAACGGAAGCCGCAGCCGCTTAGCAAGGGTAACAAATCGTCCGAGAGCACATGAGAATGCTATCACTTCAAAAATGCAAAGGCTACAATTTTAATGATCCTCGAGGTTTCAATGTTTCCGATGTGGTGGAAGCCTTTCGACCGCGAATGTCGGTCAGAGCACCATCCTTCCCGATGACCTTGACTCCACCCTTTCCAAGATTCGATACAAGTTGCTGCTTTTGCGCTGAAGCGCTGTTTTCGTTTTCAATAGACCGGCTAGCACGCTTATTAGCCTTGTGCTTTTCGCGTCTGCGGCGTCTAAGCTTCTCTTCTCGGGACATTTCCTCCTTAGAAACGGCCACTCCGCCTTTTGTCATCAGCTCTCCGCGCATGCCATTCTCACCAGGAGCGTACACCTCCTGCGGTGCAAGAGTACCAGCGGTACCTAAACCATCTCCACCGGACGGCCGGGCATCTTCCATCATGATGGTATCCACATTAGCAACAACACGGATATTGGCAGATGGTTGCTTAGGCCGGAAATGCAAGTTAGAAAGAGTATCTAATTGAGAACAAATACTATTCCAGAGCTGCGTAATCTCGTCCCGCTCCTTCTGTAGTTTTTCATCTTTCTTGCTGACATAGTTCCGGTCTGTCGCTTGTAAATGGTCGGCTTCATATAGCTCAGCAAGGCTTTGTTGTGGTTTGGTTTCGTCCAGCACAAACTTGGCCTTTGCATCATTATAATCTCGAACAGCCTGTGGCAGCCTTCGGATGAGATCGTCGAATTCCTTGGCAACGATTCGCCTCTTGATGAGGGATTCGATATCGTCTGTTACCTCCGCAGTAATAACGGGCACCGGCTTTCCAAGCCGCTCAAAGTCTAGATCCTCTTCGATCAATGAGTTAATAGGTCTGTCCATGGCTTTAGCCTCGCCTATCAACGTCCACTCCTTGTTAGCAACGTTGGCAGCCTCCAGCCGACGAATCTCATCTGTAATTTTAGCACGCGCTTTTTCATGTGTCGACAGATTGGTGTCGGCGATTTTGCCCTTCTTCTTAGCTTTTCCGTCATCGTCCGCAAACTCAGAGTCTTCATCCTCGAATAAGTCGCGATGAACATTTGCCATAGCTCTTTCAATGTCAGCATCAAGATCCTCGGAGTTTGGTTTTCGAGTTCGGCCTTTGGAAACTCCCGATTTAGGGTGGTCTGAGGCAGGTGGATCAAAAAATTGGTCATATCTGAGGTTCCGGTCATCATCAGGATCGCTGAGCTCAGAGCCATCAACTTGCTCGGCTATGTCCATGTCCATGTCCATACCGTCATCTTCGTCCTCGTCCTCGTCCATGAATTCAGCGTTTTCACCGTCGTCATTGCTATCTTGGTCTTGGGCATCTCCATCCATACTCATGTCAATTGCTCCGTCGGCAAATGGATCAGCTTCCCAGTCGACATCCTCCTCATCGCTACTCACGTCGTCGTTTCTGGCCCGTTTGGTATCCATTTCCTCGAAAACCTTTGACTGCTTGTTAAACTCGTCGATCGAAAAGAATCCATCATTTAGGCCGTGGCGATCCCGGGCAAAGGGTATGCTAGTGGATTTCTTTTGTATTTCACTTCTTTCACTGGACTTTGGTTCTTGACCGCTTATTTCAGCCTGTTCATCTTCTTCGTTTCCGGCGAGACTTTCTTCTTCATCCAGACTTCTTTCCGCATCCTGATACCCATTTTCTGACTCGGATAAAGAGTCTTCCTCTATTTCATCTCCATGTTCCTCACTCATGTCGATGTCACTGTCATCCTTTAAACTCAAATCTTGCCGGGCTGCCGAAAGTGTGGCATCTCGATTATCACTATCGACTTTTGACTTCGATTTCTCTAACAGAGCATCGATATCCCGTTGATTGAGTTCTAAGGAAGAGTTTAACACCCGCTTTGCTTGTTCCCATATTTGCTCTACGCTGAATCCCTGCACATGAACCTCTCGAATTTGTAGTCTTTTCGAAGCCGGGATGGGGCTGCCGTCTTGCCTCTTCCGCTTCTTCCCGTTCTTCTGAGACTGCTGTATTTGCTGTCTTTCAATTGTGTTGGACGCTAGAAAATCGAGGCAGTGTTTAAGAGCTGCAGTCGATTGGGAGAATAGCTCGGCGGAGGGTTGAAGAAAGGCCTCGGGGTTTGAGGAGAGAGTTTCCGTAAACGATGCAATGGCATTCTGATCGAAAGCAAAAGCCCGAGCTGAAGAGGACTCCATTATGAAATCCAATGCTTGGGTGCCGGAGGCAAGGCGACGACTGGTAGACACTTGCGGTGGGGTCTGCCTCTGAGAGTTGGCGACTTTTAAAATGATTTGATGTCCAATCAAGTATAGAATGGACCAGCGACATATGAGTGTCCTATATTCCCTTCCCAAAGGTCGTGGCGGTCGGTGGAAATAGCTCCCCTCAAGCTTAGTCCATTTTCTGTGAACGATGCTCGACTCTTGCCTTGTGAGTATTCAAAATTTTGGGCGGATTATTGTCTTTCCGCTCCCGTGATCCGCTCGGATTATATATCGGCCCGCGAGTCAAGCCAAACTCTTGATTACCTAAGCATCGGTTTTGTTACTGAGTACATAGTATGGAGCGTTCCATATATCAAACAGCTGGATTACTTTCATCTTTGTAGTGATTGGCGATGAAACCCTATAATGGTACGGAGAATGGAATTCAACATGAGAATAGACTAATAAAACAATGGCTTCTTCACCCCTCTTAGTGTATGCTTTGATGTTGAGGAATTGGTGATGGAGGGTAGGCATATCTCGGCAACATGTAAAAACAACGAAAGTCGATTTAGAATGGCTTGCGAGTAACAGATCACTGAAACAAGGCTTTAGAGTACACTGAGATTCTATTCAATGGCAAAAGGTTTCTATATCAGGTGAGTCGTCATACAAATGTTCGGCAAGGGTACCTGCTAAGGTTAATTATCGGAGCCTGCAGAAAGGGCAAAGTTGGCTTACTGGGAAGGGTATGATTGCTCTTCGGCTTTTGGGTATCTGGCGGCGCCATTGAGATTTGCGGGGAATGGTGGTAGCCCGTCAGAACCAAGTACACGAGCGACACGGCTCTCATTTTGAAAGTAAAAGGCCGCCAGCCCACGTTCTTCACCCTCTTTTTTGAGATCAACTAATTGTTTGTTTCCGGCGTCTCCGGGGAGCAGCGCTTGCTCGTTCGGCTCTGCTTTGCTTCCAACTGTGAGAAGTCCAACAACATCGGCCTGGCTCAAGACGCTGGCCTGTGGATAATTCCTTCGGACATCTCTCTTCCAATATGGATTGTCTGCAATATCACCCGCTGGAATGGTTACGGGGTCGGTATATGATTGTGGTGGAAGGGCTCCGGGTGTGGGATTTCGGAATTGGGCGTTGATGGGAACACCGGAAGAGCGTTCAGGGTCTACAGAAAGGAATCGTCGAACTTTCTCCCATATACCATAGGATTGCAAAGTGTATTTCTACAACAAATCTCTGTCAGCACAATGTCAATCCCTCGCATTGCTAGCGCGGTACTTCTCACCTCTCCGACCGGAACTGCGCTGCCGGCACTTTTCGCGGCACTGAGCACCCGCGAGGCTCTCATAATGATTAGATAGCTGTGGCAAACTTGCCGTAATCATTAGTCTATGCGGAATAAAGAAAATTGGAAGCAGCCTAAGTCACTTACTGCGCTTCACTGGCAACTGGGTGATCGCCCATCAGAGACCCGGAAGGCCCGATCGATCAAAAGGTAGAGGGACAGCGAGTATCACGTGATCTCAATCGTGCTTAGTCATTCGGTACTCGCCGCCTCCAGCAACCTGGACTCGATTTTCGCACGGCCATCAATGCCGGGGAGAGAATCGAGACGAAATAAAGGAATGAAATTGAGACCGAGAATTCAGATGGAATGTGTACGTATCTATGTACAATAACTTGTCAATGTTTATACATTGTTCAATCCTGGTGCTTGGGCATCGAGCTACTGGGAATCTTTTAGGTAAACTAAATTGGATAACTGCTAGGGAGGATGGGGAGCAAAGGAGCGCAAGCCTTTTTGATACTCCGCACTTGCGGCAATAATAAATGATTCGCAGTGGCCAGTGGCCCATTAAAAGCGCCTATCACAATAGCTGCAAAGCATAAACACAGGGTTCTGGATTGGCGCATTAGTTATCAGGGGCTTGCTCAAGGTGCCCGAATCCCGCGTCTTGTTTTCGCACCCGTGTCGTCCACGACCACCACGACACGACCTGACCGACCACATTCGCGTCCTCGACCTTCCGGATTTTTTCTCATATCTCTTGTCCTTTAACCAGGCTTCTTCAATCGCGCTACATCCTACATTTCTTTGTAACCTTTCAACTTTTCTATCTCTTATCGCAATGCCTATGGAACTCAGGAAGCGCAAGGCTCCGACTGAGCCCAAAGACGCGCCCGTCGCAAAGAAGAAGACCACAGCCAAACCTCCAGCTGCCAAAACCAAAGAATCAAAGACCAAAGAGTCAAAGACCAAACCCAAGGAGACGAAGAAAAGCGCAGCGCCAGCTCCCCCGGAAGTTCCTACTGCTGGTAGTGTTCTTGACCTCGAGCTCTATCAAGATGAAGTACATCTGAATGATGGCTCTGCGACTTCACTCAAAAAGCTCATAGAGTCAAGCGAGAACGGTGTTGTACTTTTCACGTATCCCAAGGCATCAACTCCTGGATGTAAGTTGGTCTCATTCACAAGTACATACCTACCAGTACTCTTGTTCTCTGCGAAGAGATGGTCGCGCACATGATGTACCAGAAAACGCGTCTGGCGCCGAAAAATGGCAACGGTTACAATGCCATTGGATACTGGAGGCCTAGCGGTAATGCGCTTTTGCTAATATCCTTTTAGGCACCAAACAAGCGTGCCTTTTCCGTGACCGATATGACAGCCTATCTTCCACGGGCATGTCTATCTATGGCTTGTCCACGGACAGCCCAAGCGCCAATAGCAAGTTCAAGGAGAAGCAGAACCTTCCGTATCCGTTGATCTGCGACCCGTCAGCAAAATTGATCGGGGGCATCGGACTAAAGAAACAACCCAAAGGAACGACCCGTGGAGTGTGTGCCATCGACAAATCTGGCAAGGTCCTTCTTCTGAAACCCGGCGGCCCGGATGCGACTGTGGACTTTGTTGAGAAATTGATCGCCGAAAAGAAGGACTGAATTTGATTGGGCTCGCATGCTGATTGTCACCTCCATTTCCGATCCTAAGGCGAGTGCGTGGTCACAGTGGGTTGAGTCAGGCTATTTGTACAGGTACTTGCGTTTGACATGGTGTTTCGAGGTATGGGTTCAGGACATCGGGTTCGGAAGTTGGGCAGCATGATCCCTGTAAAATGTGCGCCTTTTTCTTTGTTTCCACAAAAATGGCACAGTGCCCGTGCCTGATATCCTATAGAAATGTGGGCAGATAGTGCGCAAACCAACCTGCATCTTAAGGCTGAACGATTCCATCGGATGGCGACCGGGGCGCAAACACGTAAGTTCTCTCAGATATGTGGATGCCTGTTGTTATTAGGCTGTTAGACAGACCCGTACTCGAGATTATAAAAGGCCGCTCTCCTCTAAAGCTCCCAATTTCATTTTACGCCCAGATGATGCTTATGCTTGAATGGCGTAGCCTAAAATTTACGTCATTTGCGCTGGAGTTTGAAGTTCCCAATTAGCAACAAGTTGCTCCGCCTCATCGACTTTCTTCCACCCCTCGACCGGTCCAACCTCCACCAAGTTCCCATCGTGACAGTAGCATTCTCCAGACGGGCCATTGAGGTCGACTGCAAAGATGAATGTCCTGAAGTTAACAAAGTAAGTCTCAGCGCTCGTTAGAAAGGCCTTTGTTGGCTTGTGCCTCCCCATGCGGGGCTAATTCTCAAACCAGGAAGTACCCGCAATTCCAGCAGAGCGAGATCTTTGCGCTCCAAGATGCATTCCAGCGGTTAGACGTTGACGACAAGGGCTATCTCGACGAAGCGACCGTTATCAAGGCGACTCAACAATCTGAAAGACAGCCATATGATGTTGTGCGATCGGCCTTGAAAGAGGTAGAGCTTGACAGCTCGCGCCGCGTGGAACTGGACGATTACGTTGATGTTAGTGGTATTCATCATTATTCAACAATTACTCCTGCTAACGACAGCTTTTTAATAGCTCATTTCAAAACTCCGCAGCTCTAGCAATGCAGCTCCAGCCGGCAATGTGGCTCCCACTCGAGGACATGCTCCGAAAGGCAGCATCGGCGGTAAAATTCACGTCCAAGGATCGTCCGCGAATGTCACGCATACCATCAACGAGGATGAGAGAACAGAATTTACAAGACATATCAATGCTGTGCTCGCAGGCGATCCAGATATTGGCGACCTTCTGCCGTTCCCAACCGACACTTTCGAGATGTTCGATGAATGTAAAGACGGCCTCGTGCTTGCCAAGCTCATCAATGACAGCGTTCCCGATACCATCGATGAGCGTGTGCTGAATCGGCCAGGAAAGAAGAATAAGCAGCTTAATGCCTTCCACATGACCGAAAACAACAATATTGTCATCAACTCGGCGAAGGGTATTGGCTGTTCGGTTGTCAACATTGGAAGTGGTGATATCATTGAAGTTCGAGAGCATCTCATTCTCGGCTTGATATGGCAAATCATTCGCCGAGGCCTTTTGGGGAAAATTGATATTAAATTGCATCCTGAGCTCTACCGTCTCCTTGAGGACGATGAAACGTTGGAGCAGTTCCTTCGACTTCCTCCAGAACAAATCCTACTCCGTTGGTTCAACTATCATCTGAAGAATGCAAATTGGGACAGAAGGTCAGTCTTTTTTTTCTAGTCGCGATGACAACTGGTACTAATGTGCTATTCACCATTTAGGGTTGCAAACTTCTCTAGCGATGTTAAAGACGGCGCCAATTACACTGTGCTCCTCAACCAATTGGCCCCTGATCTTTGCTCCCGAAAGCCTCTCCAAACCCACGACCTACTTCAACGTGCCGAAGAAGTTCTTCAAAACGCGGAGTTGCTTCAGTGCCGTAAATTCTTGACACCAACGTCTCTAGTCGCAGGAAATCCCAAACTCAACCTTGCTTTTGTAGCAAATCTTTTTAATAACCATCCCGGACTCGACCCAATTACGGAAGAAGACAAGTTAGAGGTGGAAGATTTCGATGCGGAAGGCGAGCGGGAAGCTCGTGTTTTCACCCTCTGGCTCAACTCATTAGATGTGCAACCAGCAGTCAACTCTTTGTTTGATGATCTCCGAGACGGGACGATTCTGCTCCAAGCGTACGACAAAGTCATTCCTGGGAGCGTGAACTGGAGACATGTCAACAAAGCCCCTACACATGGTGGGCAGATGTTGAAATTCAAAGCCGTTGAGAATACAAACTACGCTATAGAGCTTGGAAAACAAAATCGCTTCTCTCTAGTTGGAATTCAAGGAGCCGATATAACGGATGGGCAACGAACGCTGACCCTTGGTCTTGTATGGCAGCTCATGAGGAAGGATATCACAAACACTCTTTCATCTCTTGCCCAACGCATGGGAAAACGAGAAATCACAGATGGCGAAATGATTCAGTGGGCCAACGAAATGTCCCGAAAGGGAGGCAAGAGCTCATCCATTCGAAGTTTCAAAGACCAAAGTATTGGTAGCGGCATTTTCCTATTGGACGTTCTGAATGGCATGAAGAGTAGCTACGTCGACTATGACCTTGTTACCCCTGGACGAAACGACGAAGACGCTTATGCTAATGCTAAACTTGCAATCAGTATTGCAAGAAAAATGGGCGCTACAATTTGGCTGGTTCCTGAAGACATTTGCCAGGTTCGATCACGTTTGATCACGACATTCATTGGTAAGTTCACTGCACCCACGATCCCGAAAAGTCCTCAAGATCTAACGAGTACCTAGGTTCCCTGATGGCTACCTCTGAAAAGATGTAACATACTGTCCCTTATTCATTTTCACCACGAGACTGTGCACAATGCGTTTTTATGAAAAGCTGAAAGCCTATGGTTTTTCTCAGTAGCGTTGAAGCCATTACGATTTCTATTATTGAAGCTATATTAAAATACAAGACTGTGTTTCGTTATACTTTGCCCCGTAGCTATACGTTTTTGTCTGTGATCGAATGATTCTTAACATTAGAGCTGTCATTCGTCAACTTGAAACAAACCACAATACTGCTGAACTTGGGTTTTTGGGGAGTAGCTGTTAGTACTGCTCTTTACTCAGGGGAACTGAAGTTCTTAGATAGGAGTGCCTGTTGAGCTGAAGGTTTAATTATGTGGCGATGAACTCATAGGGTATACTTCCAAGGGAAAAGAAAGGAGGTTCTCTGTGCTCACACCTCGCCCGTGTTAAGCTGATCAAGGGGATACTGCCAAGCTAGATTCTAATACCAAAGGACATGGATAGAGGGAAAGATTTTATGAACCCCGACAATTTAAATTGCTATCTGTACTGACTGCGGCTGCATACAAAGTGACCAGATTGGGATCGGGAGTTATGTCAAGCAAATCACCAGCTGATTCAAAACCTGCGCAGAAGCCCAAATACCAAAGGTTCGGACCCAGACAACTTATACTAATGATGCACCCTTGAGCATCTAACGGATTTCTCGATTGGGCTTCTTGTAAGGCATCCAGCGCCGGCAGTATACTCTGTGCCATGTGGGCAGTTCGGGGCCCTAAGAAAAATCAGTCGATCCATTCAAGAACGTGGGAGCAGGGCAGCAATTACTCGAAATACTCGCAGAACCATCCATCTAAAACATATAGTGAATGTCTACAAGAGATTAGTCAGCACAGGCTTTTGATAGTCCTAGGGTGACGGTGGAAGCCACTTACTCCTGGGGGGTATAATTGTGGCAGTGTCCATCTGGAAGAACGCTGACGCGGACGCCGTCGCAGTGATGTCCGGAATAGGTTGAACAACCAGCCGTTGCTCTTTCGTCCTATTTGATCATAAGGAAATCAGCAGCGAACACGTTTTATGCAGGGGTTACTCATACCAGGACGCCGGCAGCGGCGAAGGAAGCAACAAGAGACAAAACGGCGAGTGAGGCCTTCATGTTGAAGTAGTTGAAGTAGCTGAGGTAGCTGAAGAGTTGGAAGTTTCGAAAGATGCTTTAAGATCTGCAGTTGTCTGAAGATTGTTGTTGTGGTAAGAGAAATGCTTTTCCAGACGAGGATATCTGCCTGGTTTATATAGACCTTCAATCTCAGATCCAAGAAAGCTCAAGGATCAAAGGAATATCCCCAACTCCCTCCTCTGAGCACGTACGGCGTTCATGATGCCGTCAGGCCATCTGGTCGAGGAGACGACAAGTGCTCAGATGAACATGGAACAGAGTCTGGCCAGGGATGATCTCGAGGCCCTACGGTTTAATGTCTTAGTTGTGGATCAAAGTTCATTCAGTCCCAAGGTTGTGGCATAGGGCTGAGATGGAATAGCCTGTCATTCAAAGCCCTCCAACGGTCGTGGTATAGTTAATTAAGCCAGGTGAGATTAAAGTTTTGGAATCCTTAGATGCGCCTTTTGAAATCCTTTTATAAAAGCTATGATGTTAAGGATGTGAAACTTTGCGATTTCTTGCTCTGTTCAGGTATCGAGGCGTTCACCGTGCTTCGAGTCCTTGTCACTCGAGAACTTTCTGGACGGGAGAATCTGCGGAGAAACTACGGAGTAGAACCACGGATTACTCCACACAAGCTTTGGGGCTTATTAAAAAACGACGCGGCTCATTGCCCAGGAAGGAATATCTGCCATCTGGGGATCCTTGGAAGATCCACAACCAGGCTAACCAGACACCAGTAAGTAAAAGGAAGGCATGTGAAGGCCCAGAATCGAACGGGTTCGACTGACATCGAACCTCGACTAGTGATCAGCGATTCTGGCCCGGCTGTGGCGGATCCTGTACGGATGGCGGAGGGGATGAAGTGCAGAGTCTTGACTCCCAAGGTAATTAAAGCGACTGTCAAGCTGTCAGGATACTGAAATCGATCAAAGGATCTAGGTGACCTGCTTCATGACTCTCAGTCATGATGATTTGGAGAAATGTGATCGCCATCCCATCCTTCGTCTGTCCTCTGAAACACAGCACTCCTGCTCATTCACGGGCCTTATGTTGGAGCCTGGAGGAATGGGTTACGATGGTAGACAACGGAAGTTTCTTAACTACATGAGTAGGCATGAGACTTTGAAATCTAGGCGGAGAGTAGCGAAGGTCGCTTTTGGAGGCATAAGAAAATATGGTCGAAAGGTCGAAAGAGCACTGCAATCGAATCAGCATCCATATTTACTCAACAGTGCTTTAAAGGACGGATCGTTTAGCAGCTGGGCGGCTGAGGGGCGTTTATCGTAATCATATGTGAGGACCTGCGTCATAACAGAAAGCACGAGGTTTTTCTCAGCAGGGTCGAGACCTGGACGGAGATAGTCGATTTTTGCCGAAAGAGAACTTGGAAACTGTGCCTTTTGGCAATACCATTCATCCTTCCAGCCCGGGGAGTCGTTACCACTTTTCATGATGTAATGGCCTTTCCAGGACACAGGCATTGGCCCCATAATATTGAAGGTTTGGCTCATTACGGTGCCTCCAAAGATAAGAGGACGCCCAAGATAGAGTATAGAAAAGACCATCATATAGCTCCACATATCACAGGCAAAGCTTGGTGGTTTCCCATGAAGCCTTTCTGGGGAGCAAGCAAATACTGGTGCCAATCCTCTTGGAGCAGGATCACCAAGTCTTACAGCTAGGCCAAAATCTCCAAGATAGAATTGTCCAAGGACAAACAAGCTCGCCCAGCTTCCATAAATTGAGCTCTGTCATAGGTTGTCTAAGCGGTGGTTGAAGGATCTTATATTTAGCGCTTCTGTCAAGATGTGCCAAAGACGCGATTCCCCACATGCAATTCTTTTCATGAATGTCTATTTGCACGTAAATCAGGGGATCATTTCTCTTGTGACAGAGGATTGGAAAGCTCACAGGATTCAGAGCCTACTTACCATTGTGTATGATTCCACCTCCATGTAGGTCTTTTAAGGCCTCGAGGAGTTGCTTGGCAGCAAACATACGGCTAGTCATTGAGATCTTCATGATCTTGTAGTGATCTAGGCATGGACCTAGGAGAGGCAACACGAGAACTCTGTGGCTCCCATCCTTTCCAGCAATGTTAAAGGTTGTGGAATATGTAACAAGATGAAACGTGTTTTGGACTGTCTTTTGATTTTCTTTGTGAATCAAAATTTCATCTGTTCCTTCAGAGAGAATTTTCAGGGCAACATCTTCTCTCTTGTCAAGATCATGTGCCATCCAAACTGTAGAGAACCCTCCCGCACCTATCTTATGTTCGATTAGATATCTTGAATTGAGGATCTCACCAATGCAAATGGGATAAAAGGGGTGAGGGAGATCTGGGTTATATGGATCATAATCCTCTGTATTATCCCAAATTTCAATTTGCTGATCTTCATTAGATACAAGGACGCCAAAGTTTCCGGAACTAGAAAGTTCGGACATCCTTTAAAAGCTGTGTCTGTCTCTGATTATTTCTAACAGCTGGAGATTTTGAATAGCCGGGTATCAAAGCAGCGGAAGGTAAATATCAACGTTTGAAGAGGTATTCACCGAGCGGTTAGAAGTGTGATATTGCAACGGTATCTCGAAGACACTGAAACATAGGGTAACAAGGATAGTTGCTTGATTTTTGTACAAATTTATCATGAGTTACACACCATATACTATCCGTATGCGTGAATCGATGGTGCTGGTTCTTAGGAGGATATCGAACGTTGTTGCTATCGATTGAGACTTCGCAGCGTTTAAGGTTGAAAGTTCCACCGGACCGGAGAATCATTTACCCTCAGGATAAACAATCTCCCGTTCACAGCATGCCTAGTAAGCTGGGCACTGGGCAACGATGATGCAAGTGTGAATCATGCAGTTTTCAAGCTCCGACGGGAAACCGTCGAGTAGAAAGCATTAATAATGGAGATACTGGTTTCCAGCCCTCGGAAAGCCGTCGGGTTTGGAATGTCCTTCTTTATAAACCGTGATTTTGCCCTTGCCAATGCAATAATCTCCTCCATCTTATTGATATTTACTCGATCTACAAGCCCCGTATAGTTCCCTGGACTATACCATACCAATTCAACTAGATATGTCTTCCGCTGATCCTGTTACAATGTACGGCCTCACTGCCGTTGAGGCATCGGCTTCCAAGTTACTATCTTCATCTACCACATCGTCCTCCCCCGCACCATTTATACCCTGTAGCCAAACCCCGATTCCAAACACCCCTCTTGCACAGCGCATCCAGGCCTATGCGAAACTTCACCTGGCTGAGCCAACGTTCAACCATTCTATGAGGGTATATCATTTTGGCCTAGCGATCAAAAAGTACCGTTTTCCGGAATGGAATTTTACGGATGAAACGTATTTCCTGACATGTCTCCTCCATGATATCGGAACTACAGAAGTGAACCTGAAAAAGACCAGGTTGAGTTTCGAATTCTACGGCGGTATGCTAGCTTTGGACGTCTTGCAGACGAAGGAGGGTGTCGATCAATCAGAAGTGGCCCCGAAAGAGCAAGCCGAGAGCGTTGCAGAAGCTATTATCCGACATCAGGATTTGTGTGACGTTGGAACCATCACTGCGGTCGGACAAATGATCCAATTGGCAACGATATTCGGTCAGTACCCGTCACTCTTCTTCCCCGTGATACATCAATAAACAGTGTTAATTAATGCACGGTATAGACAACACAGGTTCGTATTCGGAATTAGTGCATTCGTCGACTATTGAAGACGTTTCAGCGCAGTTTCCTCGTCTTGGTTGGAGTACTTGCTTTGCTGCAACCATTTATCGAGAAATCGAACTAAAGCCGTGGGCACATACCACCGCCCTTGGTCCAAAGGAGTTCCCGTCTAAGGTCCTGAACAATAAGCTCATGGCACCTTATGAATATCCGGCACGGTAAAACGCAGTCCATATTCCGGACTGTACTTAAAGTACGTATCGCGATAGTTTGGTCGGTTTAGACTATGTGGTGTTGTCTTTGTATTTCGTCAATTCGGAGCGGCTTCGGGTGCTTCGGTGCCAAATCTTTTTTGGGCCGAGCCGGTAGTTCAAAGGTATAGGTGTGTACCCGCGAAAAAAAACTGGGGTTTAAACAACTGCGAGTCGGGGTCATCAAAGTGCATGATGCAGATTTTGTGTCTAGTAGTTTTCACTCCATGCAAGCGCAGTTATGACCAACAATTGAGCTCGGACACAGAACAATTGGTCTCAGGGCTTGAAACATCTCGGGAAGATAGTAGCAATTGAAATTTGTTTCGTATAGCTAGTGGTAATGTTATGTCAAAAATTCTCAACATCAAATCATCTATCTGGTATTCAGAATATGTAGAAGGCCAGAGGAAAATCACTTTTCTTTTCGAGCAATTTCGGGCTAATTTACTCCATCTCAATCGTGGCCGGGGGCTGATAATGTCGTCAGTGATGATCATGACAGCTTAAATGAAGGCGCAAAGAATGACTTACCTTCGAGGAGATATCGTAGAGAACTCGAGAAACTGCAAATATATTGTCAGAGAGTCGTTGACAGTTTGATAGAAATTAGACATACCACCATGTATTTCATTGATTATTCTCGTTGAAGCGCGAGAGAGAAATTCGTGGGAGAAGGGGTATGCAGTGCATGTCATAACTAGAAAAAAAGTCAACATGAGCAAGCTTGAAGCCTAGAAGTTTAAAGGTGAGGAATTGAGACTAACAATCTGTCGTCTCAACAGCCCTTAAGATGATCATTTCGGCGTGAACTCTCTTATCACCCTGCCAATGAATGTTAGCTTTGGAGAATTATTCGGCAAGCTGATGGCACGGACCATAACACCAACGGCTTTGGTTGGATCCAGAGCCGCATATGCTTGCGCAATTTTATCATAGAGGCCGGCTTCGCGGATCATGGAGATGAAAATGTGATCGGCTTGGCGTGCGATCTCAACGCGCTCCGGAGTGACCTCACCCAGCACACTGAAAACCACCCAGTCAGTCAAATGAGTTGCTCTTAGGTTGCATTCTGCAGTTTTTGAGTAAGAATATCTTACCGAATGGCAATCCCGGGGCCAGGGAAGGCTGATGGACATAGAACTCGTCAGTAAGGTGAAGCCAATACCCCTTTATACCAAGCTATAGACTCACGGTGTCTCATCACTAGGTCGTTGTGTATGCCGAGCTCTCGCCCCAACTGACGGACTTCATCTTTGAAGAGTTCTCGAAGGGGTTCAATGAGTTTCAAACCAGCGCCCTCTTGCATTCGCTAAGACAATCGGCCTGTTAGTCATGTTCAAAGAGGGGTAAAAGAAAAGGGTAGACAAACCTTTGGTAGCGCTCCAACGTTGTGATGTGTCTTGATCGTTGCACTAGGTCCCTTAAAAGAGAGACTCTCAATGACATCTTCGCCTATTAGTGACTAGATTTATCCCGGTAAAGTGATCCAATAGGGTATATATACCTGGATAGAGAGTTCCCTGAAGGAACCATTTCACTTTTGCGCCGGTGTGTTCAACTCGGGACTCAATTCGTAAAGCTTCCTCCTCGAAAACATCAATGAACTTTCCGCCGATAAAACGGCGCTTCTGCTCTGGGTCTGTAATGCCCTTGAGGCCATCCAAAAATTGCTTTGACGCATCAATCACAGTAAGGTTGATTCCAAGATGCTTTCCAAGCGTTTCGTGAACTTGCTGGCACTCGTTTAAACGCATACATCCGTTGTTCACCAACACGGCATGGAACCGATCGCCAATAGCTTCTTTCATGAGCTTCGAGGCAACCGTCGAGTCAACTCCTCCGCTAACAGCACCGAGAACATGGTCCGTTTCGCCCACCAGCTTGCGAATCCGCGTAATTTCCTGGTCGACGAATTTAGCCATTGTCCAGTTTTGCCCGGCACCGCAGATATCCACAGCAAAGTTCTTTATGATATGGGTGCCATCGGTCGTGTGAGTAACCTCTGGGTGAAATTGGATTCCGTAGATAGATTTCGTCTCATGTGCGATACCAGCGTACTCCGAGTTCGACGTAGTAGCGATGGTGTGGAAGCCCACTGGAAGTTTGACTAGCTTGTCACCATGACTCATCCACACCTTTGTATTATTCTCAATTCCGGCAAACAGGCGGTCGACATGTCCTCGATCGTCGAGCTTCTTTGCAGTGAGATCAGCATGACCGTATTCCCTTGCAGTTCCTGCGGTTACGTTGGCTTTGTCCAACCGGTAGGCGATCTCTTGTAAGCCGTAACATATGCCGAGAATAGGAACTCCTAAATCAATGAAAGCTACGATCATATGGGTCAATATAATAGCCGTGAAGTGGCTGAATTGGATTAGGACATACCCGGATCGATGTGAGGGGCATCTTGCTCGTAGACGGAATAGGGGCCGCCGGAGAGAATTACGCCTTTCGGTTTCCAGGTCAAATCGGCCAGTTTCTGTGTACTGAAAATATAGAACAGCCGTCAGATGCCGGCTATCTAGTGTATCAGGAAGGAGACGTACCAAGGGACCATCTCAGAGTAGACATTGAGCTCTCTCTGGGTAATAGTTAGGATTCGAGACTTGTAGCAAACGGACACTGCGACTCACCAGCCTACATACGAAGTCAGCAATGAAAGATCAAGTGAATAAAATACCACATACCTTCGAATGATCAAATGCGAACTGGGAACGAGTCATCAGTTTTTGAATTCGCCTGTTCTGGCGGGGTTTTGCGGGACCTACTATTGACTGCCAAAATCCAACACCAGAATGGTGTCAAACACCGAATGAGGAGGCTGTTCAGAGTCCATAACGGCGAACTCACACGCGATGGTGTTGACAGAAAATGGGCCTGTAGTGAAATGCTCGCGAGGTGCTGCGAAAAAAATGAAGAAATACTCGACCGGGATCAATGCTGCAGAAAGTTTCTACTGCCGGAGAATGGTGGGGGAAGTCTCTAGGTACCTTATTAGGGGTTTACTAGCTACGGAGTACCTAAGCGGTAACTTAGGCGGTGACCTTAACTTTAAGGTTTTAACTAAACTGTAGGCTTTGACTCAATTTTGCCCCACGATATAAAACCCAGAACGTAGTCATACATTCGAGACTTGCTTCAAACCGTGTTCAACGCAATAGTACTTGATATTAGAGCCTCTGATATGATGGTCTTGACTCCTTGTGCTACTCAGATTCATTATATCAGGCTATGCTGAATTTTCATGACTGACAACAAATTCAACTGTATTGAATTGCACACCGTGGCGCACTTTTGAGAAAGTCTTCCTCAATTTGCTTTGAAACTTTCCCATACTCTTTATTGACAACAAATGGAATCTCCTTCATCTACAAAATGACAGGTATCCAATTAATTCCACAGACAACAGCTTTCAACCAGTCAAACTTAAAAGACTCTCTCCAAATGGTAAGATCAAAGAAAAGCTGCTATAGTAGGGTTAGGGTTAGGGTTGGGGGACATGTATAAACCGGGGCTGAAGGATGACTAGTTATTGACTGATCACTGATCGGTTACTCGCTCAGCTGTTTTATATCTTAAGAAAGAAATACATATCGGACTGTTTTGCTTTTTTCTGTCAATGCCGCTTCGATGAGTATAATCTTCTACATACATACCAACATGTCTATCGTGTGCGCTATGTAATTATTGAATGCCACCGGAATTACGGCTCACCCTTGTATGCACCTCTGGAGGCCATTGACGTTCCCATCGTCCATTTCTCCAAACTAGACTGCTGATCGGCCCTGGAATACTGGGAGGAATGGGCTTACTGCTGCCTGTTGACCAGTCGTTCTTATCGAGCGTCAATCCTACGAACCCAAACGCTGTAAGAGAATTCAACCTTCAAATTCAGGAAAAAACAAACCTAGAAGGTAGATGGCGAATGTGTCTGTTCTTTTGCATTAGCATGGCCACTGAGTGTTTCATGCTTCTCACAATTTGACTTACCAGCATTTGTCATGGATTTGTCTGGATTTTGTCGAGCGAGTTTCGTAGCACAGAACCATTCGTAGCACTTTTCTTCATCAATTAAGTGATCAACTGAGTTTTTCATCATTAGGTAAAGCCTTCTGATTTTGTTGAATGTGCGGAAATACCAGTCTGGTCGTTATATTGAAATATATTTCGAGAGTGTGAGAATTCATGGGTCAATACGGTTGCGATATTTTCATCATCAATGATATTCATTGTTACGGAATCGGGAGGGAATTCTGTTTCTCGTAGGTCTTTGTAAGGTACGGAATTGTAGGCGTTCGAATTGGAAGATATGAGCAATTGGTCACATAAAACAGTCAAGTCGATCAGCTCCGGATACATGTGATCCTTGGTTGAAGACCAGGCTTGTGCACTTGGGTTTTTACACGGCCATAGCTCTTCCTTGTGTTCAACAAAGTTGAGCATTTGGCCACCCCATTCTGGGGATCGCATGTCCATTATTTCAGTATCATAGTCAACTAGGGGTTGGTTATGGTCAGCATAGCAAATAGATACGTCATGAAGCCCAACATAAGGGCCTTTTCTGCGAGGACTCTTGGCTTAGCTTACTTCCTGGTTCCTGTTTCAAGAAACCTTCACCACATACAATATTGACCTTGTAGCTTGGTTCATTGAGGAATCGGCGAAATGTTTCAATTCGTCCTAGTTCCGTAAGCAAAAAAGTACAGAAGGGATAGCCCAAAAAGGCCGGAATCATTGACCCAGGATCCCCGCCACTCTTGTAGCTATTTCACTTGGTTCTGCTTTTCCATAAATTGATTCGAAAAGCATTAATGTAGAGATATCTAAGCCCTCGACCAGCTCTGTTGGTCCAGGACCCCTGTTGAGCACTTCTAGCAGCCTTTTGGTACGCGATTCCGCGATGAAAGCCTATCAAATCGGTATAATTTATTAGCAATGATGTTCTTTCCTGGGCAAACGAGATGTATGCACTCACTGCTAGTTGCATACTATCCACTGCCGCTTGTATACGAGGTTCATGCCCGTAACAATCACTGATTTTGAGTGTGAACGTTCCATCGGCTAACACAAGCTGTGCCAATAAGATGGCTAGTAGGAGCTTCCAAGGGACTGATGCACAAGACAGTGAGAGAAACATTTTGCTGGAATGTTACAAGTATACCGGCTCTGTCTGACCACTCTATATATTGAGTGGTCACCCATGTAGCCCGGCTTTTATGATTGACCTCACAACTGACGGTTACCTCAAAGGTTGCGTGCTTTTCTTTCGTTGATATGGTATTTCAGTGTAAGGAGATGTAGATGAGAAAATAGCGCAGCCAAACCATTCGTCTCATCATAGTCTGATCACTGTATGTGTCTTTCTTCTGATTTCCGTCAAGGTCTCATGTACCGCCACCACCGAAGTCATAATGGAGGAGTTTCAGCGCAGATGAGAGCTTTTTCATTTTGATCTTTGGCAATTGGCTTTTCCAAAGAGTGTTTCAACAGTGAAGTTCCTCTTCCAATTTGCAGTGACTCGCGTAACTCGTGTTACTATCGCGAGTGAGTGCCGGATTGGGTGCTGAATACAAAGAAGAGGCGCCAATCGATGTCGAGAGACGGAGAGGGATATTGAGAAGGTTTGGACTGAACCGTGCTTACTAAGGCGCCTAATGGACTTGGTACCTGATTATCGGCTCGGTCTACTCGTGGCCAGGCCTGGGGTCGTGATATAAACATTGTTCTTGAAACACCGTAGATGTCATGAGGCACGCGGGTGAGATTGCCACCTCACTAATTTTGTGAGTGCCTCTCGAAGGTCAGTAATCAACTTGCCAGGTTCACCGATGCCCCAGAATACCTTGATACGGGCCCACCAATCCTGTATATTCAGATGGCCATCTTCCAATTGCATTGACGCGGGTATTTCGTAGGGAGCTTGAGTTTTAACTAACTGGCCGGACAGAACTTTTGCTTCCAAATTTAACAGGTAAGCATGGGGGGGGGGGGGGGGGGGGGGGGGGGGGGCACGCAGGTCCCCTTAACGAGTTAGGGGCTGCCAAGACTTACCCGTGACCTGGATCTTCCTGCGTCATATCAAGTGCTTGACGGGTAAACCTTTGCTTCAGGGCTGCCTAGGAGAGTCAAGACAAACAGTTTTGTTTGTGTTTTGATTGAGATTACAACTTTCGATTGGATCATTCAATCTGATAATATAAGGGTTTCTTCGAATTGGAGGCATGACTTCCCGCAAACGTTCGTCTAATCAGCCCGAAGAGACCGTGGATGAAAACAACCGCGATGAGCAACCCCAAAGAAAAAGATAAAACCCACCTCGCAGGCTCCCAAAGCGAACGAACCAATGACGGATTCGAATGGGGACGCGTACTGGGAAATTTCGCGTCAAAGACGCGTGACTGTCTCCTCGTTCAAGGGTAGAATTATGATCAATGTGCGCGAATATTACGAGAAAGACGGGCAGGCATTACCGGGAAAAAAGGTCTGTTTCCCTGGCTATTGAGTATAGGCAAACTACTTGCCGATGGTCTCCAATGTTAACCACAGTGAATATCTTAGGGAATTTCCATGACTCTCGAACAGTTCAACGTTCTTGTCGAGCTGCTGCCGGACCTTGAGGAGATTGTGAGGCAGAAAGGAGGAATCGTCAACAGGCCGGAATACGAAAAGAGCTCGAATGAAGGCGACGAGGATATGCAAGAAGAGCCGCAGACCGTGAAGAAAAAAGGCTCCTCCAAAGACAATATTGAGGCCACCAGCGAGGAGGAAAGCGAGGATGAGGAATGATAATCACGAACCACGCCCCACAAGGGGATTTTTTGGGGCTACTGCGTTGCCTGTCCACAGGTCATGATGAATAATGTTAGCATTGGTTAAAAAATCACGGCGTTCGTTACAAGAAAAGGACACTAGGATTTGCGGGACTAACTTGGAAGGTATCCGCAAATTTGAGCAGTCGGCATATATTGCCAATTCCCATTGATAATATTAATGGTCTATATGCGCCAATCCATTACATGCTAGTCTCTTGCGTTTCCGCTCGACTCGCCAAAGAACCTCCTTTCCATGCATGCTGAGGATCCTCCTTGCTCGCAACCGCCTTCTCTGGTCCTGGCGTCCCCCAACCACCACCTCCTGGTGTTTTCACAATGATTCTATCCCCGGGTTGCATCTGCGCAGTGTTTTTACCTCCCAAGTTTACAAATCTTTCCTCGAATTCATCTGGGGCTTCTTTCTTGGCAACCCTACGAACCCATATGTTCTGGCCGGTTTGAGCGTCCTCACCTCCGTTCAATCCATAGGGACGGAACACCCTGCGTTCCGAGAGAATGGAAACCTGGATCGGAACTCGGAATTCGATGTCTCGGATCACTCCATCACCTCCGTAATGCTGGCCTTTCCCTCCGGAGCCTGCCCTTAGGCTGTATTCTTTGAGAATGACGGGGTATCTACGCTCAAAGATCTCTGCATCCGTGATACGCGTGTTAGTCATGTGGGTATGGACACCTGATGTTCCCTCCCAGGTTGGACCCGCGCCACTCCCACCAGCAATGGTCTCATAATAACCAAATCCCTTCGTGATCGTGCCACCGTTTGAATTGCCCCCAAAACCGAAAGTGAGGTTGTTTGTGTCTCCTTGAGACGCGGCACAGGCTTGGAAGCATTTAAGGATAACATCCGTTACTCGCTGGCTCTATTGTGCTATTAACTCACACGTCACATTCTGGTGTGGCTCAACTTACGGTTAGAACATTGCCTCCGACGACAGCGGCCTTTCCAGAGGGCGAGAGGAAGGAGTTCTTTGGAATCTTCACCTCAATTGGCTTCAGACATCCTTGATTGAGAGGAATATCCTCTGAAATAAGACACCTCAAGCAATATATGATGGCAGAATATGTAATTGCTTCAGGCGCATTTGTATTGGCTACAAAAGCATTAGCTCTGTCTTATGTTGAATTAGTCGGGAACAAGAGATCCATACCATATACTTCTGGACCAGTGCCATCAAAATCGAAGACAGCACTACCGTTCTCAGCATCAATTGATATCTTGAGTTGAATCGGACTTCCGTCATCCATATAGTCGATGGCAGACAAATCTGCTCCCTTGAATCTTGTACTGACTGTCTTGAGCAGGTTGCGAACACTGAGCTCGGCATTTTTCTGAATACTCCGCATATAAAACTGAACGACATCCTCACCATAGTCTTTAATCAGGGCTGAAATCAAATTAATTCCCTTTTGATTTGCGGCAACCTGGGCTTTCAGATCATTGATATTATCTGCGAGGCATCTTGTCCCACTGCAGCCTGGATACTGCGCTGGCTCATCGTAAAGTAGCTCAGTAATACGTTTCTCATTGAACTTCCCTTCTGACACGAGCTTCTCCGATTTGATTGCCGCTCCCTCTTGGATTAACTCTCTGGAATGAGGTGGCATAGAACCCGGTAAAATTCCTCCGATATCAGCTGTATTCTCTAATCAGCGGATGCACGAGTCTCAAAAGATAGTTATGAACCATACCATGATGGGCCCTTGAGGCGACATAGAAAACGATATTACCTCCACTGAAAGCTGGCGTGACCACTGTGATGTCAGGAAGGTGAGTGCCTCCAAATTCTGGATGGTTGGAGACAATGACATCGCCAGGCTTCAATTTTCCTTTCCAAATATTCGCCTGCATTCTCACAAGAGTAGACATACTTCCTAGATGCACTGGCAAGTGTGGCGCATTGGCAACGAGGCCGCCATCAGAATCGAACAAGGCACAGGAATAATCTAATCTCTCCTTGACGTTAGTGCTGACACTTGTCTTCTGCAAAGCTCTGCCCATTTGCTCTGCAATGGCCATAAATCGGTGAGAAAACACGCTCAGGAGGATCGGATCAACCGTCATAACGCTCTTCTTAGAATCGGCACCTTCAGATGTCCCGATGTTGATAATCACATGTGTTTTGAGAATCAATGCGGTAGCTCCGGGTGTAATTACGAGAGTTTGGGTGCCATCCGCGAGTATAGCAGGTCCATGAATGCGGTCATTAACTTCAAGCTCCTCAAGCTTGAATATTGGAGTTTCACGGCGTCCTCCTTCAAAGTACACATTTCTGGTACCGTAGTGTTTGGAGGACCCTACGTCCTGAGGTTTCAACTCTTGCAGTTGTTCGTCCACGCTTTTGCCCAGATCATCGAAGCTCTTTCCTATCGCCCTGACACGAACATCGTCGATAATAATATCTCTGTCTGGAAGGTTGAAGCCAAATTCCTGTTCGTGCTGCGCAACAAAGGCTTGTCCATAAGCCCATTCATCGTTACCTTTAGCATCCTTGGAATCGGGCTTCAGTATCATTAATGCGGACTCGGTCCCGCGGTAGCGCATGTTCAAGTATTCCTCAAATGCGATTGATTCGATTTTGAAGCCTTGATCCTGCAGCCTCTCGGCTGCTTTCTCTTTCAGTTCATTCATCTTACCCTTCAAAGCGCCTCGCACGGATTCATCATCGGACCACACCGTTGACTCCGGAACTTGGCTTTCATCCACAACATCGGCCAAAGCCATGCCATACGCAGATAGAACGGAAGAGTAACGATGAGCCAAAATCTGCTTAATTCCAAGACTGTCGGCGATGGCAACGGCATGCTGCCCGCCTGCACCTCCAAAGGTGGCAAGGCGATGCTTCGATGCATCGTGACCTTTTGCTTCGGTGATAGAGCGAATTGGCCTAGCCATTGTTTCGTTTGCAACTTTTATAAACCCATATGCAACCTCATCTGGTGTCATCTTCGCTTCTCCGGGGGTTTCTGCATTGATTCTATCTGTAATTTCTTGAAATAGCTTTGCACTTACTTCTTCATCGAGAGCCTCATTCTCATTCTTGCCAAAGATCTTTGGGAAGAAATCAGGCAACAATCTTCCAAGAAACAAATTTGCATCTGTTACTGTGAGAGGCCCGCCTTTTCGATAGCATGCAGGCCCAGGATGAGCGCCGGCTGATTCTGGCCCAACCACAAAGAGCCCGTTGCGATAAAACAGCCGTGACCCTCCACCTGCAGCGACGGTATTGATGTCTAGCTGAGGTGACTGTATCGTGACACCAGCAGTAGTAGTCTCGAATACATGCTCATAGTGACCAGATCCATAACGGCTGACATCAGTGCTGGTCCCTCCCATGTCCAAACCAATGACGGGAACATCCGTTTTGGGATCGTAGCTAGTCAGCGCATATCCGACCACTCCGCCAGCCGGGCCGGACAGGATCGCTCGCAAACCCGAAAATTTACTCACGTCGACCAACCCGCCGTCAGATTGCATGAATTCGCATCGGGCCGCTTTCGCTTCAGAAGTTTCTTTGACGCTACGCACGCCCAAACCGCCCTGAAACCCTGCCTCAAAGCTTGATATATATATTTTAATTGCTGGAGTCAGGTACGCATCAGCGCACGCAGAGGTTGCTCGGGGCACAACTTTGATCATTGGCATCAGCTCATGACTTAGACTGATGTGACTGAACCCGATTTTCCTGGCCACTGTGCCAACGAGCGCTTCGTGGTCTGGGAAGGTGTAGCCATGCATCAGACACACGGCAATACTCCGAAAGCCCTCTTGATAGAGGTCTCTAAGTTGTTTTTCTATTTCGTCTTCCGACGGCCTTCGTAGAATTCTCACCGCTTCTGATGACAATCCGCGGACGATCTCTGCGTCTTTGGGTGCCTTGTCTCGCGGGTCTGTGTGGGTTACATGTCTCTCTGGGTCTTCCGTATAGTCCTCCAGGGTGACTCTTTCATCGACCTCAATGACTTTTTCGTAGAGAACATCCGGTCTGCGGATAGCGAGATCGAAGATCTTTGGCCGTTTCTGGTTGCCGATCTTCAAACAATCTCTGAAACCTTTGGTCACCACCAACGCCATGCGTTCACCTTTTCGCTCCAGAAGGGCATTCGTGGCCACGGTTGTTCCCATTCGAATGCTCTCGATCTTCGAGGTGTCAATAGGCTCACCACGAGGTATCTCCCGGCCCTCGAATTTCGAAAGTAGGCGACGAATGCCTTCCAGCGGCGCATCGGCATAGTTGGACGGATCTTCGGACAGAAGCTTGATGATGATATCGTCTTCCATGCGCCCCGAGCCGGGATTGCCCACGCAATCGGTAAAAGTACCGCCTCGCTAAACATCAATAGTCTCAGCACTTGATATGCGCAGTGTTTGCAAGGCCGTTGAAACAGCAGAGGGGCAACTGACGTCGATTGCAATCCGGATTCCATTTCTCTGTTGCGGAGCCATGCTGGGGATGAAACGGAGAAACTGCAGATGTAACTAGTCACTTAATGTTGAGAAACCAAAGCTGCGAGTTTCAAGTCATGAAATTACAATTGTGTCCCTTGACAGCGGCCGATCGAAGCTCTCCTGGACTCGCGAGATATTTATACAGAGCTCAACGGCTTCTCTTTTGAATGCTGCCTCTGCTCACAAACGAACGAACTAACTATCAACTAAACAAATACCCCACACCCGATTTCAAATCACAGGAATCGTTCGCCACGGGAAACTCCCGAGCAAGCCGACCGTTTCTCTCTTCCAACGGCCAACGCGTGTCTGGAGACGAGGTTCGATTATACACTACTTATACAGGCTACAGAGGAAGATCCGACTGTCTGACTCCCGTCGACGACTTCGCTCGCCCTCACGTTACGGTTCGCTGGCCTCGATCCTACAAAGTTAAGATTACTCGTCGCGCATGAAAACTAGTTAACTTACAGCAGCGTGAACCAGGAAATGGATTGTCTGGCTCAGTAAGACAGCCAGATAGTTGACTAGTTGGTGCGCTAACTCGATGGGCTGCTGCTAACCAGCGACTGGAGGCGGAGGAACGGTGATCTCTGCACGCGTACTTCTTTGGTCGGAAACCTGCATCTCGTCACACCGACAAAACCACGATCCGACGGGGATTCTCGACTCGCGCGCGTCGTGGGATATTCCGTTCGCTGCCTCCCCGAACGCCAGAGCTGGACTTGGATCTTTTTTTCTTTTTCTTTCTTTTCTTTTGTTCTTCCTGTCGCTGTCGCCTTCTTGTCTGTTCGCTCCCTACGGGTCCCTCCTTGGCGTCTTCGACTTGCCGCCTCCTTTTTTTCCGGCTCAGAATAAGAAAACGGCGCCAGAGACAAGATTAATTGCGTTGGAAGCTAACGACCAAACGAACGACTTGACTCACGGCCCCAAACTAGTTAACTTCCAGCTTACGAGCGAGCAAATGCCCCCCTTGCCCGGTCGCTTCAGGGATTATATGCAGGTCAGAAGAACGATTTTCCGCAGAACCACCGTCACTGCACGTCCTCGGTACCTCCATCCAGCTGCTCCGTACTCTTCTTTGCTGCAGGCCACCTCGCTTGTCCTGGCGGTATCACTGCGTTTCAGCGATCGACGCCAGAATCCGTGCTAATCCTCCGTCGTTAGACCGGCCTAACCCCCTCCTTCGTCGTTTTAGAGCACTCACCAACTCGCCCGCTGACGACCCACGGCGCACCGATCGATCGACCGGTTCTGCTCCTTCGCTCTATTACTCGTGATCCTGTGCCTCTGGAGGTCGACAGCTCGATGTCTTTCTAGGCTAACGGCGGGAGAGCAGAAGCTGGTCTTTATCCCGGTGATTCCACCTCGACAGGTTGAAAGAAAACCGTTACTACCCCTGGATCAGACGCTTGGCATCTGCAGGCGGGCCGTCGTCATCTTGCCCAAAAGACCGATTCGGACAACGTGAATGCTGCTGCGAGCATTTGGACGAAGCCATTGTGATCGATTTCTCATTGTCCTGTACCCTCCTCGGCTTTCGCAACACTCGCACACACCACTGTTGGCTATGAACCCGGAAAGTTGACCATGGTCGCCCAGAAACACCCCGGCTGAGTTGGATATTCTTCTTTTCGCCCAATATCTCCTGACCAAAAAGCATCCCGCCCTGGTTATGTCCGCATTGGTTGTCTTCGATCAATAGCCGTGTCGTACAACTCACGATCTTACTTCGGCGTTTGTGCTGGTCGAACAATTTGTGTTCTTCAGAATGGAATCAGCCCAGGAGCGCGAGCGAAGACGACGTGGCCCGTCACAGAAGTCAATGTTGTCTAAAGCTTTGCAGAAGGCAAATACGGCCGTGCTCCTGGATAATGCCGCAAATTATGAGGGGGCAATTGACGCCTACTCTGACGCCTGCGAACTCCTCATGCAGGTCATGCGCCGGACTGAAGGCCGTGACGAACAACGTAAACTCGAAGAGATTGTAAGATCTTGGAGACGTATTTCTATATTTAGAGAATATTGCAACTAATCTTGTCTCGTGAATTACAGCGCAACACCTATACCACCCGTATCGCAGAGCTGGGCCGACTTGGGTTATCTTCTCGATCCGACGGAAAGGCATTGCCAGACACCCCTTTAAGTGAGGGATTTTCTTCGCCAACTGGATTCTCCTTTCGGTCGGATACACAAGATGAGTTGGACGACGAGGAAGAACCTTATGTCATTGAGACCGCCACCGTCAGTACTCGGATTTTGGACAAACCGACCTACATGACCGATCCTTCGGAGCCCCGTGCCCTAGAACCTTCACAAATACCTCCCCGGCGCCAATCTCTCTTACCTTCCGCCTTTGATGACGAGGTTCGGTTCTGGAAACCGAATAATCCACACTTACCTCGCGCAGGCTCTTCTTCCAACCTCCCTCCGCTAAACGAGCAGGTCGATGAAGTATCATCTACCGATGGAGCGCAGTCGCTTGGCAATGGGTTTTACGAAAATAGTCCATCGCGAAGGCTGCCTCTACGTGCAGCTAGTCGGCAATCAGAGGATGAGGATGTAATGTTCGTTGACCCGCAATTCGACCTCGACGTGGATGACAAACCTACATCCTGGCTTGACAACGGCGATTCAGGAGGCTCGTCCGCTTCTTCTACTCGTTCGCGGTCGTCTTCGCTCTATCTGCGTAAACGAGATCACGTTGCTAGCGGAGGTACCGAGGCCGCATTCGACGCTGCGTTAGATGCTGCTGTTGAAGCAGCGTATAATGAAGGATTAGAACCTGCTGATGAATCCGATATGTCAGCGGACGATGATGTTGTCCTTAACGTTCGAAGAAATGTGGAACGCGCGAAACAAAAGGTCCGTGAGGCTGAATTGGAAGCCGAAGCCATCTCTGCCAAAGAACGCGAAAAGCGACGACTCCAGGAAGAAGCTTTGCATGGCAACTATACGGCTTTAGATGCACACTATGAGGATGGAGAAGCAGAGGAGGAGGAACTGATCTTGGAAGAAATGATGGATGTTTTCGAATTTGACGTGCAATCCAAGTCAGCCCTTCCGCGCCAATCTGGTTCTAGTGGCTACTCGGGTCGGACCTGGGGCAGTTCGATAGCATCCAATGCTGGGCTCACTGGAACCTCACTCTCTACGCTCGCAGAGGAAGAAATCCTTCCATCCCTAGAGAGGCAATTAGGCGAGACGCTCCCAGCCCGTCTGCCGCCTTCTTCTGCTCCTACCACCGCCTTACCTCCACCTCCACCTCCCGCACCTCCACCACCGCCTCCTCCGCCGTCGCTTCCCCAAATCCTATCCAGCTCTGCGCCTCCTTCTAGTCCTCCAACCTCCGTACTACCACCACCACCCTCTGTACCACCTCTTGCCACCGCCAATCAAACTCTTGATACTCCCAGTGTACGAGAAAGACGTCTCTCCGGCCGAAATCCAAAAGACTTGATTATCGAAATCAATACCAAATCAGTATCTCAGCCTGAACCCTCGTCAACTGATCCATCGGTTCCAATAGTACATACGCCTCTGACATCACGAAAAGATGATCCAAAGATCGGATCGGCAACTTTAGAACCGAAGCTCGCCGTACCCATGCAACTCCGAAAATTGAACCCTGCTGCCACCAGCTCTGTCGAGTCACTAGTCATTCAAACCCCCGTAACCGCCTTTCCAGACTTGCGTTCTCAGGGAGATGGAGACGAAGATTCCATGAAAGCATCTCCTCATCGCAATCTCAATCAGCCGTCCTCGGCTCCGGACCAGTCACGGAGTGAAGCCGCATCCAAAAATTCCAGATCATCTCGTGGAAAAAAGCTTTCTCTTACCGCCGAAAACTCCGGAAAATTTCCAGAGAGCCCATTTGTAGCCGCATTCTCGTCTTCGGTTCGGAAGGGCTCAACGTCTGATTTTAATGCACCCACAAATAAATTCAATATCGCATCACATACCCTTTTCGATGACTCAATTCACTCTCCAATGGCGCCGGGACATCCCAACCCTGCTACACCCGATGCGCCCGTCGCTCTTGAACCCTGTCCACAATCGTTCCTTCTCCGTCCTTTCTGGCTCATGCGGTGTTTATATCAGAGTATCGCGCATCCGCGCGGAGCGTACCTGACCCGAAAACTTTTTCTTCCCCGAGATGTTTGGCGAGTAAAGAATGTCAAGATAAAGGCTATGGAGGAGAAAGTCGCCAACTGTGACTTACTCACTGCCGCCCTTCTAAAGCTTGCCCAAGTCGACACAAATGATGCCGACGCCATACTGGAAGAGATGCAATCCTTGGAAAATATTTTTGATCAAGTTCAGACTATTCTGACGAAGAAACTGGGCAGTGAAGTCGGAGTCAATGGTGCAATGAGCCTTTTAAAATCATCACCAATTAGCGATCCTTCGTCAAATAGCGAGCAGTCTTCACGATCGACAAGTGGTGGAAGTAAATCTTATCTCACCTCTTGGAGGAAAATACGATCGAAGAGCTCGGGACCAAACGGAGTACTGTCGAGTGTGTCTACAAAGGATACTAGCAAGGATACCTTCACCTTACCGTCGCTACCAATGAACGAAACTCTAAACTTTCGACCTCCAAAGCGGAATGCGCCAGACCTGAATTGCACAGGCCCGAATGCTAACTATATGAATGCATTAGCGAGGCTATGTGATGCTGCCCAGATAATTGGTGAGTTTGTCTCATTCTGTTCTGTCCAAATCTCTCTTCCCAAGTATATACTTATATAACGTTCTAGATCAAATAGCTCGGCAGGTGGAAGATCCTGGCCTCAAACACTCGTCACAGACTCTGGTTGGCTTAGAGCTATCTACGCGACACGCTTCGGAGTTCTTCGGCTTTTACGTGTGCAGGTTTGCGCTGAATGATATTGGATTGATGTTGGACAAGTTTGTTAAGCGTGGGAGCGAATGGGTCTTGGTTTGACGCAAAATTTCCAATGCCTTGTTCTTTTTTAATTCTTTTAATCTCCAAATAAAATTTAATACCCGTCAGAACCACCCCTCTCCGTTCTTCTTTACAGCATGAAAGTACTCGGTTTGAAGCACCAACGACTATTGAGATACTTGGCGCGACATTTGCCACTGGACTTAATGGGTGTAAAGTCTTCCTCTGACCAATCGAGCAGTCTTAACCGAATTCAGATGCGGCCCAATGATATCGGACGGGAGCTGCAGGGGTATGTTTTGGGATCTTGATGTTGGGTGCTGCGGTCACTTAACCGCCGTCGTGAAAACAAGAACACCAGCCTTGTCTTGATGTCCATCAATCATTCTTGCTCTCACTGAAACCGAAGCAGGACGTTTTCTTATCATAAGGGGCTCCTCATCTCTATGTCTTCCACGCCAGACGACGAGTCGCCCCTGACATGGGAGAGGAGATGTCTGCGCCTGCACCTGGGTCTTGGACCCGAGCCAGGTGATCCTTCTCCCAATTATCCTCGAAGTCAACGGATATTCTTCCTCGAATGGGCTCCTCACTCTAGAACCGGATCACAATGTCAACTCCCCACCTGCAATGAGCGCATACAGCCTGGCAATATACGCCTTGCTTTGAACCCTTCGATGAGCGGGCGGTCGTCGGCTGGTGCGTTTCAAATTACGTTATTTCCATCTTGGGACGTATACTAACCATGTCTTGCATTTCAGACTTGTATCATCTTTCCTGCTTTGAGAAGATTGCCGATTTCTCTCAGGTAGAGTTTTCGGATCTGGTAGAACCCTTGAGTCCGGAGTACTGGATCGTACGAGGCCTGAAGCCTGGTGGACTCCTAGATGGAAATTATCTCTTGCCCTGGGGGTTTGGAGAGATAGTGGTTGAATGAAAAGAAATGCGTAGGCAATTGTTAAGCCAACTTGATAAGCCCAGTGCTGAAGAAGGTCGTGTCGATGATAACCCGAACTCGGACTTAAACCCAAACAAAGGTGGCAGGCCAGGCGACAAGGAGGAATTGACATTGTTCAAGACATATCTCAATGCGTTAATCGATGCTTTGGATGACCCGCATGACTTGAGCAAAACCTTGCAACGTTGGGAGAACGACTTGGTAAGTTCCAAGCTGACTTGAACCAGGCGGCTTCTCACTAACCACTCAAAAGGACCTCGCCTGGACGAAAGACAGTGAATTGGACGAGAGACAGAGGGCAACGAAGTATAGGCTTCACCAAGAAAGGAATCGTTTGGGCATCATGAACCTTGCACCAAAATAAGGCTTACCGTCCTCAGGCCGTCAATGAAGGTCAAACTGTATGTCTACAGGAGAAGTTAGATTAAGGTAGAGCATTTAATTGCATGGAGACTCAATTTTGAAATAACTTCATACCCATGCATTTCATTGCCGCCTATGATGAATCTGGTATGACTGGGATATCGAGGAGCTTCCCAAAGACAAACGAAACAAGAAATCCAGAGCGGCGACTCATCTTATCTTCACATCCAGGACACAGCAGTCTCCTTCAATTACCACTTTGATCAAAGCCCTCTCTGTCAACAGGAACACAACTTGCATCGGTTTCTAACCAAGCATCTCCTTGATCTGGAACTCTGGCATCTCTCCCTTGGATCTGCTCCAACTAGCTTGTACTGTGGCCGGGATTTCAAGTTGCCTCAGAGGTCACAACCTTCCGGCATATCGACTAGGTTGACTACCTATATACTTACCTCGGTGCCTATAGTTAACGAGTAGTCAGGGCCAATCTTGATCATGATTTGAATCCTACCTTGTATAACTTGAGATGCAGAAGACCATATCTAAAACAAGTACCATTTTCGGCGGCATACTTAGGCAGACATGGAGTTGTATCCGCTTTCATCCTCTGTGGCCCCCAACATATAGTTGTGGTTGGTCGTATTCAAGCAGCCTTCCTCTCTCGCCTTGATCTCTTCTCCCTTCGTCTTTCCATCCTCCTCATCGTTTTTCTTTCTCAATACCCAGACCTATGGCACTTTTCGTTTTGCTTATCTTCTGAAACCTGAATAACTTACATTGCCTTCCTCAATATGAGCAAGATCTTACTCTTCTGTGTAGCACAAGAAGCTATCCCTGTAAGTTTGTCTTTCAGCTTAGACTGGACGGCGGTAATAATTTATCACTAACACATCTCCAAAGTTTGCTCGTTATGTTCTGAATGAGAAATATACTGTGGATGGCGTTCATACACCATATTCACAATATTACCATGTCGAATCAAGGACTTTTCCAAACTCTAGGCAGGGGTTTAAAGAATCCCTGGCCGATGATGAGCCTTTTGTTTCCGATTTCCTCAATGCTACTGCGCAGGAATGTAAGAGATGGGCACTGGCAGAACAGAACAAGAGAAATTTTCTCGATCCACATCTCATCGTTATTGTCGATGAGCGCAGCGCCAGAGATGGGACCATACTTATGTCCAGTTATTGGGAAGGAATCAATCATATCCATCCAGGGTTCGGTCGCCTCCTAAAAGAGATAGACACCTGGTACGATTATCGGGTTCATCCGAAGGACCCTCCGCAAGTTCTGATCGACCTGAATTTTGGCGCCATTGAACTAGGTGACCAGGTGTACTATGGGCTCAAGAAAGATCTCACGAATGAAGATGGCACTTTTGATATGAAACAAGCTCGCCGCTATATTTTGGGCCTGGATGAAATACCAGAGCCCGACCCTGATCCGATTTGGTGCAAACTTCAAGATTTAGAAATGGCAGAACACGATGCCGATGACGAGAACGAGCGCCTCAAAATCCGGCGCGAGCGCGAGGAACTAGAGAGGCAAAAAGTGGAAAGGATGGCACTATAGAATTAGAGGCTAGGGCTGCTCTGCTCCTTTTATCTTCAGTAATGATTGACATGGCGCTCAGAGAATGCACTTCTGCAGCTGGCAGAACAGTGTCAGCAGCAGAACCTTTCGGTCACAATACATTGTCAACTAGATGACCCTGGTCCATAAGACTGTGTCATGATTGTACTAAGTGAATGGTAGAATTATTATAAGGGCTTCCAAGCAACGCACATTAACCATCATTTCATATAGATGCCTCCTACGATGGTATTTGTCACCTCATGTACAAACTCTCTGATCTCACGACCAATGAATCCTATCAGTTCATGTAGAAGATTGATAAGATGCTATTTTCACAAATGCATACAAATTCCTAGAACTCGAATACCAGCAATTTCAACTCGAGTCTAACAAGATATCATTCCCGAGTGACGTGTGTTGCTACCGGTTCATATTGATGTGGCTTCCAAGTTGGAAAACCAGTTTCGCCATATGAATTGGGTGGAGATGGTATATTCGCTGGAGTGCCTCCATCTATGTCGTGTGTGTTTCCGATATCAGGATGGTTTTCATATTTAGTATCGGTCGCATATTGCTAAGCCGGGTCAACATGCCTCCGGGTCTGGAAGGAATCTTCTTTCAAAGGGTTGAAGAAATACTCACCGGCTGGTCCGAGTTTTTGAGGAGCTGAAGAGCGTGATCCCTTTCCCATGGCCCGAGAACTCCCTCCGGTATTAACCTAGAGAAAAGCGAGTCCCAGAGACTCAATATGGCAAGTACTATACTGAATGATATCACAATGAAGACACCAAGAGTACTAAGTGTGGTGTGTGCTGGAGAGTTAAACTTGACAATCGAACAAATGCCTTTGAGTATTGGCAGTGTATCCCATGCGTTATCAACGCGGGATATGTCCAAGCCGGGCATCTTGACATAATTTAGCTGTTTCATCTGTACTATCGCGAGCCCAACCTTAAACCAATGTTCCAGTTCGGTCTTCCATTGACCTGGATTGAGTCGAAGCTGGATGGAATTCGAAACGAAACGTGACGCTTGCAATGCGGAGTCCCCTCGGTAGCTTATTGCTGAATATAAGGTGGAGAAAGTCATTGCAAGTTTTGCGCCAGCTAAAGCAGCTTGAACATCAGTAAAATTCGCTTGATCACCGGCTAACTTGGCGAGTTCAATTGCGCTCGTAAACACCCCATCAAATGCTGTGCAGTAACCGGTATGCGTGCTGCAATACCGGACACTTTCCTGGCAGGCCACGCTATTAATCGGGTTTCCAGTTCGCCAAAAGACAAATTCCGCCCCAGTACTATCGTTGGAAACGATTCGCGCGTTGAAATTGAATAATGGGTCCTTGAAGCTTGTGTAATACGACACGCTTTCCCCTAACAGGGTGACGACTGACACCTGCTGTGAGAGCCTTTGCGGGCGGAGAGGAGGCAAGGCGAGAGTGCCGTTAAGTGCCATTGCTGTGTAGAGTGAATAGGAAGCAGCGAGCGTGGTGCGGAAGTACGTGGTCGAATTTACGCCTGAGGCTAATTTAACGTGTGCGAATGCCTGAATCTCGTCTGGAGAGTCGATTAAGTTTCCTTCCCCTTGCAAGGCAGCTACAGCGTTCTCATGCGTGTATACGAAAGGTTCATAGGGTATCGGCGAGCAGATTGACTGGCGCTGGAAAAAGAGCTTGTTCGATATGCGAGAGTTTAGTCCGAGGTCAGCGAATGACACGTTTCCCGTGTCCAGCATTATCGCAGTTCCATTCTCCGCGGCGCAGACTTCTTTTGAAAATACGCATTCGGTATCTGTGGTGGTGACTGGAATATAACTCTTCACTAAAAGGTTGCACTCGGCATTGTTTCGAGAGGAAGGATCGTAACAGCGCCGCGCATACTCGTCTGCCTGTAACGATGTATTGAGCGCCAGTTCATTAGTTGTCGCGAGGAATCCTTGCTGTTGCGCCAGGGTCGCAGTCGCCGGTGGAAAGTCCTTTGCATTCCAAGAGCCACAGTGACTTGTTTCCATGGATCGTACCGTCCTGCCCCTCGCGATTTGGGAGGTAAGAATACCGAGGGCGATGAATAGCACCCAGTGAAGAAGGGACAGCAGAATCAACGCTAGATGCCGAGCAGATCTCCATAGTCTTTTGTTCTCTATCGCGAGCCCGAGAAAGGTAAACAAGGAGCCAGCAGCAGTCTCCGAGTTTCGAAGGACAACCTGTTGTTGGCGTTGACTAGATGAGCCGGAGGGAGAGGTGGACTTCTTCCGGCTGCGTTGGAGAGAGTGATGGGCGACGGGAGCCCATAACCTCCAGCTGCGACCAGCAGAGATCGTGACAAGCACAGTGAGTGCCGCGAGTAAGATTTGGGCGCCATTTGTTGTCAAAGTCAATCGATATTTGCCAATGGCATTTTGAGAGTAATCAGTCCAAAACCCGGTATAAACGACATCTGCGTTGTCCGCCGGCGCGTCCATTTTTTATGCTCAACCTTTGAAAGACGGGTAAAAAAAAGAGGATAAGAATTTCTCGAGCAGATGTTGGCACTTATCAGAGACAGGCCATTCTTCTTGATCAAACGGAATGCATCCCGGCGGAGGTCATGGCTTCCAGCAACGCGAGGCTCGACAGAGCCTCCGAAGCTTCCAGAGCACATTACTTTAAAGTTGAAGAGAGCGTGCTTTGTTCCACGAGTGGAACATCTGTTGCTTAATTTGGCATCAAATCAAAAGGCTGGCGTCGCGGCGGTGGACACAAAATGACTGGAATCTCGTATCCAAAATTCAAAAAAGCATGAACTGGCGAAAAGGAGTCCAGTCCAGAGGTCACCTGCAGGCGGGATATCGCGCATCTCACCGGGACTCATGGAGATGGACGGAGGAGCTCGGAGAGCTTCCAAAACGGATGAAAAGATACTACTGTAGTCACTCCATAACTTAACTACCTTGTCAAAAGTTTCCACAATCCTTCACTTTCCCCTGAACATACCCTTGAATCAAGACCTCGAATCAGCTCTTAAACCATCTTATCGCTTTCCAAAGACACCTCTAGAGCCTAAGGACTTTCAAGAGGCCTGATGGAGCAATCTTTATGATAATTATCAAGGACTGCTAATAAGCATTAGCAACAGGATTAACTGAGCCTATCCATCCGCAGCCTCGTCAAGCCACAAGTTCTGGATGTTGAAAGGCAGCGTGGGATCCTGGATAGTCGCAATCTCACGTGATCCCCAGTAACTACTCTTGCTTATATACAGTCCCCAAGCTGCTCCTTCTCATTCACTCATCAATTTCACCTCACCATCATCATCATACATATTTCCAGTCATGTCTTCACGTCCATTTAACTCGTTACCAGCCTTTCCAATTCCTCTTGAATATGATGTGCCCGGTCGCATTGCAGAATTACAGGCCATGATTGATGATCCTACCACAGATGAAGCTCAGAAGATAAATCTTAAGGCTGCTATCAATCTGTACCATGAAGGAATACTTCCAGGACCACATAAACATATTCAAGATGGCAAAGTTGTTGATTATGACAAGATTGATATTCTGCGGCCACGCTGGACTGAGGTATTTCTCTTCATCTTGAATGTAATCAAATACTTTACTAAACTTCTATGAATCTAGGGTTTCTACTATCAATATTCCCAACGTCATATATAGTACGGAGTACTAGGTCAAAAGCTTCCACGACCCTTCATTATCCCCTAAGCATCCTTAGATTAAGATCTCAGATTGACCCTTAAACTACCTTGATTGATTATCGAAAGACACCCCTTGAGCCCCAAGAACTTCCAAGGGGCTTGATGGAGCAATCCTCATGACTATTATCAAGAATTGTTAAGGATCAGCAGCAGGATTAACTGAAAATTGTGGAAACCTTTGACAAGGTACTATACATCCAGCTTTTTCGCCAAATTCATCTCCTGATTCCTCCGAGAACGTATGAGCTCTCGTTTAATCTACTACTACATTTCTGTGAAGAGTGATTGACTAAGCTAGCATTCATCACTTCAGTCCTCCCTCGATTTAGCGACTACTACATCGCGCTACATATAGTTTCTTCCAAACAAAGCCTGGCCATGAGGTCCGCATTTTAGATTACCAGAATATTTGCTTGGCCGCAGACAGCTGAGTCCCTGGAAATCACCATGGAAACCTATTTGACCGTTGACAGAATTGAACAGCACCTGAAAAAGGCTGTTCAGAGTTGAAAGAATATTGAGAACCATCTTTCTATGACGCGTACTGCTGATATGGCGGGTGTTTTGCAACCAATACTCGAAAGAATCGCTGAGATCCATCTCTAAAACCGGTTAACGCTTCTCTGGCTCCCACCCTCCGGATCTCCCAACATCTCACCCGCGCTATGGTGGCTACAGAGCCGGATTGCTTGGCGGAGCGATTCATTGAATAGCTACAACACTCTAATCTAACTGTTTAAAAAACTCCCCCATAGCCCCCGCGGTTATGGCTATATGCTGGAGTGGAAAATGACTCGCGGGTGGTGAACAGTCGCGAAGGGGCCTTTGGACATCCCCATGTTTAACGATACCGGGAGCGATACCGGGAGCGATATAATGACACCAATTTTAATACAGATCCAATTACTCTAGCCATCCCTTCAAAGTACCTTGAATTTAGTCCACTGGTCACAATACAGACAGCTAGGGAATTTATTACGCGACAAGAAATTATTACTATTTAAATACAACTGGTAGATCTGCAGGGTAATCCTGCATGCGACTGGATCCGGGAAACAGGAATTCTCACACCAGCCCGTCCCGGGCGATGAAACCAGAAAATCTCTATACTTCGCAACTGCGCCAGGAAATGAGCATCTATATGTTTCCCGGAAGGATAACGCTTTTAAGCACCAGATCCCGGCTGTCTAGCCTGTTCCTAATTACCTACTCTACTACTCTATTAATGATAGTCATAACGATCACGTGAAATTCCGCGCAAATTCAGGGTTCTGATTGGCTGACAGCCATAAAAATACGCTAGGCCGCATTGGGTACCACAACAAATCTCCGCTCCAGCTCCATTCAACCCCTGGCTCCCGGCTCCTGCATCAACCCATCAACCTCTCATGCAGCTGTCTGCACCATGGAAAATCATCCCCTACAGTCCGTTTCTCAATCCTCACTCAATATCCGAGCCAGTGCCTCCAAGCGCTGCCCGAAATGCCAGCAGAATCAGCCTGTAAGCCTTTTTCTCAATGGAACGCGCCAACTAACACGTTGCGAGCACGAGATCCCAGCTGTCTAGCCTGTTCCTAATTTTTCATTATGACTTAGATGAAATTTGACAATTTCCCAACTTTGATAATGATGAATTTGATTCTTGTTGTAGTTTTAGACCGACGAGATGCAATTGCTTCCTCACTCTGCAAGTTCCCTCATACAAAATCAAAGAACCTGATGGTATGCAAATATAGTATGGCTTGCCGGCAGGATCCCCATATGATAGTTTTAAGATAGACGACCCCAATCATTTCATCGAGGCACTTGCGGTATACCAATTTATCAAGCCCACCTCTCTAGAAACGCTTCACGAAGGCTGTCGGACAGATGCAAGACCTCCGTGTTCAAAGTCTGGAGTCCATTCTGGGAATTCTTTATCTGCGTCTCAAGTAGGCCTATATTTTGCTCTTGGTCTTCATTGGCAAGCGTACGCTCAAATCCTGACTCAAGATACACTGCTGATGAGAGCAGCTGTCCCGCGCTATCATTTGAATTTAAGCATGGGATTAAGGCAGAGGGGTAAGTAAGTTGAGTGTTTTCAAGCTCCATCAGCATGTGCGATCGCTTTTCGCTGAGCAATTCATTAACGGCGCGAGCCGAATCTGCATTTTGCAGCGATTCAAAAGGAATACCAAATCGCCTGAGAAGATTCTCCAAAGATGGCATACTGCCTTCCCTAGTCGTATCCGAAGAATCCAGCGACGGTGCGTGAGCTTGTGACAATCTTAAGCTATATCTTGACAGCCTTTTGTCTGACTGTGATTTGGAAGTCTGACTGCTAACTTCGGATTGGTAAGTGGCAGCGAGTGAGTTCAACGCAGAATGGTGACATTGTCGAGCGTTAACCCTTTCAGTGATGTTTTCTGTTGAATCAGTAAGCTGCACCATGGTCTCGAAGATCTAAAGCCCATTAGTCAATCAGTTGACTGAACGATATTAGAGAGGAGCTTACCTGGTGTAACTGCTCCTCGGCTCCAAGCTGCGACTTCTCCTGCCACTGCTCTAATGCTCGTGACAATGGGATTTGGAATTGCTGTTTAGCCGCCATTTCCGACAACACGCTGATTTCGGGATATAACGAGTTAACTTCCGCTTCCACCATTTCAATTTGATCTAAGGGATTTGACTGATCATCTGCAATGGACGGGCCTGCTTTCACAGTCTCCAAGTATATCCGATCCAGACGATGATTTATCTCATCAGCCATATTCTTAGCCAGGAGACCCGAAAGAGCAGCAACATCTTGTTTAACCACATTCCCGTCCTCCAAAGACTGGGAGCTTGCAGCAATTCGCTCCATATTACGGAGAGCGATGTCGTGTTCCCTGAGCAATGCAGAAGTCAAGGATGGTAGGCTAGTCTGATCAGTGGTCAGAGCTTTTTGCGCAGCAAGTAGTTTGTCTTCGAAATCATATACTAGGTCTTCCATCTAGAAATGAAGTTAGATCTTATACTTCTTCCACTAGAGTGATTCTGAGCATACATTTTTGTCAATTCGTTGTCTTTCAGCAATGTGCCCCACTGATAGCCGTGCAGTTGCTTTCGTTCGATGATGCTCGACTGACTTCGCCTCGAGAACCTGTGATTCGAGTTCTTTGCATTGTTTCCTCAGTGCATCGGCTTGGTTTTCAATCGCTGTAGTTGATGCCTTTAGCGATTCCATTGCTCTTTCAATCTCACTGTCGAGAATTGGTCTTAAACTCGCGACATCTGCGCTGTGTAAAATCGAATCTAAGCTTGGAGAATTTTCAATTGTGGAGTATCTGAAAAGTAGCACACACACACATGGTCAGATACTCATAGAAACCCGAATCTTTGTGGTGTCCTACAGGTATAGTTCTTCCTTGGAAAGCAGCGTCTCCTCACCAAGATGCGTCTGGACCCAATTTCTGGTTTCCGGCTGCTCCAATGCTTTCTGGATATCCTCATATTTGAAAGGTATGTCATGATCCCGAAGCACGGAAGCAACGTGTTTCTCCATCAGAAAACGTCTGACGCCGATTATCGCTAGGTGTGTTCGGCTGTGGTTCCTCTCAGAGTCTCTAGTGTTTGTTTTTGTGGCTGGATTGAGGGATCAGAATGCCAAGCCTCGATCGCCGAAGGATTGGGAACCTTGTTAATTACCTTAGGGTTGCCCCTGAAGGAACATAGTGTAAGTTACTCCGTATGGTTGATTCTAATGGGACATTGATAGAGAAGTTCTACTGAAGTGATTGATCAAAGGCACAAAAACGCATATTCTATTATCTATCTCGCTAAGAAAAGACCGCTTACTCCAAAATTGCTATTTTCTTTAGATGGCATCTAGCCAATTTTTCTTCTAGCGTGCGAGGATCCTTTCGGCAACTTTATGTTAGTGGCGCCTTCATGGGGGTCTGGGTAGTACCATGTCGTGACCGCAATGATCAAGTAGACAAGGACAAGCAGGCCACCCTCTAGATAATTGGATTTACGATCACGGAGGAAATTTCCCACAACAATGATCGAAAGCACCAGCATCACGACCATGAAGATTTCGAAATTCAGATCCATATCTTTGCCCATTCCCCAGCTAACGAGGATAACGAGGGGTGCGTTGAATAGCGCGGTCTGTATGGATGGAGCGAGGCAGTGGTACAGAGCAGAATTGATTTGGTTATCCCTTGGGAAAGAATAAATTAGTGATTATGACAAAAGTGGTTTCCAAGTACTCACCATGCTTCGTCAATGGCAGTTAGATGTTCGGCAGCTTTTTCGACCAACGGGACAAGGATAAGACCCATGAAATTCTCAGGAACCCCTTTCTTCACAATAGCCGGTATTTCATGAATGAGAAGGACCGCATGCATAGAAACGCAACTGAGAGATATTGTTATAGCCACTATGGCTTCGGTAAAAGTGAGCTTCGCTCGTCTCTGATGCGCAACTCTATCTTCATCCTGGGCTTCGTCAAGTTCAAGGACCTCGTCGTAAATGCTATGATGGCTTCGAAGATTGAACCAAAGAAACCTAGGTCGGATAAAATAGGTTAATCTCAGGCAGCAGTACGGCAGGAAGATACTAACAAAAAGAATGCCATCAAAAGGATGATGGCAGTGCCGCGACTGATGGTCAGAGTATTGCGGAGAAGAACACCAGGCGTAAAGGCTCCTTCAGAAGATGTGCTGCTAGACAAGGCAGCATGGAAAGCACTAGGTATCATGAGGCCAAAACCAGCCACTAGCATCAAACTTGAGCCAGTCTCGCTGATGACTTCATGGAATTCTTGTTCGTCGCGGCGCAGGCCTCCAACAAAAAAGCACAGTCCCAGACATAGCAGAATGTTGGCTAAGATAGATCCCAAGATTGCTGCCTGAATCACTGGAATAAACTTGTTGTTGTGGTCACTTATAATCAAGATCATGAAGAGTATGATCTCAACTGCGCCGCTCAGAAGCGTTTCTACCAGCGCACCTATTACCTTGGGCAGCTTCTTGGCCAGTTCGGAGCCCGCGAATCCAAGAACATTGGCAGTCGGAACCATCGCAATATAATTCAAAGTAAAGACCCACACGTGAAGATCCGGGCGAGCGAGGTGTAAAATGATCGCGGGAGGAACGAAGGGCCACAGAATATTGACAAACATCGAGACGGGCATTGTGCCTTTGGCGCACACTTTGAGAAACTTAAGCGGATGGAAGCCGGCTCTCCCGCTTTCACCGGAGGGATGGACTCGGAAGATCGTGCACTTCTCGCCTTGGTACATGGGTAAAGCGACAATGTCGTCCTTTTCGATCGATCCGGAAGACGATATAGAGGCCGCATAGGGCGGATGGGTGAGGTCCGAAGCACTCATGCTTGAACAGCGTGTCTTTGGGTATTAACTGCTGGTAGATTGTTTCATAAGGAAGAACGGGTCGACAGCAGCATAAGTAGCCCGACAAGGAGGCAGATAATTCCCAGGAGATCGAGACCACTCTTCGTCTGGGGCGGCACAGGTGTTCAAGGGTGCACAGTGCTGCCAACACAGGCAGCCAATAGGGGAAGCAATTATATGCAAACGGACTTGAAACAAAGTATTCTCGAAACGAAAATCCACTGTGACCCGCACTAGTGATGATAAGATGTCCAAAACGCATGCAAAACAACACGCCTTAGGACGTGTTGCCATGATCATCACCAGCTGCAGGATTCAGTCTAAATTATTGTTTTTCCCTGAAGCTCAAGCCCCTAGGGTGGGAATGTGTGAAACGACCCTTACAGGGGGGCTGTGGCCCAAGGAACATCATAATAACGGGCGATCAAACTGAGGGCAAACGGGCCAGATGATCGATGGGGTCGAGATGTAACTCGAAGACCAAGGCCACTCAGCGGCTGTTGAGCCAATGACCTGGTGGCCGGTGGCCATTTGTCTCCTCGGTATCGGGATGCAGGAGGACGCGTCGTCGAAGGGATAACAGATAGACACTCTGCCTTAACAGCCTGCTTTTTGAACCAAAGTCCGGGCTGGCCAGGGCATTGGTTATGCGATCCCTGAGAAACAAGTGGAGTTGGCTGAAATCTCTGATAGTGAGGCAGTTATGCTTGGCGTGGAGATTGCCTGCTTGCAGTGGGCTGAGGTATCGATTCTCACCTGCGGTGAGGTCGAATCCCAAATCTGGAAAACGATGATCAGAATCGACGACAGACAAACATGTTTCTCTTGGGAAGTTGATTAAGACTTTAAGAGACGAAGCGACGCCGGCTGGCTGGTTTGCCTCGAGGAGCCAAGTCGGCTACAAACGGCTACGGAAAGCTTGGTTGAACAACACAGGAACACCCCCGCGATCCGTCCAGGAGGCATTTTTCTTTGTCTTCAAGCCACAGGCCCCTTGCATGCTGGGGTATAACGCATACTCTGCGAGCTATAGTATTACTGCTATTATTGCCTCTGATCTCACATCATATTATCAAGCTGCACGGATATCCGACAAGCAAACTTCGCACCCTGAGACGCCATGGTTCAAGTCTCGAGAACCCCGCCAGGGGTTATGGACTCCGTCACGCAACAAATAGGAAATACTCCTCTTGTACGACTGAACAAGATTCCTAGCAGTCTTGGGATCGAAGCAACTGTCTATGCCAAGCTGGAGTTTTTCAATGCCGGCGGGAGTGTCAAGGACCGGATTGCCCTTCGAATGATCGAAGAGGCCGAGCGCCAGGGAAGAATAAAGCCGGGAGACACGCTGATCGAACCAACCAGCGGGAATACGTAAGCCAATGGAAGATCATGGCGCCCTCGAGATGGGATGCGAAGTGATGTCTCTAACTCGATTTACTCTAGTGGTATCGGTCTAGCCCTCGTTGCTGCCGTCAAGGGCTACAAGGCAATTATTACCCTGCCAGAGAAAATGTCAGCAGAGAAGGTTGCTGTTCTCCGCGCCCTGAACGCAACAATTATTCGTACGCCTACACAAGCTGCCTACGATTCTCCAGAATCGCATATCGGAGTGGCAAAGCGATTAGAGAAAGAGTTGCCAAACGCCCATATCTTAGACCAGTACGGAAACGAGAACAATCCATTGGCGCATGAATTTGGCACCGCAGAAGAAATATGGACTCAGACAGATGGGAAAATAACTGCTGTCATCGCAGGTGCTGGTACCGGAGGAACCATTACTGGTCTCGCTCGGGGCTTGAGGAAGCATAATCCCAAAGTGACAGTTATCTCTGCTGATCCACAAGGTTCAATTTTGGCGCTGCCAGAAAGCTTGAACGAGGAGCATAAGAACGAGCCTTACAAAGTAGAAGGAATAGGATATGATTTCATTCCTGAGGTCCTTGACCGGAATGCTGTTGACAAGTGGTACAAGACTGGTGACAAAGAGTCATTCCAATTCGCCCGCCAGCTGATTGCCGAAGAGGGCCTTCTGGTGGGAGGAAGCAGTGGAAGTGCCATTGCAGCGCTTGATCAGGCTTCGAAAGATATAGGATTCAAGAAAGATGATGTGGTCGTGGTTATTTTCCCTGACAGTATTCGAAGCTACCTTACAAAGGTACGGCAATCCACACACTTCCCATTTACGGATAGGTAGCTGACTGTTACTAGTTTGCCGATGATGATTGGCTTGCGGCCAATGACCTTCTCCCAACGACACCTGCTGCAATCCCTCCATCCCCCGAGCTTGCTCCGAAAGGATCCAGAGACCAATTCGCTGGCGCCAAAGTCAAGGCTCTCAGGCTCAAACCCGTTACCACAGTCCCATCTGACTCCCCTTGCGAAATGGCCATTGAAATCATGCGCGAGAAGGGTTTCGATCAGCTTCCTGTTCTTGCTCCTACAGGCCGTCGCCTCGTTGGTCTGATTACACTTGGAAATATTCTAAGCTGGATCGGCCGCGGACGAGCCACCGGCAAAACGCCCGTTTCCGAAGTGATGTTTGATTTCTCTAAGATCTCGGAAGTGGTGACTGATCCTCGTGATTTGACTAAGCTTGGTAGCCCGGATGGTAAAGAGCATGGTAGCCGTGGCTTCATTGAAATCACACTTGATACCCCTCTTAGCACATTGAACCGATTTTTCGAATGGAACAGCGCGGCAGTGGTTACTGAAAAAGATGAACAAGGCTCTATGAACCCTGTAGCCGTCGCCACAAAAGTTGATCTACTGTCATGGTTACTCAGCCAGAAGAAGCTCGACGGCTGATCTAGTTGAGGTGACCATGAAACATCGATCTTGATTTTTTGACACTGTACATATTTCTGCTTACCCCTAAGAAAGGTTGATCTTCTTTGGATATGAAGGCAGTACTCTTATATGAGGTGATTTCAACATGTAAATAGAGCCCAAGGAAAGGACTCATGTCTTTAACATACACATGGTCCTGAGAAAGCTGGCCATAAATGCAATTTAGTTAGTTGTGAAATGAGGACAGTCCTGTCTAATTTGACTTCAGATCATATTACTACGTTTCCCATGAACGCGTAAAGCATTAACGGTGGATCATACCGCTACCACTCTCCATAATTGACGTTTTGACAAACAAGCGGACCCGAACCTACATTGACGTAGTTATCCGTTCTATATTGAGCCTGAGCAGCGAACCCAAGGGTAATTAATCCAAGGACCGCTTTGCCGGGATTCTTTTTGCGTGCGATTCCAGTGCTTGTTTCCCCGCCTAGAGTTGCATATACGCCGTGTGAGATCTGGAATTGTGTACTCCGTACTGTATGTATGTACATACATACATAGGCACACAGAGCCAAATTGCTTTCCAGGTGAAGAAGAAACATCGGCTGTTCATAGACAGGAACCAATCCATTGCTCCCATGGCCGAACTCCGCCTCCTACATCGGTTTCGTCGTTCGATCTGACAGACCCTCCAACAACCGCGATAGTCATTCCAGTTTCTTCTTCCAAAAGCTTAAAGGTAAATGCCTGTTGTCCATCATCGTTTCCTAGCATCTCTTGTTCATCTTCACCGACAGTGGCGTCAGCATCCAAGAGGCCCTTTCGTTTCGATTGGCGAATCCTTTCAATCTCTGCTTCCAGCCTCTCTTTTACAGAATTAGCAGGCAGGGCCGTGAATAGATCCTGCTTGTTCGCAGCAATAAGAATCGGAATATCATGCTTTTTTTGAAAAGGCTTTGGCCAGCGCCTGTGAGCCTTTTTGGAGGACCAAGAGCACGTCGTGGAGATAGCCAGCGGCATCCCTTAGCTCATTCTCGTCTATAATAGTAGCGGCATCGACCATGAAGATAACACCCTTAGCGATATTTTTCTTGGACTTTGATTCGGCCATGGCGCGTAGTTGTGCCATGCCCTGTGAGCCTCGTAGTTTTCCATGACCTGGAGTATCACAAACTCGGTACTTGGTCAGGTTTTTTTGTCGGTCGGCGAGAGTAGGGTCGTTGACGGATCGGTATTCATTTGAGTGTACGGTAATCGACAATGGGAGGGTTGCGGACGCGAACGAGGAGACTTGGGAGGTATGTGTTTGTGGAGTGGCTTTGGCTGACTTGCCCGACTTGCGTTCGATCTGATACGAAGGTATTAGCAGCTGCTTCGCCATGGATATAGCACCCAAGAATGCTTACAAGTGAGCAGAATGCAGTTTTGCCTGACCCGCTTGGACCGAGAAGCAAGAAGTCATTTTTGCCTTCTGCTTGGACGGCTTTGTAGAGCCAGATGTGAAGCAGGATTGGCAATGAAATGGCGACGGTACAAGTCAGCAGAATTGCGAAGCCATTGCCGGAGAGGAGAAATGTCAGAACGTCACTGACAGACTTCCAATCCATTTTTCGAATTTTTGTTTTTGAACAAAAGAGAGTTCCGAGACTTTCGCATGGAGCTGGAGGCTATTTATGGACCGAGGGCTCCGGACGGGAGCGCCGTCAGGTTGTGCACTAGCGGCTTGTTGAGTGCAGAATTATGAAGCCATGGCAGTCGCCGAAATCCCGAGAAGCAAAAGAAAGCAAGTGGCAGTTGATAAAAGAGAATCTCGCTTTTTCTGCTCGATCGAGACCGTGCCAACTGAACCAAGAGATATAGACTCCCAGCAGAAACGGCTGGATGCTGGTAACCTCTTTGCCATCATGGGATTCAATAGAGCCACAAACCAGAGATTTTCTGATTACGTAGCTCCTCAGGCACAAAACCTTCAACACAGAGGAGTATCAAAGCGTTCTTGTCAACACATATCCTGACCAGGCCACTTCCTGAGAGTGCTCGGTATCCATGCTCACGATTTTCTCTTATTGCTAACAGCCTTGCAAAATGAAACGGATAATCTCGCTGCAGAGCCTTCTATTTCTTTTGATTCTTCCTCTGAATTCAGTTGCGTCTGTTCAGTTTACCAAACCCAGTCCTGGAGCTCACGTCAATATCGAAGAACCATTTGAGGTGGAATGGAAGAGTTCTCAAGAATTAGAAGCGGACGCACAGTTCAGCCTTTCTCTGTGTGCCGGCGGTAATGATATCAACACTTATGTGAGTGTTCCGGACTCTTTCCGTCAGCGCGATGTCATGTCATGTCATTGCCAAATAACTAATTGGTGGACTGTGCCTGCAGGAGACACTATACAAATTGATTGATAGCGCCCTCATCAAGGATGTCACGTCTTTTTCTACTTCACTTGATCCTAAATTAGGAGGGGACAGTCCCAATGCATAGTATGGAAACAATCACACTCGGAACGGTCCTGGAGATCGACGCTGACTTTTAGGGCAGCTTTTTGCAGTTCTCTGTTGATGTCGATAATGGAACAACGTCTTTCTATTCTCCGCGATTTACATTAGATGGCATGACAGGCAGATTTTCTCCGCTTCTCCTTTCTTCGATCGAGGCAGTATCAGGTAGCACCGCAGGCCCACGCACCTTCAACGACCTACACAAGCGACAAGTCCCCGTAATTCCGCCGGGCGTCAATCCAAATCTTCCATACGGTGAGCAAACCGGGCTCACTCGATACGCACCCGTTCCGAAGGCGGTTCCAACAAAGATCACCCTCAAATCCGCACCACCACAGTACCCCACCAGCGCTTTCGTTATCGCAACTACCTATTTACCAATCCCGACTATAATGACGACTATCTCTCAGCCTGCACCTGAAAGTGTCACGCAAATTGAGAACCCAGTGAGTAATATTGAAGTCTTAGGCCACATGTTTTGCTAACTGGCTCCGAAATTCAGATCGCCCCACTTCAGGACGACATGGCTCGCTTCCTAAGAAGATGGGAAGATTAGTAGACCGGATAGTTTGCACCTTTTGCAACATGGGCATTGGTAGAATGACATTAGAACAGGCGTTTTGGCTTTGGGAAGAGGATATCAAGAATTGCTCACGAGGATTGGATGGTCCCATTACTGAATGACTTTTGTGACTATACTGTATAATATTTGAAATTGGCCATTGGCCGTAGATACATTTTTCTTTTCTATGGGTATAATTCTATAGCGATTTTTGCCAACTAAAAGATTCAGAAGTCATAGGATCTGGCTCTGTTCTGCGTTGTGAATCATGAGCCCCAATTTTTGATAGACGAGAGGACTAAGGCATGAATAAAGAAGCGGAAAATGAGGAATACCGAGGCGTCAAAGCCGGGCTTTTCTTGGGCCTTTCCGGAAAGAAAATATTCTGGTCCCGAGGATGGCTTTGACTACCACATTGAATTAGAAGCTCCCGGTCAACCTTGTCGGTCCGTTGAATTAAAGAAGGAGATATTTTCTCGAAGAGCCACATAATCGCTATCTGCGTAGCCCAGAACGGATTCGATCTGGTTGCTGCGTATGCCTTTAATGCGAGCGATTTCTGTACTGCCGTAGTTGACCAGTGCTCTACCGACTTCTTTCGGCTCCTCTCCGTGGAGTGGAAAATCGCCGTTCAAAGCAGAGGTGGAGGGGCGACTGACAACTGCAATGCGTACCGCTTCTTGCTGAGAAAACTGGCCCTCGACTGCGACAACACCAGCCGGAAGTAGACTTGCTTTTTTCAAAATGGCACAATAGGCGCCATGATCTATATATATGGTTCCGTGAGGTGTGAGCCCATGCAAGATCCAAAAGGATCTAGACTGTATTGGCACAGTGGATGGGAGAAAACGGGTGTGTAACGGGGTTGGAGACTGGGGGCGTGCAAGTGTTGTTCCATCTATAGATGACTGGGACTTTTTTATTATTTCAAGATGTTCCACAATCTTTGAAATATTCCCAGGCAAAGAACTGCGGGTGATTACCGTCGTGACACCAGCACTCGTAGCTAACTGGGCTGCCACGATCTTCGTGCTCATACCGCCCGTTCCCAACGAGGACCCGGCTGTTGATACATCGGCCTTGAGAAGGGCAATATCCTCGACCACTTCAATGACTTGAGCATCGGGGTTAGTACGTGGATTAGAGGTGTACAATCCATCCACATCCGTCATAAGGAATAGGTAGTCGGCCCCAACCAAAGCTGCTGTGATTGCAGAAAGGGTATCGTTGTCGCCAAATTTGATTTCCTAGGTGAGAAACCGGTAAGAAAAGCGACAGGTCTTTAAGAAAAAGGAAGAGACATACAGAAACAGCGAGGGTATCATTCTCATTCACAATGGGAATTACACCCATTTTGAGCAGCTCCGCAAAGGTATTTTGGGCATTAGTGTATTGGGTTCTCTATTCAACTTTAGTGAGCCGTCGTCATGTTGCACTTTGGGCAAATATTTACGTCGGCAATGTCGTTTCTCGTCAGCAATATCTGCGCAATCGGCTGGCGGAGATGTGCGAATAAACTATCCCAGATACTCATGAGCTGGCATTGACCGACCGCTGCTAACGCCTGCCATCATCGTTAGAAATGGATTCCACCCTGAGTTCCCTAGAAGCATACTTGTATACAGGGTAAGTGTGTAGGCCTCTTATCTATATCCATTTTTCGGAGGCCAACCCCCACCGCACCAGAGGAGACGATAACCACTTTATGACCATCTTTATGGAGCTTCACGGCGGTCTCGACGATGAGGGTAAGGATCGAAAGAATCGGCTCACGAGTATTTTCATCGACTATCGAGCTGGTGCCTATAATTCGTTAGATTGAAAGGAAAAATGGTGAAGTCTATTTGCTCACCTAGTTTTATGACGATTGTCAATGGTTTTGCGGTATCGTCCATGTTGTACGAGTCTCATCATCTGAAATAGCTTCTCATATCGCATTTCTAGAGCTATCGAGGATCCAATAAATAACTACAACAGAGCCTGATACAAGACAGAAGGATTAGAAGTAACTAATTGTAGGGCGGACCGAGCGATTTCTCCACTTGAGATATTTTGCCAGTGACGCATCGGAGCAGCTGATTCTGCCACCGTCCACCGCCAGAATTTTGCTGTATTAACTGCTCCGTACGAGAAAGCAGCTACTCAGAAAGCCGATCTAAAAGACGCCGAAAACACGCTGTTGATAACGCTGAAATACCTCCCGGACCTTAAAAGTAAGTAGAACTGCCATATAGAAGCCTGCGCATCGATGACAGAGTCAAAACCCTCAAATTCCGGCTCCTCTACCGCCCCTAAAGACAATGGTTATATTCCAGGAGATGATGCATGGTCGATCTGTCGCAATTTATGGCGAGGTCTTACAGGAAAGATGACACCGGAAGGGATGGAACAGTTCCGTGTTGCAAGAGACATTCGGAACGAAAAAGAAGATTGCAAACGTTGTGAAGACCAGCGAGACTACCTACTCCAATACAGTGCGTTGCTGTCATCCGACTCTAGAAACGGTTACTAAAATTGCATTGACACCAGGTCCCTTAATTCGATTCCTTCAAGATAATATTAAGCAGCTGGGCGGCGATATCTCAAGTCACAATGTTTTTTGTCGGCGCTGCACTCATCGACAGGCTGGTGGCTTCGATCCCGAGTACGGAATACAAATTTGCGCGAATGAAATGCGAAATTCAGGCCATCTTGAAGATACATTAGCCCATGAGATGATACACGCATATGATCATATGAGATTTAAGGTAGACTGGGATGATGACCTGAGGCATGCTGCATGTACAGAGGTATGTCTTCGATCTCATTGTATCTCAAATGCCCCAAAGTCTGATCAAAACCACCAAGATACGAGCAAGCAACCTCAGCGGTGAATGCAGATGGCTCAGAGAATTCTTCACACGGGGCCAAAGGCAATTCACCCAGCACCATCAAGCGTGCGTCAGAAGAAGGGCGATAGCATCGGTCCTTGCTAGACCAAGTTGCAAGAATGAGCAACAAGCAAGCAGTGTAGTGAATGAAGTTTGGGAAAGCTGTTTCCGCGATACCCGACCTTTTGACGAGATTTATCGGTGACAGATTTCTTAAGATGTGTCTCTAGCAAAAGCGAAATATTGGCTTTTTTGAAGAAAGTCTTCCATGTAATATTAGATGATCTGAATGATGACCAACTACTTTGAACTCCGAGCTCCACGTGCTAGAATAAAACCAATAGAACCGTAACTCCAGTCAATCGAACGACCCCGACTCCTCAGATGCGTTGTGGAAATGTAAGAAAGAACAACATTATATCTCATCTCATGCTTTACCTTCTTTCTTGCGTTGAGCTGCTCTATCGCCAGTTACGCAATGCCTGACAATCCATGGGTGGCTCAGAACACCGTCGAGTGAGATTCGTTTAGAGGCATCAAGTACGAGAAGCTTGCAGCAAACAGTCAACTTCTCATTCAGAAATAAACAACATAGAGCCACTTACCTTCTTGATCAAGTCCCGAGCCTCGGAGCTAACAAAAGAAGGAATCGTCATGTCGCCTCGCTCAATACGCCTTTGTGTCAGAGAGGGGCTGTCTTCGAAGGGTGCCTCTCCAACCAAAAACTCGTAGGTTAGGACACCCAGACTCCACAGGTCAACTTTCTCATCGTAATAATTTTCCTGGGGCCCACGTTTGAGCATCTCTGGAGGAAGGTAATCCAGGGTGCCACACATTGTTTTTCGCCGGTTGTTTGGTGCGTGTACGCTCCAGCCAAAGTCGCTGAGTTTGATTTCTCCGTGGATTCCCACAAGAATATTCTCAGGCTTAATATCGCGGTGGATGATATGCTTCTTGTGCAGGTATTTGAGAGCGGCGGCCATCTGAGCAACATATTGCGCAGCTTTCCACTCTGGAAAGCGGTTTTCCTTGCGGAGATGTTTATACAACTCTCCTTTTCCGGCAAATTCAAGGATCAAAAACACTCGTTTAGAATCATGGAAGTGTCCAAATAGGCGTAGGATGTTTGGGTGTCTGAGGTTACTCTGGATCTCGATCTCTCGCCGCAATTGCTTTTCAACGTTGCCCTTTACAAGTTCATGCTTGTGGAGCATTTTCAATGCGCAAACAAAGCCGGTTGACCGCTCGCGTGCAAGATAAACTCTGCCAAATTTTCCTTTTCCAAGAGGCTTCCCGATTTCGAACATACCAAGATGCCATTGCTTCGGGGCTGATGGCTGATCGTACATTGGATTGGCTTCGTCAGAAGAGCGGGAGGACAGCGACTCATTCTTACGAGCAGGAGATGCGGTATTCAAAGGCAGTCTCGTGTCATTATTCTGTAGGGCGTACTTCAAAAGATTTGAACGATTGACACTCAGTGAGACCTGGCTGGAACTGAGACTGGTTATCGACTTTGGCAAATTTGCCTGTCGGACTGTTAGCTTGTCATTGGTCTTTCCCAGGGTATCCAGAACACTACCTACCTTGAGCTTCTCCTGTATCCGGCCGTTTGGCGGTACATTCTCGTCGTTGACTGATAAATGCTCAAAACGGGCTTCGAGTATCTTCGTTGCCATGGTAGTTTTGCTTCAACCGGCAATATTGTATAGTCCTGATGGTTGGGAATGGGCACTGGGTACAATGCTTTAGTTCCAGCAGAGGAATATTGAGAGTAAAAATCACTGCTTTCGCAACAATGAGAAACTGGAATCGACGAGTGTGAAGAGAGAAGAAGTTCAGAGAGCCTTTTCAATGTTTACTCGACGCCCGGGGTCACGGTTGCCAGGACAACACGCCCGGAGCCACGGGAGTCCGGCAAGGTTTCACACCGGCCTTGGCATCACGCGAGGGGCGGATGGAATGCATCAAATCACATCTCGAAGATGCACATCACCAGCTAAAGTGTTTCTCATCTTTGCTCGGTGTGTGCTATAAAAAATTTGCAGCACGCTATTGATAAAGCCCGGGATTCAAAGGCCATGTCAACCCCACGTCCTCCCGAAGGATCGAAGACACCAGACATGGTCAACGCCTTGTATCCATCTCCCGAAAACAATGTCAGGATCCACGAGAGATGCGGGTTTCGAATCACTACCCGTAAACTACCAATTCTCAAAGCGGGGCCGATTGATGAGATGGCAAGCAAGCTAGGAATTGCGCCACCAGAGATGATTTTTGGCGACAACTTCGTTTCTATTTCTCATCAGGAGTCAGGGTGGGAAATTAATTTCAATGCTTTTGATGCGCTGGACCGCGTCGACAAAACGGGAAAATTTGCCTTAGAGGTGGCCTACTCCAAGGAATGGCAACAGAGTCGGTATGCATTTTTGCCGAGTCCACTGCTACGCTGAAGCTGATACCAAAACAGAGAGAAGGCACATGAGGGAATCAAAGATGTTGTAAAACCTTTTGACTGGACTTACACGACAGATTACCAAGGAACCATTAAGTCAAATGGCTTTGAATTTCGATCTTCAACGATACCACTACCCATGGATGTTCTGAGACGACATGATCCAATATCGTTTTTTGACGAAGTCATGTTGTTTGAAGACGAGCTGGCCGATAATGGTATTTCAATGCTGTCTTGTAAAATTAGGGTGATGCCGTCATGTGTTCTATTGCTCTGCAGGTTCTTCATGCGGTTAGACAACGTTCTTCTTCGCCTTCGAGACACACGAATTTACATCGACTTCAATTCGCAGGAGGTAACTCGGGAGTACCTCTCGAAGGAGGCTCCCTACGACACCGTTCGACAGGTAGGAGCTCATTCCCTGTTTTGCCGCAAGTCTATGCTAATGAAGTGACAGGAGCTCGCCATGGCACGAGAGGACGTACCAGCGACCATGAGAGATCCAGGCCGGTTGACCGAACTCCTTCCGCTGGTTCAAAGCAGTTTGGAAAAGGTGAATTTGTCGCGGCCAGGGGAGTTGTCGCAAAACACTTGAAATATGTAGGCGTGGTCTTGCAGTTACCAGACAATCAACAAATTCCGATCCCCGTTGCATTCTCGAAACAGCCCAGAACTCCCATCGTATCGCAGCATTTTTCGCCTTAGGAGGCTGATAAAGACTGAAAAATGCATTGGAGATACTTCGTTTTGCACTTGACATGCATTGTATCAGTGAATTGAATCCAATCAGAATGTCAGAGGTGATAATCCAACTCTTCAACACCTTATCAACTAAATGGGATATTACCTGCTCTGGACGTTGCGTGTACTTCGTAACTTCATAGCAAACAGTGCAAACAGGCTTCAGGTCGTGAACTTTAAATCACTACGCATCTCTACTTTTTGACAGCCGTGCATAATCTCCGCTCAGCTTTTTTCAAAACGTACGCAATAACTACATTTGAGCAAACTGATTAACCTCATTGTTTGCACTCTTCTTCGAGAATCACCATTGTACATGGCGTCTCGATCATTCGCCCGGGGCTCTAGATTGCTGGGGCAGCTGCCGCGAAGCCTGCAGGTATGATTTCAATCTTCTCCAGCTAAGCTACGAATTTGAGATCACTTGCTCATTTTTGGTATCAAGGATATCAAACCTGGCTCGTTCGAGTCGCAAATTGAAGCTCTTCAGAAGCCCATCACACAAAGACCCTGCCTTCGTCGGCGGGTAGTAAAGTCCCCTTCGCGATCCTACGCATCTTCGCCTTCGAATTCGAATACACCAAAGCCGTTACAGGATCCTACCCCTCTACCTAAAACCCCTCTAGCAGCACGCTCTAGATTAGCTGGCTTGCGATCGACTGAGACTTATGTTGCCTATGGCATTACGAAGAGATTATTCGAGGCTTGCTCCAGTCAGGCGGATTACAAAATACCACAAATTTCCCAGAAGGGAGTGAGTATTCCAAAAACACCAAGTGGGGAAGATCTGGGTGTTGGAGATGGCTGGTGGTACTCGGGTCAGTGCTCTGTTATACTCTACAAGCAGTGGAAAACTTTTGACTTCCACGATTTGTTCAACGTTACGTTCTCATGCTGACCAGGGTTAACGCCATAGACATCGGACTTCTTCCGACATTTTCGTCATGGTCACAGGTGACCTTTCTACATATGTACTTATTGAGCGTTCGTCTACGCGGTCTCCCGTCTCCCGAATCCTACCAGACATTTTCCCGCTATCTGTTTGATCACTTCTCAAATGCAGCGGAAGATCGAATGGACGTCATGCACGGCATTACATCACGCGCGATCCGGGTTAAATATCTCAAGGATTTATTCCTTCAATGGCGTGGCGCCATAGCAGCGTATGATGAGGGTTTGATCAAAGGCGATGCCGTCCTCGCAGGTGCCGTGTGGCGAAATGTGTATAAAGGGTCGTACACGGATGCGCAGGGCCATGGAGGTCCCATTGACTGGACCCAAATAGCCCAGGTTGTGTTATACATGCGAAAAGTGCTTGGACAATTGGCTGCCATGGACGAGACTGCTATGGCTCTTGGTGTTGGTGGACAAGAAGGCGTATTTCGGATGAACCAAAACAATAATGGCCTTATAGATATACCCAGTAAAGGCCTGGAGGAACCGACTCCCGACCATTCGAAACAACATTCTCAGGAGACTTCGTGATACTTATTCTAGCAGCGCCGCTTGGTTCAGGGAGTTACTTGTACAATATGATGACACACTTTTTATATGAGTTTGAGCGGATTGGCGGTCGGGGTGTGGATAATTTTTTTCCAAGTCTCTCGACTTTTGTCGACACAAAAGTATGCCTACTAGGCGCTAGAAATTCAAGGCTCCCTAATGTATCGAGCCAGAGTTGCTCACAAGTATTTTTCTCTAATTCTTAATCTTATACGTATCCCAGGTCGCATGCATTACTGATAAGGAGTTTTACTGTGTCATCAATCTATGATAGCTCAGTAACACTCTCTTCCGTGAGATCAACAGTATTGCCATAATCGAGTTTTATGCTGGATGATGATTCACTTGATTCTCAAGTGGCTGGGCGAAGAGTTTCAAGACGTCCTTAGCGGTGACAAGCGGCATTTTACAGTCGTTTGCAGGATGAATGCGAAAGCAGGAATTTTCGCAAGCTTGGCCTGACCCCCCCCCATTTCACCAAAATCAGTCAAAATATCAACTTTGACCTCAGATATCTCAACAACCACACTAGATATAGCTTAGAAATTATATGTAATGCATTCCTTGATTCAAGTACTCTAACTTACAAGTATTAATTTTCTCTATTATCATGATTCTAAGAACTTGGTTTTTGAAGAATCTGTTCTCAAGAAAAAAAGCAAATATAAAAGTGTCAAAAGTCTTCATACACTTTTTCAACTTTGGTCCCCCCTCAAACAGTCAAAAATCATGAGAGAAAGAGGACTGAAAAAAATCAAGTTCACCACCAGACTAGTTTTCTATATAAAAATACTATTAAGTTATATTCCTTGATTTAGAGATTATACTACATATAATTTTTTATCTATATCCAGTCTGGTTGTTGAGATATCTGAGGTCAAAGTTGACATTTTGAGGGGGGGACAAATTTTGATGTTGCGAAAATTCTTGCATTCGCATTCATTCTGCAAACGACTGTACCCCTTCACTGAACAGCTTGAGCTCTTCAAAGCGAATCCTTCCTCAGCGGGTTGACTGCTCGCCCGTTCCAATTCTTTATATATATCTTTACTCGCGGAATCTCACCTGAGAAATCGGATTATCTGTCACTATCGGCACATAATACAACTATAACGCACGCATCGCGCCCTTTTATAGCTTCATTAGAGCTCCACTGATCGCAACGCGACTCCGCCACAAGCATGGCCGAACCTCGCATTGAAGTCGGTATTCCGGCCACAGATGTGGAAATGACTGGCGCAAACGAAGCGCAGGCTCTTGTAGAGACCGAGGAGCCGACAGCTGATCAGACTGCAGAAGAAGATGAAACTACCGCCAGCGCGCCCGCGCAACCGAGCCAACAGCACAAATTTCTAGAGTAAGCCTTTTTGGCCCGTGTTCATTCATTCGAGGGCTGGATCATTTTGACTCTTCGCTTTGAACGGCTCTGTTGGACTAGAAAGTGCAACCTCTGACAAATGTTAGGTACCTGAAATCTCCTATTGTTGAATTGGTTGTAGGACAGGGCGAGGAGCAGACCATTTTGACAGCTCACCAAGCCATCCTCACAGAAAGCCCTTTCTTTGCCGAAGCGGTCGAACAGATCCCGGCAGGTGGCGAGGTAAGCCATCTCCGTAAAGGCACCTACTAGGGGTGGATTATTAGGCACGATTTTGACGCTGATTAAACCCTCGAGCGCCGAATTGACCTAGAAAACGAGTCCATAGATGCTGTTGCCTGCTTTCTTCAGTACCAGTACACCGGTGAATACTTCCCCAAACGTGTCGCGGCCACCGATGGACTTGAAACCGACCCAATGATTCCGGATGTCGACGAGACTGGAGATCAACTTCTCAGACACGCCCGCGTTTATACCTTGGCCGACAAATTGGGCGTCAAAGCCCTCAAATCATTGGCACATGGCAAAATTCACCGTATCAACAGTACTGCCAAGGGCGAGATTGCCTACGCCAAATATGTCTATACCAATACCCTTTCTGATGACACCATTCGCAAGCCGGTTGCGGCTTTTTGGGCTACAAGAAGCCATGTACTGCGCCACGAGGCGGAAGAAGACTTCAAAACTTTGTGTCTTCAATACCCACAATTCGGGTTCGATGTCCTTAGCCTGGTGCTGGACCAGAAGGAAAAGCGAGCACATGACCGTGAGACAGATAGCCCCACGGTTAAGGGGAGCGCGAGAAAGCGAGCCAGAATGGGCTAAAGGGACAATCCAGACCCTGGGCTCAACATCTATATATATTTACCATCCTTCACCACTTTGCCTTTCCTGATATATAACCGGTACTTGAGACCGGGCACTTCCTATATGTACTCTAGCAGGCGCACTGATCTCGATATCCTGTCCTCAGTTCTGCCACTTTTAGGCCAGCTCATGGCATTCCAGTCTCAGCCTTTGCGCCTTTTCTTTTGTTTGGCCCGTCTGCGATCAGATGAGGAGTCTTCTATTTCTTTGATCACCTGTACTGTAGCAAAAAGAACTAATCTTTCTTCTCTAATAGAACTAAGATAGATCCAAGAATATTACTCTCAAAAGCTTATGGGTTCATACATGCTACAAGACGTGGAGTATGCGAATACGATTATACAATAAACTATAGTTGCCAAGGTAGATCTTGCGTTACCTTTCATTGGCAAGAGCCTCAATATCTTCAGGCTTCTTTGGGACAGTGGTCAGGTTTTCGTAACCATTCTCAGTAACCACGACATTGTCTTCGATACGAACTCCTCCTACCTTCCAGTACTTATCAAGCACTGTGGTATCAATATATTTGCTTAATTCAGGTGACGAGAGGTATGGCTGAATGATAAACCTGCAGAAGTACACCTAAAAGTGATGTTAGTACAAACAAGGAACACAGGCGACAATAACGATCACACTTACACCCGGTTCAACAGTAACGACCTCTCTCGGAGATAAAGTGCCACGGAGCCGCAAGTATCGGAACATTGCATTTGGTTCAGCTGGGTTTGGATTGCCGCCCACGTCATGGGTGTCCATTCCCATATAATGGCCTAGGCCATGTGGGAAGAACGCGGTACTGATTCCCTTCTCAAAGAGCTCTTCTTCAGAACCGCGTAAAACGCCTAATCGCAAAAGACCGCTGATCGCGACTTTATGGGCGCGGACATGGATATCGTCCCATGCAACGCCCTCCTTGATCATGTCCAAGCACTGCATTTGCATATCAAGAACAATGTCATATATCTGACGTGCCTCCGGTGTGAATGTTCCCGAGAGCGGATACACACGGGTAATATCAGAGCAGTACAGCTTGTACTCGCCACCCGCGTCAACCAGAACACTGGGTCTCTCGCCAGAAGGGAAATCCATGTCGTTGTTTTGGTAGTGCAAAGTCGCACCATTGACACCTGCAGCCATAATAGGGTTATAGGACTGCTCCCGGCTACCGTAATGCAAACAAGTGCTACGGAAAATGGCCTCTAGTTCCCGCTCATTGTTTGCTTTCTTGCATGCTTTCAATACTGCAATGTGAGCTTCGGCGGAGATCTCATTCGAGCGCTTTAGAAGGGCAAGCTCATAGTCGTCCTTAGTCTTTCGGCACTGCTCAAGGGCATTGCTGAGGTGTTCGAAATTGGTTTCGTCAAACGAAAGGAAGGTAATCTGGGCGCAAACTCGGTCTGGAATAGCATAGACTCGCTTTCTGGAGCCCTCTATCATTGCGCAATAATGCACAAGGTGGCCATTGATCTGAGAGGAGGGGAAAACCTTGTCGACATCGTATTTCTGGAGAGCTTCCTCGGGGCTGAGTGGCATGCCAGTCCACATCACGGAATCGGGATCAGCGGCGGGGATGAAGAGAGCGAGTTCATCTTTCTCAATGTTGTATGTCACGTACGAGTCGGCTAGCTCACAGCCGGACAGATAATAGAAACTTCGGCGCTGTCTGCATCAAGACAATCAGTGTCTCTGCCGTTCAACTTCGAAGAAGGGGATAATAGGTGCGGGGTCAATTTGGATGTGTACTGCTGCACTGCTCACCGGAATGGAACTGGCTCATCGCTATCTTCAGCAATGGCAGATTTGGTTCCTTCTAGAAAGATGATGCCGGATTCGCCCTGTCCCGATGCTTTCAGGGCCTCCGCAACCCGTTTTGCATGAGCTTTGGCGGGGTATTTCCCCTGTAGAACCTGCGTGACCTTGGGATCCATGAGGCGTAATTGCTTCAGATATTGGGTGCTTCTTGAAGTACTGAGCGAGACACAGTGGTTGAATCTAGAAGTGAGAGGCGACAGACCCCTTTGATGATATAGACGATAGAGACCAATGCCGCTTCTGGTCCCTCTGCAGAACATTGCTCTCAGAAGGATAACAGTGGCTACATGCGGGATGCGGAACCGGTGAAGTTTACGTATTAAGCTTACTCCGAGGCCCGCCCCTGGAATAACGCTCGATTGGAAATCTCGGAATAGACAGGGTGTGATTCGCAGAAACAGAATTTCAATACTGAAGATCAATTTTTTACAAAGAAATGGGTGGTATCACTCCGCCGGAAACGCCCGCTGATCACCATCCTGCCGTATGTATGTACTGTATGTAGGCACAGCCCATGCCCACACCCATGCTAATATGCAAATTCGACTTTGAGAAAGGACACATTCTTACAGCAGCGTACTATCGAAAGGAGCTGCCTTGTTCAACCTCAACATCCTCGAAATCAATACACCATTGATCTACTTCTGCGAACTTTTTGGCTTGATCAAGAAGTTCCTCGCTCACCGAAGGTTGCTCGTCTTTGCCTCGACGAGCAGCATCATCAGGAATTTTTGTTTCTTGTTCTTTGGCACGTCGCCGAGAGTATGCTAATTTCTCCCTGCCTTTTGACGGCCTAAAGAGTTTTGTTGATCCCAGGGCTTCGGCTTTGTCTTTGCTGCCACTATTAGGCATTCTGTTTACTGCAGCCTTGTTCTCTTCTAGCCGTTTTCGAGAAGGCTTTCGTCCTCGCCTGACTGGTAGATAGCTCAATTCATCCTCATCAGGTGCTAGTTCAGGCGACGGACTTCTCTCCAGGGTACCGTCGTCTTCGTCATCAAACACTTCAAATTCACCTCCTCCGTGTAAGCGCCGCCTTCGTCTACGCGTGCGCGGCATTAGGCTGGCTTGTAGTGTGGCAGTAGAAATGCTAGGTTGGGTGTCCGAACCCGCTTTGACCTTTTTCTTCCTGTTCTTCGTGGACTTCTTGGCCTGTACAGGCGACCCCGAAGGTACCGGACTGCTACTCATGGGTGGAGCTAGAATTTTGCTCCAAGCTTCGGATAACATTTCAGGCCCAGGGTTCGACGGCATGCTGGGAAGAAGGATAGTAGGAGTATCCTCAGAAGCACTGTGTTGGGTCTCTTGAATAGCTTCAATCGAGTCCAAAAACTCATCGACATCGCTGCAAAACGATTCTGGCTCCTTATCTCCTGGCGGATCCGAACGTTCGGAAGCACCATGTTGGGTTTCTGCAACAAGTTCAATGGTGTCAGAACTGTCGTCGGCGCCTCTTCGAACAGACGTTGGAATTTTTCTTGGAGTCTTAAATAATCGATGACTTGGGTCCGGCGGTGGAATCAGGACCATTATTTTTCTCTTCTTGGAGGTCCCAGGGGTGGAAGGGAGAATTCTATGGACCGAACGATCTTTTGTCGGTGACTCAGGGATCCGCTCGTCTTCCTCCTCACCATTGATATTGTCTAGATTAATGCTCCTTTCACCGATAATCGATTCCCGAGTCAACGATTTCCTCTTCCCTAAATTCAAAGGTGTCGACTGATCCTCAGGTTCGAAGACACCAAGAAAATCCTCCTCATCTTCCAAATCCGATGATCCATCATCTGCCATTAGCTGCAAGATACTCCGCTGCCTGGGCCGCGGCCGGAATGTATTCAGCATCGAGCTCTCGAACGCAGGCGTCCCTAATCCAATTCGTTGCAGTAATGAGCTAGTATCGGCTCTTTTGGGGCCGACTGAGAAACGGCCTCGCGCAGCGTGTCCTCCTTTCACAACAGACGTCGCCGATCCATACTGCACCGGTCCCTGCTTCGTCGTCGGCGTCTGGTCGTTTCTCCTCGTTTTTGCAGAGCTGTGTCTCCGGGGTATTGTATGACTGGGACGTACGGGTGTTTCCTGCGTAAAGCCGCTGGATCTGGGAACTTCCACCTCGATATCGTGTACCTTTTCATTCTGCTTCTTCTTTGAAGTTTTGGTCGAAGACCGATTATTGTCGTTTTTGTTTTGCTTTACCGCAGTTGAAGACGCGTTCTGACGCGGTGGACGACCTCGTTTGGCGGGGGTCGCGGCATGGTTGAATGCGCGTTTGGATAGGGCAGGAAAAGGAATGTGATCGAAAAGCGGATGAGCGGTTCAGCCTTGATTTTCAACAGCCTGATTATAATGTACTGTAGCGCATCTTTCACGTCTTTTCGTCAATTCGCGACACGGCCATACCTTTCGTGATATTATAAAACCAAATAGGGTTTAGCCAAAATTCCTGCCAAGACACCAATGACAGTTCCGCTTAGTCATCCTCGGCCAGGCAACGGGGCATGCCCCATATGGAATGGATTGGTACTCGATACCGAAATTTGAATGAAAAACTGCAGTAGAGCAAAGTACCTGATATCTGATTAGACTATCAAACTTTAACAAAAGGTTCATATGCCTAAGACCTTGTACAATGTACAAATGATATAGACGAAAGGTACTCCGCAGGGTAGTATATAAGTTTGGAAAAGAGATACGGAGTAGAAAGCTCAGACATCAATAAAATTAATCTGAATCTGTTCCACAATTTGCCAACCAAGTTGGCTAGTACATTCGCCGGACATTTCTCCCACCACCTCACATTCACTCCAGACGGTGAACAACTGCTAGGGCCGCCAGGGAAGACCTTGCCATTGGTACTCAAAATGCTGCGGAATCGACTCGTTATTGCATTGTCCACCTTCAATGTCTAGATTCGCCAAGTCATCCTTGTATTTAGTTAGCATATCTAAACCACAGGCTTATCGATTATAGCTTCTGGAACGCGACGGAGAGGGTAAATATGAGAAACTTACTGGGTGATGAAATAACATATAACTTTCCCGCTTTAGGGGTTTGAAGTATTTTGTGGTGTAAGGCCATCGAAAGGCACGATCGGTAGCGGAGACGTTGCGGATGAAAATGCATTGGATCTGTTCAGGGTATTCCATTGCAAGAAGTGGGTAGTTCTTCATAATGTCGTGATTGCTGTTGTCTCCTACGAGGATAAATTTGCGCTCCGGGTACGTTTCGAAGATTCTTCGAAGCAGTCCAGATCGAATTGACCAAGTCCACCGGATGCGTTTATAGTTATAAGGTCGCATGTCAATGCTTCCATGAGGGTATGTGGCGTATATGAAATCCATGTAGCTTTGAGCTATCTGATCCGGAGAGATCGTCAAATAATGAAAATGAACGTCAGGCAAGGTTTGCGCCCAATGCTTGAAAATCTTAGGCATGGTTTCCCATGGCCGGAAGGGCCGGGTAAGCAAGTTTCTCAATCCTTCGGCAGGATGATAAATTGTCGAGACACGAAGAACGTCATCAACATCGCTCACAATTGTATATCCGGATGGCGGAACAAGATAGGCCCTTGGAATCCCCGAATTTGCAGTCGCATTGCTGAGAATATTGAGGCCTTGTATTTCGTCCAGAGAGTCCCCTGGAATGATGTAATCATCAAGCAGCCCACTAATGTTGTAGAAGAAATCGTAATCGCCCGCGACATCGGTAACGTCTGGAGCAATCACTTCCCTCGATATCGGAGGCCAAACCCGGTCGCTACCACCTGATGCTACGGCCGTTTCAAACCCATCCTCCGGCGAGAGTTTCCAGGCCAACTGAATATTTGGTCTCAGTAAGATGAACAATCCGCGGGCCATTTGCATTGCATGCGAGTATTGATCTTCATTCAAAGTCCACGCAGAGGATCCCAACAGTTTGCTCAAATGTTTCTCAATAGTTTTATTAGAAAGTGCTGGTTGGGTAAAGGTATAGCCGCGAAATCTAAGTGTCCAGGACTCATCCGTCCAGTTTCCATATTGCCTTGGAGAAGTTAGATGAACAGTCTTAGATGGCTTCGATAGAAAACTTACGGCATATTAAGCGTCTGTATTGCACTCCTAGACACATCGACTTCCAAAGAATCGGTCGCGTGTAGGGTATCTTCTTGAGTGGGAAATAGCGAGGAGAGATCGAGACGCCTGGAGGAGAGATAATTTTCTTCGAACTCTGGATTGTCTGTAATTGACTTGAAAACTTCGTTAAACTGTGCGAGGATATTGTTCAGCTCCTGGTCCGACGACCATGGAGTATCAAGTATCCGGCTCGAAATTCTGTCCTCAGTTGCCAACGTGGGGCCAACGAAAATGATTAAATAGAAGAAGCACAGCAGAAATGAGAGGCGGACTACATTGTGATATCTCCGACGCCTGCCGTCAGCCATAATTTCGATATCCCGGCGGTTTGGTGGCATAAAGGAACACGCCAGGCCATGCCAGAGGAGAAAGCTCAGCATAGACAAATATAACAGCGAGATGTCAAACAGGTCGCGTAATGAGCTGAAGCCAAATATCGGTAGTATGATTGCATACTACGCAGCTCAGCACTTGGAAAGAACTCCGTCGATTGCGCTCGTGACGCGGAAGCTCCATTGCGCCTGATCCAATGGTTCCTGCTCCACGGGTATCTGGGCTCGTCGTTCGCATTCTTGGATGCATGGAAAGAGTCACCGAAATCACAAGATACAATCATTATCGAAGTGAGGTAGGCTCAAGTTACAACTGGCAGCGGTAGCCAGAGAGACCTGCGAATCATCACTGAGACCTTATGGGCATATAAATGCATCTCATCCTTTTGAAACCCCTATTCTCTGACCTCGTTAGTTACCTTTGATGTGGCGTGACTGTCAGCGGTTTGATCCCCAGTCAAATCCGCCAAGTCCAACTAAATTTCAATCTGTCCCTACATACGTTTGTTCTTCTCCTGCATGCCCGATTTTCTTTTAATCGATTGCTACATAATACACGAGGTTGGTGAACTTAGTCGTGGTGATAATTTATGGGATTTTCGCTAATCGAAAACGTTTATTGAGTCGCTCGGTTGATCCTTTTGGTCCGTCCTCTCCTCCAGCGCCGACTATCGACGTGGGATAGTGCCAATTGGACAAATTCTCTACCTGCAAATCTTGATTCAAAATACGTATACTATATTCTTGAGAATACATGCGCTGCATATCAAGCCTATGCATGTAATCCTTCCCTTTGTCTTCTATCTCCATACCTAGCTTTATTCCATTTTTGATCGATGCCATGTTGCGTCGAGAGTCGACACATCCTCTTACACTAGGCATTTACCACTTTCTATTATGACAGCGGAGCAGACAGACGGCAGCAATAAAACTCAGATGACGGGTGCGGAAGATGGCCACTCCATTCTTTCGGCCTCTGAAGCCTTGGGCTTACTCTGTTTACATGTTAATTCGATAATTGGCATTAGCGGAAACACGCCATATTCGGTCTTGCTACAACGATTGATTTCGAACCACCATCCGAACACAAGGGGGCCAGGTCACATACGTGATGGCACCCTTATCAAGAAATTCTATACCAAAAAACTTCCGGAAGTTTCCCTCGAGGATTACCTGAATAGATTACATCGTCATTGCCCCATGTCCGCCGCCGTATATCTTGCCACCAGCTGGTATATTACTCGCATGGCTCTCGTTGAAAGAATAATACCGGTAACCTCGCACAATGCTCACCGGCTCGTTCTTGGGGGGCTTCGAGTTGCCACAAAGATCCTCGAGGACCTCCACCATTCCCATAAATGGTTCTCGACCGTCGGGGGAGTGACAGAGAAAGAACTGACTCGACTCGAAATACATTTTTGTTATTTAATGGACTTTGACCTCAAGATTGACAACCACATTCTGTCCCAGGAGGTTTCCATGTTTCAGCACCGCTGCGATAACGCGTTTCGAGACCATTCCTCAGATCCGGTCGAACCAGCATAGGCTTCTACAATCCTCAACTCCACCACCCTATGTCCATACGTATGTGCATTTACTACTCCGCTGGGCTACCTGTGCCTTTCCGAACCTTAGCGTGCATCCGGTGTTTGGTATTATGCCGTGATTTTGTTTTCTGCTTGGCCAATTTTCTCTATCTCGTTCTTTATTTTCTATTAATCTTAAACAATAACCAGATTGTTTCATGATATTCTACATTGCTATGGACCTTCAAGAGCTGTAGAGAATAGGTAGTTCCTAGCAGGCTATGTACGGCCCGAGCTGTTTCACCGCTGGTTGGCTTCTGCATAGCCCTTAGCCATGGTTGGCGTTAGAGCCTTGGAGATGCCAAACTGATAGGGCTTCGTTACTAAGAGCACACTAGTTGGGTTACGCGTCGGGAGGCCAACAACGCGGGAGGAACTCTGGTTGGCTGGACTTCCAAACTCAAACCCTTCCATGCGCTTCAGGCCCACTTTTCAGCTGCAATCGCCCTGAAGGAATGGAAGCGTATACGCAACTGCGCTTGGATTACTCCGTAGAAAAAAAAATCCGACATAATTCCGTTGACATTGCGGATGACTACCTCTGAATACCATTTGGTGCAGTAGTCTCCTGGTCGGAGACATGAGCTATTTCTCATCAAGCTGATCTCGTACACATCTACATAGCTCCGACGTTCTATGCGCTTTGCCGGCCTGCCTTATGAGTGATGTCCGCTTCACTTACGATCCCAGAGTCGCAGAATACCAATCTGCCTGACACTTCCTCGTCCTCATCCTCTCCCTTGACGCCAGTTACGAAGGACTCGGCCGTATTTCCCGACTCCGAGTCCCACGATGACCAGGTTGAGCTGAAGGATTTCATCAAGTCCGACAATGGAGGGAATCCACCGGTGGAGGAGGATATCATGCAGCTTGCGAGGCTAGGAGAGGTAGCAGCTATCAAGAGACTATTTGATTCCGGGAAATACGATGCTTCCTACCGAGACGATCAGAACATCACGCTTCTACACGTGCGTCAACCGCTCCTCTACTTTTTGTCGTAATGGGAACTAACTTGTCCGGTTTGACATAGTGGGCCGCAATCAATGATCGATATGAACTCTGCATGTTTCTCCTTGACTCAGGTGCGGACGTGAACGCTAAAGGCGGCGACTCGGTTGCTACTCCGGCGATGTGGGCGGTTCAACGATGTCACTACTATGTCGCTGACCTTTTGTTGTTACGTGGAGCGGATCCCCTCCTGACCGATGCCCAGGGTTATAATATGCTACACTTAGCTACCATGGATGGCAATGCTTTTCTTTTGGTGCTTATGCTACTCCAAGATATTCCAGTAGACGTTCCTGACAGCCACGGTCATACCGGTCTCATGTGGGCGGCGTACAAAGGATACCCGGTACTGGTTGATATATTTCTCCGATGGGGCGCGGATGTAAACGCCACAGATGAAGCCGGGCTTACACCTCTCCATTGGGCATTGGTCAGGGGCTCGACACCTTGCATTCAGAAAATACTCGAATATGGTGCGGATCGATTTGCAAAGACGTCAGAGGGCAAAACTCCCGAGACTGTCGCTCGAGAAATGAAGACGATGCGCCCATGGCGCCAGGCGCTAAGTGAATGTGGATATAACGCAAGCGGAAATGTGACACAGCTACCTTTCGGCCTGGCTAAGATTCTACGAACGAGATACTATGTCTCCAAGTACTTCTTCCTTTGGCCTTTTGCCATGATTTTCGGTGCTGTGTGGATCCTCAGCACATTTTCCGTATTTATCTCTGTACCGTTGGTTCTTCTTTTCATATTTGGTATGCAATTTGTTGCGCAATGGGTCGGAAACCGGAGCATTCCTGAATTCCGAGTCCTCCAGCGAACTGTGAGTTCCCAGTTGATCCTTTTTAAACCTAGCATGCTATTATATTGTGTCACCAAGCTCTAACAAAGACCGTAGCCCTTTCTCGCTGGCGTTTTCGCGGCTTCGCTCTTCTGGGTCGGTGTCCGGTGGTTTTTGGTACTTCTTCCTGGTAAGGAACCTTCAACCATGAGGATCGAAGTATCAGTTGCTAAAACTCACCTAGGAACCTTTTACGATGCACCTCTTCTAAATATCGCTTTTGCCATCTTTTATGCGCTGACGACCTATTTCTATTTCCTCTCGATGATGGAAGATCCCGGATTTGTACCCAAACTACCTGGGAGAGAGCAGCAACGTGGTGTGATCACCGATCTTCTGATAGCGCGGCACTTTAACGATAGCACCTTCTGTGTGTATTGTATGATCCGAAAACCTTTAAGGAGTAAGCATTGTCGGCGTTGTAAGCGTTGCGTTTCAAAACATGATCAGTAAGTGCCTCGCGTATCTCTTTTTTCAGAGGAATCGCTAACCTGAAGAAGTCATTGTCCCTGGATTGATAACTGCGTTGGAGCAAATAATCTTCGACATTTTATTCTATACATTTTTAATTTAGAGATCGGAATTGCTCTCTTTATCCAGCTGGTGGTCAAGTGTAAGAAATGTCCTCCCTCCATTGGGATTATCAGACTAAAGTCCTCTGCAGATCTTGATATTCTACCGCCACCGCCTTCGACGGATTGCAATATTGTCTCTCAGTCGGTGTGCAGTATTTTGAATCGGGACCCGTTCACCATTGTCCTCACCTTTTGGACTGCACTCCAGCTGGTATGGGTGAGTATGCTATGCATCGTCCAACTTGTCCAAGTAGCCAGGAATCAGACCACGTACGAAAACATTAGGGGTCACCCATCATCTAGCTTCCAGGATTTTCCTTCGCAATCAACATCAGAAGGCATATCAAGCCAAACCTCACACTCCGGGACTGTACGTTCCGGCCGACATCACCACATAGGCTGGTTTACGCAGTGTAAGAAGCTACTCGGGCTGGATACATTTATGGCAACAGCTCAAGACGGTCTCGGGGATCGTCGCACGCTTCGATCACGAAATCCTTTCTCTCGCGGGATTGTCACGAATTGTCGGGACTTTTGGCTCGATCCAGCTCCTTACTTTGGTATCAGACAACCAGGCTCATCAATGCTCGACGGAGAGGTGGTGAATTATAATGAAATGTACGAGGTTCCTCAAAGAGTAAGAGCACGATCCGGAATGGTTTATAGCAGCGTTGCAACGCATGATGTGGAAGCGATGGCGTGATTTTGTATATATGGGTTTTGTATGCCTAATTTCTTGCATTTGGAGGTCAGCCTTTACGTTAATTGTACTCCGTATCATGTCATTTACTTATAGAAAACGGCTGCTTCCTTCACCATGATTGTATTTCTTAGCAACGTATGGAGTAGATTATACTTAGTTCGCGGATGTAGTAATCTTGAGAGAGGAAACCATAGTCAGCGGATGCTGGCGAAGAGGCTCCAGAGGATAATGAGGCCTAAGAGGTAAGTGAGGTACCTGAGGATGCAGAGGATTAGAAGCAGGATGCCTAAGGTTCCCTTAAAAGACGCCTGAAAGCAGACTGCTGAATTGGTTACTGGAGAGCGGTCGACATGGGTTCGATTCCCTGGCCAGCACCCTGGTGGGTAGAGTCACCTCTCCAGCTCGAACGTTGATTGGCGGGACCAATTGACAGAGAGAAACAAAAACAACGCTTTGCTGGAGAGAGGAAACCATAACCGCAACTCGTACGAAGTACTGTGTACGGAGAACGATTTCGGCCATTTGGACCTCGTGATCCGTACCCACTCCTCTTTCACGCCGCTGAGGTGTAAATAGCTAGTTAATAACTAGTTAGTGTACTCCGTATTGACATGGTCTTTCCCGAGCCAGATCAGAATTTTTCCTTTCCAGTATCGAAAGCTCATCATGCTTTCCTTGATTTAGTGGCCACTCCGCTACTAGTTATATTTGAAACGGCTCGGCCATCCTGGCGCTCTTTCAACCCTTTTGCGTTTCTCCCAGCCTGACATTGAAATCCATTGAGTGAGATCAAGATACCTGTTCTAAGAACTATTGAACGATAGAAGACGGTTCGTCATGATCGAGGAGACCATCCGCGTCCACATGCCCCTTATTTAAATCCATTATGTAAATAATAACTCACCTTTTTTGTGACTCGATGCTGTATTTTGATTTCGCAAGGTCCGAAGTTATTTTTTCGGTTCATCAAACTCCTCGTATTTGCTGTCGCAGACTGCAAGCCACAGAGTGGGGCCTCGGCACCACCACCAGCCGAATCTGATAATGAGAACTGGCAAAAGCGGTCCGCATCTGATTAGATTATCAGATTAGATATTTGATAATGTTTTCTCCGCGATCTCCTGCTCTGATGTGGAGAGAGGGAATGTCCTCTGCGAAGGGAAGTCATAGTGAGAAATTCACGGAATATCGAAAGGTCACTTGAGTAAGGTAGCACTATGCGGGAAATCGCGAGAGACGTTTCCCACTTCCAGACAAATGCTAATTTTTCATTAAGAATTGATTATTTTAACCCGTGGAGAACTAGCCAGTCTATGCATCAACGGTCCGGTACAACCAGTCGCCTGGGCCGCTTCGTCGAACGATGACAGCATTCCAGTCACCAATCTGGGAAGAAGGAGGAACATGGTCGGCGATCAAAAACATCCTTTCGATAAACTCATGCGGTGTGAGCTATCCGAGTGAAGGAAAGGTTCATATAGGCATGATAGTTCCATATATGAACACAATGCTTTGTGAACATGTAGCACACTGTATGTACAATTCAAGTAGCATCACTCCGACGAAGATGTCTCATCGGCTTCAAAGCACAGTGGGATCGTGCCTTGGGAAATTGAAGCTTTTGTAATCCGTATAGAAACAATTGTTCGACCACTTGAGCTGTGGTGGATGGCTTTCGTATGGAGAGTAAAATACGACCACAAAGGCGGTTCTAAAATAATGTCAAGCTGCGATCCATCTGAGTTTTCGAAGAAGAAACATCGCGAGGCAGGGAAGGCCCTTCACGAGCCGGAACTCTAGCAAGGAGTAGATACTTGCGTTGCAAAGCCCTAGAATCCCGCCACTTTCCACCCGGGTCGCGAGGCGTAGCGCAGCCGTTTCTCATTTCCGATGTGATAGCTATTCCTGCCCAGAAACTCCGGCGGATAATTTGGCTTTTGCTGGGTGGGTGACGGAAAAGACGGATCATGCTGCCTCGGTGTGCCTCCGGGGGAGGGACTTTGAATTAGCTGCTTAATAAAGTCAGCATAAGTAGCGTTCGAGAAAAATATGCTGAGAAAATTGAAAGGCCAAAAGAGATAGAGAATCATGGCGACAACTATATCATATCAATCCCCCGTTTTGCGATTGCAGCAAACGTTAGATCATTTCGTTCCATTAGACGGAAACAATCTTGACAAATTGTCCATTGTGCACGGCCCTACCACTCCTGCTCTATGGGACATGACGGTGGGGGAATTACTTACCTTCCAATGCCTGCGTTACCATGACTCTGAATGCCTCGTCTGCCCCTGGACTGGAGCCAGGTGGACTTACGGGAATTTAGAAGAGGAAAGTAACCAACTTGCCCGTGGTTTGCTGGCCAAGGGTATCAAACACGGAGATCGAATCGGCATCATGGCGGGAAATTGTGAACAATACGTTGCATTGTTCTTCGCCGCAGCCCGAGTAGGAGCAGTTCTGGTAGTCATCAACAATACATATACCAGCTCAGAATTGATTTATGCCCTCAAGCATGTCGGTAAGGCACAAGGAATTGCTTGGTGTTGAGAGAAACAGCGCTAAGTAGCAGATAGGTTGTAGATTGCTATTCATGGTCTCGAATATTGGACGGCATAGTCTCCTCGATGCACTTAACATTCTTGCTTCACCATCGAGCGTTTCGGATAAGCTTCCTCAACTGCAGCAGACAGTCATGCTTCGAGGTCGATATCGAGGCTTTGAGACATACGATGAGGTGGTTCGAGCGGGTTTGTTCATTCCAATGAATGCCGTTCAGCGCCGGCAAGAAGAGTTATCCCCATTCGATGTCTGCAATCTTCAGTTTACGAGCGGTTCAACTGGCAATCCTAAAGCTGCCATGTTGACACATTTGTAAGTACCTGGTCTCTTTGCACTCAAGATAAAATGTCTCATTACCTCAATAGTAACTTAGTCAACAATGCCCGGTTTATCGGAGATCGTATGGACTTTACCCAGTCAGACACTCTTTGCTGTCCACCGCCTCTATTTCATTGTTTCGGACTTGTTCTGGGTTTGCTTGCCTGTATCACTCATGGCGCCAAGATCGTTTACCCGGCCGAAGCTTTCGATCCGGAGGCAGTCGTGAAAGCAATCTCGGATGAGAGATGTACCGCCGTTCATGGGGTTCCGACTATGTTCGAAGCTATTTTATCGCAGCCGCGACCTTCTGCGTTTGATTGCTCATCATTGCGAACGGGCATAATAGCTGGTGCACCAGTGCCACGGCCATTGATGCGGCAGCTCCTGAACGAGCTGAATATGACCGAGTTTACCAGCAGCTACGGTTTGACCGAGGCTTCTCCAACCTGTTTTAACGCGCTCACGAGCGATTCGATCGACCGCAGGCTAACGACTGTGGGCAGAGTAATGCCTCACGCCAGTGCCAAAATAATAAATCCACAAACAGGGAAAACGGTCAACCTCGGAGAGAAAGGGGAGCTTTGCATGGCTGGGTATCAGTTATTTCAAGGATATTGGAATAACTCGAGTAAAACAGCAGAGACGTTCATTCGCGATGAGACAGGAAAGCTTTGGCTGAGGACCGGAGATGAAGCCGTTTTCGATAACGAAGGCTACTGCACTATCACAGGGCGCTACAAGGATATCATCATTAGAGGAGGTGAGAATATCTATCCTTTAGAGATCGAAGAGCGACTCGCATCTCATCCCTCGGTCGCGAAGGCGGCGGTCGTAGGTATTCCCGACGATCATTACGGGGAGGTGGTAGGCGCCTTCTTATCCTTAAGACCCGGACAGTCGCCGCTCCCAGCAGAAGACATCAGGAACTGGACTAGAGAAACCCTAGGAAGACACAAAGCGCCCAAGCATGTGTATGTTTTCGGTTTCGACTCCCGTCTACCGACAGCGATGCCGTTGACTGGCAGTGGGAAAATCCAGAAACAGATTTTAAGAGATTTGGGGAAATGCCTATCAAAAGAAAGATAGATTATGGGTTTGGGTGCTCACTTATTTGGATCAGACTATTGATAGATCCTCGAGTCAGATTGAAAGTCCTGATATTCTGTCGGTGAAGTGCTTGCTGGTGACTGGATACAATAAAAGTTGGCACGGAGTATTTTGTGGTCACACGGATTCGTAAGTGGGCCAAAGGAAGCGGAGTTGCGATCCTTCGATAGAACATGGATTTATACCTTATTGTAACCACATATCAACATATTCTTTCTCTATCACTATCAAAAGTCGTTGATTACAATTTTGGTTTCGCGGATTTTGCTATCCCATTGCTGGTAACATTGGCAAAATTGCCGATTTCAAAGAACCGCACACGCTCACACCTCACTATAGCCGACCTCTTATGCGGTAGGTCTCCCCATTTGTAAATGTGGAATCCCGACGATGCGTCTAATGCTCCCACTCGCTCATTCACAGCTTTAGGCTCACCAACGATGCATGTTGTCCGTGGCTCGTCGAGGAAGAGATAATGAATGAGGCTGTTCCACCACACCGCAGCCCGATGGGGGCCTCTATATCTGGCTTCTCCCACTAGACAATGGCGGCCACGATCCCAATCCAATGCCGGGTAGTAGGTCCCCATGTGGTCCTCCTACGCCTACTGTGTTAGTGAATGCAGGCTTGGAAGTCAGGAATCACGAGAAAATTGAGGAATACCTTTGCCCAATACGCTTCGAAATACCCAAAATAGTTGTCGTCAAATTTGGCTAGGATTGCCATCTGATGCGGATCGACATCAATCTTGCGCAAATATTCCCGATGCTCCTCTAATGTCCCAGTCTCGTTCCAACCAACCGCTACTCTCGGATCATTTTGCCATTTATTGAACAATCTCAGGTGTGTTTCATTCCTATAGTCTAAATGTTCCATGGAGAAGAACTCATCTAAATGAGGAATATAACGACTGTATAATGTTGCCCCTCGAGCAGGCTTTGCGGGCCGGATAGGGTGTTGTGCGTGAATAGGACGAGCGGAGAAGTCGGTGGTAATAGTGTACTGCAGAGGAAACGCCGGAAAATCGGGAGCGGAGCATCTTAGGGTGCAATTTACCTGCGGCTGCGCAATCCAAATTGGACGAGTACCAAATGGTGATCCAGCTCCCTGCCAAAAAGCTGATCTTGAGACAACAATGTCCTCGGTTTTCTCTGAATTGGGTCCGCTAGGGAAGTTCATGCCTAGGCCTGTGATTGCAAGCTCCTCACTCAATTGAGCACTGTGAGTGCCGGAGAAACACAGGCGAAAATACTCCTCCGCTGGCCATATTGAGAAGATACCATAGACGATAATCCAAAGTTGACCCACGGTTGGAGCAATCTCTCCATCCCAGGTCACATAGGACATCAAATACCTACAGGCGCGTGCCCAGGCGGTATTATCTGATTCTTTTGGAATGTGCCATTGCGGGCTTCTGACCAGCTCGCTGAAGACAAGTCTCGGGCTGTGAAGAGGCTCTGGCGGTTCAATGGCTCCACAATCCTGGTTGTCTGATAAGCAAAGCCGGAGTATTCGTCCCTTCGAATTGGATGGGCTTTGCGAAATTTCGTATTTTGTTTTATAAGGCTCCGGAAGCCGTACGAGTGGCAGCTCGGGGGTTAAGGAGACGCTATTCATTGTATAGAGTAGCCAGTCCAAAAGGAAAGAAGAAGATGTGAAGATAGATGAGCGTCGAATATTGTCGAATATCCCAAAAGTTGAAGCCGCCTCGCTTCAATAATATATACAACCCACGTGGCGCGCCGCTAATTGTCAAGGCCGCTTCATTACGGGTTCGTTCGAAGCCAGAGCAGAAACCTGGTGCCTGTAATCCGTACTCGAGCTTCTTTTCGATGAGCTACTTCGTGCTAGGGTTTCTGCTATAATTTCAAGGGGCCCATGTTTTCGCCGAGGCTCTACAAAGTCGGGACTACAAACATCGGGTTCGGCATTGAGCATTTCTGCTATATAGTGAAAGTGAAAGTCTGCCAGTTCATAATAATGGACTTGTTGACCATGAACATTAAAGCCCCAGATTTGGAGTTGAGAGTAGTTATTCACATACATGGGGGACATTCTAGAATGAGAAACCTGTGGTCGCAGCAGCAAAGCCAATCAAAGTATCTGATAAGATCAATCAGATTAGATTCACCAGTCTCACAAACCATTATCATTGCAAGAACACATGGCCATACATTTAGCACACTGTGCCAGTTCCTTTGACGATATCGGTTGAAAATACCTCTCTGCGGCCCCAGTCGGGTCTCGACGGCCGACGACGCGTCGGGTTGACCTCGAATTGAGTTAGTTAACTAGTTAATTACAACCAGCCACCTCGGGCGAACGGCCAAGATCTGCAAAATGCGCCTGGACTTCTCGGCTGTCCGGATTGCATGAGATAAGATCACATCAGATTAGATTTTTCCTTGCTTCCGCTTCGTATACCGCCCTCGGTAAAAACAACTCTATTATTTATTACTATCCGGTTTCGGGGTTCCCGCCAGGATTATGCATAGTGGAGTCTCTAATCTCCGCGTGGATTGCGTATCCATCCATCATTAGTATTTCCTGTCAGATGATAGTGGAAGTCGAGGAAGTCTCTTTTTTGTCAGGAGAAAAAGGAATTTCTCGTTTCAGTCCCACTATTGTACGAAAACTCGGAAACGAGAATGGTCCAAGCATCTTGGGGTTTGTGGCGGACATCAGATAAGATAGAAAATCTGATTAGATTCAACTCACAAAATCGCGTGGGATGCCGCGCAAACCTTAAACCCAAATTCATCGACCCATTGAGGGTCAGATGTTTCCCTTGCGTCACCGAATGATAATAAATGCATCAGTGCCATTCTCTTTGTTCCTCAGAACAAAAGCTAGTAAATCACGCCGTCAATTACTATTCCCTTTTCTTTTTCCATTCCTTTCTGTTGTGGTAACGCCCATCGTTCATTCCTAATGATTCCATCGGAGTGCCCGAGAATCAGGATCTCCAGAGGGTATCAATAGAACACTTTATAAAAGCAAAAGTTCTCTTTCGAATAGCATACCTATTATAAGAAATTTGCAATGATCTTAAGTGCCCGCTCGAGATCACTCTGCACTCGTTTGAGAGGAATATGAGCTGTAGAGGCGGTATTCGCTGCTCTACGGCGCAAAGGCCCCATCGCAAGGATCCATCGCCTTTCGCTTTTTACAAGGTAGAACGGGATAAATTACGTTAGCGCATCCCGGAGCTTACTTACATCAGGCTTATCGTTTTTCTAAACTTCCTGTTCAAATCATCAAATCGAAAGTCAACGTTCCCATACCTGCATCCTGTCTCGGACTGGGGTAGCATCGGAAATTCCTGCTTGTCCTGGAGGAGTTGCGAGAAGTTTGGAATTGGCGCCTTGTCATTCTTTTTTCTTTTCTTTTCGGAGCTCTTACTTTGCGGGTATTTTTAGTTGGGCCTGTCAGCTCCGGTAAAATGCCCGGTTTTTCAAGCGGGGTGGAAGGCAGAGCGTTCAATCAAGGACTCCGTCCGGCTGGATGATTTGTTTTAGCTAGTGGGACTTCTAGATAACTAGTTACATCCATATACTTTGTACTCTTGAGAAAATTTTTCATCTCAGGCTGAAATACTTCGACGCGCCAAGTAGTATTGCCAACCTTACGACAACGGCACTGACTCCACCCGGAAGTGAGTGGCCAAAGTTCGCTGCATTCAGTTTTTTGGGTGCCAGGATCAGCTGCATCTAGTGCTACGCCGCTAGTACATATGAAAGCTTATGCCCTACTAGCAATGGTGGAATCCTCGCGACGTTGAGCTCGTTTTCTTCGACGTTGTCGTTAACTCTTCCACGTGTTGACTGAATCGCCTCAAACTTCAAGACTACCACCTATCTATCGTCCTACATCAAGACGGCCTTCAATACTCACAATGAGGTCGTCCTTCCCTCATGTCAAACCGGAGGTGCCAGTGTCTGAAAAACAACCAATTGAAACAACCGATAAAGAAGCCCAGCGAGATGGAACAGCTTCTGAGACCGAAAGCGAGGGCATCTCGAAAGATGCTCAGCGCGGTGTTCAGAATATGGAAGCAATCACAAGCGTCTGGAGTACATGGCACCTCATCGCTGCATACATTCTGTAAGTCTCAACTCCTATAATGCAATCTGGATTTGACTCCTAACACGGGGCATAGAATTTGGATTTTGGCGTTCTTGGACTCTCTACAATCGTCCATGTCTTTCGCTTTGACGCCGTTTGTGACGAGCAACTTCAATAAACATTCTTTGACTGCCGCCACTGGTGTTATGTCTAGTCTCATTGGTGGTTTGTCGAGGCTGCCTCTTGCGAAAATCCTCGATATCTGGGGCCGCCCGCAGGGATTTCGCTCTTATGGCCGCCATCATGACTCTTGGCCTTATTTTAATGGCGGCTAGCCAGAATGTTCAAACCTATGCAGCTGCTCAGGTTTTCTATTGGGTCGGGTACGTGATTCCGGCGTTCTCCTGGGTCCTCCAATCCATATGAATAGCAACTGACCCAAGTCCATATACCCCAACGAATAGATATAACGGTATTTCTTACACCGTTTCAATCTTCATTGCGGACACTTCGGCCTTGAGAAACCGAGGTCTGATGTTGGCATTCGCGGGCTCCCCTTATATTATCACAACTTGGATAGGCGGCCCGATTGCAAACAGCTTTCTCAAAACCTCCGGTTTTAGATGGGCTTTTGGAACATTTGCCATTATCACGCCAATCATCACACTCCCTCTGTACGCGCTGTTCCAGTGGAATTATCACAAGGCTAAAAAAGCCGGACTGGTACCGGAGAGAGAAAGCAACCGCACCTTCATCGAGTCTGTCAAGTACTATGTGATCGAGTTCGATTTGCTTGGTTTGTTGCTTATTGTTTCCGGATTAGCCCTATTTCTCCTCCCATTCAGTCTCTATTCGTACCAACCAGATGGCTGGAAGTCACCACTGATTATCTGTTTGATAATTTTTGGAGGGCTCCTGACTATCGCTTTTGCTGTTTACGAAAAGTATTTTGCCCCTGTGACATTCATTCCATTCGGACTCCTCATGGATCGCACTGTTATGGGGGCCTGCGTCCTTTCCGCCGTTCTCTTCATATCGTACTATATCTGGAACAGCTACTTTTTCTCGTTCCTTCTGGTGGTCCCGGCGCTCGACATCACGAAAGCAAGCTACATCCAAAATATTTACACCATTGGGTCCTGCACATGGGGCGTTTTGGTCGGTCTTTTGATTCGCTGGACTGGTCGTTTCAAATGGCTGTGTCTGTTCTTCGGCGTTCCCGTTACCATGCTCGGAGTTGGTTTGTTGCTGAAGTTTCGTCAACCAGATGTCAATATTGGCTACATCGTCATGTGTCAAATCTTCATCGCAGTTGCCGGTGGTACTTGTGTCATTTGTGAACAAGTTGCGGTCATGGCCGCCACTTCTCATCAATATGTCGCCGTGGTCCTCGCTATTGAAGGAATGTTCGCCAATATTGGTGGTGCTATTGGAAGTACCGTTGCTGCCGCTGTCTGGACTGGAACCTTCCCGGAAAAACTTGCTGAATACCTTCCCGCAGAAGAAAAGAAGAACCTTAAGACCATATATGGCGACATTAAGACCCAGCTTTCGTTTCCTGTGGGTTCACCAACGCGGATGGCAATCGAGAAAGCATATGGCGACGCCCAGAGATTCATGATCATTGGGGCCACTGGTATCTTGGTCTTGGCGTTTGTATCTGTTGCGATCTGGAGGGATATCAAGGTTAAAGATTTCAAACAAGTCAAGGGCCGTGTTGTATAAAAGGTTTTCATGATTTCTCATGTTTGAGAGGAATTTGATGCAGGTTCCAAAAGTCTTTTTCGCCTATCGATAGGCATCCGATTGTTTAACATCACCAGCCATTCAGGCAGTGTTGAAAAGAAGGTGAAGGGACATAGTGATTGAACCTAGTTTAGGCCAGTGAAACCAGATTTTGAAAAGTAGTTATAGCTAAATGACCTTGGCATGGAAGTTTTATACCAATGCTATCTTGGGTTCGTACCTTCAGGAAAACGCCGTAGCAATAGTACGAGGGAAAACTTACATCAGTCTTGAATAAATACAGACTGTAAATGTGGTATCATCTGTTTTGAGTGTCTAGGCCATGGATTTGGGGTTTTGACTGATATGTCGCGTGGACATGTTGATGGTGTCGACCTCGAGCTGCCAAGCCTTGAAAGACGGCGACGGATATGGAATAATCATTTATCCGGTTCTAGGTTTGCACTTCTGTGAGACGAATGTTTTTAATCCGCGAACAATGCATCGCAGCTTCTCAACGTCAAACGACTGTGTGTTCATATATTGGCGTCTCTTTCTCCAAAGCGATCATCGGAGATACCCGCTAACTTACTATTTGTGTGTTTGGATACCTAGTCTGAGCTCAAGCCAAACCTGAGCCACTACTTTTTTTACAAACTCTGCCTTCCTAAAGCCATGGGTAAAAAGCGCAAACACGAAGAGTTTTCGCGCGGAACGAATACCTCTGACTCTGTACAGAGGAATGGCTTTGGTCTTGGTCAAACTTTATCACTTCTCCGCGAGGTGCCTCCCGTGCAACCTGTTACAGGAGCTCATCACCAGGATGGAGAGTGGCAAAGTGTTGGACAGAAGTCCACCAAGAGCCAGAAGAAAAAAGCGAGCAAGGAAAAGGGGAAATATCCCAGCTTGAACTACCTGAAAGGCCAGATGCACAACTCCATTAAGATATCGGATTTACAATCTTTGCTACTTTACTGTTTTGCTGACGGTATCGCTCCGCAATGGATATCGGTCAGACACTCGGGACATCTGAAAAGAGCCGTTGTCCTCATGGTTCCTGGATTAGAACTGGGTCTATTTGATGGGACTATACCTTTAGTCCAAGGAGACAGTGATTCAAAGACCCTAGTTGATGATAGCAGTCAAAATGAAGAAAATATTAGTGAATTTGAACAATGGAAGTCTGGGCTACCCTTGAACACCGCCCCGAATGAATCCTCAAATCCCAAGCCTCTCTCTCATGATGAGCTTCCCGCTCCTCTGCAACCTTTAGCAGAGATGTTCACGCACGTTTGGCCGGTGAAGTCTCCTGGGGATGCGAAATACAACAAACTTCACTCTCCGCTGCAAGCCATCCTTATGTCTGCGCTTCCGAAATCGAAAGATGGTCCTCGAGGCCCTGGACCTAAACCTCCTCGTGGAGAATCAAGCTGGGTTTCAACAAAAACTCCTGTTACAAACTTCATTGCCACCGCCGAAAGTTTAAAGGAAGGGGAATATGTTTTGCATCCGGCTCTTTTTTCCAACAGTAAGGAGAGACAAGCTTATGAAGATAGCCGTGAAAATTCAGAACAGTCCCATAAGCATGGCTGGGTTGATACCAACGTCAATGATCTCGCAGAAGGAAATGTCGCGGACCACGAGATCCAGAAGGGCAGCCTGACCGATGGCCGCCAAGTGTTAGGTTTGGACTGTGAAATGTGTATTACGGAGGGTGGCGTATCGGAGCTTGCACGGATAAGCCTGGTTAGCTGGGACGGCGAGGTCTTGTTAGATGAACTCGTCAAACCAAAACGGCCAGTCATTGACTACGTCACCCAATATTCTGGGATGACAAAAGAAAAACTTGATCCCGTTACAACAACGCTTTCCGATATTCAGAAGCGGCTGCTTGGCATTCTCACTCCAAAATCCATACTTGTGGGTCATTCTTTGAACTCCGACCTAAATGCTTTGAAATTGACCCATCCGTTCATTATCGACACTGCACTTATCTACCCACACCCACGAGGGCCTCCGTTGAGGTCAAGTCTTAAGTGGCTATGCCAGAAATATCTCAGTCGGGAGATACAAAAGGGTCAAACCGGTCACGATTCAGTTGAGGATGCCAAAGCAGTCCTTGATCTACTGAAACAAAAGTGCGAAAAAGGCGAACGCTGGGGTACTAGTGACTCAAACAACGAAAGCATCTTCCAGCGACTTGCCCGAGTCTCAAGAGATAGCCGTGTTGGTCGACCCGCTCTCGGTGAAGGCAGAACCGGTGCCCTCGTGGATTGGGGGAACCCGGAACGTGGCTTTGGGGCGCATGCAAGCGTCGCCCTAGGCTGCCGAAATGATGATGAGGTAGTCAACTCCGTGAATCGAGCAGTCAATGGTGATCCTGATGGCCGTCTTGTTTCCGGTGGTGGTGTCGATTTTACCTGGGCACGATTAAGGGAATTAGAGGTCCATAGAGGCTGGTGCAATCGAGTTCCTGGAACCTCAAACTCGGAAAACTCTGCTCCTGTGTCAATCACGGCATCTTCCACTTCAGAGGAACCGGTGACTCTCGCTCGTGCAGTGACAAGCACCGTGGCCAATATTAAACGAATATACGACAGCTTGCCACCATGCACTCTCTTCATTGTGTACTCGGGCACCGGGGATCCTCGGGAAGTTGTACGCCTGCAAGGGATGCATAGAACATACTTGGATGAGTTTCGAAGTCGAAAGCCATGGGATCAGTTGAGTGTGAAATGGACGGATACCGAAGAGCAAGCCCTAAAGAAAGCAATGCACAAAGCACGCCAGAGTTGTGGTTTTATGACTGTCAAATAGTTAGCATCTATATACTAGTCAACTAGTAACACTGAGCAGAGGCAATGATAGCTGCCAAAGCACACTTTATATAAGAAATACTCCAAAGTCCAGCGCAGCTTCAGTTTGTTCCAAAAAGGGGCTTGAAGATCGATCACGTGATCGCTCAACTGTCAGCCTCCTACGCGTCAGTTAAGGTTTTCCCTGCTATTTACCCAATTAGTCCACAGGCATTAAGTCTCGATTAAAGGGCAGATGCCAGCGAAGCTGGACCGCGCGTGTCTGGTACAGACAAAGTAGCGTTTTATAACGTGGACCATCCGAAAGTTTGGCTACTTCAACATGCCTCTAATCCCTGTGCCGCCCACAAGAGCCGTGGAGCTCATTCACGCAAATGAGCCTCCTAATCTCTATGACCCAAGCGATGCTACCACGACACATTGCAACCGCTGCGGCTCCATCTTGTTTCTTGGAACGCAAAAATGGGTCTCTCTCTTCCCGAACACAGGAAAGCCTAACACCGTTTTTGCATTGTATGAGATGGAGTACGATGATGACGAGAAAGTCTCATGTTTCAGATGCGGTGAAGATGTAGGGTTTCGGTCGCCCGTAGATGAGCACCCGGGGTACGTTTAAGGCACAATACGCTGTAGTCTTTGAATCTATTTCAGGCGGTAGAAAGGCTGATGTATATACCAGGAAATACAATTACATTTGGACCCTGTCGAGGGTTCAATTGAAAGATGTGTATCACAAGAAAATGGTGGAGCCCATTTTCGATAACAATGAGATGGAAGGGGTGAATGGATTGAAATCTCGCCGCATATCTAGACTAAGGGCTCAAAATAGTACCACTGGCTCTCCTGCCCGTTCTTCTGGCAGCGCGACCGTGGTCGATATGAAATCTCATCCAGCCAACAATCTGGAGAAAAATGTCTCCATAAGAGTGAGCGAGCTTTGTCAAACGGTTCGAGAGCTTCAAAATAAAGTCCATCAGTTCTCAACGCCAGCAAATCCAAGTACAGGCGCAGGGAATACGCTCGAGATGGTTGCAATTGCTTTGAAAGAGGTACAAACTAAAACCGTGGAAATAAACAGGCTTTCGAGTGAGAATGCTGCTCTGCATGCAAAGATCAAGGACCTGGAAGAGAGGCTCAATCTTGCAAATACCAAAGCAACCGCTCAATCCACCGATGATCCTGAGGCAGATGGCCTTTCTTCTAGTGGGCATAGGCTACAGAATGCTGAGTCCAACAGCGCTCTGAATGGGAATTTAAGCCCCTCCCCTTTTCCTAGCAACCAAGCGGTCAGAGCCAATGCCTCTAATGACCTTGAAATTGGGAATACGGGCGAGCGATGCAAATCAACCATTGTTCGGGATCTCGAGGACAGTACTCGTGAACCATCTCAGCATAGCAACCGTGATGGACCAGCAAGAGACAATATAAGTGTGTCCTTCGATAATGCTGGAAGCAGCAACGCAGCGCTACCTATGAAGGTTGCTGAAACTGAAAAAATGAGTCATGATACTACATCTTCTATGGGACGGGGAAAACGCCCAGCGCCGGCACTTTCGCCTGCACTACATAATTTACCAGAGAGGCCGCCTAAAAAGCTGCGGAGCGAGCCGGAGCTATCCTGGACGCGAGGCCGGGGCGGGCGCCCTAGGGATACTTACCGACCAGGAGACCATACTGATGAGTGCCCAAACTTCATTCCCACGGGTCCACGCCGGGAGCGAACAGGAAATCGCGCTCGGGGTCCTCGTGGTGGTCGTGGCAACTTTACTAATCGTGGAGTGCCTCATACCGTCGATTCCACGTTTCCTGCTCCTACTGGGCCAGCTTTCACTCCATCGACTAATGTCTATCGTCGATTTGACGAGGACGCCAATCAGATGTCTAGCAACTCTCATGGCGAAAGACTCCCTGCCTCTAACAATCATGCTCCCAATATTGAGCATCAATCTCGACGCCGTCCAAAAAAGGAAAAAACCGATCAAAAACATGAGAAACCCATTGTGATAAAATCTGAACCGGGTAGCTCTTCTTTTCCGGTGACTCCAAATGCAAGGAGAAGTACAGCAAAATCACGCGCGAAATCGCATATCACCGCACAAGACATTATGTCAAGGGCGGCAGTACATAGAGAGGACGTGATGGATCCTCGGGCGATCTGATTCTCTTGATGTTCCAGACCAAAATCTATCATCACCCTTTTTCTCTCTTTCTTTCTTTCTTATTTTTTCTTTCTTATTTTTTTTCTTTTTTTGGCCCATAAGAATCTTTTTGCCCTGATAGAAGGTCTTTTTTTACACTACAAAAGCCCATCCCTACTTTTCTATGTTTTGGCCCTCCTCCAGATTGGCCTTTTCTTACGCAACCCAAAGACGGCAGTGACTGCGTTTTCATTTTCCTTAACTATTTTGATTTCTGGCTACAATCTTGTCAGGCGACTATATATTAACTATTTTCCTCGGTCGATAAACTACTTGGATAAGGAGGGTGATATTTCAATTATGGGGCATTAGACTGGAAATGGTGTGTTTTTAATTAAATCTTGATAGCAAAAATGATGAAAGTAGCCCAAAGTAGATAGACAGCCTTGAAATTTCCCCTGAGCATACTTGATGCTGATGAAGTCTTTGAAGGGGACGAGCTTGCTTTCGTTGTCGATGATGGGCTTGGAGACGTTGAGGAGGCAGGCAGCGGTGACATGACCTGGATGCCTGTAAGTGATTGGTGAGGTTTTATTGGGATCTAAGACCTACCTTATCGACCACCTGGATAACACCGTTGTTTGTTCTGCCGAAAGATTGTTAGTAGTGTCATCGACGTATGTATTACACTTAGTTCTTTCATTGGGGACTCACAAAACGTTTTCCGAGATCAACTTTGCATCATTAAACCAAATTCCAGTTGAGTTTTTTGTGACTTTGACGGTCTGATTGCTGACTGTCTTGAACTCCTGTCCGTCTACCAGGAAGTTTGTGTACACAGGTTGAGCAAGTGTGTGGAATGTGAGGGCCTTGACCAAGGTTCCCGAGTCAGCGGATTGATCCGGATTACCAGCCTTAGAGAAGGCATCGTTAGTCGGCCCTATACAAGTGACGTTTGAAAGATGATCCAAAGTATCTGATAACTCGGCGCGGGATAGGGCGCGCTCAAGGGATGTGAGGTTGCTACTACGTATTGTAGATGTGCATTGACGAGGAAGGGTAAGAAAACTGTGATGGTTAACATTTTAAACCAGCTCAATTGCCCTCGAAGAGTTCAACATACTTGTCTACCATTTGAAAAAAGCCATGGTCCCACTTGCCATCCAGAGGAGTCATCTTTGTTAAATTTTGCAGACCAGATACCACGCTTATCTCGTTGGATTGACGACTTGAAAGTCCCGATTGGCGCCCGACTTTGATTAGTACAACTTGTCCCTTTGCATCGTTATTGCCATTCTCCAGCTCAGGGCCCGCCGTTCGGTTATTGAATGTCTCCCCGGTCAACTCGGTAGGAACAACGAGTCGTGGCGGTGGTGCGTTGAATAGCTCTGGCGAGGGAAGCGATCGATCAAGGATATGATAGTTTAGCACGGCTTGTAATTCTGATATTGATAATCCGGAGATATCTTTACCATATTCCGCCCGATAAACGTCAAACGCCGTGTTACTAGGCACCAGGACGGTGTACTTCTGTGAAGAGGTTCCCTGAGAAGCTCCTGTCAAAAGTGGAGCAAGATTTGGGTTTCCTTGGATAAGAGACCTGAAATTCGACAAGGCAGGGTATCCAGAGATGGCCTCCACGAGGGACTGGGCCTCTGACTGGACCAGAATCAGGAGAAAGACGAACACTGTCGCGGAGCTGGCTATCATCTTGAACTGCGTCTGACAACAGAACATAAAAGTCTCCAGAAGCTCTGGCTTGACCACGGCCTGGGAAGCCAGGAACTATATATGTATTAAGGTCATGGTGGTAGGTCCAGAATTATTGGTGAAATTTGCAACGCCTAATTTCAGCCGGTGGCTTTTTATGGCTCTTGATTTGGGATGGGTCTGTTCTTCCGTTAAAACAGTATTTTCAGCCATAGCTTCCATCTGATAGGGGAAACGAGCGGAATGTCGAGGAAGCCTTGATATTTTCGACGCTTAAGCTTCAAGCCACACAGGGCTTGGAGAGAAGGCTGAAATCGTCTCTACAAATGAACGAGAAGCGATTGTCAGCCGAGGAGAAAATAAATGAGCAAAAGGAAAGCTCTCTTTCGGCAAACCGAACTGGCGATAAGGCTCGGAAAAGGAGTGACCACCACTTGTGTATGGGTGTCGCAGCAGTGAGTGAGTACAACCCAGAGTGGAAACATTTCCAGCATGATGATGTGGCTAGGGTGGTTAGCTTAAACAACCAGGCCCCTAATTAAGTTGCTTCAGTAGTACAAGCCTTGAAAGAATTCATCGCTGAGATGCAGCATCTCATACCTACCCAAATGCATGTATCTGCAGGTGGTGATGCAGGAGGCTCTCGCCTGCAGGCCGTTCCCTGTGGCAACGCGCAACAACGAGGGATATCATTGGTGGAAAACTGTTGGCGCGGATCGGAATAATATTATAATTCCCCGTCGGAGTTTCGGTTTCGGCTCAGGGACATTTTTGATGTTGCATCTCGGCATTATGAACCATGGCGCCTGCATGCTTGACGAGGTTCCAAGATTTCCGGGGATTGACAATTGTGCAAAGTACTTCGTACTTAAAAGAGCGCTTCAGGCCGATCAGGGTCATATCATTGTTCGCCTTTTGAAGCTCGATTGCTGACTATGAACAGTGGAGCCGCTGCGGTGCGACGACTCCAAATCTCGACAACCACTCGCAACCGACTCAGCTCCAACATTTCACAGCTTGTTGCACGGCGAAGTTTGTTCTCACATCCGATCAGGATGTCCCAAAACAATTTTTCCATCCAGGCCGGGGACTCATGGAAAGGGCCCGGCCCGGCCAGTTTCGACTTTCGGAGTGAGTATCATGATGATTTTGATATTGCAAATTAAATATGTGCAAAGAATGCGGTTTGGTACCCATGATCGGCCTAGACTAATTTTTATGCAGGCGATGTGGTAACGAAACCTACACCCGCAATGCTAGAAGCCATTGCCAACACCTCACTACTGGATGATGATTTTATGGAAGACACTACTACAAATGCATTGCAGAATTATATAGCAGATTTGACTGGCCATGAGCAAGCTCTCTTAGTGATGTCGGGCACGATGGGTAATCAAGTCGCTCTTCGAACTCACTTGACTCAGCCTCCCTATGGCGTACTCTGTGACTCTCGTGCACATATTATTCACTACGAGGGAGGTGGAGTATCAACTTGGACTGGTGCCTATCTGAAAGGAATTGAACCTCGAAATGGCAAATACCTTGTACTCGAGGACATTGAAAAGCATGCCGTGCTGAACGATGATTTCCACGGCTGTCCTACCCGGGTGATCAGCTTGGAAAACACCCTAGATGGGGTTATCATGCCACTTGAGGAGGCCAAGAGAATTTCTCAATGGGCTCGCAGCCATAATCTGAAAATTCATCTTGATGGAGCGAGGCTATGGGAGGCTGTCGTGGCTGGAGGGGTCAACATATCGGACTACACCACCCTTTTCGACAGCGTGAGCTTGTGCTTCTCCAAAGGCCTTGGTGCTCCGATTGGAAGCATGCTTGTCGGTTCAGAGAAGTTCATTGCAAAAGCTCGTTGGTTTCGAAAATCAATTGGAGGAGGGACTCGACAATCAGGTATCATTGCGGCAGCTGCTCGTGTCGCAGTGAAAGAAACGTTTGGCGAAGACCAATATGGGAAGGGAGGGAAACTTCAGATCGCTCACAATACCGCCAAAAGGATTGCAGATATGTGGGTCGCTAAAGGAGGCGTGCTTCTCAATCCCACTGAAACCAATATGGTCTGGCCTGACCTCGAGGCCGCGGGTGTTTCAGTGAGCGACTGGGAAGCACTTGGGAAACAGGAAGGTTTGGTACTGATGGGAAACCGACTTGTTGTGCACTACCGTATGTGACTTTTGCTCCCTTGAAAGGTTTCATTATCCAGTCTAACATAAGGAACAGAAATCGGAGATGCCGCGATTGAGAGGCTCGATCGGGTGATGTCTGCGGCTCTGGAACACCGTTTCACCGGCTCGGCTAGTGAGGATACACAAAAACGCTATGGCCAGCGTTGAGCCCATTAGTTCTGTGTAATGTGTAAATGACTTGCATGTAAATTGGTAGCTGAGCATGTATATATGTGATGAATCATGAAAGAGCAAAGGGACGTCAAATACTGTTTCCAGGCAGGATAACAATCAGGAACGTTCCACAGCCCACCCGTTGCAGAGCGGGACCATCCGCCCGCTGACACTCAAGCTTTGGGCGCTAGGCCTGATGTGGACTAGCTAGGGTGGCTAAGCAATGCACGGGCCAATCACAACGAGCCGCCGGAGAGAATCCAGCTGAGTCAGCCGCCCTCGCATCCACGGGAAATCCTTCCACTCGAACCACAACTCGATGCTAATCTGGGGTTTGTTTGGATGAAAGCTTCGACGAGCTTAATACTGGACCTTCTTGAACCCAATTTCGAATTTCAACGCCGTTATTGTTTTCGACTGCCTGCCTGGGCAGCGAATTTTCTCTATTCTTAAGCAGCTAGCTCCTACCGCACCTCGAGTGGCACAGATCCGCATTTTGGCGATCTTCGTAAGGCTACCTACCCTCCGTCGAGTACTTTAGGACTCTTTTTGGAGACCTCGTGTGTGTACCATGCATACGCAAAATTCTTATCTGACAACTGAAGAACTGGGCTGATAATTGCATATTTGAAACAGTGTTGCCGCCTTAAAACGTTTCCCGCTGTATATATTCCTCTCTTTTGCCCACTATTCCTGGCCCCAACCGGCTTGCCTCCCACCCCAATACATCGGTCGTAGCCCGTGGAATCTAAGGCGTCATTCTTACGCAGCGAATTCCACCAGCGTTGCCTTCTTTTTACGATTACCGACGCCCTCCACGTGCGATTCTGGCCACTGATACCATTGGGGTGGGATGGGACGGCTCGTAGTTGAGCAGGACAAGCACCTGTTGTAACTTTTGGAGATAGCAGGCCTTTGGTGCTGGATATCAGGTCCTGCAGATCGCTATATTCAATTCCTTGATAGGTTTCCGACAAGAGCCGTCTCCTACCTATATCCTGTCTCGGAGATTCTTCGTCGATCATCGCATCTGTCTGCGAATTGCTTGTTCTTGGCAAGGCTTGTTGGAGTGCCAGACCGCCACAGACGTTGCCAGTTCTAAAAGAGGTTAGTCGTGCCTATCCTCTTAGTATAAAACCCTCAAACCCTTCCAAGCAAACAAAATGGTTGTTCTCTCTTCAATATGCTCTCACAGCCCATTATATCATTTGTGACCAGTTGTCGTCGCACGCCTGCTTCTAGCTCTGGTTACTCCAGCAACTCCTCTTATGCCTACCGCGGTAACCTCACCTTCTTCCTCTTTTGACTCATCCATAGTGAATTACCATCCTCAATCAGCTTTCTCCCTGTTTCTTTGAACTTTCTAGCCGTCCACATTTTTGTTTTTCTGGGTTCAGCCCCCACAAGTTACTTATATACCCTTTTGAGTATCCAGGTTAGAATCGAACGTGGATGACATTTGACATCCGTCTATGATACTGATATCGGATATTGCTGCAATCTTTCAGCTGAGAACAACAGAATTGCTTCTTGGGGTTGCCCTCGCCGAACATTTATTCTTACCAGGGCTTTTCCTCACCCGTCGCCATGGATGACGCTACGCAGTCTGCAACACAACCTTACACTGATCCGAGGCGGAAAGGGTTGACAAACTCCGGACTTGGTCAAGAGGATGTCTCCGACATTATCTGCATATTGCACCCTACTTCCATTGCAGCTCATACTGCTGTGGCTCTTACGGCTAGGCGTTACCCACAGCATATCCTCCAGGTCGACAACACTCTTGAATATGACATGAACGACGGCACGAGCGATCAGCCAAATCTCGATATTGCACTCAGGTTCTCATCACTAGTCAAAGATTTAACGGCAGGGTTCGCCTTTGGACGAAATCCTCATCGGAGTGACGTCGTTCTTTGCCCGGATGATGATGGACAGAAGAAGATATCCAACACTCATTTTCGGATATATTTCAAGCCCGATGGTATCTTGATGCTTGAGGATACTTCCACCAATGGTACCATCGTTGATAACATACACATTCGAAAAGATAGGAGATGTGGAGCTCCCAAAACCCGAATGCTCATTCATGGATCCATTATTCACGTCGTTTCCAATGAATCGACCACGGGAATCAAGTTCATCGTCCGAATTCCTTCGCGGGACGATAATGAAATACAATATAACGATAATTTAATTAGATACTTGAAAAAGATTCGGCGTGATGGCGAACAACGTCGGGACGCAAGCGAACCCATTATATCCCACCAAATTGGAAGCTCTTGCGGGATGCGCTGGAACGGTGGCCCAAAATATAATGTTACCAAGCAAATAGGCAAGGGCGCATTTGCTACGGTGTATAAATTGGCTACTAAAGACGACGGCACCCCTTTCGCTTGCAAAGAGCTGGACAAACGTCGACTAATGAAGAACCAAGTACTGGATCACAAAGTAGATGGTGAAATGAGAATAATGAAGGATCTACAGCACGTAAGTTTTTCGATGTATGCCTTTCCCTGCAAAACAAAAGCTGATCGGCCACAAAGCCCAACATTGTTAGATTCCACGACTACCACGACCATGAGAACCGTTGGCTGTATATTATCATGGAATTCGTTGAGCATGGTGAGCTCTCGTCATACCTTAGCAACCCGGACGGGCTTCCCGAAGATTCTGTCCAAACGATCGCAAAGCAGGTCTTGCATGCGTTGCGATACCTTCATAGTCGAAAAATCACACATCGCGACATAAAACCGGATAACATTCTCATTTCCTCTTTGACTCCACTTCAAGTGAAATTATCGGATTTCGGCCTTTCGAAGGTTGTACAAGGAGAGACTTTCATGAAAACCTTTTGCGGAACATTGCTCTACTGCGCACCCGAAGTGTACCCAGAATATGACGAGTATGTGCGGCTCGAGACTCGAAAAAGACCAAGAGTTGGTAACGGGTAAGTAAGCAGAGATCAATTCATGACGAGTATGTTCTTACTTGCTACTAGGTTGCCTAAAACATCTCCATATGACCAATCGGTGGATATGTGGTCTTTCGGTGCGGTGCTATTTCATATTTTGTGTGGTGTTCCTCCATATATCGGCCGGCCAGACGATAGAGGAGCTCACATGCTACGCCATATCATGACCAGTGAACCAGATTACGACCTTCTGCGAAAAGTAAACGTCTCAGAAGATGCGATCGACTTCATCTCGAAGCTTCTTAATCGTAACCCAAAAGCTAGGCCCAAAGAATCGGAATGTCTAAAACACCCATGGCTCGCTAACGTTCCCGACGAGTTTGAATATATGGAAATTCCCGAACTTGATGAGGAAGAGGTGAATGTTGACCTGAAAGCGATAGCGGAAGTCAGTGAGCCGGACTCTAGCGAATATGAGCGGCCCGACCCCTCGGGCATTGACTTGAACGATATGACCCACGACCCTTTTGCCGAAGATAGTGATTCCCACGAGCACACCAACGTCAAGAGGCCAAGAGTTATAGACGATCAAAAAATGAAGGAGATTCATGCCGAGATTTTTCCCGACCAAGTTCCATACCCATCGCTCCCAAATGTTTCCAGCTATGATTTTGGCTCTAGCGTTCAGATAGATTCTACACCCACCACTCGCCGCCTTTTTGGGGAAATAGACCGAGCGGCCCTTCGAAGCTCGGGAACTCTCGTTCCGGGAGTGCAAATTCCTATGGAGGGACCCCAGTTTCAGTGTCAGTTCGACAATGATTCGGGGAGCGACCATGCGTCTTCCAATGGTAAGTCCAGCTCTCATGGACTCAGTCTACACACTGCAACCCCGTCAAGATATCTCCTTTCAGAAATGGCATCAAGACTTAAAAGATCTTCATCCAGTCTAATGGGTGCCGAATCCCTTGTGGGCAACTTGAACATCTCGATTGATGGCACATCAACCTCTGTCAACAGTCAAAGCCCAGGAGTCCGAGACGAGAATAATGACGAATCCCTCCCTGATGGTTATAACAACCGTGGTGAAGAAGCCGATGCTGACATGGAAGATCTGAATTTTCTTGAAGGGGAACAGCTCGCCCGTCGCAGTCGAATACACCCAATATTCACACCCAAGCAAAGTCGCCCTAATGAATTCACCGTTCCAGAATCTTCCCCTTCCCCTTCCCACGATTCCCGGGAGAACTCTCCTATTAAAGACAAAGAAAGCGATCTTTCGTGGGTAGACCTCGCTTGCACCATCGACGCGCAAACAGGAGAAGAAATCCAGCAAGCCGACGGTTTTTCCGACGACGAAATGCAGGATACCCCAGTTATCGAACGCTCTTCACAGAAGAAAAACAACCCCTTAGTCGAAAAAACAAACACTATCAACACCCCTAAACCCCCTACAATTCTAGGTAAACTGACCCCCACCCCTGGCTCCATCACTGCAACGCCCATTCTTCTTAATTCACGTATGACGTCCTGGGGACGTGGTACCTGTAATAGTATCCGTTATCATAACCCCATGGACGCTCGCATTCCGACCTACGCCCTTGAAGTTACCTTTTGGGCGCCATCAATTGAAGCACGCATCGAGGCTGGCGAAGACTGGAAAGAAATGACCGATGTCATGACCGTTGTGTCTACAAAAGCAAGCAATCGCATTTGGGTAAACGATGTGGAGTTGAGAAAGGAAAATCAATGTGGCGATTCATACCTTTTTGGAAAGGTTTACACCGGCGATATCATAACCATTTACCGCAGCCGAGAGGAATTTTTGCAATATCGATGCGAATTTTTTCATGGTGGAAGTGCTCGGTTTCGGCCTGTAGACGAGCAAAAGTTTTTGATTCAAATGACCCGAAAGATCCGCCGAGATTCTTCTAAAAGCATTCCCAGCGTGACGGTGTCAACGGTCACGGGTGAGCAAACAGAGAATGAATTTTAACGATGTCTTGACTCCATGTTACTTTCCTTGCGTTGTATTCAACTACTCATTTCTTCGGTTGCTCATTGTTTCCTGTTCTATTTTGTTTCTTCCACATTTGTTTTGATACCATTGGAAATTTTCGGTATTCGACTTGAATTCATGTGCTTCTAATTCTTCCTCTACTTCGGATTACTGTCCTTTCGCTCTCCATACAGCCTTCTGACATGCCTTTTCTTTTCTTCCCTCTTTTGTCCCAGAGTATGAGTTTGAAAAGCTAAATATCGTATTTTATAAGCGTCTTTTGTCTTGCCATCCAACTGGAATCCTGAGAAGCGCTGCATGATATGGAGTCACATTACCCGACACCACTTTTGCAAAGGTTTCTGCTTAAGGCATTACGCTTGTCCAGCTCCAATGGTGTATGAGCCCTGTACGTACATAACCTTTGAGTGAGCTTCTGGGTTTGTTTATAGAAAGAATCCTGGCCATGTCAATAGAGTTTTTTTTTTTTTTTTTTCTTCCCGATCCTGCTTGAAGTCCTTCTCCTCAAGTGTGTCATAGCGACGGTTTGGTAATGGCTAACTACCCGAGTTCCGTGAGTTCAAGGTAGTGAAACAACAAGCCAGAGCGTTCTTCTCCTTGGTACGCTTATACTGCCCCCATTTGCAGGACATAGTCTCCGAATACATTACATTCTGTTTCATATGGGGTCAAGAACCTGGGTATCCAAACATTGCGCCATTCGCTTTCATAATGTGATGTGTAGCAGGCCTTGCAGTACTCCCAGTATTCAGGGTACCAACCAGCATGAGCCCAGTCAATCACGGCGAGAATGCGTGGAGGCCCTGTCGAAGAGATCATAATATTGTTCAGATGTAGGTCTCCATGAGTGAACTTGATTGCTGCCGTGTCTGGTAAGAAATGTCGATAGGGGTCTTGATATCTCCTTGATTCAGGAACCCAGTGCTGAGGTAAGAATGAAAACCAGTCATTGAACTCTTTGACATTTTTAAAAGGCCCAGTCCGAGGCATGTAATGAAAAATATAGTCGCGCAAGTGCTGATGGTTGATGGATCCTACAACAATAGAAAGTCAGATCAACCCTTCCAGAGAAACACGATTGGAGATATGCATATACCAATGAATGAGTCCTTGGGGTCCTGTTTGACTTGGCGGAGAGAGGACACAATCTCCCGGAGCTGGTCACAGATTGATGCCTTATCCGATTCGCTGAGAGACTCCCATCGATCCTGTATTGTGTCTCCCCTTATAAGCTCCATGTAAATAAGGATCGTATCCCGGCAACGTCTCCAGCCATAGACTTCCGGAACAGGGACTTTCTTGGTAAGTAATGGTGACTGTCGAAGTGTACGTAGACACAGGGCTTCTTCAACGGCCACATAATGGCCAAACTTGACCAGGAGACCAAGCTCCTCAAACTTGATTGGTGCGGGCCGCGGATTGGTGTTGAACTCGCTGGAGAGCGCAAGTACTTCTTCTGGGCTTGGCAAGCTTTTCCCGGTCGCAAAAAAGGATGAATCGAGGAAATCCATCTCTTTTTGTGTCGAATCGATGGCCGGTGCTCTCAGCATTTTAAGAAGGCTGTGTTTGTCGTCCTCGTATACTCCGTATATAGATCAATATCGAATGAAGGCCAATGCACGCGTCCGCATTCGGCGACACCGCGCTAGTCCCGTTTCGTCGGGCGGGCCGCTTCGCCCAACCTCTCGTTCGCGCCCACTTTGTTGGCCCACTTCGGCCTTCTTGACGTCTCCCGGTCGTCAATCCCATTCCCCCTCTCTCGCGATGTGAAAGACTGCTGCCAGAATTCATCTTATTCTGTTTTTCCCATTGATGCAATATGATGGACTCTCTATCCACAACCAGCGATCCTGATGGGGACGAGACACAGCCCCTGACGTGGGATTTGAAAGCCAGGCTTCGGCTCAATTATCCCTCTCTTCCGCTAGAGATACTTCTCATCGTGGCGAAGTATTCCGCTCCGCGAGAACTGTTCTTGTTTACCATCGCCATCCCGGTTCTCCTCGATCAGATTGGTAGTCATCATCTACGGGAGGTGGACGAGGATGGCAACAACATCCTACACCATGCGGTTCGAGACAGAAACATGTACATCATTGAGTCGGTAGTCGAGAGAGACCCATTCGGCATTTATTTGCGGAACCGAAGGGACGAGACGCCTTTGTCCCTAGCTGCATTTCAGGGGTTCATAGAGGCCGTGAGAGTCTTCATTGAGTATCGCAATGGAAATGAGCATAACAACCTGTTCAGCAATCAGCTAGCAATTGAGTCTGCGGCGGCAGGTAGGCACATGGGGGTTATGAAACTGCTCCTGGAACAAAATCGAAAAGCGGCCAGCAGGGCGCAATTCTGGGCTCGGAGAGAGTGGATGAAAAACCTCGACCTTGTAAAAACGTTTCTCGATGCCGGTGTATTCGATTTGAACTATAATAATATGCGTGATGGAACGTTGCTATCGATCGCGGCCCAGGATGGCAACATACCGTTGATACAATATTTGTTCAAGCAAGAAGGCATTGACCTCAACCCTATGTGCCCAGACGAAAAAACGCCTCTCGCGCATGCCGTGATACATGGGAAACGATTGGCCGTAAAATGCCTTATGAAAAACCCTGGTGTAAATGTCGATACGAAAGACAACCTAGGAGATTCTATTGTACATTATGCCGTGACCGCCAGCGATGCTTGGATGTTAGAAACACTTCTGGAAAATGATCGTGTCAATCCCGACCTTCCAGATAAAGACGGACAGACAGCTTTCTACTATGCCACTAAGTATGGCTTTGAGGAGATTGTGAAGCTTTTCCTGGAACAAGGCAAAGTTAACCCTGACGCACCAAACTCTTACAATCAAACCCCTCTATCGCAAGCAGTATGGAAGGGTGATATCAAACTTGTCCGACTTTTACTCGCCACAAAACGCGTGAACCCAAACACGAAGAGCATTCCGCACGGCCAGTTTCCACTTTCAATGGCCGTAAGACGCACCAACATGCCCATCATCGAGGCCCTTCTTGCTGACCCTGGCATTGACCTGGGCTGCCAGGAAACATCTGGCCGTACCGCACTCTCTTGGGCAGCCGTCAGTACGGACTCCGTTGTCCTCAAGTTATTGCTTGAGCACCCCCGTGTCGTACCCAACTTGCCGGACAATGATTTAAAATCTCCTCTGTGGCATGCAGTGGAAGTCGGACGAGTCGAGAACGTGAAGCGCCTTCTGAGCCATGCGGATATCGATCCTGACGCTCGAGACAACAAGGGCCGCTCTCCGTTATCAGTGGCTGCAGAACTTGACCGTCTGCAAATTGCGCAGCTACTCATGGCTCAACCTGGGGTGGATCACGATTCTGTGGACGTTGACGGCAACACTCCGTTGTATTGGGCAGCAACCAATCGGGCACACACTGTTTGTGACCTACTTCTTCGGACCGGCAATGTGGATCCTTGTTCCAACGAAAAAACTGCGCAGGCGCTTGTGAAATTTGCAGCGAGCCATAGAAATGTTCATTTCTCTAGATTCTTGCTCTCCAAAGTCCAGTCCCGACACACTCAAAAAAATGACGACAGCTTTTTACTGCTACCTGCTGCACGACTTGGGAACGATGCCGCCATGAACATCCTCCTTCAGAATCAGGATGTCGACGTGAACGCAATGGATGAAGATCAGAAAAGTGCCCTGAACTTGGCGGCAAGCATAGGAGCTATCGGAGTTGGCGAAGCGCTTGTCAAACATAAAGATATTCAGGTGAACTCAAAAGACATGGATTTGACTACACCCCTTATTATCGCTGCTAAGAACGGTCATTGTGACTTTGTTACTCTCCTTCTCAGCCACAAAGACATAGATATCAATGCTCAGGATGTAGAGGGAAATTCCGCGCTTACCTGGGCTATCCGCAAGGAACGAGATTTGGCAGTGAAACAACTTGTCTCTGAAGATGGCATCATCATCAATTCTCCAAATAAGGAGGGTAAGACGCCTTGGGACTATGTCAGGCTGTCTCGAAACACCCTCCCCATGGCAAGACGGGCGCTAGTTGCGAGGATGCACCAATATCAATTAACGTTTGCGGATATGGGAGTCGACGACATGGAGATTGATTGTCCGTTTGAACTTCAAGATCCTTATCTTCCTTTCCGAATCTTTTGATGATCTTTCGGGAAAAGTTATCTGGTTTCTTGGATATGTTGAATTTTTCCCTCATATTCTTTCTCTATTGAGGTTGAGTTTTGTTTCTTTTTCGGTCTCCAAGGATGGAATTATCAAACATCTCCGATCTTATAAGCTTACCTGCTACCGAACACTCCGTGATAGATTCCGAAGTAAAAACTGCCTTCTGCGGCATAGTTTGTCAATGTCTCTTTTCTTTTCCTGGTTGATCGGAGTTTCTAGAGTGGAGAAATCTCAGACACAAAAGAACGGCGCAAGATCTCGGCTCGCATCATCACTTTGTGCTTTTCAGGCATTATTCGTGCGGGGAAACGAGCGTTGCATCATGGCGCAAGCTAATGCTTCGAAGGCCCGACGGAAACGCACAACCGTATGACGTGAATACGGATTCGGAATAGCAATTACCAGTTTGATGTAGCGAAAAGCCCAATAGAATGGCGACCGGAGTAGTTTTCGGGAGTTGGATGCATCAAGTTCTCCATTGTCAACTCCCAGATGATAAGTATTAATAATGAAAGTGCATGTAATCCTTGTCCTTGACCCCATGGGGTTCAAAAGTCTATCAACTTGCCAACCGCCAAAGATCCATTTTAATGGCTTCGCTCCCAAGAAAACTGGACCAGCGTTGCATCGCTGACTGGCTTAACTAGAACTAAGCAATTCAAGCTTGTCATCCCAGCACAAGAATCCTTGCATCCTTGCATCTGAGCTGCTCTTGTCACAGGACAGCAGCAAGTATCTCTCGGAGACACATCTTTGCTTTATACCACCAATGACACAATCCCTGGTAGCGAGGAATAATGACTGGACGGCCCGTATCCAGAATGCCGCAGGAATTCTAATAGCAGCCGTGATAGGGCCTCCAGCGGCCAGCTATGCCAGCCATCTCGGTTTAGGCGGCCTGGTCGGCTTGACGATCGGCGATGAACAAATAATAGCGAACCTAGTGGAAAGTCTGGAAATCGTATAATAATAACAAAGACCCTCGCTAAGAGCCGTTTTTCCTTGTCTGACGCCCTCTCCATTCGTTATAGATTTATTTAATTGATCCTGTGGCTAATATGCGTGTTCAGATACTTCCGCTGCTCGCGCTCTCATTGCCCTTAGCGGTCGAGGGATGTGGAAAAGACCATATTCAAAGGAGATCGTTTGATCCCAACCACCCTTTTCTTGCGAAACGCGAGGAGAGGCAGTTTCCTCCTCGTTTGACGAAACAAGAATCTCTCCTGATCAATAGCTTCAACAATGCATCCATTAGTGACTGGTCATATTACTATACCCATGGAGCGCATCTCGCAGGCAAGAACCGGACAATGGCACAATGGACTGCGGATAAGTGGGCGGAATATGGGTTGAAATCCTCCGTTGTTCCGTACTCAGTCTTCATCAATTATCCAGAATCACAATCATTATCACTTTCTTTTTCAAACGGTACCAAGCTGAAAGTGGGATTGGAGGAGGCCGTCCTGTCGGAAGACGACACTACGAGCTATCCGGATCGCATCCCTACGTTCCATGGATATTCAGCCTCGGGCGATGTGACGGCGGAATATGTATACGTCGGTCGCGGTCAAAAGGTTGATTTTGACCGCCTTGTCGAGCTCAAAGTCGATCTTAAGGGAAAAATTGCCTTGGCTCGATATGGAGGGCCATTTAGGTAGGTCAGTGCTCGCGCCTTATATTTCATGTTATTAACTGAAAAAATAGGGGGCTTAAAGTCAAGAATGCCCAAGAATATGGAATGGTTGGCTGTGTCATCTTCACCGATCCTGGTGATGATGGAAACATGACCGAGGCGAAGGGACATGCAGCATACCCACATGGTCCTGCTCGGAATCCAACGGCTGTGCAAAGAGGATCTGTCCAGTTTCTATCAACTTATCCAGGGGACCCTACCACGCCAGGCTATCCATCGAAACCTGACTCGCCTCGGAAAGACAAAGGCGACACGGTGCCGAAGATTCCGTCACTTCCTATCTCCTGGAAAGAAGCCGTGCCTCTTCTCGCTGCGCTTGATGGCCATGGTATTCCAGGTAAGCAGGTCAACCGAACTCGCTGGGTCGGTGCATTGAATGTCACTTATTCCACTGGCCCTGCCCCTGGAGCAAAACTCTCCCTTAAGAATATCATGCAAGAAACAATCACTCCGATATGGAACGCAGTCGGAATAATCAACGGAACAAGCCCCGATGAAGTCGTGATCATTGGAAACCACCGTGATGCTTGGATTGTAGGCGGAGCTGCTGATCCCAACTCTGGTTCGGCCGTCATGATTGAGCTTGCAAAGGCTTTCGGAGAATTGCAGAAATCAGGATGGAAACCAAGACGGACAATGTAAGACGGGCTTCAAATCCCCTGATTAGCCAACGCTGATATGATAAGTGTTATGTGTTCTTGGGATGGCGAAGAATATGGCCTTCTCGGCTCCGTTGAATGGGTTGAAGAATATGTGAGTAACCATATGACATATGTATACTCTTGATTTCCTCGTGTTCACAAACAGTCATAGTTACCTTGGCTCAAAGCGGATACTATGGCCTATTTGAATGTCGATATCGCGGTCTCCGGCCCTCTCCCATCATTCGATGCCACTCCTCAGCTGCATAAACTGGGGACGGATGTTATGAGTAAAATCCCCTATTCTCACAAAGATTCCAAAGATACGACCTTGTATGATGTTTGGAAGGTAACCAGTGGAGAGATCGGCGTTCTCGGGAGTGGTTCTGACTATACTGCTTTTGTTCACAACGGAATTCCATGCGTGAGTTAGAGAAGTCGAAGAAAACTAGAGCGATATACTAATGGCTAGAGCAGGTCGACATAGGTGCTTATGGCGGACCTACCGATGCAATTTACCACTACCACTCCAACTACGATTCTTATCACTGGATGTCGACTTTTGGCGACCCTGGCTTCAAGACTCACGTTGCCATCGGTCAGTTCTTAGGAATGATGGCGTACCACTTAGCTACCGATGAGATAGTGCCATTCGACATCAACAATTACCCTAAACAGATGAACATGTACCTAGACGACTTGAAGACTCTCGCGAAACAGACCAACATCAAACTTGATTATTCCGAAATTGAGCGTTCAATCAAGAAGTTTGCTGAAGTAGCAAAACTACTCTCCGCGACGGTGCAAGTCGCCAAATTCACAAACGATAAATACTTGCTAAACCTAGTGAACCATAAGCTGAGAGATTTTGAGCGTGGTTTCGTCAGCCAGGGTGGTCTTCCTGGCAGAGAATTCTATAAGCATCTGATTTTCGCCCCGGGTCTAGATACAGGGTTAGTACACATTTTCCCTTGGCTTCTCACCAGAGTATATCGAGACTGATTTGTATCTAGGTATGCACCAACAACCTTTCCTGGTGTAACTGAAGCTATTCAGTTCGGTAAAAACCAGAAACTTGCGCAGGAATGGCTTGAGAAGACTTCGAAGGCAATCATGACTTCTGCCAAGCTCTTGACTCCTTGGAGTTTATAATTAGAATCTTCTATCTTTAATATAGTGAATGAAATATACCCTATACATATACCTGGAGAAAACGGTTCCTGTGAGAGGTTGTTGTAACCATAGCCACATTGTAGAAAGTCATCGCGTCGTGCGATGCGTGCCACGGTCCATGGCGTGCAACCAGAAGAGGACTATATAGGTCGAGCTGAGGGAAAAGCCGTGATTATGATCGAAAGCATCAAAAGCGCACCAGCCAACTTATCAAAGTATAACGTATCATAATCTGGGTATCTATACTATATATAAGATATGTAACACGTCGTTATCATTCCACCATCGAACCCAGACATTAGCAATATCATAGCCACATCGCTCGGTTCAACTAGGAGCTATCTTCTCCGTTATAATTCTTGTCCAAGGCATTCATCTTGTCTTCCTCCTTGTTGAGACCGTGGAAGATGTACCAGAAGACACCTGCAGTCACCACGCTAGCAATGCACAATCCAACAAACATCCACAAGATTTTTGGATCGGTTGCCAGGGGAGTAAGAGCCAAGCCAATAGCAGCACCAAATGCGTTTGTCAACAAAAACAGGCCAGAAACAAAACTCTTTAGTCTCTCGGGGGCCTTCATGTATGCATACTCGAGACCAGTCACACTGAGAAAGACTTCAGCCAGACCGATGAACATGTAGGCTGGTGCCTGGATGGCGATGTGCACGTCATTTCCCTGCTTGACGCCATTGACCTTGGATGCCTCGCAAAGGGGCATTTCGTAGCAAGGTCCGGCGGAGTAAATCAAGTGCTGAACAATAGCAGCATACATCATAGCCAGGGAAGCTACCAGGAAGCCGACAGTGATACGAGTGATGGGCTGGAACTGGATACGGTGTTTGCGAAGAACTGGGTACACGAAACGATCCAAGATTGGGATAGCAACGATGATGGAGATAGGGTCGAAGGCTTGCATGAGGTTGTTGGGAATGCCATGGCTAGCCATTTGTCCAGCTAAGCATAAAAATGTCAGCAGGTGTCTTCGAAGTGCATAGGAGCCACAAATTCAGGGCCATCATACCTTGACTAACGAAGTTGGAGGAGAATTGGCCGTACACAACCCAGAAGATAGGGAAGAAGGTGAAGACCTTGCAGGCAATGAGGGAACGTTTCACTTCTTCGACAAAGTGGTCGTCCCAAGTCACATTTCGGCCACCGTTGGGGAGCTCGGATTGGAAAGATGGTTTTGGTGCATCCATGTTGCGTGCCTTGACCATGATCCAGATAGCTTTGAATGCATCGGTGATAATTGTGCCGTGCGGTGGCTTAACAATGTAGCGTTTTCGGCCGAGGATCAAAATTCCAGTTCCGACAAAGAAGATGAGTGTGCACATCAGGTACGCAGACCAGAAACCAATGTCTCTTTCCATGAAGGGAGTTGGGATGGTAGCCAGACATCCAAAGTTGATGCAGCAGTAGAAAATCATGTAGATACGCTGGATGGTAACAGCAGGATCAATGATCACACGCTCACCTTCTTTTGTCGTCGAAATAGCCATCCGTCGTCGAGTATACTGATCCGCAATGAGTGGAGATACATTTGATTTGATACCTCCGGTTCCCAGACCGATAATGATGACTGCAACGATAAACCCTCCCAGACCTGCTCCATGTTTCAGGGCGATAGGAAGTGAGGTGAAGAGCAACACGAGCAAGCCCACAGCATAAGTAATGCAGAAAAGCACAATCGTTTTGTACTTTCCTAGATATTGATCCGCAATGATGGCGCCGACAAGTGGAGTAACTGGTCTAGGATTAGTCGATAATTATCAAACAAAATTAGCTTATCATACTGTAGACTTACCGTAGCACCAGAACTGGAAGAAAGTGGTCAATCCAGTGGCTCCTTGGTGGCCAAGACCTGGAGGGATTCAGCATGCGTCAGATAAGAACAGGCAAGGCGTAACCTTACCTAAAGCCCCTCGACCTAAACTGCCATCCAAAGGTTTTTGGACGTAGTTCTGGAGAAGTGAGCTCAACCCATAGTATGTGAAGCGCTCGCAGAACTCGACGATAGCAACAAGCCAGATAGAGACGCTGAGCGGATCGCTGACATGTCTCAAGGTAGCTTTTTCGTAGTCTGTTGGCTCTTCACCGTCAGGTGTAACGTATTTTGGATCGTCAATATCCACCTCCACGTCCGAGTCTCTGTTAACGACCACTTCGGTCTTCTCCGACTCGACCACGGGGATGGGCCTAAGTAATCATGAATAATTTGCTAGTAAGTAGAGTCAGAGAGGCCAATTACTCACTCTGGCAACGGTTGCTTATCGTCGGCCATTGTATTGAACGGCCTCGAAATGGGGGTTTCCTCGGAATTGGACCTTTTCACTGCACCCAGAGGACTTGAGGGGGACGATGTACCATTTTCTCAACGTTCGGGTTTCAAGGGAGCAGGGGCTCTATATAGACCCTCGCGGCTCATAAGATGGCAATGACTGTTCACGGAATAGCGCAAGACAGTTTTCGCCCAGGACTGTGGAGGTTGGGGGGCCCACCAGCAAGCATTCGATCGTTCCAGGGATGCTGGACGTTGTAACCCACCGAAAAAGCCGATGCTCACCTGAGTAACCTGGAGGCAAACACGATCCCGAGCAAGGGGAACCGTGAGTCGAAGCCATACTATTCGGATTGAAAGCCGAAACGCAGTACTCCGTAGGAATGGCGAAAACAGTAGTTGAGAATTTAGTTGAACAAATTACAGCTCTCTATTTTCCGAGAACGAGCAGTCGTGGGTCGCTAGAAACCCTTTTTTGAGGGTCCCGAGTGTAGTTTCCATGGCGTCAAGATGAAGCCCACCTGTACAAACCGAGGCCATCCGGTGTTCCTGGAGACAAGATCGTTTAACTTTTCATGGCCTTCCAGAAAGACTCCAGCGCGAGGAGGCGAGATTCAAATCCACAAACAATTAGTAAAGTATTCGCAGGGTGCTGAAGTGCCGAATCCTTCTCGTCGCTTTACTCGCGGTCAGCGCAGCATCAGACGACGAAACAGATAGCTTTCCCAGAGGCCATTGGCCCATCGGTGCAGGCCGGGGGCTCGATTGGACGGAAAACTCGAAGCTAGGAGCAAGACAAGCAACGCCAACGATGCCCAAATGTCTTCTGGAAAACAGATCATTCCGCCGCTTCCATGGGTCTCCTTGCTAGATGGACTTGGCATCTTCAGCAGGCCACGAGACACTGGAGACAGGACGTTTCATGAATCTCCAGCGAGCCAGGGCCAGCAGTCGGAGGATAAAGCGAGTCTCCGCTTCTTTCACAGTTCGACTGGATCTACTCCGTAGTGTGGAATTGTTCTCCGGACTTCCCGAGAAGCAGAGCCCGAGCAGCGAGCGCGGGTTTGGCGTCGATGTCATACCAACAGAATAGCCCCAAAAGAGGTGCTCAAGCACGCAGCAAGCGGTGCAACATGGGCTTGAACTCCGTGGTGCGTCTTTTCCGTGTTCAGTGCGGCCGGAAATAGCCGTGATGGCAGTCCAATGCCTGCCCTGCTTATCTTTGATTGCCAGCGGGCTTTCTGGTTTGAAAGTGAATCGCGCTGGGCATGAAATGATCCCTGTCCTGGCCAACGTTGCTCTCTGGATCCTGACTGGTGAAGATCTGGCGTGAGCGCTGTTTAGCGAAGCTGCGATGGGCAGGTCGCAAGAAATTATAACAAAACTAATGGTAGTTAGGATAAACCTGGGGACCCCGGACTGCCCCCAGGGATTGGTCGACCCTTGTCCTTGATACGAACGCCGGATGCCAGGATGCAAGATGGTTGACCAATTCCGGGGAAGACGCGGAGAAATGGAGGGTTGATCGGGAAGTTGGTGCGAGGAAGACCAGTCGTCCACTCTTCGACAAGAACAAGGTCACGATCCACGAGGCAGTTGGAGAAATGATAGTAATCGTCTGGAGTCGAGATGCTCGCAGACTAAGCCGTCGTGATGATGCAAAGATTCATCTGCTGGACACCAGACCCCACTCAGTGACTCGTATGAGAAGCTGATATCCACCTGCTATCGACCCTTCGCAAGCGACAGATGCTCCATCGCCATCACGCAAGTAATAATAATGGTTAATCTTGTGTTAATGAAAAATTTCTGCTGAATTGCCAGCCTCCAAGCGTCCATCGCGAGAAAAGTTTATTAGTCTGAAAAGTTGGGAGATTTTCAGTCATGGCCCCTATTCCTAGTGAATCTTCAAAGGAGCTTTTCATTTTACAGGTACAGTGATGATTTGTATAGTGAACAAGAAGTTCATAGCGCCGCGCTTCACGCGGCGAACCAATTGTAAACTGTCCTCATTAAACCCTTTTATGATTCCTTTTCCATCAAATAATTATAGAGTAAGAGATGCCAGACCAGATCACTGTGGCCTTCCAGGCACCTAGCTTGCTTTATAGCTATTCAGATGATATATTAAATGAAGAGTAATAGTAATCTATAATAAGAGAACAGTTCACTTATAGAAAAACATTTAATTAAATCATATATTAATAATTCTAGAAACAGCAGATCTTCTAGCATTCTCTAGTATTAATTCATTCTATATATACTTATCATTATAAATATAAAAAATTCAGGCATGTATAAAATTATCAGATACTAAAGATTTTTATCATATAATTATTTTAACTGAAGATTTCATCAAGCAGATAAAGAGTTATATTATCAAGATAATAGTATTAAATTAGCTTCATGTCTAGTAAGTTTAGTAAAAGTCATATTAATTATAAAAAGATTATAAAAATAATTAAGATATTTATAATAAATAAGAATAAAAAGCAATATCTGCTTAAAAGTTACTATATATAGTAATAAATCTCTTATTAAAATTATTAAATCTATTTCTTTTAAATGATATAATCTTTATCTTTAAGCTTTAAATCATCTAAGTTTATATCTAAAAATTACCAGTTAGTATTAGATTTTAAGAAAGAAGTAAAGAAAAAGAAGAAGAAAAAGAAGAAAAAGCTACTACTATTAATACTACTCTTACTACTACTTATTCTTAAGAAAAAGATTTTATTAGAATTAGACTCTAGTATTAGAAAAGATTTTAATAAATCTACTCTTAAAAGCTATAGCAAGTAGTTAAGAATCTTTCTACTTAGAGTTTAAAGATATTACTTATTATTCTTATTATCTAATAATATATTACTTAACTTTAACAGAATATTAGTAGTACTAGTTATAAGAAAAATACTAGTTAAGATAATTAGAGAAGAGATAGCTATTACTAAGTTAGATAAGCTAGCATTCAGACTTTTAAACTTATTATAGATTTATTTTATAGAAAATATTATTAGATTATTAATTCTACAGAAGTATTTAATACTACTATAGACATTAAAATCAGCAGATAGCTTAATTAATATAAAGATTAATACTAATAGTAATAGTATTTCAGGCATATTTTTTCTAATATTAGTAAAGATTATAAACTTAGTTAAAATAGAGAGAATAGCTTCAAAGCTTAGCTCTAGCAGATATAATAGAAAGAAATAATAATTATTATAATTAAAAAAAATTATAAAGTCTTTATAAATCTAAACATTCTAGCTTACTTAGAGAGTTAGAATATTTATCTAGTAAGAATTTCCAGACATCATATAGTAGATATTAAATATAGTAAAGTTAATATCTAGATTCTAAGAATTTATATTATATTAATAGTAGTAAATAGTAATAGTAAAAATATAACAGATTTTATCTTTAATTAGAATAACAGTAACTCTTTTATTAAATAATATTTTTATATTAGATATGATAGTATAGTTAATATAGTCTATAGCTTTAGAATTTCTAGATAGCACATGAATAATATTAGCATTAATTAAAATAATAGAATTTATCAGATTAGTATAGAGTATATATATAATATCTATAAATTTAATAAAAGTACTCTTAGAATGAAGCTTCTGGTGCAGATTATAAAAGTTAACTTTAATAAAGATTATATTAAGATAAATTATCTAGATAAGTAGAAGATTACAGGTGTTATTAATCTCAGCTATAAATTTAAGATTAAAGCTATATAAATTAGATAATAAGTAGAGAATAGTAGCAGAACTGAAAATAATAATAAAAGTTTAAATACTAGTAACAGATATAGCTATAGTTAGATATAAAGTAGATAATTAAAATTAAATTAATTAAAAACTTTTAGATACACAGAAAGAAGATAATTAAGATAATACTAATAATACTAATAGTTTAGATAGATATTTAAGTACTTGTAGATAGATAATATTTTATATAGATTAAGACTATTAATAATAATTTTTAATCTCTCTAGTTTTTTTAGTCTTTCCAGTCTTCTTAGCTTCACCAGTAACAGAAATATTAGAAAGCTTAAGAGTCGCAGATAAAGCTAATATTTCAGATAATATTAGTAAATTTAATAATATATTAATATAAATAATATTAATAGCCTGTAATAATATAATATAAAGCTGTCTATAAATAAAGATAAGTAATTTAAGATTAATATTAATCTTCTCTAATAATTAGTCTTATGATTTATTAATAATCATAGTAAATACAAGATATATTAGAAATTAATATTAAAAAACTCTATAAAAGAATTCATTCTTATTATTACTAGAATACTAAATTTAATATAAAAAATATATCTAACTATAAAATTAACTATTATTAATTTTAATCTTAAAATATTTCTAAGTAATCTAATAACAGTATGAGTTAGTGAAACTTTATGTAAAATAGATAAGAGATTAATTAATGAGCAGAAAGACTTAGTAAACTAAATTAAATAAAAGTAACATATCTTTAATAAAATTAGCTATATTTTATTATAGAGATTCTTTATTAGATTTAGATTATATAAGAGTATTAGAGATATCTTAAGCTTAAGCTTTATAACTAAAACTAAAATAATACTGAATTTAAATATATATAGAAATTTCTTAATTATCTCTTCATAAATGTGATTATTAGAGTTAGTTATATTAATAATATAGTAAATAAACTCTTTATTTAGAATTTAAGTAAGAAAGTAATTATTAAGCTTATAAATAGTCTTATTATAAGTAGAGAGAATGATATAACTTATAAAATAGTTAGCATGTAGATAAGTAGTACTAAGATCTGGAAATACTTAGATAGTAAAGATATTAAAGTTAGTAAAATAGTAAATATAATCAGATAATTAAATAGAAATTTATTTATTTAAATTAGTAATAATTTATAAAAGTTAGTAAATAAATATATGATTATCTAGAGTAGTATTCTAAAAATATATATTCTTATAAAGAGCAAGATACTTTAAATAATACTAGATAATAATATTATAAAGAGTATTATTAATAATATCTTAATTAGTAGCATGTAAGATTATAAGTAAAATTTACTAAAAATCTTCTTTAAGTATAGTAAAAAGATTATTAAAGAGAAGCTCATACTACTAAACATTCTAAAGCATATAATTAATAATATTAAAAATATTTTTCTTAGTTATAAATATCTTATTTTAGATAAGCATGTCAGTTATTACTAAGAGCTTCTCTAACTATAAAGAAGAAAAAATATAATAAGAGAAGTATTTAATTATAAAAATTAATATATAGAAATATTTATAAATAGTATAATCTTCTAGTAGTAAGATAAAAGTAATACTAGTAAAGATAATATAGAAAATAATTTTACTCTTACTTTAAAGTCAGATATAAATAGTATAATATATAAAAATCTTATTAGTATTATTAAAGTTATTAAGAAAAAAGAAAGCAGTCTATAGTTCAGATTAATAAATATCTAATATATAATTATAGATTAGATATTATTTATAATTTATATAGTTCTTAAGCTTCAGAATTTTAGCAGTAAGAACTTCTCTATTATAGATAAGTTTAGTAATAATAAGAGAGTTTATAGAAGCATCTTTACTAATCTAGTTATTACTAAATATAAGTAAGTTATAGTTAGTAAGAGATTATTTATCATAAATTATAAGATAGTATAAAGTATAAAGATTAAGATCATGAGTAGTTTCTATTAAAGATTATTTATTAGAATAGAATAAGTCTTTAAACTTAATATAGTAAGATAAATTATTATATAGATTATTAGTAAATTTATTTCAGATGTCTAAAGTAGCTTTCTTAATTAAGTCTTTATAAATTATAGCAGATATAAATATAAATTATAAAGCAGCACTAGTATATAAAGTAGTAATCTTCTTAAAATAAAACTTCTAATTATTATTATAGATAAGAATATTAAGAATATAATAAGCTTTCTAAAAGATATTATAAATATAATTATTAATTATTTAAAGCTCTTTAAAGAACTTTAGCTCTCTTATTATAATAAGAAGATATTAGATATAGTAAACTTAGTGCATTAAGAAGAGAGATAGTATATAATCTATCTAGTTACTAAAAATCTTATACTTTTTCTAGAAGTAGAATCTAAGTAAGATTAAGATTAGTAATAGTAGTATAATTAGTAAGTCTAAAAACTAGATAATAGTAAATTAGAAGACTAAGTAATTACTTAAAATTCACTAATCTTTTATTTTACTAGTAAATATTTAGCATCTTAGTATATAGTAGCATCTTATTCAGATGAGCTTAATTATAAGTAAAGAAGCTTAGTAATATGAAAATCTAATAGTTAATAACTTTAAACATCTGCTTAGAATTAGCATCTTCATTTTATGATATAGACTGCTAATTAAAAAGATAAATAATAAACTAAGTAACTAGAGAATAATATAAATAAATAAAATAATTAAGCAGATTTTAGACTATCTTTAGCACACTCATATAATAGTTACTAATATAGTTCTTAATCTTATTAATACTAGTATTAAATTTAATAATAGCATGATCAGAATTCTTATGCATGTACTTATAGAAATACTTAATCAGACTTATTATTTCATAACTCTTATTATTAATATAAGTATTAAACATCTTAGTAAGAAATAGAATGTTAGATATAATTTATTTATTACTAATCTTTATAGTTTCTTCTCTACTTTTATTAGATATAGTATACTAAGATTTATCTGAATGATGATATTTAGCATAATAGTTTATAATAATTATAATTTCATTCTAAAAGAGCTTAAGAAAGTATTTACTACAGAAAATAGTCTTTTTATTAGTATTAAGATAGTAGAAAGTATTAATACTATTATTTATAGTACTATAAGATCTATAAATAAGATATTATATAATAGTATTCTAGTAATATAGTAGTTATTTCTTATCTATCTTAATAGTTAGTAGAAAGTTCAGGCCTAGGAGCTTAGCATAGAAAAATTTATTAATATATATAGAATTATTCTAATCTTTATTAATTTAAAATAGATTATGTGAATGCAGAAGATTATGTTTTTAATACTTAATTATCTGAAGCATAGTAAATTAGTAAGTAATAGTAAGTAAAGAGAAAAAACTAATATATCTGAATATAAGCTTAATAAGAGCTAAAGTATTCTTGCTTAAAGCACTTAATCATAGCTTTATTCTTTATATAAAAGATATAGTATATTAAATCTAACTAGTTATTCTAAACTTATAGAATCTAATTATTATTATTAGTATAAATAAGCTTATCTTTAATCTTCTTTTACTAAAGATTAGTAGTGAAGATAATAAAAAAAGCAGATTTATTCTTCTTCTAAAGAATAGCAAGTATATTCTAATAATAATTCTAGATATCTTAAGTATTACTCTTAAAAATTACAGATAAGATTATTTTAAAATTTATTTAAGAAGAATTAATATTTTTATTAAAATGAATTCTTATACTAGTATAGAGATTAGCATGAATCTTTAACTAATTAAAGTAATAATACTATAGATATTAAGATTAATAGAAGATCTAGATATTTATTAAGAATTACTAAAAGAGAGCTGCTTTCTAATATAGAATATTAAATAAATTAAGCTAGATATAGACATGCTAGTAGTAGAATATAAGAATAGTAATTTTTTTATGCTAATAAATTCTACTCTTAATTATAAGATTAGAGAGCTTAATATCATAACTATAACTATAATTACTAGTAGTATAAAAAAATATACTATAGAGACAGATATAGTAGATATTTAAAATGCATAAATATGTATTATCTACTAACATAATTCTAAATAGCATTTAGAGTAATAATAGAATTAAGAGATAATTTATCAGATATAGTAATAAGCTAATTAATTATAAATATATTCTCTTACTAAGCACGAGCAGGAACTTCTTTCAGATATAGTATAATATCATAATAACTTATATAGTTATATTTATAAGAAATATCTAGCAGAAATCTGAAAAGCTTATTATTTATCTAGCTAATAGAAAGATTATATTACTAGTCTTAAGAAATATCTTTAATAAAGCAGATATAGAAGAAAAATCAGAAATAGCTTAAATTATTATTAGTAGATAAAATCTCTTAAATCTATATAAATAAGCTAACTATTATACTAAAATTAAAGAAAGTATAGCTAATCTAATAAAATAGCCTATAGTAAGAATTATTAATTTTAATATAGATAGTTAAACATTTCATAATCTCTCTAGCATGATAGATATAAGAACTAATAGAATTAAGATATTATAATATTACTTTTCTAGAACTAAAAAAGTATAACTAAGCAAAGATAGATTAGAAAGCTAGATAGAAATCTAATAAATTCTATAAGTAATAGAATAAATTTTAAATTTAGTAAATATAATTATGCTTATTTAAGTAAAACTAATCAGAGTAGATAGCAGATACTAAGATAAAAGTAAGAGTATTATTAATTTTATAAGCTTTATAATAAAAAGCATAAGTAAGTATGCTCTCATGACTATTATTATTAAGTTATAAGAGATTATAGATAGAAGAATTAGCAGCAGACTCTAAAATAAAAATAAGATTATTAAAGTTAAGATTATTATTCTTATAATAAGTAGCAAACTTCTTTCTTCTAACTAGCAGCTTTAGAGTCTAAAATTAGATATAATAATAAGAATAAATCATACTAATCTTATTATATAAATAAAGCTTCTAGTAAATAATCTAATTAATTAAGATAAGAAGTAGATAGAAGAAGAAAGAAGTAATAATAGCAGAGATATTTAAAATAGATAAATTAATAGTATTCTAATAAGAAAGATATATATTCACATGCAGTGAGTATAGAAAAGTAAGCAGATACTGCAAGTATAAAGCTTTAAGAGTTAAATATTAAGATTATTAAAATAATAATACTCTAAGTAGCAGAAATTATAATATAAATATTATAAGATTATAATAAAATTAATATAGTTATCTGAATGATACTTATAAGCTTACTTCTAGAATTAGCTTATAAATTAAGAGATTTAAGCTACTCTTAAATAGAGAATATATTAGATATTTAGTAAAGTAATAGTATAATAATTACAGTTCTTAGTAATATAATATTAGAATAAAAGAGAGAAAGATAGTAAGAGTAAATAAATAATCTTTATCAGAAGATAAGACAGACACACGAGATAGAATGAAGCTTAAAATATCTAATAAAGATTTAGAAATAAAAGATAGAGAATTAGAAATAAAGAGTAAAGAATTAGTAGTAATTATAATTAACATGATAACATATCTTAGAGTATAATACTTTATATTTTAGTATAAAGAATAGAACTTAAAGTAAGATAATTAGTTATTAACATTACATATAAATAAGATAGATTCATTATAAATAATGCATGAAAAGAGAAAGCTAGTAAACATCAGAAAAATAATTATAAGTTATAATTTAGATAGATAAATAAATAAAAGAGTCAGATATACTAATTAAAAAGAGAAGTATAGAATATTTATAGTTATATAACATACTAGTAAGATATTTTAACTATTAATAAAACTAAGAATGCTTAGAGTATAGTAAGTCAGAGTAAGAATATATAATAGATAGATAAAGTAATAATAAACTAAGTTTTCTAATAGATATATCTCATACTTCATCTTATATAATACTTTTAGTAATACTTAATTAATTAATATTATAATAAAATATTACTTACTTTTATTTCAGATAAGTAGTAGCTGAAACTAGAAAAAGTCAGAAATAAAGATTAATTAAGTATTACTAAAAGTACTATATAAAATAAAATATAAGAACTAAATATAAAAAAGTAAGAAATAGTACTAAATACTAATATAGATAATAGTATTATATATAATAGTATTATAAGCAAGTAATAGTAAGACATATAATAATAAGATAATAAAATAAAAGAATAAAAGTTTTAAAAGTAATAAGAATATGAGTAAAGATTTAATTAAAGTCTAGACAGCAGCACCAGAAAGAAGCTAGCAAAGCTAAATCAGAAATTTAATAAGATAAAATACTAACTAAGCAAGTCTTTAGAATCATGTACATGAATATATATATAATTAACAAGAAGTTTATAACATCATACTTTATATAATAAATTAATTATAAACTATTCTTATTAAATCTCTTTATGATTTCTTTCTTATTAAATAATTATAGAGTAAGAGATGCCAGGCAGGGCTACTATGATTTTTCAGATACTCAGCTTACTTTATAGCTATTCAGATAGTATATTAAATAAAAAGTAATAATAATCTATAATAAGAGAATAGTTTACTTATAGAAAAATATTTAATTAAATTATATATTAATAATTTCAGAAATAGCAGATCTTTCAGCATTCTCTAGTATTAATTCATTCTATATATACTTATTATTATAAATATAGAGAATTCAGATATGTATAAAGTTATTAGATACTAAAAATTTTTATTATATAATTATTTTAACTAAAGATTTTATTAAATAGATAGAGAGTTATATTACTAAGATAATAGTATTAAATTAGCTTCATATCTAGTAAGTTTAGTAAAAGTCATATTAATTATAGAGAAATTATAAGAATAATTAAGATATTTATAATAAATAAGAATGAAAAGTAACATCTATCTAAAAGTTATTATATATAGTAATAAATTTCTTATTAAAATTACTAAATCTATTTCTTCTAGATAATATAATCTTTACTTTTAAGCTTTAAATTATCTAAGTTCATATCTAAAGATTACTAGTTAGTATTAGATTCTGAGAAAGAAGTAGAGAAGAAGAAAAAAAAGAAAAAAAAGTTACTACTACTAGTATTACTCTTATTACTACTTATCTCTAAGAAGAAGATTTTATTAGAATTAGATTCTAATATTAGAAAAGATTCTGATAAATTTATTCTTAGAAACTATAATAAGTAATTAAGAATTTTTCTATTTAAAGTCTAAGAATATTACTTATTATTCTTATCATCTAATAGTATATTATCTAACTTTAATAAAATATTAGTAATACTAGTTATAAGAAAGATACTAATTAAGATAATTAAAAAAGAGATAGCTATTACTAAGCTAGATAAACTAGCATCTAAGCTTTTAAACTTATTATAAGTTTATTTTATAAAGAGCATTATTAAGTTATTAATTCTATAAAAGTATTTAATATTACTATAGATATTAAGATTAGCAGATAGCTTAATTAATATAAAGATTAATACTAATAGTAATAATATTTCAGATATATTTTCTCTAATATTAGTAGAGATTATAAATTTAGTTAGAGTAGAGAGAATAGCTTTAAAGCTTAGCTTTAGCAGACATAATAAAGAAGAATAATAATTATTATAATTAAAAAAAATTATAAAGTCTCTATAGATCTGAATATTCTAGTCTACTTAAAAAATTAAGATATTTGTCCAGTAAGAATTTCCAGGCATTGCATAATGAATATTAAATATAATAAAGTTAATATCTAAGCTCTAAGAGTTTACATCATGCTAGTAGTAGTAAATAATAATAGTAAAAATATAATAAACTTTATCTTTAATTAGAATAATAGTAATTTTTTTATTAAATAATATTTTTATATTAGATATAATAGTATAGTTAATATAGTCTGCAGCTTTAGAATTCTCAGATAGCATATAAATAATATTAGTATTAATTAAGATAGTAAAATTCATTAAATTAATATAAAGCATATATATAATATCTATAAATTTAATAAAAGTATCTCTAGAATGAGACTTCTAATATAAATTATGAAAGTTAACTTTAATAAAAATTATATTAAGATAAACTATCTAAATAAGTAAGAGATTATAGATGTTATTAATCTCAGCTATAAGCTTAAGATTAAAATTATATAAATTAGATAATAAGTAGAGAATAGTAGTAGAATTAAAAATAATAATAAAAGTTTAGATATCAGTAACAGATATAGCTATAATTAGACATAAAGTAGATAATTAAAATTAAATTAGTTAAGAATTTTTAAATATATAAAAAGAAGATAATCAAGATAATACCAGTAATACTAGTAACTCAGATAGATATTTAAGTACTTATAAATAGATAATATTTTATATAGATTAAGACTATTAATAATAATTTCTAATTTTTTAATTTTCTTAGTCTTCTCAGTCTTCTTAGCTTTACCAGTAGCAGGAATATCAGAAAGCTTAAGAATTATAGATAAGACTAGTATTTCAGATAGTATTAGTAAATTTAATAATACATTAATATAAGTAATATTAGTAACTTATAATAATATAATATAAAGCTGCTCATAAATAAAGATAGATAATCTAAGATTAATATTAATCTTCTCTAATAATTAATCTTATAATTTATTAATAATTATAATAAATATAAGATATATTAGAAATTAATACTAAAAGATTCTATAGAGAAACTTATTCTTATCATTACTAGAATACTGAATTTAGTATAGAAGATATATTTAATTATAAAATTAATTATTATTAATCTTAATCTTAAGACATTTCTGAGTAATCTAATAATAGTATGAGTTAGTAGAACTTCATGTAAAATAGATAAGAGATTAATTAGTAAGTAGAAAGATCTAGTAAATTAAATTAAATAAAAATAACATATCTTTAATAAAATTAGCTATATTTTATTATAGAGATTCTCTATTAGATTTAGATTATATAAAAGTATCAGAGACATCTTAAGCTTAAGCTTCATAATCAAGACTAAAATAATACTAAATTTAAATATATATAGAAATTTCTTGATTATTTCTTTATAAGTATGATTATTAGAGTTAGTTATATTAATAGCATAGCAAATGAACTCTTTATCTAAAATTTAAATAAGAAAGTAATTATTAAGCTTATAAATAATCTTATTATAAGCAGAGAAAATAATATAACTTATAAAATAGTTAGCATGTAAATAAGCAGTACTGAGATCTGGAAACATCCAGATAGTAAAGATATTAAAGTTAGTAAAATAGTAAATATAATTAGATAATTAAATAGAGATTTATTTATCTGAATTAGTAATAATTTATAAAAGCTAGTAGATAAATGCATAATTATCTAAGATAGTATTCTAAAGATATATATTCTTATAAAAAGTAAGATACTTTAAATAATATCAGATAATAATATTATAAAGAATATTATTAATAATATCTTAATTAGTAGCATGTGAGATTATAGATAAAATTTACTAGAAATCTTTCTTAAGTATAGTAAAAAGATTATTAAAGAAAAGCTCATACTGTTAAATATCTTAGAGTATATAATTAATAGTATTAAAAATATTTTTCTTAGTTATAAATATTTTATTTTAGATAAGCATATTAGCTATCATCAAGAGCTTCTCTAACTATAAAGAAGAAAAGATATAATAAGAAAAGTATTTAGTTATAGAGATTAATATATAAAAGTATTTATAGATAGTATAACTTTCTGATAGTAAGATAAAAGTAATACTAATAAAAATAATATAGAGAATAATTTTATCTTTACTCTAAAATCAGATATAGATAACATGATATATAAAAATCTTATTAATATTATTAGAGTTATTAAGAAAAAAGAAAATAGTCTGTAATTTAGATTAATAGATATCTAGTATATAGTTATAAACTAGATATTATTTATAATTTATATAATTCTTAAGCTTTAGAGCTTTAGTAGTAAGAACTTTTCTATTATAAATAAGTTTAGTAATAATAAGAGAGTTTATAAGAGCATCTTCATCAGCTTAGTTATTACTAAATATAAATAAATTATAGTTAGCAAGAAATTATTTATTATAAATTATAAGATAATATAGAGCATAAAGACTAAGATTATGAGTAATCTCTATTAAAGATTATTTATTAGAATAGAATAAGTCTTTAAACTTAATGCAGTAAAATAAATTATTATATAGATTATTAGTAAATTTATCTTAGATATCTGAAATAGCTTTTTTAATTAAGTCTTTATAAATTATAGCAGATATAAACATGAACTGTAAAGCAGTATTAATACATAAAATAATAATTTTTTTAAAATAAAACTTCTAATTATTATTATAGATAAGAATATTAAAAGTATAGTAAGCTTTTTAAAAGATATTATAAATATAGCTATTAACTATTCAGAGCTTTTTAAAGAACTTTAATTCTCTTATCATGATAAGAAGATACTGAATATAGTAGGCTTAATATATTAGAGAGAGAGATAGCATATAATCTATCTAATTACTAGAAATCTTATACTTTTTCTAGAAGTAGAATTTAAGTAAGATTAAGATTAGTAATAGTAATATAATTAGTAAGTCTAGAAGCTAGATAATAGTAAATTAGAGAGCTAAATAATTACTTAAAATTTACTAATCTTTTATCTTACTAGTAAATATTTAGCATTTTAGTATATAATAGCATTTTATTCAGATGAGCTTAGTTATAAGTAAAGAAGTTTAGTAATATAAAAATCTAATAGTTAATAGCTTTAAATATCTGCTCAGAATTAGTATCTTTATTTTATAATACAGACTGCTAATTAGAAAGATGAATAATAAGCTGAGTAACTAGAGAATAATATAAATAAGTAGTAATTAAATAAATTCCAGACTATCTCTAATATATTTATATAATAGCTACTAATATAGTTCTTGATCTTATTAATATTAGTATTAAATTTAATAGTAATATAATTAGAATTCTTATGCATATACTTATAAAGATACTTAATCAGATTTATTATTCTATAATTCTTATTATTAATATAAGCATTAAACATCTTAGTAAGAAACAGAATATTAGATATAACTTATTTATTATTAATCTTTATAGTTTCTTTTCTACTTTTATTAGATATAGTATACTAAGACTTATCTAGACAGTAATATTTAGTATAATAGTTTATAATAATTATAATTTTATTCTAGAAGAGCTTAAAAAAGCATTTATTACAGAAAATAATCTTCTTATTAATATTAAAATAACAGAAAGCATTAGCACTATTATTCATAGTATTATAAGATTTATAAATAAGATATTATATAACAGTATTCTAATAGCATAGCAGTTATTTCTTATCTATCTTAATAGCTAATAAGAAATTTAGATCTAAAAGCTTAGTATAGAAGAATTTATTAATATATATAGAATTATTCTAATCTTTATTAATTTAAAACAGATTATATAAATATAGAAGATTATATTTTTAGTACTTAATTATCTAGAAGTATAGTAAATTAATAAATAGTAATAGATAAAGAAAAAGACTAATATATCTAAATATAAGCTTGATAAGAACTAAAGTATTCTTACTTAAAGTACTTAATTATAGCTTTATTCTTCATGTGAAAAATATGATATATTAAATCTAGCTAATTATTCTAAACTTATAGAATCTAATTATTATTATTAGTATAAATAAGCTCATCTTTAATCTTCTTCTACTAGAGATTAATAATAAAGATAATAAAAAAAGCAGATTTACTCTTTTTTAAAAAATAATAAGTATATTCTAATAGTAATTCTGAATATCTCAGATATTACTCTTAAAAGTTACAGATAAAATTATTTTAAAATCTACTTAAAAAGAATTAATATTTTTATTAAGATAGATTCTTATACTAGTATAGAGATTAGTATAAATCTTTAGCTAATTAAAGTAATAATACTATAGATATTAAGATTAATAGAAGATCTAGATATTTATTAAGAATTACTAAAAGAGAGCTGCTTTCTAATATAGAATGTTAAATAAATTAAGCTAAATATAGACATGCTAGTAATAGAATATAAGAATAGTAATTTCTTTATACTAATAAATTCTATTCTTAATTATAAGATTAGAGAGCTTAATATTATAATTATAATTATAATCATCAGCAGCATAAAAAAAACATACTATAGAGATAGATATAGTAAATATTTAAAATATATAAATATATATCATCTACTAGCATGATTCTAGATAGCATCTGGAATAATAATAGAATTAGAAGATAATTTATTAGATATAATAGTAAGCTGATTAATTATAAATATATTCTCTTACTAGATACAGACGAAGCTTCTCTTAAATATAATATAATATTATAATAGCTTGCATAATTATATTTATAAGAAATATTTAGTAGAAATCTGAAAAGCTTATTATTTATCTAACTAATAAAAAAATTATATTACTAATCTTAAAAGATATCTTTAATAAAATAAATATAAGAAAAAAGTTAAAGATAGCTTAGATTATTATTAGTAGATAAAATCTTTTAAATCTATATAAATAAGCTAACTATTATATTAAGATTAAAAAAAGTACAGCTAATCTAGTGAAATAGCCTATAATAAGAATTATTAATTTTAATATAGATAGTTAAATATTTTATAATCTCTTTAACATAACAGACATGAGAATTAACAGAGCTAAGATATTATAATATTACTTTTCTAGAACTAAGAAAGTATAACTAGATAAAAATAGATTAGAAAGCTAAATAAAAATTTAATAAACTCTATAAGTAATAAAATAAATTCTAAATCTAATAAATATAATTATGCTTATTTAGATGAAGCTAGTTAGAGCAGATAGCAGATACTTAAAATAAAAGTAAAAGTATTATTAATCTTATAAGCTTTATAATAAAAAGCACAGATAAGCATGTTCTCATAGCTATTATTATTAAGTTATAAAAGATTATAAATAGAAGAATTAGTAGCAGACTCTAAAATAAAAGCAAGATTATTAAAGTTAAGATTATTATTCTTATAACAAGTAATAAACTTCTCTCTCTAACTAGCAGCTTTAGAGCTTAAAATCAGATATAATAATAAGAATAAATTATACTAATCTCATTATATAAATAAAACTTCTAGCAGATAATCTAATTAACTAAGATAAGAAGTAGATAAAAAAAAGAAGTAATAATAGCAGAGATATTTAGAATAGATAAATTAATAGTATTTTAGTAAGAAAGACACATATTTATATGAAGCATAGAAAAGCAAGTAGACATTACAAGCATAAAGCTTTAAGAGTTAGATATTAAGATTATTAAAATAATAATACTTTAAGCAGCAGAAATTATAGTATGAATACTATAAGATTATAATAAGATTAACATAGTTATCTAAATAATACTTATGAGCTTATTTCTAGAATTAGCTTATAAATTAAGAGATTTAAGCTACTCTTAAATAGAGAGTATATTAGATATTTAGTAAAGTAGTAATATAATAGTTATAGCTCTTAGTAATATAATACTAAAGTAGAAGAGAGAAGATAATAAGAATAGATAAATAATTTTTATTAGAAGATAAGATAGATATATAGATAGAGTAAAGCTTAAAGCATCTAGTAAAAATTTAGAAATAGAAAATAAAAAATTAGAGATAGAGAGCAGAGAATTAGTAGTAATTATAGTTAATATAATAACATGTCTTAAGATATAATACTTTACATTCTAGTATAAAGAATAGAACTTGAAGTAAGATAATTAGTTATTAACATTACATGTAGGCAAGATAGACTTATTATAGATAATATATAGAGAAAGAGAGCTAATAAATATTAGAAAGATGATTATAAGCTATAATTTAGATAGATAAATAAATAAGAGAGTTAGATATATTAACTAAAAAGAAAGTATAGAATATTTATAATCATGCAATGCACTAATAAGATATTTTAGCTATTAATAAAGCTAAGAATATCCAGAATACAATAAGTTAGAGTAAGAGTATATAATAAATAAATAGAGTAATAGTAAACTAAGTTTTTTAATAGATATATCTTATACTTTATCTTATATAATACTTTTAGTAGTACTTAACTAATTAATATTATAATAAAGCATTATTTACTTTTATTTCAGATAAGCAGTAGCTAAAATTAGAAGAAGTTAGAGATGAAGATTAATTAAGCATTACTAAAAGTACTATATGAAATAAAATATAAGAACTAAATATAAGAAAGTAAAAAATAGCACTGGATACTAATATAGATAACAGCATTATACATGACAGTGTTATAGATAAGTAACAGTAAGACATGTAATAGCAAGATGATGGAATAAAAGAATGAAAGCTCTAAGAGTAGTGAGAACATGGATAAAGATTTAACTAAAGCCTGGGCAGCAGCACTGGGAAGAAGCCAGCAAAGCTGAGTCAGAAATTTGATGGGGTAAAATGCTGACTAAGCAAGCCTTTAGGGTCGTGTACATGGATATGTATATAATTGAAATGAATTCATTATTGTTGCTTGATGAAAGAGAAAGGAAGATGTATATATTTACACCCGATCTAATATGCATAGACTCCAGCAAGCATAAAATCACAGTCTTAGCCTTACAACATACCTCCGCAAGCGTGCCATAAGAATTTTGGGCTTAAAGAGAACGATCAGAAAAAAAGAAAAAAGGGGGAGAAATGCGGAGAATTATAAAATAAACGGGCTGGTGGCAGCCCCGGTCAAGGAGTAAATGGGTGGCAGACATCATAATATCATGAGAGCAACCCGCCAGGGAAGACCCATGGACTCTTGTGTCGAATCGGGAACCAAGCATTCCGTGCTCCGTAAAGCGAGTCATTATTATGTCGCCTTTTTCTTCTCCTCTTCTTTGCCTTTCTCCTTGTCCTTGCCCTTCTTTTTCCCGAACCTTTCGTTCCACCTCTCCGAGATTGCGTCCTTCAACCTCTGCCAGCGCGTCCTGTTTAGCCGGTTGCTAAGCTGGCGGTAGTTATACATCTCAGCCCAACAGTCTCTTCCCCATTCACATCCAGCCATGTTGACCAAGAAATCGCGATGCTTTTCCTGGTAGTGTATACCCAGATTAGTCCCGTCACCGCAGGCTCCGGGAGGGAAAGAGTTCATTCTCCGCTGCGGGACGAACGCCACATGAGGTCGAATCCATGGCTGGTTGGCATATAGATGTTCCAAGCTGTCTTGCTCTTTATGCTCCCATTCCATATGTTTCTGCTCGTAGAGGACCGGATCCCACCAGATATCGAGCAGACGATCAGTCCACGCGCTGCGTCGCAGCATAAAAGACCCGAGGTTGAATCCCGAACAATCTTGCGGTACGACCATGTTAATGGACTCTTCTTTGCCGTCGCCTTGGGCCGACCGACAGACAGGATCAAGGTAGAAATCACGGCGCGGATGGGTGATATTAAGGGGATTATACGTGTTTATGTCGCGGTACGTTTTTTTGCCAAGGTTATGTAGAATATGCTCCTCCACCGACAAGGAAGGTTCCATAATAAAGGTATGTAGATCGAGCCACCAGAACCTGCAGTTTCAAGTCAGTATCGCCGTTTTATCAGCTTTATGATAGTTGAGTCTGAAGTACCATTCTGCCTTTGGATATTTTCGCAAAGCTGAGCGAATCGTGTCAACCTTCTCCCAGCTCTCACGCCATTCGTGGGCATATCGTTTTTTAGTCACCATGTTGACGATTTCCAACTCGTAACCCCATCGCTTGACATATGCTCGTTTGTTACGTAGACTATCTCGTTCAATTGCCCATTCACGGGCACCCTTCCATTCCATTACTCCTCCGCCAATATTTGATGCGACTATTAGAACGATTTTTTTGCCTCCGCCCCAAGACGACCTTCGGTATGCTTCATAAGTAGCTGGGTAGCATTGAAAAGTTTTAGTGGTATGGTCTACTAAGAGTTGTGAGCAGAGTCAATGACTTACGTTGAGAGAGCAGTAGCCAGAAAAGAAATGCTAATATCAAAAAGAGTAATAATTGAATTCGTTTTCGTCGTAGAAGGTTCCCCAATAATGTTTTGAGGTGGCTGAAGAAAGATCCGCCATTGGGAGACCATCGTCCGCGACCGAGCTTCTCTTTTTCTCCGTAGGCGGGAGTCATACGAAAGCGCGGTAAACTCGCGGATATTTTTCGCCGTTGTCTCGAGAAGAATCCATTGTTTCGCGTTGAGAAAGAAGGATAGCCTTTGACTTGATCACTTTTGGCCTTTGCAGCTGCCCAGGCTGCTGCAGATGGTCCTGTTGGGCCCATTGACCTCGAGAACATGTCACCTCCACCATGTGTATCGCCATAGGTCTTCCGCGGAGTGGAATGGCCACTGCTCCCGGTACCGGTGTTTAATCCAGGACTAGACCATCCTCCCCCGGGCCGCGGTGACGGCGATCGCGATAAGGACATAGGCGAATCCCCAATCGCTGACGGGGTGCCTGGAATGGGAGAAAGGGTGTTCTGCGAGCCGTTGCCGCTATGGTAAGAGCTGGCTAGGACGTCGGCAGCGTTGGAGGGCCGGAGGTTTGGCGGGCGAGACGCGGATGAACGTCGCCTTTGGTGTGAACCCAAGGGTTTGTGATCTGACGACGATGAGGAAGCCAGGATGAAGAGCTCTCCCGCGATGTGGAGAGGTCCGCTGCGAGACGACAAGAGGGTGCTGAGGTTGGACGGAAAGGGCGAGTGAAAGCCGACTGCAAGAGGCCAATTGAAGGCGACAGCCCCCTGAATGCGAGCCTCCTCAACCGGACGGTGCTTCTCAACCTCCCTGATTCCCGGAATCCCCACACAGTGCCTGCTGAATCCTCAATCCCAGCTGTGTGTTGAAGGGCGCGGAGAGCGATGTTGCTGGTTCACGAAGGGCGACGAGGAACGAAGTCGGGGAAAACACGTGGCAAGCCTTATTGAGACGCTTTTGGGGTCGTTCGCAGGTCGCTTCTTGCTTTTTCTGCCGTTCGAGGTAATGCGGGATACTGTTGTGTACCGTTCACGATCGGATGGTGCAGGAGCGCAATTGTGGCCTTGTCTCCTTTCTCTGCATGTCCTGGGAAAAAAATTGACTAGGATTAATTAGCCTAAAGGTCTTGGAGACCATTTAAACAGCCATTGTGGGGCGTCGACCATACCGACAATCAACTGGTGCGATTGATGGAAAAGATGGCCAGCTGCCGAACCGGCGCGAGGGCGAGCGAGTTGTGAGTTGGCTCGAGAAAACGACGTATTGACGAGAGAGCTGAGATACAAGCGCAAGCTGGCCACAGAATCTCCTGGAGAAGTTTATATTGACCGTGTTGCGATTAAATTTAAGGCTCGAGTGGGTGTTATTCTTAGCGTGCCAACCGCCAATAAAGGGGCAGCACAGCGCAGCACAGAGGTTCTTCAAGCCCGAGCCAATCCTTAGGGCATCGTTTTGGCGCGACAACGCCTTGTGGTACTGATGATGGCAGAGAAAAGGATGATTATTGATGGGAGGAAATCGCGAGATAAGGGATACACTGGGAGCAGCGTCGCCCAACTGACTACGGAGTACGATTTGCGCCGTCACCGACCATGCTTTGCCATTAGCCCGAAAAGATACCCAGCTGAATCTTCGGAGCCCGCGAATAAAACGTGAGCCACTGCTGAGGAGTCTGAAGAAGCGAACTATTTCTGGAGTCATCTAGCCACTTCGGGACATTTGGGAGGGCTGGCGAGACTCAAACTTCGCGAAGGTCTTGAACTCAATAATATACCACTCTGGCACTTCCTGGTCTCTGCTGGGCTTCTCACGACAAGGTATAGAGAACAAGGGCATATCGCATCAATATAACGGGCATGCTCTGTGTTCGCCTTTCAAATGAGCCCACTCCGCTCTCAAGCGATGATACAGCCGCCTGTACTCCGCAGACGAGAAACAAACAATCGATGCCATCCGGTAAAGACTTCGCAAGATATTTTTTGTGACTGCTAACAATGTACTTCGTACAGCGAGTCGGATAAGATATGGGATCCTCCCGAAAACCATAAACAATGGAGTTGCTCTTGGTTCTGATGCAGCGATTCCTGTTAAATTAAATTATTGCAACTCTCGATGACGAGCAGGCAGCTCTTTGCCCGCTTACAAAAAATCTTAAGCTTCCTTCGCTATCGGTGTGGATACTCTGTAGATTGCGGTCTTTATAGGCCTAGATATGCATCTTAACAGTTCGTCGTCCTCGTCGTCCTCCTTTCTCCTTTCCGACTAGCTAAATATCCATCCTTCAGATCTCTTTTTGGCCGCAAGTGCCAAACGGAGGCTGCAGGTGATTGGCTGGTGCAATCGCGCTTTCATCGGTACATGAAGGCTTTGATTGGCTGATTGGGAATGATGTATCACGTGAGAGGCTAGTGTTAATAAGAGAGTTTCATATCAGGTGACCTCCCTCGGAAGAGGAATCTCTTTATTCCGTATACCAAGTGCAGCTGTGAGTGCGGCCACGGCTTGAGGATTCATCAATCGACCGCCATTGTCGTCAATTAGCAGATTTCCGTCAAGATTGAATACGTACCACCGTTGCTTTGCCTATTTATCGAATACTATCATATCAAATTGTGTCCCGCGACCATGCCCACCCCCGAATCCGCTGCTTTTCTCGCCAAAAAACCGACCGTGCCTCCAACATATGATGGGGTCAATTTCGAGGATACGGAAGCTTTACACAACGCCCGCGATGCTATTATTCGTGAGCAATGGGTGCGAAGTATGATGGCAAGACTGGTTGGAGAAGAATTGGGGAAATGCTACCGAAGAGAGGGCGTGAATCATCTCCAGAACTGCGGGAAACTACGAGGTATGATTACATTGTTCTGCTTCTTCATAGCCGATGGGAGACTGATGGCCTATATTTCTAGAAAAATACTTCGAACTCATTAACGAGCGAAAGATTAAAGGCTATCTATTCGAAGAGAAGAACTATTTCTCCAAGGACTCCAAGTCATCATGATATACCCCTCTACGCCGACCCGAGGGCGCCATGTTTACGAAATAGCAATGATAGGTGGTTGCAATGTTCGTAGATAAAAGCGGACTTTGTACCGTGCAAGCGGCTCAGGCTAACCTGCGGTACTAGCCTGGAATCGTTGCCTGTCGCATTCCCGGAGTCATGGATGATTGGATTAATTCCTTCCTGATGACCGGCAGCTTTGGCGAACATTCCTCATGTATTTCATATGTATATAAACTTCATCATATCTGGAGCCGTCTCTCTTTCTTCACTCAGTATCAAAGTTCGGCTATGAGCCTTTTTCCAGCACCTATTAATACATTATCGGGAGAAGTCCCCAGGCATGTAAGATAACATGCGACGCTCATAGAACGACTGACGCAGCAGATCGGATGCTAGAAATATCCTGGCCGGCGCCCACTTCCTGTCCTTTCGGTTTCCTCATCACTAGTTTCAACGTTACCTACGGGATCTAAATCTCCAACAGGAGCGCGCATCCGCGCAAGCTGATCTGCATCCAGTGAAGGCGGAGCGTAGGGGCCGGGCGGCGAATGTATGTCTCTGCCAGAGGGAAGATTTGATAAAAATGATGCAGACGACGGGATTGCTTGTGTATTGATCTAGTATCGTTGGTGAGGATGCAAAATGTCACTGGGTCCCGAGAATTGATAGCAACTTACTGTATCATTTATCTTCATCCATTTGACTTCCAGCATGTCGATGACCCTCCCCTCCTCTTCTCTACCTGCATCGTCTCCCCAATCTAGGACCTGCTCACCAGTTTTTGACGATGTTTCTTCTAGCCTTTTCTCCTCCTTTCGTTCGCTCCATTGCCTTTTTAGCTGAGAGAACCCCAATTTATCTTTACTCTTTGACCCGGAACCCTTATCATCGCCTTCAAGGCATGCTTTGAGTCCTAGGATCGACTTTCCTGCCCGTAGCCATGCTATGCCTTCGCCCACTTTTCCCGCTATTTCGGCATCAATCGCAAAAAACCTACAAGCTTTGGCTCGGGCTACTCTTGCCAAAAAACGCATATAATTGATAAGATCTTCGTCGACCTTCCTTCTATCTATTCCCGCACGGTCTTTCGATGACTTGCCGGACTTCACAGCACCAGCGCTGGCAGCAGCCTGTTCCGCATACTCTGAAGCTCGAACACAAAGTCTAGCAAAGAGAAGGGCCCGAACTTTAGGTATATCGGGTGATTTGATCATCCATTCTGTATCGTATTTATTACGAGACTGGATGCAAGCAGATAGGTATGCATCGTCTTTCAGCACAGCGAGTAGCGTAGCCTCAGCCATAGCTAGAGAGGCTAGAGCTGACTGCATTGATGGATCCAGATCCGGCACGACTGGCAAGTCCTGAGCATTGCCAGACTCGACAGTCATTAACCCCGAGGAGGCCAGAAAGGTATGCACGCTACTCGCAAAAAGTAGATTCTTCATTGCAACCTGAGCTGCGGCCGTCTTTTGCTCGGTTGATGGAGTAGTATTAGCATAGAGCGTACTGAGAATCTTCGTCCGTGCTAGCCAAGATAGCACACATCCCATAGTGGAGAGAACAAAGGCGACCTCAAAATCTATCCCAAACCCTTTTACCCTCTGATCCCGGCCTCCATGATGTATCATATGTAGTGTAGACACAGGTTCACTTAAGGTAGCGCGCCATTCTACTTTGATCTCGCTTTCAAGGACAATCTCGATATCCTCGCCTTCAGCGCCAGGTGCGGGGTGGGAGTCTAGGCCATGCGAGATTGCGAACAGGTACGGTATATACTCAGTGATTGCTGAGAGTATGTTTTGCAGGTTTGCAGTTCGCTGTGGAGGTGGAAGGGTCTTATGCTGCTTCAATGCGACGCGAAGGGCGTGTCGGGCGGTCGCTGCACACGAAGGGAGTGAAGGGTGGGTGGGCGACGTGAGATAGACTTGGAAAGGTAAGTGTGAAGTCGTGGGAATCGAAAATGAGAACACCATTTCTCTTTAGCTGTAGCTGTAGTTGCAAGATATTAGTCAATAATCTGTATGCCGTCTGATGTTATGAAATGCAGTTTTGTTGATCCTTCAACGGTCTTGAACTATGCAGTAGGAGGTGATTTTAGGTAGCAGCTCTTGGTCTTTGGAGCTTGTGATGTCACAAATCGCCGACCCACCAAATGCGTTACATGAGAGGACCTGAAAGATTGAACAACGCATGGTTTTCTACTTTACTTTTGTTATTCCAAAGATATCAAATTAATGAGTCTTGTTGTACAATGGCGATAGTCATAAGTGGTCATCACCACGACCAAGTTAGGAAGCTTGGCCGTGAAGAGTACTCGCAGCCCCAAACCAAGGCTTGCGTATTTGTTAAAGTTCCATATCTTCCGGTGGAGATAGACTTGATGGAGCGCTGCTCATTTCTGTGGAAGCCGAATCAACCGTGTGCTCTCTTGACCGAACCTGATTGCCCCATGCTTTTATGGATTCGACACCTCCTTCAATGATAACCGGTCGGTCATCCATATCTTTTCCGAGAACAGTTCCCTGAAACCGGGATTCCTCTCCGGTCTTACTGTGTTTCTTTTTGAGTGCTATATATGAAGGGGATCGAACCGTCAGTGGTGGATAGCGCAAAAAGAATTCTTGATATAAGAAGGGGAAGATAATTCTCACCTGCTATGTAGTCTTCCTTGCCCATGTCTTCCACCTCAACGACATCGCCTTCGCTTGGAATACAACCTGCAATCCTTCTAATTTCTGTGTTCGCAGGGCCCTGAAACCAGGACAAAAATGATTCCAGGCCTCGAGTATCTTCCCCTTCGAGCTCTTCTTCACTCAAGGTCTTTTGCGGTTTGATAGCGCCGGCATCGTAAAGCGACATTAGGACATCGTCGAAAGAAGGAATTGGCTGTTCAGGATGATTATTGAGCGCATGATCAACGGTGGAGGAAGCGAGAAGTAGAAGATACCGCGTAGTTATGTCGGTTAAGGTATCTATGACTGCGGGGCGTGCTGAATGAAAGCCGGCGGCGCGGAGGATCTGAATAACCGGCGGGCGCAAGAAGTGGTTTTGCAATTCGAGACTAGACATATCGCAGCTATTGTCGGCTAGGGAGGGGCTCTCAAGGAGGATTGCAGAAGCGTATTGCGGTTTGATATTAAAGGCATTACTCTGTGAATTGCTTGTGTATCATTGCGAATGAACATTCCTCGAACAGAAAACTCAAGTGGGGTGAAATCAAGGCCACATTCACAGAAGAAATTTTGTTATTCAAGCCTAGCAAAAGCTCAAGCGCATTCCCAGGCTTGAGACACCTTAGGTAAGTGATAGTTTCCGTATAATAATCATGGAGTCCGCTGAAGAGAGCGAGGAAGGTTCTCAATTGACACCTTTATGATCACATGATCACTTGTCTTTCCAGAGGGGTCAAACACCCAACGGCCCCGAACACCCAACAAGCACCAAATCAATCCTCAACACCCAATCTTCAAAATTCGATAAAATAATTAATAAAGTAGATATTAAAGTGACTCTTGGTGATTTAAATTCTATAATTTATGAGCGAATTGTCCGTGTGAATGACAGTCACATGACCTTCAAAAAAACCAGAGGGAGTTCAGCTACCTGATTGGCTCAATTCATGTGACCTTTGGCAATCTAGTTAACACACCAGCTTCAGATACACTACTATTTGATCTACTCTCTGTGAAGTATTATTTAATTATTTCAAGATGCTTTCTAAGAATCACATTCTTTGCAAAAAGTGTAAGAGCTTTGGAGCTATTTCAGAATTTCCCTTTCTTCTAATAATCCTGTGTGTTAATTTACATGTCAAAGGTGCCAGACCTGCCAGTCACAAAATCAGTCAAAGGTTAAAAGTCAGGCTGAGAACTTGAATTCTCAAGATCATCTTGGATCAAGATGCTATGATTCCCGATGAGTTGGCGTGGTTGGAGGACGCCGGCACTGGTAGAGGATGGTATCTCTGTCGGACCAATGACGGCACAATACCCTCCAATGATGGGCCAATCCCTTGTGTATTGTACCCTCATCTCACACAGTCCATCATGGCATGGACTAGACTTACAGAGCTCTCTGCCAACATTGAACCCAGAGACATCATAGCTCTTGGGTTTGTGGCTGAGCAGCTTCCACGTTTTGCCTCTCTTGTAGCCACGTCTTGAGTGATTTGGCGACAAGACTCGCAGTATTACAGTCCGGTCCGGCTCGAGCTTCGTCCAGGGCCGGTGTTCAGTCTCGTAGGTGTCAAGTACAGCTATTGGGGCAACCTAGGTGGGCGCGTGGTCATGGAACTTGCCGCTCGCAGGCCACAGGTCATCTGTTATATTGCCAAGCAGGGGACGCTGCTATCGCCGGCCGATATTCGCTGCCAAATCTGTTCGTCAACAAGATCCTGTGTTTTTGACAAAGGCCGACTGTGCTGGCGTGGGGACGATCACCCAGCCCTGTCAACCAACCCACTCTCATCCAGATTTGCAGCCATTGATCGAGGGCTGCACGTTTTGACTCCCACAATCGTCGAGCAGGATTTGGAGTTCTGAAAACAATTGGAATTCCATGGCACTGCGTCAATTGACAACGAACTGGCGCAGATAGCAAGAGCACTCACGGACGTGCATGAAGAGAACTCTTCCATGTCCCGAATCCAATTGCTGCCCATCATGTTCAGTACTGACTATTTCCAACATCATAAGGTTACGCGCTGGGACTTATGGTGCACACCTCATACTTGCATTCATTTTATATGTTCAGTCAAATAACTTCCCAAAAAGTATCAGCACCAAAACACCCAGAATGAGGATTAAAAAACCATGATATCTCGCCCGGTTGCTCTGCTTCAGTTACCCTTGGATCCCCAAAATTTGGTTTTCATTCTGGCTCACACTTTGTGCCGCAAACATAGTTGGTCAAGCAAGGTCTTTGAGTTTTCTGATAGCTGTTGTCCTGTCCTCATCAGGCATGATATTTGTCATTCCTGCCTCCGCCCACAATGTAAGCCGGTCCCGAGCCAACCAGGCTGCTTTTCCTCAGTTAAAACAATGTATTCGCAGCGTCGTATTGTCCTTCAATCGTGCGGCCCAGAAATATATGGTTGATAAGTCCAAGCCTGCTGCCCTCAGAACAACTCTCTCATCCTCAGTAAGCTGAGGATGGACAAACCATCCACGCCTATCAACATACTGTATTTGCGGCACGCCGCAATTGGTTAGGGTTGCTGGTCGTATCTATATCTTGGCACCCATTTTTCGACTGGCTTGCATCTGGGCTCCTTCAATTGGAGCGCGTAGCATCTGGTCACCCTGTCTCCGCCCCGCGGGACTTCGTCGTTCTCCGGGTTGACCTCGTTGCCGGAGACATCGACCTCCTCCTCTGGTACCGGAGGTTCCTCTTGGGCCGCGCCCTCCTTTGCCTTTCTCCCTGGCATCTTCCTTGTTGACTTGGCTTTCTTTGCCGGACGAGCCTTCTTCGCGGCCTTCTGCTTTCGTTTCATTGGTTGCCTAGTGGGAGTGTCGCCAGGGGTCTCCTCATCCGGATCCCCTGGAAGGACCGGGATATCTTCGCCTCTCAAAAACCTGACCGTTCGGATCCAGGTGGCATCGGGTCGTCCGATATATTCGGAAGGAAAGACACCTTCTTGGTTGCGCTGGCGCTGTACTCGTAGATGCGCAATCGCTGCCTTGATGACTTCGTCTGCGGTCCCGGGAGCCCAAATAGCGGTGTTACCGCGCTCCTGCCATTCGCGCTGCACGAATTCGATTTGCCAAACGATTTGTGCTTTTCTTTACTGCCTTGGTGATATATACCCTGTAAGCTATTATCATTAACATTTGTAAACTATTCTGCAGAAGTGACTGTCCATCCAGCATTAATAAGTGGGTCAACGGGGTCTGCAAAGCAGGTGTAAGTTGCATCGACTGTGTATTTCATGGCCAGATCAGCCCAGTGCATGATTCCACAGGCCTCTCCGAGTTGAAGGCCGTCCTGTCCAGGCTGTCCGCGACACTTCACCCTAATAAGAGCAGACCCAGAAATCCCAGGCCGCAATTTCAGGGTACTGGGGTTCTGGGAATCATTGGTGCATTTGTTGCATAGATTCCCTGGTGCAAAAAAATATAGAGATCATCAGGTGGATTTTCTCCACAGTGTTAAAGAAAGTTCTTGCCACATTCTGGCTCAAGAACATGAATTGCTGTTAACTTGAGAAATTGCTTGCCTGTGACAAAGCCGTCAATAACAAAAACATCTCCCCATCCAACATCAGAGTATGATATCAGGGTCTTTGCCATGGTATTGATATCAAGCAACTTATTACTGAATGACATCTCATCAGATAGTTTGACAAGAGCAATATAAGTTTTAGAAAGTACTTGTTCAGCATTTCCAACATGTGTATCTCCCTGCAGGATGTGTAAACACATATCATCCCCCAGCTTCTTTTCGTTATGCTTCATTGCATCTACCCAATAGTGAAAGGCAGCTAAAACCTGTGATTGATTATTCTTTTGAATCAAGATGTCTCCAGTGGTCAAGCAACCATTCTCACAGGTTAACATCAAGCTACCCATGCCAGGATTGAATGTCTTCATAAGAGAATCAGAGATGCATAACTTGTATCATCTATAACTGCATCTTTAAGTAAGTAAGAATATAAGATTGAGACTTCTTTAGCCACCTATACTCACTGTTCATTAAAGAATCATTCACATGAGTGAGGTTGAGATTCACATTCTTAAGTGAGAATGATAAGATTTCTAGCTTAGTTGTGGGGTTTTCCGTGAGATTGGACAAGCACCCTGTTGGAAGAAGCAACACTACCAACCTTTTTCACAATGAGTAGACCCCCGGACAAACACCATTCAATGAAGTGAAGGGGTAGTTAGCTGATCTCAGTAGTGGCAGCATGAGTGGTACTGATGTAGAAGATGCGGACCAGGAAACCTTTTTTGGGAATGAAGAGAGTAATGCTCTCAGTGACTTTGAATGGAAACTGATAAGTTGGGACAATTTGGTGAGGTTTGTAAGGTGGTTTATAACCAATGGGGAAGGTCATCTCCTTCCTAGTAGTGACCCTGTTAAGAACTTCGCGAAATTCAGGATAGATGTGTTGATGGTCACTTGAACAAGTGCCCAGGTTTTCCTTAACAACAATGTTGTTTTCAGGACAAGGCGTATTGGGATTTTTAGTTTTGCTGATGGGATTGGCTTCATCACTCTATGCATTGACCATGTTGTTGCTGCTAATGAGATCAGCTGACTACCCCTTCACTCCATTGAATGGCATTTGTCCGGGGGCCTACCTGTTGTGAAAAAGGTTGGTAGTGTTGCTTCTTCTGTGACCCAGGCTTCCTCAGTGACTGGTTCTCATTTAATGATAATTGCAGTGAGTATCATTGGAATTGTGATTGCCTCTGGGAAGTAAGTGATAAGCAGGATAAATAGTTTCTCTGGTTTTAGTAGAGTGGATGGCTGAAGATCATCTGCAAGCTCTGGTGTGATTTTAAAAAAGTCTACAGTATCAGCATTCAGCACTAGTACCAGAGGGCCTGCACATCTGAAAGTCAAAGATAATGGTGGATCATCCAGCCCCAGCCGGACTATAATGCATCTGGAAATGGTGAAAGGTCAGTCAGAAGGTTCTGGAGGCTCTGGCATGTATAGAATAAGCCATGGGAGTACAATCCACATGTCATAAACTCCATATCTTGTGGTCGGAAAGGCCCACAGATGTTGATAAGATTTATTGCTGAGAGCTATTGGAGCCTTGCCTGGCTCTAGAAGAGCGATTTCCTCAAAATTCAAAGCTGCTATTTCGGTATCATAGCCTGGTGTAAGATAGGCTATAGCTTTTCTCAGACTTTGTTGCGGACTCAGATTTTGCTCGCGGGTGTAGTGGTGCTTTTCGCACCTTTGCAGGACAAAATGACAGCTGTTTGCGGCGGCATCGTGCCACAGTGTAATGGTGGCTTCGCGGAGGTGTCACCGGAGGTTCCATATTTCATAAGGTGAGAGGGTATAGACTGCTGATCTGAGATAACACCTATTATAGGGATCTGGCAGCCAGCTGAGAAGGAAGGTGTATGCTGATAGACCAGCCTGCCCAGATAAACCTGAAAATCTTTGAGGAAACTTGGAGGGAACCCCCAAGAAGAGTGAAGATTCTGAAGCTACTGAAGTTCAAGTTCCTAGAATCAACAAAGAAGTCAGTGACCAGAGCCACAGACACAGAGGAATTCACCATAATGCGACCGTGTCCCTCACCCACAATTGATCTTCATCCATAATGAGGATAATGAGGCTAATGAGGTTAGAGAGGTACCTGAGGACACAGAGGATGGAAGCCTGAGGCCTAGGGTTCTCTTAAAGACACCTGAAAGCTGATTGCTGATTGCTGATTTGTTATTGGAAACAGTGGAGAGCAGTCAACATGGATTCAATTCCCTGGCCAGCACCCTGGTGGGTAGAGTCACCTCTCCAGCTCAAATGTTGATTGGCCAGTGCTAATTGACAGAGAGAAACAAAAAGAATGCTTTGCTGGATCTGAGGATCCCAGCTGAATCTTAAGGTATAGAAGAGTATTTTGATGATTATTGGCAGGGCGCGTATTGTGGGCTACTTGATATAGTCATTTGCATGAAGGTTGCGAAAGAAGGTAAATTCACAAGCTCGGCCCCTCCGCCAACTTGTCCACGAAAATCAAGGAGAATATGGATCAACTATTTCTCCGAAACTATAAGCAGATTTGATCTCTTTCCCAATATAGTAGCTTAATATAATACTCTATATTAAACAAGATTCAAGGAGTCAATTCATGCTTGTTGGGTGTTCAATTATGTTAACTATAACGTGATGATTAGCTACAAAGATAAAATTTCGAATTGATGGACTCAAGATGCTCCCGAAACATGAGACATGCCCTACAGGCTTGTCCGGTTCTGTCAAAAGAGGTTCACTCTGGTTTTGGTTGCCCTAGCTGACCGGCACAGATAATTGAGGCAAGATTCTCAATTGTCATGCTTGAAGACAGCAACTTCTGGAATGACATGCGAATCTCAAACTCCTTAAATATCCAATTACGCAGCTCAACCCCAACAAGGCTATCTACTCCATAAGAGGTGATTGGCCTCGACTTCGGTTCGATATGTTTACGGCTAATACGAAGAAGGCGGACTAACTTATCTGAGATAAGTCCAGTTGCTGTTGTCATGGCCTCGGCCTGTGAAGTTGCGGATTTGATTGTGTCAAGGTCCGATCGTCGGCACAATTGACTGTCCGGAGCCGCTGAACCAATGGATTTGAGCAGGGCTTTGAATCGCATATCTGAAATCCAATGCGCGTCGGCAAGTGGGACCTTTTGTAGCTGTGAAGGGTCCGCACCAAGAATTATATGATCTGTTAACCGACGGTTATTACTGGTGGAAAGAGCAGCTTCGAACGATTGTAAAACATCTTCTTCATCAATCATGCAGATACCCTGACGTTGAGGAGCTCCTCAACCTTACTGTTCTTAGCGACATATCCCACGTCCGACACCGTGCTAAGAACCAAGTTACATGCTTTCTGGTTCATTAAATGGCGGTGCCGGGCAAAAGAAAACAGAAATTTGTTTGCCGCAGCGTAATTCGCTTGCCCAAGTGTTCCAATCAGGCTCCCAATCGATCCAGTCGTGATGAAGAAGTCCAGGGGCACATCGAACAGGACTTGATGCAAATTCAAAGTCCCGATGACTTTAGGCGCCATCGAACTCATCCATTGCTCATGGGTCATTGACCTAAACGGCGCATCCTACACGCTATCAGCTCTAGGATGCTGAGCAATCCAATTCCAATGATCAACATACCTGGAAAGTGCTAGCCGCTTGGACAACGCCTTTAATGGGGTGTTCAATTGAAACACTTTTCACAACAAGCTCAACATCTTTCTTATCGCTAACGTTTCCTTGTATCACCTTGACAAGAGCTCCTCTGCTCTCAAGGCCCTCGATAAAAACCTTGGCAGATTTGGATTTGGAACCCGAGCGAGATAGGAACAGGAAGTGTCGAGAGCCATGGTCAAGCATCCACGATGCTATAGAACGACCGATGCCGCCAAGGCATCCAACAAGGAAATAAGTTGCCTGGGGGTCGAGCCGAGGTGTAATACGGTGTGGAGCTAATTTCATCGTTGTGTTGTTATTCTCATATGAAATGAGAATTCTCTCCTGCAATTTGTACTCCGAGAAGACTTTCACCGCGTCATCAAGCTCAGTCAAATGTTTTACCACAGATGATCCAATTGCTGAAATAGAACCCTGGCGATAGAGCATCAGGATCATTCGCAGTACGCGGCCCAGAACTTCCCGTCTGTACCGGTAAAGGTCGAGAATATCGAACGAGTAATAAGTCGAACCCTGAATCATTGGGATTGGATTTCCAAGGTGCCTACGTCCACAGGCAACAACCCGGCCGAACGGGGCAATCTGCCGACGCAGGTTTCGAGCTTCTGTTGGCGACAATCCAGCACCGAAGAGCACGTCAAATTTGACGGAACCAGCGGTCTGCGGCACAATATCATCAAGTGCTGGTAGTATGTGTGCCTCAGGTAATCCGAAAGCTGAAGCTAAGAGTGCAGGATCCTCGTCACAGTCCGTTTGAACAAATACATTGGCTCCTAGAAACTTGCCTACGTTAATGGCGGCGATTCCTTCAAGCCCCGCGTTGGCCAAAATGAGTATATTCTCGTTGGACTGGACTTGAGCCAGTTCTCTTAGGCCATACAATGCTGAAGCGTATGGCACCAGACATCCAAGTAGGTCGGCTTCGTTATCGTTTGACTTGAGCTTCGCGACAAGATCCTGTGACACTCGTTGGAACGATGCATACTTGTCAAGATTGAATCCAATCACCCTTTCACCTTGTGCATAGTGGATGATAGCGGAGCCAACCTTGGTTATCATTCCAAATACCTCACAGCTGAAACTCGATCGAATGTCTCGCCCCTGGATTGCATCAACACCATCTTTCGTCAAGGCGCTGAGAGCCACTGAAATTTCAATCTCGTGAGGCTGCAGTACCTCTTCGCTACGACTGTCTTGTTCAAAAATAATGCTATTAGACTCCACCCGAGCTACGATTGCCCTGCTGCTACTGTATGGAACTTCTTTGAAACTGGGTCGGTCAATGGAATATACCGCATTGAGATCCTCGTGAGGAAAGAGGCGGCTAATGTATACTCTGCCTTGAGCAACACAGTATTCGAATTCACGAGTGGTTTTCTCGATCTGCTGCCGTACAACCCTACTGACGGCGCGAACGGCGGTTGAAGACGAGGTGGTGTCCAGGTCCAAATCCATAGTTATGAGGTCAAGTGAAGCACTCTCGTTGACCACAGACCTCGCCAGCCCCGATACCATAGCATATTCAGGTCGTTTTCCTTGGAGAAGCCCGCCCTGGGTTATCCAGAGTATTGAGGACGTTGTGGACACAATATGTTGGATGCTGGCCAATTCAGCTGGCTCTAAGGATATAAACAGAGGTCCTTCGAGTTCCGCAACAACAATAACTCTTTCGCTTTCATTGATTATAACCCCTTTCAATGGGGAGAGACGGGATTTCCAATTCCGTTGCGAATTCCGCGATGATCTTGGACACAAGCGGCGCCGGGCTGCGTCTATACACGAAGGCAAAGGAAACCTGATCTCGTAAAGCTGAACCAATCGATATGTTGGCACATCTAGCAAGCACCAAGCCATTGTCTGAAGCAATAGGGACGAGTCCAAAGCCCCCGAGACTCGAATTCTGATTGTTTTTCAAAATAACGTGCCCCCCTGGGCTAAGTAGCTTCACAACTGAAGCAAGCATAGTCGGAGGCGACTCAACGCCGTTGACCAGAATCAGATCATAATCTCCGTGGTACTTGCCGAGAATTGGGTCGCTACAGTAGTTATTACGGGTGACACTGTTCAGTAAATCGGAATTGTATCCATCAATATCCCACACCCTTGCATCCGGATCTTTATGTAGCAATAGCTCGAGAAACCCCAGAACTCCCGTCGCCGGATTGAGATTTTGGGGCGCTAGGTCAAGATGATCGACATCACATTTCCATATTAGCTCCATGTATGGCTGTTGCAACGGGCAATTAGAGGCCTTGTGTGGTGCTGCAGCTTCATACGAAACGAATCTTGCGCCATTCATTTGCACGAGGAGAGAGCCATCACTGCCCACCAGCTGACATCCCAGCTCAAAGAGACGTGTTCCTCGCTCTTCGGCCCAGGCATAAGCTACTGCATTGGGTCTGGCGAGCTCCTCTTCATTTGGCGACCAGATCATGATCTCTTCGAATTTAACTGGCACTTTGGGAGAGGTCATTCCCTTGAAGGATCTTGCGTAGATGGAGAGCATGGCGAGCTGCAAGCAGGAGTCCATAGTGGCTGGGTGGAGGACATAGCGTGACTCTCCCTGAACAATTCCGCATTTCTGCTTGATTACCGTTTTGCTCGAAGCAACATATGTCCGGCCATCGAACGAAACCTCATCTATATCTTGAAAGGTCGGTCCATACTCCACTCCTGACGCTCTCAGTGCCCGGTAGCAGGTTTCCCCGATGACCGTCCGAGGTAGATCCGGGAATTTCTTCGGCTTCCGACCACAAATGCTAGTTTGGCTACAAATGGCGCCGACCAAAATTTCTTTTTGTAGGCCCTCTGATGAGATAGACGATAGAGCGAAGTCCCACCAATAACCTACATCCTCTTTTCCATTAATCGAGTGGCGCATTGCGAATATGGTCTCAACTCCATCGCTATCCTCTGGTACAACGAGGGCTGCTCTGAGGATTAAATCCCTAAGAATATATCTATCAACTTTGCCCGGGAGACCATTTGATTCTCGCATTCTAGTTATTGCCTCGATAGCCATAGCGAAACAAGCGCTAACCGGAACAACGACATCGCCACTTAAGCGATGATCTTTGAGCCATGGCAAATCGCCAATACGGAGCACATTTCTCCAAATAGGCTGCGTTTCGGAGCCCCCAGGAAGCAGTCGGCCCAAAAGGTCGTGTCGGTCATGGCGGGAATTACGGCGCTCAATGGAATAGCGAGGCTCTGCCAGCAGCGGCCTTGACCCACGGCTCCATTGATAGGGTGGTAGATCGATAAGTAAATTCCCTCGCTGGATACCAATGCTACCATTGGGTAGACGTCGTTCGATATGAGTCACGCAGTCCATGTTTATTGGGAAACCAAGTAAAAACAGTTCTCCTGCAAGCCTAAGCATATCAAAGGCACAATCTTGGTGGCGGTTTAGAGTCGGTAGGTAAAACAAGTCCTGAATGTTCCGCTCAGCTTTTACTTGCCTGATAGGACCGGCAAGCGTAGGATGGGGACCAATCTCGATCAACGTTTGCACAGGTAATGATAGCATTTGGCGTAGTGCGTCATAAAACAGGACCGGAGAGACAATGCTAGACCTCCAGTGAGCCTCATTTATATGGTCAGATGATACCGCCAGTCCCGTTACTGAGGAAATCATCGTAATATCGGAACCGCTTGCTTGATCAAATGGTAAATCATTTCGCGCCTTCCGGAGGAGTTCCTCATATTGCATCGAGGCTCGGTTCATGTGCTCAGAATGATAGGCTTTATTTCCTGTATTTATCATTCTTGCAAAGACGTTTTTACCTTCCAGTTCGGACCGGATGGCTTCCAATTTTGTCTTCTGCCCACTCAAAGTAACCGACGAAGAGGAGTTGTGGCACGCGATAGTTACGTCTTTTCTTCCGACAATATACGGCTTCACTTCATCCGGCCCGAGCCCAACTGCTAACATCGCTCCGTCAGTCCCGTCTTCTAATAAAATAAGTCCTCGGTAGAATGCAAGTATAATGGCTTCCATCCTGGAAACCTTTCCTGCTGCATAGGCAGAGGCTATTTCCCCGGACGAATGTCCCAATGTTGCTATAGGTTTGATATTCCAGGACTTCAGAAAGTCTACCAGAGCTATCTGGATAGCGGTGCACAATGGTTGAGAAATCTCGGCTTCGAAAACCCGTGAATTGTTAGGTCCCGCCATTAATTCAGTCTCGATACTCCACCCCGGCTTATCTGGAAGGCCTTGCAATACTCTATCCAAGCCTTTCGAAGATTCCAAAAAGCTTGGATAATATAAGATCAGCTGCTTTGCCATTCCGACCCACTGGCCCCCTTGGCCAGTGAATATAAAACCAATCTTGGGAATTTCTTTCTTGTCCGCAAACGTACAGAGCTTGCTTAATTCTCGAAAATCAGAAGCCTTGGTTACTTCGTTTGTGATAACATAAGCTCGGCTAGATAAAGATGAACGACGGGTCCCAAGAGTATACGCCAAGTCAGTAAGGTCATATTTATCAGCAACGATACTGTGAGCTTGAATGTTATGATCAAGGATCATTTTTTTATGGGCGGAAAACACCAGTAGGTGAGGTCTTTCCCGATCTAGGGATATTTGCCAGTCATCTTTCGGACGAGCTGCTGGAGAACCTGACAGAAATGAGTCTGCCGCTTCTATGATAGCATGTCCGTTGGTCCCTCCGTAGCCGAAAGAGCTTACGCCTACTCTTCTTATGGCAATATTCGTCGGGAAAGGTGTCGGTTGGGAAACAACTTGAATATTCCAATTTTTCCAGTCGATTTCCGGGTTCGGCGTAGTAAACCCCCTGGTTGGCGGAATTATTCCATTCTCAATGGCGAGAATGGCTTTAATAACACCAGTGAGCCCGCTGCTAGCTTCATTGTGGCCAACATTTGGTTTGATAGATCCCACCAAAAGCGGGCCTTCTTGCAGGGGCCGCTTGTCATTCATCGCTGCAGACACACCACGAGCTTCCAGTGGGTCTCCAACTGCCTAAAATGCTTTTGATCAGTACGGATATAAGATGATGATTTTCGGACGCTTACCGTCCCAGTCCCATGCATTTCGACATATGCAGTTAGCCTAGGGTCTAAGTCACCTCCACGACGATAAGCTTGCCTAATGACTGCTTCTTGAGCCTTTGCACTGGGGTGAGTTATACCAACACCAGGAGTTTTTCCATTGGAGTTTACAGCGGTAGATCTGATAACACCTCGGATTGTATCCCTGTCACGGATTGCATCACGAAGCTTTTTTAGGTAGATAGCACAAATACCATCAGCGCGACTGTAGCCATCTACATGCGCATTAAAGGTATGGCAAGTAGAGGTGGGGGAAAGAACTCCAAGTCTTGCAATATTCATATGCTGTTCAACGGTAAGGATCAGATTCGCTCCGCCTACAATGGCCGCACAACATTCGTCATTTTTCAGTGCAGTACAAGCCATATGCAATGCATACATGGAAGACGAGCACGAGGTGTTCAGTGTCATGCTGGGTCCAGTTATGTTGAATATATGGCTGACTCGGTTGCTGATAAGCGCCCCTTCAACCCCTGTTGCGGTATAACTGTGGCGAAAATCGGAATCTGCTATTGTCATATGTTGGTAGTCTGCGTTGTAGCTTCCAACGAAGCAACCGGTGGTTGTTCCCGAGATAGCATCCAAGGTTATACCGGCTGATTCCAAGGTCTCATAGACAACCTCCAGCATCAACCGCTGTTGTGGATCCATCCACATGGCTTCAATAGGCTGTTACATGAATTAGATAAGAGGACTTGAAAGTTTTTCAATAAAACCAATAAACCTTACCGAGATTCCAAACAGCTGCGGGTCAAAATCTTTGAGACTTCCATCTAGAAAATAGCCTCCCGGTATATTAAGACTCCCAGGTCGTCCAGGATTTGGGTGCAAGAAAGCATCGATGTTAAAGCGTGACTGTGGAACCCTTGCCATGCGGCCCGTTCCTTTCTTCATGATCAAGTCCCATAAATCTGAAGGAGAATTGACATTACCTGGAAAACGGCATCCTAGCATCGTAAGATATTATTCACCAGAATACTGGGGAGTGTTACCCATCCCAACCACTGCAATCTGCTCTTCCATTTCGGACGACAAACACCCAGCCTCCCAAGCTTCTGGGTAATCTGAAGTCCCACTCTCGGGGGAAAGACTAGTGTCATCTGTTGAGTCATCATCAGATAAGCACCCGCTTGAGGAGTAGTGAAGTGGTTGTAAGGTCGCCATGAGTGGGGTATCAACGATTCAAGCAACAAGCAAAGCCTTGTGAGGATTCAGAAGAATGAAAGACCATCGCATAGTTTAAAAGCAAGCAATGGGTGCTCATATGCGCGCACATTCGATCTCCTCTTGGTTAAAAATCCCCGGAGCGAATGTATTCCCAGGTATGGTAAAGTTTGTCCACGAATAGATGGCCCGGATAGCTTCAAGAAAGATGCTGACAACGAGGCACCTTCCAATAGCGACACACCATGGATAGAAGTTCCCGCCTTGTAAACGAGAAATGGTGAAGCTGAGGTTTCCACATCTTGGTATCCGAAAGCAAAACCGGCCCTTCGACAGACACAGCTACCCAACTGGCCCCCTTAGAGCTGCAGAAATGTGAAAAGGGTAATGATGACGAAAGGAAGTGGTTGTGGCTGACACGTGTAGGGTTTTACGTCCAAATATTGAAGCTCGTAGGCGGTGATGGTATCATTTTTCAGAAACATATCCGAATATGATCAAGTTGCCCTTTTCGGCGATGTTCTTGGTGTCCTCGCCGGTTGTCTAGCCATGATGCCCAAAGGCAAAAGTCTTACTGCACAACCTACGTAATCATGCACTTCACCAGTTCCGGTAATGGTCGAGAGGCTAAAATTCAAGAATGCTTCAGATTGAATCGAAACTGCCAGTGAATCATCCGTGATGAGCCTGCCAGTTAAAAAGCGTCAAAACGCTCACCTCGGCTGACACCGGGCACTGAAGCTTACTTCATTAGTGGTGATACCCCTCATCAACAGAGCAACCAATAATGCAGTAATACAGTAGTTGTGTGGCTCGCTCAGGATATGCAAGAAATCTTTTCATTGTCGGAGAACATTTGCATATCAGAAAGAGGGAGCCATGCCGCAGGAAAGTTGTAGCGTTGATAGCGGTAAGGAGACTAGATGTATTTGTTTTAATTTCACGAGTAAAGCCAGAGACTCATACCTATTATCATTTGTATGCACTCTTGACATTCTATATGGCCTCTAGAGAGAATACCCAGACTCGTATCAGTCTCGGGCCTCGATTCAAGGCCCACTGCATTTATATGTAGCAAGTTGCTATTCGATTTCTACCAGGCAGATAGAAAAGCAAGAGCATCAACAGTCTGGAAAGGCTGCCAATATAACATGGTAGACGTTCATCAACGTACTCTGTAGTCGGGTTTGCGATGAACGTTGGATTGGAACCATTCTCCCGATCCGGCCCATGTCTTAAATGGGACTAATGCATGTGATTAGTCATCCTGCGCCAAGCAACGGAGCTCTGTTGGGAAACTGGCCGCTCCATACAAACACATCTCACACAGGTCTATCATGCCTATCTATCGTTTCTTTTTACCTCTTTTTCTCATACGCTCCTGACTCTGTGGCTCGCACAAACAGGATGTCTGACAAGCCGCCTGGCAGACCCTCGCTTAAGCTAACTTTCAGCAAGCCTAAGGTTCCACAGACCCCAAATCAGTCTACTCCGTCAGCAGCATCCCCACCTCCCAGCACTCCCGGTTCTTCACTTCCAAAACTCAAGCTCAAACTTGGCGGGCCAAAACCGACTCCTTCGCCGGCACCGGAAGCTGTCAGTGCACCTAAGCCGAAGAAAAGCGCAAAGCAACCAACCCCCTCATCCTCGAAAGAACCTTCCCGATCTTCAAAAAAACGTTCTCGTGATGCTGCCGCCTCATCTACTGCGCCGGTCGTCAAACGGATCAAATTTAGCAGTAAGCCTCTTCCCTCTCTCCGGCTGAAAAGCAAGGGCGAACCACCAAAAAGACCAAGGGGTGTTGGTTACGACTCTGGAGCTTCTGATACTGAAATTGATCCGGCGTTGGAGGAGGAATTCATTCTGCGTATGCTTCCAGGAGATGACTGTGAATACGTACGAAAGGCCATCGAGGAGAAGCGTTTTGGACCGCGGACCCAGGGTGGTGCGGATATCACCATAAAAGCGTTGACCCGAGACGCACGGAGAGCCACCGTAACGGTGCGAGGAAAAATCTACGCGGCTACCATGGTAGACTTACCGTGCATCATTGAGGGAATGAAAAGCTGGGATAAACGCGCGTGGTATAAGTCTGCCGATATTTGTCAGATGCTTCTAGTTTTGGGACCAGTGAAGTCGGACGATGAAGCAAGGTCATATCCACTGCCAAAGGAAGTGGAGGAGTCTTTCCATCAATATCCCCATGGTCTTACACCTCCAATGCGATGGGTACGCAAAAGACGTTTTCGGAAGAGGATTAGCAATCGCACAATCGAAGCCGTGGAGTTGGAAGTCGCTAGACTTATGCAGGAAGATGCTGAAGCAATCCGGCCGCCAGACTTTGAAGTAATGGATTACAATCAGTATATGCGAGAAGAATCGGGGATGAACGATGAATATGACGATGAACAAGACGCCGAAGGTGAAGCTGACGAGGCAACATACATGGACGATACCCAAGAAGGCATGGGAGATCTGTTTGAAGACGACCTCGCCGCCGAGATGGAAGCTGCCCTAGCAGCACATGCAGAAGCCAACTCCGCGTCCGCATCTGCCATTATTGACGGAACCCAGTCCGTCGGTAGCATTTTGGAAGCTGGGCACAGTGCCGGAGTTGAAGCTTCTGGTCCAAAAGCCGCAACCGTCGGCGAATCCTCTGGTGATGACGATAGTGAAGACTCGTCCCCGGAAGATGCAAATGGCTTAGATGAAGATGCTTTGGAGCAACAACGGCAATTGCAGCAGCAGAGGGAGGAGATTGCAGAGTTAGAAGCTTTAGTTCGTGCAGAAACATTGAAGTGGGAGCAAATGGCCAATCCTATATTGAAGAACAAAATTGGACGGAGAGTGCAAAGCTTGAAACAGGAACTTGAGCTGAAAAAAGTCTCCATTGGAGAGGGGAATGCCGATGATTGAATGCTGGCTTTCATTGTTGGATCGATTCCTGCTGCTATGACAAATCCAAAGATAACTTCTATATCCTTGAGGAAGAACCCATATACATAATCAAGCGCCAAAGTGGATATTATCAACGCTTCCATGTTAAGTGGTAGAATGCAATTCGCCGACTTGTAAAGGCAATACAAGTAAAACCCACTCCAGAGTATACCCGGACTTTCATCTACAGTAACTATTTGGCCAAACAGGCTGATTGTAGACGGACAATCATATCCATAATAATCTCTCCTGTTAAACAAAGATCCATTGACTGTAAATTAAGCATTTTTGAATGGCAGTAAGAAGAGAGCATGTATGACTTCCATTTTCATAACGCCAGTGCCTATCAGTGACTACTAGTCTTACTAGTATAGAGGAACTGTTTCAATGTTATCAGTATGATGATGAACTGGTGATAAAGCACGTGGTCTCTCCAAAGGAAACAAAACAATGAAGCCATGACATATCTAAGATGGATTAGGTCTTCCCAACTCACGTGAGCCGGTAAAGCAGCTTGCCTGAACAGGACAAAACAAAATCCTCATGTAAAGCTCCAGCAATCTCTCCACCTGAGCATCCTTCTTGATGCAGGTGTGCTCACTTTTCCACCACTGCATGTGTCTGTCTTCATAGACTCCATATACATCATGGATCTACCTGAATTTTCATCTTCCCAACCTTTAGTGGATATTGTTCCTATGGACCTGATGCTCACTGATTCCGATAGTGTTGGACAGATGACCAGCGTCGCTACATCACCAATGGGTGAGGCAATGCTTCTGGACCCAACTGCAGATAGTCAGTAAGTGTCACAGCGGTCCATTGTGTGTTCGTACGCGTCAATTTCATATAAAGCAGTTCATAACCGGATACCACGAGATCTGGCGCGATTCCAATCCTTGTACTTCCTATCAGATGACAGGCTTAACCAGGCTCTGAGAGCATAAGAAAGAGGGCTAACGATGAACGCACTGCATAGGGGAAATAATGGTGATCAACAAGCCATGGAGATAGTTCAGAACAACCAGCAGCCTGTTTGGAGCATTCCGATGACCTTGATGGCACAGTATGACAGCTGGTGTCTTCAGCATTTCAGGAGAAACATGCTAGCCAGGAGGTCTAAAAGCACCATCATGAAAATCCAAAGGATTAGAGAGATTCAGCGGGGAAACAGATTAGCACGCAGTCTAATCTTTCCATTCATTGCTAACCCGTCGGTACGTGATTTGTTGGTACAAATTTATTATGCTCAAGAATCAGAGCAAAATTTGACGCCATGAAAAAGCTTTTGTTCTTCTTGCTTGATGATGTCCACGGCTAACAAGAAAATGCTCGATCAACTTGATTAGATATTCTTCCGGATTTCGGTGCCGACACGATATTTTCAAGGAACCCGCAGACACACTCTCAGTTCCCTCCCTGTCTCGGTCTTGAAGAAAATCTTCAACGAGCTGGATGGTGCATCAAGTGTCTGTTTAGCGCTAACATCCAAGTACTTCGGCCAAATATTGAGTGAAATGGGCGAAGCAGGGATAATTTACTACACCGGCGACGAGAAAGAGCAGCTCCTCCGCTGGCGACTTGCGGCCAGATTCCCTAGCTTCCTGAAAATGTGCTACTTCTGCATGAAATATTACCCCATGGATCCAAACTGGTGGCGTATGAGACACGCATGGGGAGCCACAAGAACACACAGCACAATTTATGGGAAAAGAAGCGCAGACTTTGAGTTTAGAAACATAATCTGCCCTGAATGCACTGCCGACGGAATCTGGGCCAACGTGGCAACGATGCATCACAACCTGCAGAGGGCTATTGTAGCTTAACATGATGCTGGCTCCAGATCAGAGATTAGCCTTGTTCGTTTTTTCGCTTGTTTGAGCTTCTTGTTCGCATTGGCGAATCCAGTCTGTCCGTGAAAGGCCGATAGGGTGCGGCAATGACATGTTCTGGGGACCGCTGGGGCGGCAAAGGGGTATCTGTACGTGGTTCTCCAGGTGAAGGTCGCAGTCTTTGTTCTTCATGCAATTTGTCCAACGGCTCACCAACGATATGATACTTTGCCCAGTTTATCGGCGGCATTCTGACAACATCCTGGGGCCTGGGGATCTTGCCAAATGCAGGTGTTTTCTTTTCGTCTTTTTCATCACCATTTGTTTTCACTTCCTCGTCTTCTTCTTGATCATCTTCCGGTTCGGGGGAGAATATGTGTAATTCGCCAGTAGGAGGTGTAGTTAGGTTTCCTTTCAAAAACTCTTGCGCAAATTCCTCCGGATGCGTTGTAGCAGCCTGTTTCATTTTATCGAGGGTTCGAATATCTCGAAGAGCTTGCTGTTTTTGAATCTGGAGAATAGATATCGCCGAGCGGAGAGCAATAGCATCTGGATTATCCGATTCGGATATAGGAACCGGTGGAGGCTCAGGAGCGAAAAGAGGGGAGGTAGACGTTCGTGGAGAATCCATGGCAGGCGGCGCAAATAAAGGCTGACCTCCTCGTACTGTATCCGTGGCTGGCAAGAGATTGGTATGCGACAAGACCGGAGTGACCGGGGAGTATGGAGGTTGAGGAGGAGTCCCAGGTGGGTGTGCAGCGGTTGTTTGGTTGGGAAAGGAGTCCATTTCGAGGATCAGCACGTTCCCCGAGGACTATGTAGTTGTATGTTGAAAGAGAGGCCGACTCGCAGGGACGTTTCGATTCATGTCGATGGGAAGTTCCGACAGTAACGTCAGTCAGGTGCAATCATGTGACTAAGCGCCAAGCCAATTTATGGAGCCTCGGCACAGTCTAACCTTAATTTGCAGCTCAGGGGCTTGGCAGGGGGTAATCGTGCAAACGGCGGGTACTCGCTCCAGGGAAGCAAACATATGTACGGAGTATACGCATGAGATGCATTTTTGCGGCCTGCAAAACTATTTGTTTCATTACTCTGGCAAACTTCTCAGGACAAACAGGAGCCTCCCTTTGATTGCTACTCCTAAATTCCAGAAAACATCGATACTGACTTCATAGCAGCTTCTTGCTCTGCAAGAAAACACAAGAGTTAAAAATAGGAAGAAATCACGTACAGTATCTTGACGTCTTCATCCTCGGGTTTACCCATGAAACTGGTAATGAAAGGAAAAAGAGAAAAAGGATCAATAGTGAAAACACCATCATCAACAAACAATAAGTTTTTTGTCGCCTCAAATCTTCCCAGCAGTAGAGACCGCCTGTCCAACAGATCTTACGGGGTTTTCCACAGCGCCACATCCTCCATGTCAACCAAGTCAAAACCGGAGTAACATACATACGAAAAGCAAACCATCCCGACGCCGAGCCGAGCCGAGCATAGAAAAATATTACCCCATGGCCAGGGGAGATAAAAGAGAACAATCACTGAGACCTCGCGTATCTGACCGAAATAGTAGAAGTGCGGATTATAAAATGGAAAAGAAAAACTTCGGAAAAATATTTTTTCGGGTAAAGGTACAATGAACAAGGTGTGGCAGAATGAGTAGGAAGGAGAAGACGAAGTAATGGTATGAGAGTTAAGGAAGCCAAGGGACGGTATGATGTGTAGTTTCAAATGCTGAGATATTGTCAGGCTGAATTGGCCTTGTTCGGAGATTCGGGGATATATTCATGAGGAGCGGACAAAGGAAAAGAGAGTGAGGGAGAGCGAGTAGTTGGGTATGACGGACGGAAAAGAAAATAAGAGGCGCAGCACAGGGCACTGCCTCTCACAAAATATTCCAAAAAAGAAATCAGGGCCTGAGCTAATGGGGAAAAAAGGGTAAATATATGCCCACCAAGGAGTGACGATAAATATATCAGATAAGGATTTGAGTTAAAAAATAATTCCGGGGATATTGGTCGAAGATTAGATAAAGGTGAAAGAGAAGAATAACATCGTAAAAACATCCTTTTAATGTGTAAAATCGGGATCATTATCTTCTATCATCGGTGTATTGCACACCTTGCATCGGAGCAAGTGATGGGTTCACTAATGGTGGCAATGTTCGTGACGGGTCTTGCGCAGAAGGATGCATTCCTTGTGGTACCAGTGAGGTACTTGAGCCTGAAAATTGGGCGGAGAATATGCTGTTGGGTGCTTGTGATGGACCGCCAACGCCATTCGGCTGAAGTGGCGCAGGATGCGGAAGGTCAAAGGCTGAGGTCTGTCGGGAGAGGGTTGGCTGTTGCTGTTGAGCGGCGTACCGCCGGAATTCTTCAATTTCGATCCGCAATTGGTCTCGCTCCTGCTGAGATTGCGCGAGGTTCTTTTCAAGTTGGGATATGTAGTCCATTGCTAGAAACAGGTCAGACAGGTGCCTGAGGGAGCGTGTACGTCTCCGCTGGGTGCGGAGAAAGTGGGTCCTCAAAGTTGAACATACCTCTATTCAGAGTCTCCCATTTGCTAGACTTGTTATTTTGAGTAGAGGGCAGCCTTGTACGCAGAGCCTCGAAACAATCTTTCATCTCACTTCGTCGTTTCCTCTCTGCTAGCTTGTGAGATACTCTTAATTCCGGTGTTCGACTGTAAGGTGTTGAACCATTTGGAAGCTCGTTTTCACCCATTAAAGTCCGGACTTGCTTATGATGTAAAGAATGATGATGCACGCTCTGCGGCAATTCTTCTGGAAGTCAGAAATGGAACCCAAGATTTGAAAAGATCAGGGGTATGTACCTTGTTGTCCTTGCGGCAACCGGCTGTCGCTCGTGAACCGGCTGCTTGCAAGGGATTCCGTAGCACTGTCACGCCGAGAGAGTTGATCCGATAGACGACCCGACTTCTCAGAAGTCCGGCTTATGAACGGATCCGGAAAAGCATAGGGCATACCCGGGATGGGAGTCTCTGCGTTGTAAATCTTAGCTTCAGGATTGGAGCTGATTGCTGGCGCCGTTCTTCCTGCGGGAAAACTTCGGTGTTCTCCAGCTCGAGGGCCCAGGGGTGACAATGTCTGGTTTCCTAGATAGCGCGGGCCTCTCTGGCCGGAAGAAGTTTTTCCAAAGTCGCCTGAGATTCCTCGTTCCCGCTGCAGACCAGACACAATGGAGGTCTGGGATACATTTGCGCTCTGGTAAGGTGACGTTGGGTTGATTGCCAACGAGCTGAGACCTTGGTTCATTCTGCTATCGAGGCTGCTCCGGCGAGATTCAGGGTAATCTGGACGTTGCGCGCCGTCGAATGTCTGGTTGATGGAAGGCAGAATGGTGTTGGGAGTCTGCGAAGGAAAAGTAGGCGACTGCACGGGGCCATTGGACACCGGAGTCAGGGGCGGCTCCGACATCTGGGGCGGTTGAGATGAAGAGATAAAGCTGTTATGGTACCCATTGGTTCCGTTGGTGGTGCTGGAGTAGGTCGAGGAGCCTAGACGCAAACTGTTAGCCCTCGAGGATATTTCCTGGAGCAGTATCAGGGCAGCAAAAACTCACGGGCGCTGTGGGACATGGACCAATTTCCCGAGTCTCTTTCCAGCGTGGGCTGAGCCGGCGACTTCTCAGCAGGGTTTATAGTTTTCAGGGACATAGTTGCAGTAAGGGTCGCAATCGACGGGAGCACCTGGGCAGGCGGCGGCTGCTGGGCCTGCTGGGCAGGACGACTTTCCTCCCATGGCCGGTGAGGCCCAGACAGCTCCATCATGGTCATTCTGACAACAGCACAGTGAGCGGTAAGAAGTCGTCCGCAAGCCTGACGACTTGCCGAGCGGGAGGGTGGTTCTATCGCTCTCGGGAGAGGAAGAGACGAAAAGTTTTTGGACGAGGATTTTTTTGTCTAGTAAAAGAGAGAGGGAGCAACGAGAAGCAAGCAACGAGGCTCCCGATGCAAATTGAAGGACCCTCGTCTTTTTTTTTTGTGGAGTGCAGAAGGGTGTGGTGAGGAAGCTTGGTGGCAGCACGCAGCAGTGCGACCTAACGGTTGGGAGGACAAGGGGGAGGAAGAGGCCCTCGTCGCGGGTTGAGTAAACCTGGAGAGAGGACCGTGTGAAGAGGCGCCGGGGGAGCGAAAGCGAGATCTGGAGCGGCAGCTAAAAGAGAGACCAGACGCAGAGAGAGAAAGCGAGCAAGAGAAAGAGAGAGCGAGTGAGAAGAGAAGAGAATGAGAGATTGCCGGTGTTACGGTGGTAATGAATATCGAGCGATCGGTATTGTAAGTTTGGAAGTACCCCAGATATCGGATGGCGGTACGGGGGGTACCTCGTCAGCAGGGGAGCGTGGAAATGCGTAATTTTGCGAAATGGAGCACAACGAGGCGGTTACGGGAGGATTGATATCCCGACAGGACGCTGCAAGTGGAATGGGCCACTATTTTCTTTTTTCTTTTCTTTCATGAACAGAGATTCTGCGGCGCAGCCACAGTCAGGACTGATTGCTGGATGCAGGATGAAGAAAAGGACCTGGAGGACGCACGTCTACGGAGTAGGTAGTATGTAGTCTTCTGATAGTTACCCCAGCCGGAACGCTGCAGAGCAACGAACCGCTGCCCAGCTCCTGAGAAGCTGTGTATACTCCAAAGGATGGTTCGGGAGGGCCAGCCTTAGTCCCAGGCCTCGTCTTGGTTTGGTTACCTGGATCCTGGGACTGCTGGCGGGCTCTCATCACAGCGCAGTGGAGACCAGAAATGAGGCTTTTGAGTGCGATTCCGTGGAGAAGGGAAAAAGGAGGTCTCAGTTCTCCATGTTCGAGGAACGTTGTGAATCACTGGGGATCAGCGTGGGCCTTTTTTTTTACAATCAGGGCGCAGATATGAAAATTCTTTTCGTTGGATGTCTTGATAATAGCTGACTACTTACGCCATAAGTTTCTCCGGCATGAGGCTTTCACGTGTCCAGCTGGGGGACGAGTAAATCACCGGTGACTCTGGGATACATATACATACCATGTGACAGAGACCAATGGAGGATCCCCAGAGCCATTGAGCAGCAACAACTTCTCCAGCAGCATTGCCAGCGAGTTCCCGGGCAACACAGCGTCCTGTCAAGAGCCACTGATCTGTGTGAGTGCATGCTGGACTGAGCGATTTGACGATACCCGGGCCATACTCTGATACAAGTACGGTCAGCGTAATACGGCGCTGGGTTCGGTTCCTGCGTTCTTGTCCCTTTTTTGACTCTTAGTCTTCGCCTTCGTTTCGCACATGCGTGGTGGATCTGGCAGGGATGCAGTTGTTCGGCCCCATCCTTGTTCTGGGCTGCGAAGGTCACACGTGTTGGGAACTCGTTCTTCAACCCACCACCAGAACTAGCAAAGTCACTAACCAAGCGGCGCGCTAAAGATTCCAAAAAACACAAGCAAAGTGAACCATTCAACCAGACAGCCAAACAAGTCTAAACCGTGATCGTTTCCACACGCCTGCTTTTTCCTCCTGATCACTCTCAATCATACTCTGCACTATAGCGAAAAAAAAACCAGATGGAACAAGCTTGAAAGTCACCGATGTAGCACGCCAAGACTCGAATCCGACGGGAAAGAAAAAGAAACGATATCCAGCTCCCTTGATCCCGCCTCCGAGACACACGCACAACACGCCTTTTGCTCAGTCGCTGCTGTGAGAAGCTCGCTGTCACCATCCTGGGAACCCCCGAGACGCAGAGGCTGAATGGTCGAACTCGTCACCGCCAAGAAAGGATGAGAAGCCACATTGACAGAAACGAAAGCTCGAGGTTGTTCTTCGTCTTCGTCTTCGTCTGTTTCTCTCCCGGCGTTGGTTACCTAGGTACCGAGCATCCGTTCTCGAGTCGTCGTCATTGCCCTGCACAGCAGATGATTTTTCCCTCTCCAATGATGAAAATGTCCCTGCAATCAGTTGCTTTTCCAACAAATACACATTCAATAACCTGGTCTATTTATTATTTGTTTTTTTTTCCTTTTGTTCTCCCTCTCCGTCCTGAATCACGACCAAAAGAACCCGTCCGTTGCGCTGGCCGTCAAAACACACACATCACAAAAAGGAAGCGCGAAAAGAATGTTCTTTCCCGAAGGTTTAGCCTCTCGACACAAAGAGGGAAGGTTCCCGCGCCACGGTCGACGAACGTGGTAAGGCGGGCCTTCCCAGTCGAGACAAGCGGGGGCTCCACCCGATGGGTCCCTTCCGAGAGGGTGTGCTGAGTCACAGCCTTCAACGCGTTCCAGATCCAGCAAGTGGACCAGGGCCCCCTGCCTGTCTGGGCTTAGCGTGCCCTTCGCTCAACCACGAGGGCGACTGGGAAAAACCCAAAACCCGCTCGTGTCAGGCATGACTCAGCAGCCCCGGTGCGTGTGCGCAAGCCCTGTATTCACATTACGCGTATCTACAGCACACTATTGAATCCATCTCGCTCTTCCGGCCATTGATGCACGCCGTTGATGCTCTGCGTTACTCTCTGTGGTATGTCAGGACTTGGACTCCAAACTACAGAGCGGCTCTCCTTCTTCTGAAAGCCTTTGTCTCTGTTGATTCTTTTTGATTCTGCTTCATACCTTCCGGCCTGGTTCTCAATGGCTGGCTTATCTGAGGCGGCGGCGCGTGAAGCCTTCATGATTCAGACACGCTTGATAAGACCTGCTTCTCGACTCTTCCATCTTGCATGCTTGTTCTCGTGATGGGCTGGTGATCGTCCTCCATCCCAGACCACTGATCACTTCCATTGATCACTGATCAATGATCACTCTCACTGAGTGCATTATTGAACTCAAATCCTGACGCTCCCAGGTCTCGACCGGACTCGTCCGTGGTGAGACACACCGGCAGTGCGTCGTGGTGGTGGTTGTGGTGGCTCGCCTTGAAGCCACCTTTTCCAAAGAAATCAGCTGCGTCCATGGCATGGCAGCGGCCAGCCCTCCCCTCGTCTGCGGACGTCCTGTTTTCCACCACCGCCGATCTGCCAGAAACCTCTTTCATAATTGAAAATGAAAAAAAGTCTATGCCTTGTGTCTCCTGTCTCTTTTTCTTCCCACCTCGCACAACGGCAAAGCTCGGTCTCTCGGTGGTACACGGGGAATGCGGAGAGCGAGCGCACCAGATCCGGCTCACTGTCCTGGGATCCTCAACCGTTCTCCACCCGAGAAGATGGTTGTTGGGTCCGTCCAAGCTGCAGTGCTGGAGTAGTTCAAAGCCATCATTGATAGCTAGCTCCGGGATGCATAACAAACGACACAATGGATCATGTTCATCTTCGGGCCTACAAATCATGCATTCAGCAAAGCGCATTTCCTCCAGAAATTAAAATAATGACTTCCCGCCTATTGGAAGCCCATTCAGCCACTTATGCGCCTATAAACCATTAGCCATTTTAGGTATATCATTTGGCCCACGCAAACATCTGCGAGCAGCCATATTCTTCCCACCGGCCGAAAGAAAAGATGGTCACAGCAGCTGTCAACGACAAAGAAACCATGGCGAGATAGGAAATGCAGCCTTCCGGTGTGCCCAGTACTATGGGGAGACAACAGGTACACAGCTGCATTACAATAGTATTCGTACTCGTTTACAATTCTCGTCTGTCTGCGCCAGAGTTGAACAGACGGTGTCCCAGAGCTTCAAATGGTACTCGCTTTCAATGTTTTCATCTTCCGATCCAATCATTCTGTTCCGACAACCCAGCATTCTGTTTTTTTCTTTTCCTTTTCTGCGCCATTCGCGTTGACCGCTACGACCCAGATCTGTAGTCACTTCACGTATACATACAAACATTACAAAGGCTCAATACTCTGATGTATCAAGAAAGATAATTCCCTATTTCCCAACCTCCATCGACGCAACCGGGCCCCCAAAATCTCGCAGAGTAATACAAGTATGCTGTCGTTGCGCAACAACCAACAGCAAATAAATCTGAGAACAGACCATGCTCTACTGCCGGGCCCCCTGTCTCCACTCGCATTGTGAGCGAAAATGTCAAAGCTCCATCCTCCAGGTGAAGATTCGGCAAACTACGGAGGTTCTCGGTATTTACGAAGTATGTAATAGTTAACCAACAGAGAATCTCCATTTCACCGCCCCCCTTTTCCTACATACTACGTTGTATAGCCTGTGCGTCCTGAAACATTCCTCTGGGGCCCAATTCTGCTCAACCAAGCTTCGCACTTGCGTATGGAAAACAAACATATGTGCATGAATTGAATGTCTCTATCCGCATTTCGGAGCAATCGGATAGCGAACGGCCAGGTGCATGATCCTTTGCGGATCTGAAGGTTGATGGACAATTCTCGGTCTTCGACCCAGGGTTACTATTATTATTAACGTCATCGGTAGGCCTCAATTTGTATAACCAGGTGGATTCGATCCCGATCTTTCACCGTCGATGGCATGATGATTGTTTAAATACTAAAGATTGTTTATGAAGTTGATGCGCTGGTCTTGATAATTCTACCTCGTAGTTTCTTGATGCATAGTGCTAGAAGCATGCACGCACCTTCAGCCGTCTATCGCCGGCTACCGCTGCTTCGTCCAAGATCAAACCCTGCCCTATAGTGACAGGATAATATCATGCCGCTGCATGAGAGAGATATAGTTGTGCCACATTGATGAAGATCCAGAGCACCCCTGTCTCGATCACTTACTCCAGCACCCGCTGCGAGATGCTCGTTGTTGGGTCCCAAATGTTCTTGAAGAATGAAAAGGCCACTTTTTCAAATCCCGGGCAGCTTCCATACAACTCCTATGATGGAGATGTTTTCATCAGGTCACAAGTCTCCATTCAAATCGCCGAGAAAACTCCTCGCCCATCCTTGCAAACACCGTCTTGATCCCTGATGCATTGGCAAAACCTCGCCACCTCGTGGAGATATTCGACAACACCCCCAGTTCTCCATCCCTGTAACTAGGTTCTCAGACATTCAAGATGGGCTGAGGCCCTGAGGGATCGCCGGCTACTCGGATCAACGCCCATCGAACGCTCACTAGTCTCGAGAACCTCTTGTTATTGACATAGTTACGGCCGGGGTTGCAGGGACAAGGATTGCTGGGAGCGTCCTTGGCGCTGGGCCCCCATTATTTGGGTCTTTTTCCAGTCACGATTGCAAGAACAGATACAACGCTAGGCGGGCCCAGCAAACGTTTTTGACAAATAACTAGATGCTGTGGGTAGATTCGAATTTTTGCGATGTGCGACAAGAAAAATTAACGGGTGTTGACGGGGCTGAATCCTCGGGGATTTTTTCCAAGCACACATTCGTCCTTCCTGTAGGGTTGAAAAGGGGAGATTAGACTTATCAACGATAAAGGAGAAGGTTGGCCAGGCAGGAGACATATTTTACTAGGGACATGGTCCATCCGATTTCCTGGGATTGGGGCGGTGCTTTGAAACTGATCCAGGTTGCAAGGAGTCCTCGCAACAAGTTAGTTGAGAGAACGGATAATGAGTCGATGGATATCGCCCTGGTCTAGTTGGTCTTCCCCTGTTCCCTTTCTGCGTGATATGACGGCACCAAGAAGTCCAAGCGATGTCAAATTTGATTACACTTGGATGATTACACACAGATGCACTACAGTCTAAGCTTGGAAAATTGATTTCCACCTCCGACTGCCTCTTACGAAGTTGATACTTGAAGTATGTTTGAGTACTCCGTACCAGGGAAGAGTATGTCAGACATACGGAGTACATGCCCCTGAAGAGTCTTCACGAGGACAAGTCGACATTGTTGTATGATATACGAAGTATCTTAACACTGACGAGAAATAAGTCTGACTCGTAAGTCACCAAGACTCTACACTTAAACGGTCACGAGATAAGTTTCAAACCCGCAGACTGCGTGGCTTTTTGATAGACAGCATGGCAACCACTTTTAGGGAAGCATCATGGGACAAGGAGGACAAAAGTCAAAACGGAACATGATTTGTGTAACATTTTAGAACCTCAAATCTAGCCACGGACTTGGAAGAAATATGGTCTTCAAATCCGGTTCTTTTGCAGCAGAGTGTTCGGGATCGACGAGATCAAGACTCTTGGGAGAGCGTTTACTGAACAGTTCATCCGAGCCGAGGGCCACGTAGTACCATCTCTTTGTATACAGTAAAAACCGCATGCACATCTGATATATTCATTGCCCTTCATGGACATCCTCGTCATCCTCGTCATCATCGAAATGCACTTCGATTTCGCCAGTGACATCCCACCGATCACCTTTCGCAGATCGGCTCACATACTTCACGAACTTCAGTGTCCCGCGATCGCGCAAAACAATACTCATCCGATTCCATACTGCGCCCATACTGAACAGAATGCCATCGTCTTCACCATCCGCAGCAGATTTGTATATCGCTGGGTCGGCCTTTGTCTTCTTGATTTTCGATTTGGTACCTGTTGAACTAGGGGCTTCAGCGTTTCCTCCATCGCCTCCATCATCTTCGTCATCGTCATCTCCTGCCATGTAGATTTCATAGCCGCCCACATCTTCCAGCTTGGAACTCTGGGCCGAGTGCCCGTTTCCTTCCGGTTCATGTTCGTTGCCATCCCCCTCTTCAGCGTCGGCCTGGCCCCAGCCGGGACTTGGTGTAAGGCCAATGGTGAATTCAAGTCTGGGAGATTCGCCTTCATATCCGTTGGCGAGTGTGTAGTCTTCGCCACGTCTAAATCGACGAGCGAGACAGTTATAACTAACAAGGTCGTCCAGTCCGGTGATATTTGACAACCATTTCCGAAATGATTTGGATGGGAGAAGATCCTCAAGCAGCTCTTGAATCGGCGTCTTCTCCTGGCTTGGTTGCCCAGACCTTGGCTGTTGATAGAGATATCGATGTTTGTGTGGTGGCCTGCTGACCTTCCAATCTGTTTGTTTCTCAATCTCATTGGAAGCTGCTGGAAGCGCCGCTGGGTTTTTCTCCTGTTCCTCGATGTAGGAGCGGATTCGTGCAGAGAATTTATCGGAAAGAATACGGTCGAGCACAAGAGATGATTCCTCCCCAAAAAGCTCAGAGAGCTGCTCGCTAACATCTGGAGTCAAGTACGACGGTGACAGGTACTGAAGCAGAAAATCGAAATCTTTTTCGGTAAATTCTGATTCGTCATCTTCGGCGGCTGCCTGCTTGCCCTTGCCTTTAGAGCTTGAGCCCTCAGCTTGCTCGTTGTAAGGCGTAATTTGGGGTTGTGGAAGGTCGAATTCATCGCCTTGTCCTTGCAACTGTTGCAGACTACTCCGTTCCGCAAGTTTTTCTTCCAAGCCAGGCTCAAAGCCATCTTCTCCCTCCTGAGGAATGTGAAACCAGCCACTAATAGCCATGCGAACACGCTCCTTCTTTTCCTGTTCAGTGCATTCACCCTCAGCATGGTAAACTTCCTCAACGTCATGAAAGCTTTCACCAGGCTGAACGGTGAAAAAGCTCAACTGATTGAATGCTGGTGGAATGGAGAGTGTGAAATCTGGTTCTGGAATTTTGACCTCATTCCCATTTTTATCCGTTTTCTGTACAGTAGGAAATAGTCTTAAGGCGCCTCCATAGCTCGGTTTCCATGGCGCATCCGGATCTGTCAGGTATAGGATATAGCTCACTCGTCGGGTCCCAATCACATCATCGTGACATAGAAGATGGCATCCTCCAGTATACACGTTGATTGCCATATCCGTCTTGCTACCACTGAGCTTACCGGCTCCGGTGACCTCCGAGAGATACTCTCTGAACGCAAGAGAGTACAACGCATCGCGGAGCTTGAGAAGGGACGGGAGCTTAGATAGGGACGCATCATCGAGGCCATCGAGATTTGCTAAGTCTCCTGACTGGAAGATTTTATAGATGTCGGTTTCTTTCTCAGTAAAAGACAGGTGTTCTTGAATTTCGCTGCGAACGGACCGGAGGAGATCAGGAGCGATGAGCGGATGAATCACACCGTGTTTGTACCTAAAGCCGAATTGTCAGCTACAATGGGCCAGTGAAGCTAGCAAGTTAAGCAATTGCTATGGTAATCAAAAAAGTACTTACGGTTCTGAAGCTGCATAGGCATTTTTGTATTTTTGCAGAGTCGCCGGCTCGAATAAACCCTCCCCGAATCGCGCAGCAGCTTCCTGGGTCGACAACACTCGCTTGTGGGCCTCTTCTCCTTCAGAATCCGGTCCAGTCTTTCGCTTCATGGCCGCAATTATTTAACCAGGTTAAACTTGCCCAATGTCAGATGCTGCACAGCGAGTCGCGCGTCAATCTCAAAAGCGTTACAAAATTTATTTCGCCGGCCAGCAAATGAACTGCGGTCAATAAGGTTGGCTTTCGGCGCTCCTATCGGCGGCCGCGTCTTCCGGCGGTCATACGAGAATAATGGCTTCATGTTTCATTGTCTTCAACGTCTCAAATTTATGCCAGGACTCCAGGCAAATATTATGCACTTCATCCTTCCTGAAGGCGTCTCTGGTGCACATTCCGGATCTGGGTGCTGCATCGATTGCAAGCCGCCAGAACTGTCATCGACAAAGAACATGGCCCTCACATCCGATGCATGGAGAGGCTTCTTAGCAATCCTTGAAGTATGGAGGTATGGACACGCGCTCGCGAATATTGCTACAGTACAGTATTCTCCGCGGGAACATTTACTGTGGGACTTTGTTTTCGACTCCTGACCGTCACCCCTTGAAGTGCTCTTCGAGATCTGTATGGGTCCACACATAGTTACTCCAAGACATGTACAAAAATGCAATGATCCGTCTCTGTATGTATGCATCTATCGCCAGGATATAACGAGCACGGAAGACCGCAAACACGACTAGGTTTTTTGGACAAACACGGCAATTCACGCAGGGTCCTAACGGCTAGCCTGTTGTGCTACTCGGTACACCCGAGAGCTGATATCTTCCCATCACTTGCTTTTTTTATTATTTCTCATGGGTGGATGCACATTCTACAGAGCTGGGGTCTTGTACTCTTGATTCTCTGGATGTCTTGCTCGCAAAGCCCGGAGATTGGTGATACGGCAGAGCGTTGTGGAAGCAAACTCCAAGCACGCATATGGAGTGATCCGTACCCGCCTTCTTCTCTATCCAGCCGCTTGTGTATTGCGTCGAATGGTCCAAAAGGATATGCATACGAATACACTCGTGAACCATACGGTAAGGACTGGGAATTTCATGACCATTTCATGAAAACAGGCCGGATGATATTCATAGGTTTGCCTTGATTTCGTACGTTACGGGGTTCAGTCGAAAGTGCAAACAATGTGGCCAAGAACGCCAGCCTGCAATTTCTGCTCCGGCTAGACTCACATGGCCGGGCACAAAGTATGGAAAGGAGGGGAACACCGAACCGCATTGTGGCAGCCGTGGCGATGCCAGCAAATAATGGGTGTCCCGACCTCCCTACTTAAACAAAGAATGTGCGATATGCTGAAGGGTGAGCCGTATGAGTTTATGCCAATGGAAAAGAAGGCTCGTCTTCCATGGGGTCAAGGATCGGCACAACAATTCCATCATTGAATGACGGGAACGCGCACAGGTCAAGATATCCCTCACACATTCCTACGTGGAAATGGGAAGGACTGGGTCTTTTATCGGGATCGGGGGCGATCAATGACCCTTCCTTGTGGTCATAAATACCAGAAATCCCCGGAATACGCTGTCTCGGTCAATCGGCGCTCAGAATTTTTAGCTCATGAAATTCAATTTTCGGTGGGCGCTGATCATCACGCATGCAGCAATGTCACACGAAGATCACCAGATCAGCCGGGTGATGTTCTGCCATTTCTATGACGCCTCTCAATTGCAGGATGTGGTGTTGCTGCTAATTGGCGGATAAGGAAAACCTAGCAAGACAAATTTTCCCGCTCGGCCGTTGTTCGCCGCACTCTGCAGCATGAAGCCTTACTCTGTCCTCCCAGATTGTGAAGAAATTGAGGTGAGCTCTTCTATGAGTCAGGGCTTGGGAGGAATAGGCGACATACGTATGGAATATGCTTATACTGACAAATATCCACTACTTGATATACATGTATGCTGTTCATTTATACCTTTGCGGTTTATACTTTTTCCCGCTGGATGTCCTTAGAGGGGACGATCATTTCTCCTCACATTTCCGGTGAATTGGAGGACCTGTGCATTTCCCGCGCACCTTTCTGCCCATGGTTCACTCCCATGACCCACGGCTTCGCACGAGCGCACCTGGTAGACACGTTTGACGTGTCACATTCTCGGAATTGTAACCGGGAAGCTTCAAAGCGGCCGGCTCGAGTTTTCTAATTGGTATACATTGTGGCGGGCTCTCACGGTGGCCCGTCCGCCGCAACGGACTCGAAGTTTCTCTCTATAACGTACCGACGTGCGTTACGTACTGTATAATGTTGGATACAAACATACATACCATAACACACTTGATACATACCGTCCGGGGCTCATACCGAGTACCTTATACATTCGTGTTATGAAATGGATTGGCAGACCTTGGAAGTATCAAGCAGTAAACACAGGCTATCTTGTATTATAAGGGTTTGTACTCCATATAATACTATGTTGTTTACATTCCCGCAAATATACGGCTTGACGCGTCTTGTCAAACTCGTCAATGCCATTCCAGGGTATGTGGAATAAGGATTGAGAACTCGGAAGGCCAGAACGGGAGAGCCAGCCGAAGAAGGCGTGATCAACCCTTCGACAGGCTTAATTGCCACCTCAGTGCCAGTACCGAGTTTAAAAGCTATTTATCTGGCTCTTCGAAGAGATGTTTCCGTGATCAATCCGTGGCCTCCCACACACAATATTACTCCTCGCGGAGCGTTCCGGATTGCCAGCTAGATTCTGATCTCTGCAACGGCCTATGAGGCCACGCTTCCCATGCGCTACAGCCCAACAGCAGTCTCAAACTAGAAACGCTGTTACACATTATCCGCGTCAACAGCTCTCGATCTCGGATTTACCAGCCAAGAAACTATCCGGGAGCCTCGAAAGAATACCGCCCTGGGGTTGCTTTGATTTTGCGCTTAAAGGTGAACAGGCATACCACTTGGATTTTTTGGGCACATCTAGGGAAGACTCTGGATGATAAATCTGTACTCAAGAGCTACTGCACGGCAGTAATTTGTGACCAACACGAGGCTCACATGGAGCAACAGCAAAATGTGTATCGGACGGGAACGGTCAATGTTGACTTTTGATATCAGCCTCAAAATGAGAGAGTGGGCCCCTCAGGTGCCTCAGAACTGACATCAACACATATGGATACATATGTCAAACATCAAAGGTAATTGAAATGAAGCTTGGCTCCATCTCTTTTTTGAAAAAAGCCTTTATTCTGAGTAACTTCCCAGAGCTTGGCTCAAAAGCCGGCTTCTGCACCTTGCCTAAGGTAGCAAGCCGCGCATGCGGCGAGCAGCAAGCAGCTTGCGCCTTCGACTTTCAAGGTTCAGCATAAACTTGAAGAGGCTACACAGCGGTATACCCGTGTCAACTGAACAAAAGTTTGAAAGTCTCTAGACATTTATTTCGGCGCTGCTAGGCATGGTAAATCAGGAAATATTCATGTTACCCAAAGCAACAAGCCTTCATACCACCACTATTTAATTGACACCCACACTATATGCCTTCAACAGCTTGAAAGGTTATTCTATGCTTTCAATCAACTGCATACCTACTTTGACTCCATATGGCAATATCAATTTGAATCTGATATCACCACACCAGAGTTTGCCATGATTTCTTGCCAACTTGGTATAAACACTCTATATGACTCATTTGCCCCTCAACACTTTTCTCACCTCTCACCACCCTTACTTCTGGTCTGACCAGCTGTCACTTGATCAAATCATCAAATCTCTCCTCATTCTGCTTCTTTAATGTTTTTGAATCTCAGTACTTTTAACACTGCAGTATGCCTTCTGCATCCATCAGCATGTCGCCCTCCTGCCTTGTACTCGCATCTTCCCCTCCCGTCGCGGCTTCAGGCTTTGAAGCTGCTAGCCGTACAGCATCCTCTACTGGCACTTCTCAAGCATCGAGTGCTCCTTCTGACACTTCTTCTGTTGATGCCCCTTCCCCCACACTCTGTTAGTTCAAGCGTACCTAACCATCACTTTGCCGTGACCCCTAACAGTCTGGAAGAACATTACCCCGTCCTCAACTTCGACCTCGGCTTGCCCTTCTCTATTGGTGGTTGTACTAGTTGGGTACTATATACGATACCAGGTCAAAAGTTTCCACAACCCTTCATTATCCCTTGACAGTACCCTTGAACCAAGGCCCCAAACCAGCCCTTAAACTACCATAAATGATTTTCCAAAGACACCTCTTGAGCCCAAAGTCTTTCAAGAGGCTTGATGGAGCAATCTTGATGACTATTATCAAGGACTGTTAAGGACTAGCAACAACATTTACTGAGGGTTGTGGAAACTCTTCACCAGTGGGTGGTCGATGTTCGACAATTAGAACAGTGGAGTCGAAAATTCATACAGGCTGTCGGAGAGGGTGACTTGACTTTATTTGCGGGAGAATATGCAAATATGTGAGCTTCTGTTCCTGTTATTATTTTTATAGCTTCTATGCTAAAGTATGAATAACTCTATGTTAGGATCAAAATGCCAAACTGCACAGTGTTTGTTCCAGTTCTCACTTACCCAATGATTGCTATGGAAGCAGGCTATACTGGATCTTATGAACATTGAAGAAAAGTTTGCTTATATGATCCTTCTTACTGGGTGGAAAGCCTACTTTAACCAGTACCTAGTACTCACATTGCGCTCACTTCATTCTCACCTTCTACTGAACTTTTCCTTACCCCACTTATATCCCTGCAGCTTGATTATCGCACCTGGAGACCTTTCAGCTTGTCTTATCTGCTCAAGCCTGTCGCGCCACTTTGATAATCATATTTTGGATACCTATATGGACTCGGCTATGGAGAGCAACGCAGTTATGAATCTACAACCTGATTAAGAACTTAAATATTTTAGTTTAGGAATACCTACTTCTTGTTGACCAAAGTTGAAATCACCTGCTAATATATGCATGATTAACTTTCACATTTCATAATCTTGACACCCTGTACACATAAATTCTTTCAAGAGCTGCAAGCCAAAGATGACATGGTAGTCAACCTGCATACTGAGTGCCTACAGTAGCTCGATCTTTCAATGCAGGCACTTACCTATTGGATCTGTCGTACCCAGGATTCCAAATTTCAAAGTGCCTTAATCACGTATAGATTGCCGGTAGTGTCATGTTAGACAATCAACAGATACACATGCGTGTGCTCTTCGGCAGTGCGAGGGGTTCGATAAGCAAATGCAAACAGACCCGTTGACCGACACTTCCAAGATAAGTTCAAAAACTATAGTAGATGCTGGAAATTCGACGCTCCTACCTGAATTATCGAAGGCTGCGTATGTTATGGATTTGAACCTATCGTAAAAGGGCTGATATCTCCGCGGAGCAAGGTCAGAAATACTGGCGATGGAGAGTTGACTGGGCGGATTTTCGCCGGTAAGGAGGCACAGACAGTCTTTTGTTTTTAAATTTATCTTCTGACTGACGGGAGGCAGTTATCGACGTTTGACTCGTTCATTGTCCCACGTTACCCTCAAAGCTGCTTGCTCAGTAAGTTTTTTCGAGCGATCGCAAATCCCATTGCCGGCGATCAGGTATAATGAAGATCGTCTGTAGGCCTCACTGTAGCGATATAGCAGTGCTGAAGCTCGAGGGTCTGACTCTTCAACGGACGATCAAGAAACAAGGTCGAAGTTGCTATTTTGGGACTGAAGAATGACGTGTCATGTGACCGGTGCCTGCCAAGACCCGCTTTGGACCCCAAATGCCGTTCTCGCGCTCTGATTGGCCGTCACTTAGCGCCCGCTGCTGCTCTCGGCCCCCACTCGTGACAGTTCCTGCATCCACTCCATCGACAACTTCCTTCGTCCAACGGCATCTGCTTGGTTACGTTCATGTCGCCGCTCATCAAACCCCCAGCGGTTCCAGCTCCAATGGATCTACCTTCCTGGGCCCTGTCTACTGCAAAGTCAGACTGCTGCCAAACAGTCCCGCCACTCCTGTTCCGTTTCAACTCGCGGGATTACCCAATCACCTCGTACAGCATGAAGATGGGATGCTCAGTCCTGCATGGATGCAGGCAGTCTGTGTTCTATGATTGGATGCTCGAGCTTTCAAGGAAAGCCGTGACTCTATCCATCTGCCTCAGAGTATGGATGGTGTGTGAAGAAATTTCTCCCACCTCCAATCGCTCCCTTTTCCTTCTAGATTTTCCAGTGCTTTAGAAACATCAGCTGGCCTCTGGGCACATCCTGGAGCCTAACCACCCAGGTCTTCCAAGTGGCTGGAATCCTCTCTCTCATGCCCTTCGCTGAGTCACTCCTCATATGGATGCTATAGAGACCTCCGTCCTGGACATCTGTTTGTTTTTGTAGCAATTTGCAAATACTCAAACAACTTTTTATCATCTCAGTTCTTGACTGCAGCTTAATATTCTTGTTTGATGTTACTTTCCTCCTGTGGTAACATTCTCTTTGTTTGGTGACTTTTATTACTAGAAAAGATTCATGAGTTAAGAAATGAGGTTCACGGTAAGGCTACAGATACATGTCTTGGAAACCACTTCCTTTATGATGCGATGCTACGATTGAAGCTACTAGTACTGACATTTGATTCCTGTTAGCTACACCAACGTATTGACTGCTATGGATCCAAATTCTTCCAAAGTGCCACAAAGGCATGTTGGTCGAGATGTATCAAAGACCACCCACCTTCAGATTCCTACCGTTCCCACCTTCCCACTCTCCTCTCCAATACTGGAAGAAGTTTTGACGCCCTCTATTGAGTCCGAGTCCCCGGAAAATACGCCTGGCCATATTCATAACCCGTTTCGATCTTCCGAAGACAGTACGATATCGGACACCGGAATCGGAATTGAGCACGCGTCACGGAGGGTAAACAATGGATGGGACTCGGCCTCACAACCAGTACAAAGGGATTCAAATCAAAACATTGCAACAAACCCGCCAAAGAAGACGCGTCCTGGTTTGAATCTTGTAACAGACTTCACTCGAAACGAAACACAGCAGCCAAATAATAATGGGATGATACAACGAAAAACATCGGTAAAAGGATTTCTGGACTTGAGCGATCTTAAGTCTCTCTCGAAAACAAAGCGACCGCCCGAGCAACACACCAGCAGCCGCCAGCCCATCTGGAAATCTAGGTTCCGAGGTTATGGGGAATTGAAGGATTACGAGCCTAGAAATAATACGAACTCACTGAATCGCGTCGGCAAACAATCCTTGATTCGTAAAATATCGCGAAGGGTCAACAAAGATTTATCCCCATCTGATCGGCCCATTCTTATTGGGATGAGCGTCCCCGCAGTTAACGTGAATCAGGTAGAGGAGGATGATACGCCCATTTCAAAAGGCCAACATACGCCCGCAACACCATCAATTCTTATTACTCCAGCAGCTGAGGTTCAAGACTGGGATACTGTGTGGGACAAACCCAGGCCAGGACAGTCTCGTCCCGCCTCTAGCGTATATTCGCAGCCGACACCGTTCATGAGGCCCGCCGCAGCGGATACAATTCCTCCAGTGCCCGCCATCCCACCATTAGATACCCTACCAAACATTGAGCCCTATGGAAACCCGTTTGCGGCCAGTACGGATAATGTAAAGCACCAGTCGTATTCAGCACTTACTGTTTTCGAAGATGAGGATATATCACCATCTAAACTCTCAATACGACAGCGTTCATATTCCAACGAAAGCGCCGTGAGCCCCTCAAGACGATTAAGTTTGGAAACCGTCTCAACACGACGTCGTTCTCAGGGATGGTGGAATGTTCTCTCCTCCCCGCTTATCTCTCGTTCGAATACCTTGAGCAGCATGCGTGGTCTGGGTGAAGAAAATAGCCCCCTCCGGTGCCTCGGTTAGTGATAGGGCCTGGATTGTCCCATTCTGGTAACCAGATACGTGAAAAACAACCAGACCCGTTGATATCCTCGTTTTCCCCTGACACGCCAGAAAGCGAGAATGATAGAAGGATCAAAAGCAATGTGACGGCATGGCCTCACATGGATGAATGGTACAAGGAATGCGCAACTCGAAATCTCACATCGAAGTCCTCTACCTCACCAATACCCCAAAACTCTGATACCAAAATGTCACCGAAATCCGCTTCCTCTACGCAGTCGATTCCATTAGTGATGTCAACGTGCACTAGCTATACTGACGCAACTCTGAATATGCCCTGTCAGCATGATCTTTTAAGCAATCAACCCTGCTCTACGTGCCTTACTCGCTCCAATATCGATAGATTCCTTGCGGAAACCGCCGCAAACAGTCAGGGGGTCGCGACAGAGAGTCCTAGGAAATTCACTTTTACACAAGACCAATGGCAGCAAAATAACTCTAATAATCCCTTCTTTCAGCGCTTTGTTTCAGACCTACGAGATGACGAGGAGAGAAGATTTTCAGGCTCATGTTCAACCACAATAGAGGATGATGAGCCGGAGGTGATATCGCCTAATTTACGCCAAGCGACCGCGACACCACTGTTCAAGCCAACCATTGCAACTCCAGCTCTAGTAAACGCTCAGATAACCCCCCGCATTTCGGACCCTTCACAAAAGGGAAAGACCAATGAGACGACGAGATCTGCGGAGATCAGAAAACCCCCCTGTCCCTCATCAGATACTCAAGAACGAATGCACGATACCGTTCCGCCTCCTTATTCTTCCCCAAAACCAATCCCTCGTTATCGAGCCATTTACCCACCTTGTCAGCAACCTCATTCGCCGGGTCCGCTTTCTCCGGCTGGCATCAATTCTACAGCTGTTCCGGGCGGCATACCATTGTCTGGCTTAGGAAACGTTCGACCTCCTCCAGCCGTTTACCCTTCTAATAACGCCAGTTTTGGCACTCTACCTCGACGGCCGCCTAGAATTCCCGTTACGCTACCCTCGATTCAGTCGCCAGCAGTAGTAAGGAGTAATCTCGAATCAAAACGCAGGAAACACGAAAAGGAGGATGCAGTAGGAAGAAAGGTCGGCGGTCTTTGGCGAGGCAGAGGGTGCTTTGGAAACAGGGGTTGCTTTGGCAGAAGCGGTCGCGAGGGGCGGAAACGGCGACGGTGGTGCTGTGTAGTTGCCTTGCTATTGCTACTCCTGCTTACTGCTGGGATCATTGTCGCTGTGATGCTCACGAAGAGAAAAAGTACCCCCTCTCCGCAAATTCCATCAAGGTGGTTGAACTTGACGGGATATCCCCCCATGCCTACAGGGATATCCACTATCGCAGGAGCTGACGCTATCGAGGCAAATTCTGGATGTGTGCATCCTCCTTCTCTGTGGAGCTGTTCTCTGCCGAAAGAGGATCATAAAGCCAATTTGCCGTATGATGGCGGAATGCCTAAATTTCGTGTCCAGATCACCTTCAGAAATGGAACGTATCCTCACAGCACAACAGTCGCTAACAAAGAAAAACGCAGCTATCTTTCTCTGCAAATACGAAATGAAGATTCAGCCCCAGTACCGAGTCCGCCGAGTTTAAGGGACATTGAATTCCTAAGCAACACTACGGACGGTATTTCTGGTCCTTTTTCTGGGGAAGAGACCCCATTCTATGCCAGTTTCCTTCCTACCGGCTCATTAAACAACATTCAGAAAAGAGGGCCTGATCCTCTACCAAACCTTACAAACATCATACCACCTCCCGGGATCGAGCCAGATGGAACTGCGCCTCCTGCAAATCTCTACCCATTCGCCAGGAATCAGCCTCTACGGCTGTTCGATCGTGGCCTGGCGACCGAACGTTATGCTTTCTTTGTGTACTATAACCGGTCTATATTTCTCAAAACTGTGGCACCCCTCAAAAATGAGGATATTCCCGATCTAATTGAGGACGCTGGGGGTGGTTCGACGAAGTTGGCTGCTCGGTCACGCTGTACCTGGGCTGAGACACGTTTTCTAGTCCAAATCTGGACTCAGCCTGAAAAGGCTCATCTACGCCTCGTATCCCCTTCCAGCGCCCTTCCTCAATCAGATTTAAAATCGCCGGCAGACTATGCTACTGATTTCTCCCGCCCCGGAACGTTTCCATTCCCAGTCACCATCAAATTGGATCGGCATGGTGGAGCAGCCAGAAGAAAAATGGTGTACTGTTATGGCATGAATGATCGGTCACAGATTGATCTAAACCAACGTCGGTTACAGCAGGAATTTCGAGGGCTTGGTGGTACGCTAATCGATCCTGCTACTGGCATATTCAACTTTGCTGGTTCCGCTGGAGATGAAAATCGGCCAATCGATGGTGGAACTGGCGGCTGTAAATGTGAGTGGAGGAACTATGTGTCTGTTCGTGATTGAATTCGCATGTTACCATCGATGACTTCCCACATACATGTTTTCTTTAATACTTTCCCGCCTGATCAAAATATCCTTTGCAATAATAGGTGACTGGGTTACTGGTGGGCGGTGTCTTTGGCTTTCATTGAATTGCATAGGTTGGAGTTTTCCGGGCGCATGTCGTGCAATATTGGGTTCTCTCTAAAAGGTATTAATATCAGAATCGATTTGCTTCAATCTGCACCTTTCGAAGTTCGCTAATCTGGCGAGTATTGTGATTTTGGTGTGTGTTTACCCTAATCCTGATTGAAATGATGGCCAATACAAACATGACAAACAGCTCTTGTTGTCGTCCATTGGATTAACCACTTCGGGTAACCCTGACCTCAAACGTCCACATCCATGAATTCCAGTCTTGTTAGCATTTTGCATATTCCAAGCTTCCATGTTTCTTTCCATTCTCCCTCTTCCCTGTGATAGGCTCCAAAGACCACGCGAACTCCGTCGAAATTTGCTCTCGATGCCCAGTGAGAGTTGCGATGCTAATGAAATAAATGACTCTGAAACTAGTGACTGATCCTCGAAACTAGGCGAAGTGATCCCATAAGCGCTCCTTGGCCCAGCCATTACCGAAAGCGCGTACCTTGGTCACTCAAAGGGCTCTAATCAGTTGACGAAGGATCACCAAGGATCAATGATCTACAAATATAATCAAACTTCACGAAGACGTGTGCTCCCGCAAGAGCCTGAATAACTGGCTAATAGGCCTAGAGCCACAGAACTCATACTCCTCGAGGATATTTCTAAAGGGACCTAGTGGTGTGTCGAGCAGGGAGTGTTGAAAGCAAATTAATGATACTATCTAGCTATGACAAACAGACAGTACAATAATGCTTACTGTACCCCATCTGAATAGCTTGCTAGGTATTTGGGCTGAATTTACGGAGTACGTAGTTATGAAGGGAAAGTATCTAGACTCTTCTGTGCACGATGTATGGCTTTTCATTTTGTGGAACATGACTTCAGATAGTTACACTCATTCTCTAAGCAATGTTTCATATACTTGCACGACAGACTGAGGATTGATGTTGAATCAACCAGCCCAAATCAACCACATGCCCACAGAAAGATCACCAGATATTGTCAATTTAGTCCCTCCAGGCGTTGACAGTATTCTTCCACTCAAATTCCAGTCTTTCAATATCTACCTGTGCCTTTGTACACGGTGCATGCTTGAGGAGCTCTTTCAAGGCATTCTAACAAACAGTGAGCAATCTTCTCGGTATTATGGTTGGAAGAACTCGAGGTATTCTGCTTACCACAGTGTGTCCTTCGCCCGATTGCAGTTTAAAGTAAAGCATTGCTGCGCCCGGGTACGTTTTGCCTTTCGGGGCCAATGCCTGGAGATTAAAGAGATTCTGCCATAAGTCTGCGTTGATCTGTGCCACGTTATGGTCAGATTTTACCCGGTGTAAAGGAAGGGGGTCGAATCGGGCGAACCTTATCAGCCTGCCAGCACAGTCCATTTTTCTGCTCCTGATCAAGTGGCTTCTTGATATCTGCCAGTTTGAAGTAGTAATCTCCCGCGGAAGAATACATGATGTCGGTTTGGTTGTTCAAAGACTAAGAATTCGTGAGTCCAATGGCCCACACATTAGTAGCAAGTAGAACTTTCACTCACATCCAGGGATACAGGCTGAGGGGACCTATATGCGGAATCGATGTCAACCCCCACATATCAAGATCCTGTTGCCATTTCTGTCCGGCCTTGATCGCATCATCATAGTCGTTCTTAGATTTGGCAGACACAGCGGAGGCTGCCAGGAGGCTAAAGATGATAGTGGTGAACCGCATTTTTTTGAAGAAGATAGTCAAGATTTTTCAGCCAAAGGACTTTTGTCTGCCAGGTGCGAGTTTCTGATTTCCTACAGATCACAACGGAGGATAGCCTGCCTTTATATCCCTTGTTGGTACTGGATTCTCAAGAGAAATGGTTCCAAGGATTTTTCGATTTGCCATCTTCATCTTGAGAGCCATGGTATAGAAGGTCCTGGCGGATTTCCGCTGGATTAGCTACGAGATGGTTTTTGGCGTGACAGCTTCGACATAGATTGCCCAGCCGAGCGCAAGATCATGCACGGACATATTCCAGCAGCCTGTAGGATCGAGACCTAAAATGGGTGTAGATCTTGAGGCGCAAACAATGCATTTTCGAGGTCTTTATGCTCCTTGCGTTAAAAGAAGGAAGTATCATAGGGCTCCTGTCTATCCAAATGGGTCTTCGGCTTTGGTAATTTTTCATTGTAGTCAATTAATTATGTTTATGTTCCCAGTAGACTTGGAATGTGAATAGAGCAGTGAATGAAGACAAAAAAAAAAAAACAATGAAAAGAAAGAAAAACAACTTACCAAATTGCGGCTCAACCTTGTGTCCTGTCTTCGTTTCTAGAATTAATCTAGTGCTTTTTTCGCATGTTTTCGTCCCTTCCCTCCTAGACTCCTCCATCCTTGTGTCACTCAAAGTAGAACCAGGAAGGCTTCTAGATCGAAAGCTCCACGGTAGATTCGGGCCTCACGATTTCTCGCATCTCGATCCAATGATATCTCACCTGGTCCGAATCGAATTCATACTACTGAGTCTCCCGAAATTCCTTCCATGAAGATTAATATTAGGGATCTTCCATGATCGCCATGTCAAGGATCAAACACATCTTAAGCTTGGCTGCGTGGGTGACGCTCGGACCACCAGTGGGTACTCCATTCGCTTTATCCGAACTCTTGGTCGCTTCACAACTTCACAGTTTCTTAGCACCCGGTAGGATCAGGAACCTCAAAAACTCCATTACTGAGGTCTGAGTCATTCCTTTGGTAGATAGTTCACAGCCAGTAGGATGAAATTTGTCTTTCCACTTGCTGAGCTGCGAAATGAATGGGCAGAGTGCTTTCAAATAATCATTCTCTTCTACTCGCGAGAGCTCTCTCGTTTGTAAGTCTCAGCTCAATACCTGGCTACCATAGATATAGAGGTATAGCGGTGCGCGGAGCGTGATATCAGACTTTATGTCATCTGTACACCTAGAATATGCTTGCAGACTGGTGGCCTGGCCTCTCTTTCCCCTTAAACTACCCCACTAGGCATACGCCCTGCTCATGCCCGGGGTGAGGCTCGTGACGTGGGTTTTCTCCGCCCTTATGGGGGTTAAGGCGCACCATTCTCCACCCATATACGTAACTCAGACGGGAACTGAGGCTTTTCAAGGATGTACGGCCAAAAATGTCACTACTTTTCCTGCGCTGATCAGTCGACAGTCGGTTTAGGTATGGCTCCTGGAAATTTTCATCCAACAGGCCTGATGCGATTCGATTTTGATATCGTTGAAGGCCAAGCTTCCATCGGGTGGTTGATATCGAGCAGGGCGTACATTGCCTCCTTGGCAACCTCCTTGTCATAATTTTACAGCTTCCTCAGATTTTCGCATCCCTTCTCAGAGCTAGCTGATGGCGCTGCTGTGTTGCGGAGACCAAGGAATGCCCGTGAAAAGTCCACGTGGGGGAAAATAAAGCCAGAAGGTGATCAATCAGATAACGGTCCACAAAGTTAGTTCTTGGCAAAGATTTCGAAGGCGTCGCAAAGTGAAGACGCTTGAGTCTAGATCTGTCAAACGGGAAAATCCCTAGAGCCTCGAAGATGCAAGAGGTAGTCTGAGTAGATGAGCATGTTGTCCAGGCAAATCCATCTCGGCCTACACGTATAGACATGTGAAGCACGATAAGACGATAGCCTTCTAGAATTGTAGCCGTGTATCTTCTAGCTCAACTCGGAGATGCAGTCTCACTCACAACTCTGGCCTTTGGAAGTTTATGAGCCAGATAGCATCACTTTTTCTTCGCTGAGCAGTAGATATACGATATGCCCGATGGGTATTATTGAAATACACAGCAAGAGAACTGGTATCGAATTAACAATGTATAATCTTGTCTAAGATAGCATAGTCGATCATTTCCAGGGTGACGGCTGCTAGTAAAGCCACCGAGATGCCTGCAAGTTGAAGAAGGAGAGTCGACGGATCGAAGGATTGACTGAAGTGGAAACTTCCAGGAACGGAAGCATGACGACCCGCAGGATTATGTAAGACATTATTACATAATACACGCCGTTGGGATTTCGGAGCTCGGAGTTGGTTGTTGTACTCCGTACTCCGGGTGTATAGTTACAGAGTCTGCAATGTATCGCTTACACCTGATATCCCACCGTCTCTCAATACATCCGGAGAACAGTAATCCTATATCACTAGTCCTTCGCTCTCCATTACTGAGATGTGATTCTCGCTTCGCAGCAAGAAGTACGGCGCAACTCATATCCGATGTCGCTTATTGAAGTCGTAACGCTTCGGTAGTCAGCAAACTTAAAGTCGCCCCCGCGCGACATGAAAAACAAATGACGTTGGGAAACTCCATCCGGCTTGCTGTCAAACACGCGACTTTCTCTTCAATTGTCCTACGAGGTCCATCTAGGACTACCGAAATACACACATATACAAGTGTGGCAAGATGTCTTTAGCCTCGCTGTCACCTTTCCTGATGCTGCCCCTTGAGCTCCGTGATAGAATCTATGATATCCTCCTCTTCAGTGAACCCTCGCAGGATCCGGCCTTCATCCTAAACTCACGTAACCTCCAAGTGCGCCGGCTAGATGAAATCCACACCCCTCCATTCGGATGCTTGGGCCTTATTCGCACAAACCGGCAGATACACCGAGAGTTTTTTGACTATGTGCAATTCTGCCAAAAGGCAAAGAAGCCTCTGCGCTACGAAGCAAGCCTATTCCTCGCGAACGAGCATCTTTACAGTCTGTCCTGGACGCACGTACCGATCCGTCTCAAGCACATTGATATCTGTAAAATAACCATGAAACTTCTCGGCGTACGCTCGGGCTTCTCTGCATTTCGTGGAGACGGCGTCGCCGTGCCGCAAGTCGTACAATCTTTCCATGAACTCGTTTTCTTGATTTTACGCCACGGGCCCCAGCTTTCAACAAAATGCTCGGCGCCTATGACTGTTGGAAGACTTGATCTGGACATCCAGACGCCTGATATGATACCTGAGGGATATGAATTATTACCGGTGGAGGACTTTTCGGATCTGCGCGATATCGGTCGAGGAGTTATCAATCCACGAACCGTGGCGAATGAGATGGCGGTGCACACTGCATGGAGGATGGAGCACAAACCGGTCGAAAAATCCTGGTTGGTAGAGGAAGCGGCCAAGAAATTGGGGGACTTCAGAATCCTGGTTGATGGAGAGCCGATCTATGTGTGCAGTCTTTTGACACTGTGGAATGATCTATGGCACTATAATTTTGCGAGTCAGTCAGATATTCTTGAGTTGATGGAAAGGGAAAAGGCGCAGGCGCGGAACGCGTCTCAATGAAAAGCTTGTTGTCCCCTATAGCGTTGTCAGATAGTTGTTTTCTCCAGCTGGCTGCACATGTATTTCTGAGAGATTGTAAGAGTCAGGAGTCGTTGTAATTGCAAAAAAAGCTGCTTTTGCCAACTTCCTGGAAGGATTCGGTGCAGGGCGTAGTGTTTGTTTCTGTTTGCTCTGTTTGTGCTGTTTGAGTGGTAAGCTCCCGCGAGGCTCGGAGCTTCACCCGATTTGGTGAATGAGAGGGATTAATCCCAGAATTATACTGACATCCATCCCCTAATCTCTGCAGTTGAGTAGCTTGTTGGCTGATGTTGTTCTTTTCATGGCCGGAACAATTTACAAAGTCATGTGAGCTAATCCTATACTAAGCCTCGAGCTCTACATGAACTCCCGCATCGCGGGACAGCGTTCCCACGATGGCTCCCCGACCCACACCCTCCAGTCCTTCGTTACTGTCTCCAGCCGGATATGACGATGATGTTATCTCGCTGCGCTCTCTCTCGGTTCAAGACTCGGACTCTGAAGATGATCAACTCGTACAAGCCTCACGAAGTACCTTAGAGCTTGCCCAACATGATCGGACTGTATTGGATGACGAAGATGAGCTTGAGCGGCTCTTGACTAGAAGAAAGGAAAGAGCCGCCGGGCTGAAAAAGATCTTTGGCGTCGCACACGATACCGGGAGTAGCGTCCGAATAGGAAGACGGGAAAGGAGAAAACGAAGGAAAAGGAAACGGTCTGGGAAGGTCGAGAATCGAGGCGGAGATGAACAGGGGAGTTGATGTACGAAATGGAGGAGGGCGACGTTTTCATTAAAAATCAAGATGATAATGCGAGCCTGCTATCCTCCAGCTCCAGTTCGTCTTCTCTGGATACCTTGGAAGACCGGGCATTTAGACAGGTACAGTACATACATCTATCTTTACTGTAGAGGAAAACTACGTTTCTAACGCAGATTGATTTATATAGCCTAAGGGCCTGTTGAGAAAATTCGTTTTGCCCTTAACGGCTACCATCATCCTTTTCTTGATCATTTTCCTTGGAGCCTACAAGGCCTCAACAGGGTTTCGAGCAAAACATGGTAATAAGTATTCACTTTTATCAAACGGAACTGCTTTATTTCGACCCACCACCATTCTCATTTCACTTGACGGTTTCCGTGCCGACTTTCTATCTCGCGGACTTACGCCGACTTTAAACCAATTCATAACAGAAGGTGTCTCGCCGAAATACATGCTTCCGAGCTTCCCTAGCGTGACGTTTCCTAACCATTTCACACTAGTGACTGGCTTATACCCTGAAAGCCATGGAGTGGTTGGAAATTCATTTTGGGATCCTGAACTCCGAGAAGATTTCTATTACACTGATCCTGCAAGAAGCATGCAGCCAAAATGGTGGAATGCGGAACCCATTTGGGTGACAGCAGAGAAACAGGGCGTGAAAACAGCCATACACATGTGGCCAGGATCTGAGGCTCATATTGGGCCTTTAGAGCCTACGTACGTTGACAAGTACAACGGAAGCGAGAGTCTCTCGGTTAAGGTAGAGCGAATTTTAGATTGGCTGGATCTTCCAGGTGTTGATGACGATCATCTTCCGGTGAATGGGAGGCAGAGACCACAGTTCATTGCGAGCTACGTGCCGAATGTGGACGCGGATGGGCATAAATTTGGGCCTAATAGTACGGAAATCAGGGAAACGATTGCTAATGCGGATTCGATGCTGAAATCTCTGTTCGCTGGTTTGCGGGATCGAAACTTGACTGACATTGTTAATGTTGTTATTGTGTCAGATCATGGAATGGCGACCACTTCCACTGACCGACTTGTCCAGCTGGATGATCTGGTTGATCTTTCACTCATCGATCGTGATGATGGATGGCCACTTCATGGCCTGCGGCCGAAGAATGTAAAGGACATTCCGAAAATCATGAAGGCGCTTGAGGCGCCAGCGAAGACATATCAGCACGCGGTTGAAATTTATAGCCGCGAAACTATGCCAAAGAGATATCATTTCTCAAATAATGGCCGGATTGCCCCAATATGGATAATACCCAAGACAGGTTGGGCCATTGTTAAGAAATCTGACTTTAATATTGTTGAAGCAAAAAAGAAGGGCCTCGTATATCACCCTCGGGGAATTCACGGTTATGATCATGAACACCCGCTCATGCGTTCGATATTCGTCGCTCGAGGGCCGAGTTTTCCTCACAAGCCTAATAGTAGAGTTGATGTTTTCCGTGAGTTCCAACGACATTTTTATGGCCATCGCGAAAGACCTGCTAATACTTAAGACATACAGAAAATATTCAAGTTTATAACATCATTTGCGATAGTTTACATATCGAACCGCACACGAACAATGGCACCTTACGTTTGCCACTTAAAACCATTGGGCTACATTCTGACAAGGATGCCCCTAAACTTGACATCCCGAATGACTTTTCTAGTATTGAAATCCATTCGGATGTAGCCGTGACCTTGGGCAATACAGTTGGTGCAATTACCCCTATCCCTACGACATCATCGCCCACAATTACTGGGAGCCCTGGCGTCTGGCAAGATATAGACAACGGTAAAGGAGAGGAAGACACCAGTATTAACAATCTGAATGATGAGACAGAAAAACATAAACAGTCACTGTGGGAGTATTTGAAAGATAAGGCTAAAGGACTGAAAGAATGGGTAAAAGGGATCTTTAAAGACCACAAATCTAGACCGAGCTCGACCACATCGGATGAGCATCAATAAGTACCCTCAGCTACTTCCCTCATTTTTGTTACAACTTCACAGATCCAAAAGACCTTTTTGCCTTGGTTTGTGGTTATCTTATTTTGCTTCGAGCAATATCGTGCTCATTGTATTAGCATACATTCGCACATACTCTCTACATTTTCGAAGAATCGTATAATATCTAATACTTGTCAGTGAATCCATCAAGTTTCTCTCAATCAGCCACTGGTACACAGTTACGTCTCATGCTCAAACAGTAAGGGTTTCCGGTAAATCACTTATATGAATCAATGTAGATATTAATTATAGTCTCATGAGCATGATTTATACCAGCAGTAAAACCACAATAAACGCAACTGGGGGTATATAAGCAAAATATACAATGAAACCAAACGAAATGAAAAATCGAGACTCTATGAGTAGTGTATAATGTCAGCAAAATATCAGAACAACATGAAAGCACTTATTAATGCGGTATCTATAGACTGTCGTATACATGCCCTCTGTCAAAATATAAACGCCCATGGTTCCACCATACCAGCATCTATATTCCGTACTTGAGCCCAAAAGACAGTATTAAAACAGACAAAAGAAATTTGAGTGAGAAGCTGAGCAGGTTCGGAAAGCCTGCACATACCCGACCGGAACATGGAATCCTAGATTTTGAAGCCAAAAAGGGAACCTGAATAAATATGTCCAAGAAAATGAAGAAAAATATACTCGAAAGTCGAATAGAATGAGCTACTCTGCATTATTGTGCATTTTGGCCCGAACGAGTACCACTGAAGTAGCCTTGATCGATCTTCAAAATCCACTCGATTTTCTGTGCTTCAGTTCTCGACGCGAAAAGGTATGCGTTTTGAGTACCGTACACGGCAAAGACGTTCAGCCGTCCGCGCATCAATGCACTACTCCCACGTCCATCGTCCTCACCAGTGGCACCTCTTGAAGAGGAACCCAAAAGTCGGGCGAAGTCAGGATCGTGGTCAATATGCGAATTCCGTAGATTAATGGCATTGATTTCGTCTCCGTCAGGTACTGAGTGGATATGTAGGTAAGGAAGGCGAAGCTCGACGAAACGCCGAACCCATTGAGTATTTGCATCGTCAGGGGTATATAGATGTCCAGATTTAGAGACGGTCGGATTCTTGGGTATGTGTTGAACAGAAGCAATGAAACGTGGCTTTGAGGGATCAGTTGATGATGTGTGACTAGATACGGTGCTCTCAGCATCTCCTGAGATACTGGTGTTACTTGAAAGATTGAGCTTGACGCGTGTTTCAGTGTTCAGACTGCGAGCGAATGCTGCTCCCTGCGCTGGTGGTTCGGTGTTATCCTTGACTAGGATTATCTCTGCAAGATCTTTTTTCGTGGACCATAGATCAAGGTATTTTCTGAGTAGTTTTTCCTGTCTTTGAGATTTCTCGCCGCCCCGGGACGGGGTAGACCAGCCGTTTGTCAAAGGTGTCAAGCTGCCTGAGCTCAACGACCCGCGAGCAGCATCGATTTCCGTGACACGCTGCCGCCTTTTCCGAGCTTGGATGAAATCCCGAACCAGGGATACTTTGCGAGGGGACCATGTGTTAAGAAGTTCCTCACCCTTAACATAGTCATTCTGCGTGTTCATGCGCCAAAGATCCGCGGCTCTTTTTGCCGATATGGGTCTGACAGCGACTGAAAACATCCCGACCGTAGAGTGAACTATACGAGAAGAATTCCAGAATTGCTTGAACATTGATTGCTGTCGGACGTAGGACCTACTCAAAACCTGCAATCGCTGATCAAGCTCAAACACAATGGGTTCTTGGAGTCGAGTCGATATGAGGTTCCATCGTATTGTTATTTGGACCCGGTACTTGTCAGCCGTCGTGCGATCTAAAAGTAGCGAGCCATGAAGACTTGAATCCCACTGCCCAATCAGGGTCACATTAGACGTTCCATCGGCATTATCTTTCAGCATCGGCTCCTGGACTAATTTCAATTGAATTTCAGGGCTATGGGATTCCATATCAGGAATTTTGCCCCATGGATCAAGCATGTGGATATTACCGACTCGAAGAGACGTGATGTCATCCCAGGGTAGGCCTTCAGTCGAGTTGTAGGTTAGATTAATAGCAATGCGCCGCTGGACACCCTGATGGAGCTGATACGTCCCCGTTTCTAAATTGTTGCTCTGAAGAACATCAACGGGAAGATATTCGCCCGACTCTGCCAACTCAAGGATCCGCACCCTTGCGAAGACATCATGTCTTTCCTCGGAGAAAAATTCGGATTCAGCTATTCTTGGGGCCTTTCTCTTCTGTGGAGGACCTTCGGGAGTATCCCTCATCTCGTCCCAACTCAATAATTTGTCTAGATGCATAGTTGATACGAGAGCAAAGATGCTGACTTTCAGCGTCGAATCTCTTGGGCTCGACAGCGGCAGGCTCATGCTGTGAACGCTTTCGAAACGGACCGGATTTTCGTCAAATCCACTAATAATCTGAGTCGTTGTCGCGCCTCCATCTTCAGACACGCCGGGAACAAAAAGCTGAGCATGGACGTCTGTACCTTCCCGCTCAGCAAAGCCGACCATCTCATGCATAACGACATTGAATTTCAGCGTAGACGATGGTGCTTGGGCAGCAGATGGTTCCAGTGATAGTCTGACTATCCCTATTACATTATGAGTGTATGGCGAAACGACTTCGACTGAAAAATCTTGAACCCGCGACTCGAACACTGCCGCTAGTGGAATATCAGCATCGCCAACAAATGAATATCTTGGTGGGCATGTTTCCGAGAACGGGTTATCTAATCTGAAATGTTTGATGTAATCAGGTCGATCGATATATTGGTGCATCTGCCGCATTGTTTGCACTCTCCGCTGCAGTTTGTCTAGAGACCACAGGTAAATAACACTATTTTTGTAGTCAATTACCCGAACACAAATGCACGGCGTCTTCGCTTCATCTAAGGCGATATCATCGTCTCCTGAAATACCGTTAAGCACAAGGTCATAGGAAGAGCCCATATTTTGGCCCGTATCAATGATCGCGAACTGGAACGAAACGTGCTTATCCATGATATGGCCCATCACCTGCGCCTCTTTCAGCAGAGATGCACGTTGAAGGACCGACTCTGCCATACGGACATAATTACGTCTCCGCCAGTGACGAAAAACCGACTTCGCGACTTCGATTTCACTCGGTTCCAAGACCGGAAGACCATTTTCATAGGACTTCGGAGGAGCATGGCCCAAATCTTTGATATGAGATTCAAAAGCTTCTTTTTGTTTCTGCAGTTGCTGTTGGAATTCTTCCTTTGCCGCGGAGAGAGCCTCTTCCATTCGGACCTTCTCGGCTCGCAATTCTTCAACATCTTGCTGTGAAGCGTCCGTTGCCCCTATGTCTTCTTCTTGGTTTTCTTCACTCAGAGGACCTAGCTGGCGCTGCATGTCATCCTGCAGTTCTGGCTCCGGAGTCTCCTTATCATCTTCGCCGACTTGCTGAGGCGTTCCAGGCATTGTAATTGCCGTATCCAAAGAGAAGTTATCAATGGTCCCATTAGACATATACTTATCTCGCACCGGATAAGAGCTCACAGAATCCGAATCCTCCTCATTATCCAAGAACTTTCCTCTCCGCACGGCTCGAGCCTTTTGAACGTCATCGAATAGAGCGTCCAGTTCGTCGTCTGTAAGATGTGAAATTTTAGGGTCTCCTCCGAGTATCGCGCTTGCCGCCTCTCGTCTAGCAAGAAACCAATCGGAGTCTCGGTTTCGCTGAGACGGCATCGGAGATTCGGCACGGACCGACTCCGCGTCCATATCAGAGCCACTCTTACTCCATGACCTATCGTGCGTTCTGGTAGGAACAGGTGAGCCTAGTTGGCTAGCGGTGACAGAATGCCGAAGTAAACTTTGCTCGACGCGCTCAGCACGAGCTTCTTGAGGGTGATTAAACCGGAAAATGTGAAAATCACCCAGAATGATACGAAATCCACTTCGCAGTCGCTTCGGCTTGTCAATTGGTAAACCGTTAACCATCACACCGGCGCCTTCCATGGGGACGACGGTAACTACATTATCCACATTTTCAAACGTGCAGTGAGAGTGTAATATTTTCGACCCATTCAGCCGAATCTCACAATTTGTCGCGGTATCTGCATTGCCCACCGTCGTAGTGCCTGGCTTGAGATTGTAGACCAAACACTCTGCCAGAAGAGGATCGTCACTAAGATTGACAAGATGAGGCATCTTTTTCGGCGTCGATAAACCGATAAACCCCTTTTCAATGGAGATACCCAGTTCCTCCAGAGCCGCCTCTCTTTCCTTGTGGATCTCTTCCGTCTTGGCCATTTTCTCTTCCCATGTTTGGTTCAGGTCCTTGTATAGCTTTTCACTTTGGTTCAACTGTTCGACAATATCTGCCTTGCTGACCTTTTTCACCGTCCCATCTGGCTGCTCGATAGTAACCATTTGCTGCTCTAATGGTGTTCCAGGCGGATAAGCCTCCAGCGGAACACCGGAACCAGCACCAGAGCCGCCAGCAACAACACCACCGCCAAGTTTGCTCCTCAGCTGCGCGAGTTCCTCCTTGAGTTCCCTGATCATGCGAGCATTCGGGTCTTCGTTCACAACAGCATGGTTCTTAATTCGTTTGGCAGAATCCGCATATCGCAGGGTACTCAGCGTCTCTTCATAGTTGATATCGGCGGGCGAAATCGCCGCAATCATCGCTGTCATGGAATTACCGCCAAGGGAGTCCTTAAGCAACCATGTCAATACTGAATCACGGTATGGAACCATAGCCGCGTTTTTTTCTTTCCAGACGACAGATCCGCTAGCGCCGCAATGACACGACCCAGTGTCGATAGGGATCTATTGATCTCAGCTCCCTCCTTAAGCCTTGCACCCGTAGCACCTGTAGACGTAGCTCTCTCAGAACCCGCCAAATCAACCAGACTTATCCGTGACACCTTTTCCGTATCCATCGTCGTCTCAGTATCATGTCTTTTTTGCGTCAAGGTAAGCGTAAATACAGCATGCGATCGACTCGATGTCTCATTCATGTTGGTCGCCGCCACCGTTCTCGCTTTATTCCCTTCATCCATCAGATTCTCAATCTCCTGAAACGACCGCACCACAAGCTTCGCCAAATCTTCCACATACGGACCCGTTGACGGGTGTTCACGAACTTTCAGGTTCCCTTTTGTCGATGGATTCAACAGGTCTCTTACCCGCTCATTATAAATTTCCAAATACGATACTTCCACCGTACACGCAAGGTTTTTATCCGTCTGCATCATATCGATCCGTTGGAACATATCCTTACATATCCGCGGTATCACGCCGTACTCCTCACCATAACCCATCATCGAATACGATTTGCCCGACCCCGTCTGACCGTAGGCGAAAATACAGTTATTATACCCCTGGAACGCATTATCAAGTAGCGGCGCACCGAGATCCGTGAACAAATGGTCCTGTCCCGCATAATTTTTGGAAGTCCGATCAAATGACCAATACGATTTATCAAACGCAAACGCTTTGGGTCCATCGATCGCTCCGCTGGTCTTGCCGCCTTTGCGGCCCTTTTCTTCGGCTCCTGGAGGTGGTGTGAGAACCGTTTGGTTCCCTTGCATTTGCACGATACATGTTGCTGAGCGGGCGAGTTCTAGAGGACAGCAGCAGAGCTGGTGAGAATTGGTGTTCCACGGAAATACGTACAATTTCGGACAGGTGAGAGAAAGAGAGCAAAATTAGAGGTAGGGAAAGGCTAGGTACTTACCTCTACTATTAAAGGGCCGTACTCTCACCACCACCTTGATATTTCCTCCACCGCCGGGAGCCATCTTTGCAACGCGTGCCCCATGCACTCAGGGCCACCCCACAGTTCCTCCTCACCAATACCGAAGAATTTTCTGTCAACTGAGAGTTATAGGTATGCGTGTCGAGTAGATAGTCGAGTCGTCCGTCGCACCGTAATGCGCACCGTCCGGTCGACTGAGATCAAGGCGAAACAAAACGACCTATCGTAAGGGAGATGCGAATATCCCTTGCCAACTCCTGACGACCTTGAGCTTCGATATCGATAGCATTCGAGCATCCAGCCCCCAATAAAAAGGATGTGTGGTGGAAAATGAACCCGGATTTGTTTATATGCGCGTCGCCGAACGAACGAACGAACTAGTTTCTCAACACTCGACGAGGGGGACGGTTCTGCTCGGCGTTATCTGGGATACCTAGCATCAAATAACGGTCTTGTTATCCGGAACAACGTTTAAACGGGGGCATTCAATAGTGAAACAATAGTTGAATTCCAGTTCTCAAAAGTCGAAGACACGCAGCGACGCCAAACACCTCCGATCGAATACCTCTAGAAAATCATATGCAGCCTCGATGCGAGAAACGAACCAGCAAGTAAGCAAGCTGATCAGGTCGGGTTCCCAGCGCACGCGAAGCCCGCAAAGACACAAGCCACAGGGACAAGTGGGCTTAAGGTTCGGGAGAGGGTCTTGGCACGCAGCGTGAACCCTGGATTATGTAAGCGCCACGAGCCACAGTTTGGCACGAATGCAAACATGACAAACAAAACAAAGGCATCAGGGGAGGCGTGTAAGTACTGGATACTTTATCTGTCTAACATTCTAGCTGACGGGTGAGGTACAGCTACAACACATTCGTAATCCATACAATCCAGAGACCAATATGGGACCTCCTATCAAAAAGACGACTTGACCGATTCATATGTCCATATACACACCATTCAGTTGGAAAAAAATTCGATACCAAAGAGTCACTTTTACTTTCCACCACGAGTTACCAACTGCAGATACAATTTCACCAAAAAGACTAACAAAAGCACGGCTGCACGCCTCCCATGCAAATACATCTGATGATACTACCATAACCCAACAACAAACGCGGTGGAATTCCAGGGATAGAGGACGGGAAGCGAGAAGTACGAATCTGCACTCATATGTTATCCATGTCCATATCCACAGGCAAAAGACAAGAATGAAGAAGGGAGTAGGTAGAGGAGACGGCAACGTTGAAACCCTTGAGGGGTATAGATATCCACCAGGCAATAATAGGTATAAATAAGTAGTAATATAATGATATCGAAGAAGAAGAAAAAAAAAACAAACAACAGAGATCCCAGAAAATCAAACGCTAAGCAAAATACACACGGAAAAAAGGAAACAAGAACACACGCAAAAAAAGCTTGAAAACGATCACAAACGAGGTCCGAGGTATAACAACACTGGTATCTTTGACAAGCAAAAATTTGTCCAGAGCAAGGGAAACAGGAAAAATGAGGAAAGAGGAGTATCATAAGTTGCAATTTGTATCCCAAAAAAAGAAAAAAAAGACGAGAAGAAGACCCCGGAGGTAAGTAGAGATAACGTATGTATGAAAATGGATCAAAAAAAGAGACACGAATCCGACCACCCCATCCCTATCACCATCCCATAAAAAAAACTGTGATAAAAGATTTGTGCCCACAAAAGACACCATAAATAAAAAAATAACCCTGAAAACTGCAAAAGGGGGGAATTTCGATTCGCAATTTCATCATCATTTTTTGAAATAAAAGGAGGAGGAGGAGGAAAGTAGTATAAGGTGGGATTGCTCCGAGTATAATAATAGAGAAGAAAAAAAGAGAGAAAATGTGTGTGAGAATGAGGAGTAGAGCCTTCGGAGGAAGAATGGAGGAAAAGGCAAAAAAAAAAATTAACAGGCCAAACGCTAATACGGTGAGAGATATAAGCTGTGCAACCCCATAGAAACAAAGCCATATGCAGGAATCTGTCCATCTTCTTTTTTCAAAGCATTTTGTCCCTCGCGGGAGACTTGAGAATATGCGCGTGTGTGTGAGAGGTAGTGAGGTATCATGGCTCTTCAGTCCAGATATCATGCATCACGCCCGCAGCCCCCAACAAGCCCAGACCAGCCCTGGCCTGGCCTGGCCTGACCCTCGGTCGATTCACCTCACTTCGCTCAATGCAAATTATTCGCCATAGCCATTTTGCTTGAGTAAAGGGGAAATGTAAAGAGAAGGCAAGTCAGTCAGCGGGAACACGAGATTTATATCCGCGCGAAAGAAATACGCCCAGACCAGAAAACGAATACAGGGCCAAAAGGAGGAGGAGGAGGAGCAGTCCCATTCTCATTCCCATTAAAATGGAACGCATATTCTCAAATCATCAATGCCCAGCCAAATTTCGTCCTAGCCAGTTAAGGTATACCTGATTTCGTCTTCTTATGCTGCCCACCACTACTCAGCGGTGCGCCGGCTTTCCGCTTTTGTCCCGGAGCAACGCTCGATCCCAGACCGGGCGTATGATCTTTCGACACGGAGTGCGTTGGGATATTTTCCACGCCCGTCGCGTTAGCAGCTTGTTGTTTCTCCATCGCCGCGACTTCATCCGCAGTTAAAAACCTGCCACCGGGACCACGCGGTCGCCGCATGGCATGATTATGTCTAGATTCATGTAGATACGGTTTTCGTCCCTTAGATGTCAATCGCAGCTGTTCTTCCAGTTTTTGGCGCGCCACCCGTCTTTTTAGAATGCGGTGGAACTGTTTCGCGTTGACATACAAAGGCGACTCTTCAGGAGGACCAGTCGCCATTTCTGGCGACGGCTGACTTTGCTGGACAGGTGGGTGAGCGGGAGGTGGAGGAGGCATGGACTGTTGTGTGGGCGGACGGGGTAGGTGGCTCATGGCGGGCTGTGCATTCTGGACATGGGGACTGTTCATCTGTTGGCTCATTCTTCGTTGTTGTTGTTGAATAGACGCGCTCTGTGTCATGGGAACCTGGCTGGGTATCGAGGGTATTTGACCCGGTACTTGGGTGGGCGATCGAGGATGTCGATCCTTGTTTACTTGTGACATCCTAGGAGACCCACGCGCGCCTTGAGGCATTCCACCCATCGTCTCCTGGTGAATCGGGAAAAACTGACCCGACGCGGCCGCAGTCGCCATCGCAGCCGCCTGCGTGGGAGAGATGCCGTAGGATGGAGCCATGGCAGCGTACGGTTGTTGTGAGAAGCTCATTTGTGGCGGGACTTGACCGGCGGCTGATTGTGGGGTTTGATAATGAGTTTGTGAGGGAAGGATGGGAGATGCTTGGCTCGTGTGGCCGTGATGAATTGGGTTCTGAGCTGTTGTAGGCGACGGAATCTGTCCAACAGGTGTACTCGTGGATTGCGATTGTGGATAGGCGCCGGAAATATGCGAAGAAGGGTGGGGATGTTGGCTGTGAGATTGTTGGTATTGCCCCGAATACTCCATATCTGGTGGAAAGAGGGTGACAGAACGTGCCGAAGGAGGGCGAGCAGGCAGGTCACACGAAATCGTTGGTTTCGGGGATGAGGTAACGCGCCCGTGGGGCTTTTTCCGGCACTACCCCACCAGTGGTCCAGCGGCTAAAATAAAAAAAAATAAAAAATAAATAAAAATCAAAGCGCGAGCGCGTTGACAAGGGCGAATTGGGTCGAATAGTCGACCAGCAGGACGACAATGCAGTTTGTATTCGACCGACACAGGCTGAACGGCAGGGGTATTTGGACGGCGAGAGGTCCTTGTGTCTTGACTTTCCAATAGGCAAGAAGAGATGGGTGGATAGAGCGTTTTTCTTATGCGAGGAGGACAGCTGGGCGGAGCAATCAGGATGAGGCTTTCGTATTCCGATCGCTGATTTGCCGAAAAGAACCTGCAGCTCAAATGTTGCATTAGCAACTAATGCACGGATTTGGAGGGGGTTGTCGGACAAAAGTCACGTACAGGAATCTCAAGGGTCTTACGAGTACTGGGAAATCACCAATAGCATGAAGATCCGGGAGACGTTGATGCTCAAGAGCGTCGGCGGTTGTTGGGGAGCGGAACAGTTGCGACGCGTTGGAAAGATGGCCCCAAGGTTTTGTGGTAGGAAGAAACTACGAGGTATGATATCGACGCGATTATGGGGTTCCCTTGCCCGTTTTGTGCCTTTACGGAGATGAGCGCGAAGGCAATGCGAAGTTCTTTTTTCTTCTCTTCTAGTTGGGCGTCGACGCAGAGACTAGAGGAAGCGGCCGAGGATTGACGCGTTGATGTGTTGTCCGACTGGGGCGATGTGGAAAGTGATGCTGCTTTGCTTTTTTCTTAATCCTTTTAGGTTAATTATTTTTCTGTTGGCGAGGGAATTCACCGATCTGGAGCGAATAACCCAAAATCAGAAAAGAAGCTCCCGGAGTTCGCGAGGGAAAAAAATATTAATTCCCAGCCGTCGTCGAGTGACTGCCACAACAAACGGGCAAAAGGTGCTTGGGCCAACCCGGTACGAAATTGCAGCTTAAGTCTAATACCCTGTCGACTTGACGTATTTTTCCACGATTAATGCCGGCCACGTCGTAGAGCCCAAGTTGAGGCGGAGCCCGAAACTTCGAACTTCACAAGCACGACGATGGGAATTTTTTATGCTGAAAGGGTGACGTTGTTTTGATTAATATAATTCCTTTTTTTTTCTTCTTTCTTCTCAAGTGCCAAGTGCGACGCGGGGAACAAATCTAAGCTACGCGCAAGTGATGTCAGTGACAGTTCGCGGACACGACGGGGTTTAAGTATGACCGCGGATAATAATGATGGTGAAGTATGGGCCAATGTGAGGCTCGGGAAACCGGGAGACTCATGTCGAAGACCGTTTGATCCCTACCAATCGCATTGGCCAGTTCCATCGAGCAGCGGGACAAAGGGTGGACAGGCAGAATAATGTGGAGGAGAGACGACGCCGAAAACAGAGAAAAGCAAAAACAAAAAAGAAAGAGAGAATGAGCAAGCATTGAAGGGGAGGGCAGAAACTGGGGCTGGGCCTGTCAATTGGGGGGGCATGTATGCGTTGGCAGATGCAGGCGGTTGTTCGTGCGGCATCAATCTGCATGGGTTGAACAACACATCCACACACACACACACAGCAACATACCTGGTTCGATGAGATCACCTTCGTCCACAGCCACGGGAATGGCAGGAAGCAAGGTTGGCCGTCGGGTCGCCAAATAGTCGCAGGACTGATGGGAGATGTAGACTTTGCTGTCTGGATTGGAGGGCTGACCGGTCGCGCTTCTACACGCTGAGGAAGGCGAGTCAGTACAATTGACAGCAGCAAGGACGATAGGAATAAGCAGCAAGACGGCCGATAAAGAACAGTCAACAGAGCGCAGAGGGACAAGGCGAATCGCGGGTGGACATCGATGGGATGGATATACGCGCCGGGCAGCGAGCAGCAGCGACTCGCCGACGAACACGGGATACAGGCTTGTGGAGAGCATTGTTGGGCGTTGAGTGTAAGGGAGTGTAGGGAGTGAGGGAGAGAGTACGGTAAGGGCGCTGAAAAGTGACAGTACGTCTAGGGCCACTTGGCGTCCCGCCCGTTATTATTAGACCGCGACTGGCACTCGACGGGTAACGGGAGCGAAGGCAGTGGGAGCATGCAGGAAGTAAAGACAATGGAAGAGAGAAAAGAGATAACCCACCTCGAGTCGGATTCAGCGGCAATTGAGTCGAGAATGCGTGAATCAATGGATGCGAAGAGGAAAAGCGAATGGAGCCGAAGAGGGATTCTTCTAGTAGTGAGGGATTTCGAAGCTGCCTCGAGCTGGAGACGAGGATCTGATTCGAATACGATCTGTATCACCGTGACTCGGCGGAGATCTGGAATCACGCGTCAGTCAGTCGAGAGCCAGCGGGATGACAGTCACCGTGAAGACAGTGATTCAATGTGATAAGGAAAGGGAGTATGTAGTAGTAGTATGTATAAGAGAAGAGAAGAGAAGCAGACAGGGTGTGCAGGGTTCTCCGATGCCAGCGACTTCCTGGACGTGCAATGCGATAAGCGCCGTCTTGGTCGCAGCGACCAGCGTCGTCATAAGAACGGGCATGGGGCTCGGAGAGTGCGAAACAAAGAGCAGAGATCGCAGGGGATCAACACGAAAAGTAAGAAACTGACTTCGGACTCGCGCAACAGGCCCCCTGCAACCGGGAAATAAAAGGCTCTCATGTTTCTTTCCGGGTGCAAGAATAATAATAGTAACAGTGGGAAAATAGTTCAAAAAAAGGGAAGAAATACAATGGCATAGAAATTTTAAAAATAAAGATTGTGATGGACGGCCAATGGACAGCGGTGATTGGACGAGAGAGAGATGGCGCCGGGTCCTTTTTGATATCAAATGGCCAGGAAGAGGGATATAATTAGGATTCACGGAACGGACAAGAATAGAAATGGTGCCAATAATGTGATCGCAGCGGCAGCGCAAGAGACAGCGACAGCGCAGGCCAGTTAGTTGGTCGCCAGGCGTGGAGGCTGAAACCTGGAGTTTGCCAGACACGTTGCGCGCACACCCACTTGCTGGCTGCAGGGAAGACCGGTTTGGGACCAGGGCGGTCACGGGACCACAGGATGGTGGGAGTGGGTGCCAGGGCGCTTAGAGAGAGAGAGACAGTCACGGAAAGCAAGACAGCGAAGGGGATCGTGCAATGTGACTGGTGCCCGGAAATAATAATCCCACAGAGCCAAATCAGACGAATGAGAGAGCCATACATACCCGTGGATTGAGTGATCGACCCGAGGACCAGACTGGGGGTGAGTTTGAGCTGCAGACCAGAAATCAGGAAGTGGTCGAATCAGAAGACGGCGAGGCCGTGACTTTCTGGGGAGTGAAGAAGAGAGTGTGGGAGAGAGAAACCAGTGAGAGAGAGAGAAGGGGGTCCAGGGGGAAGAGACAGCGCGAGGTGATTGGGAGATGGAGGGAAAAGAAGGAGAAACAGCGACAGAAAAAGTGATTGGCGGAGGTGCAGGGATTGCTGACTCACCCGGGCGTGCTGAACAAGGGCTTTGTCAGCAGGACGGGCGACGCGAGACTCGGTGATTGGAGCCAAGACTGGGAGGGGGGTGGTCTCGGAGCGAAGGGGGATTGGGAAAGAGCGAGTCAAATAATAAAGAAGAGGAAGGAGCGATTAAAAAACAACAAATAACAATCAACAGACAAGGGAAAAAAGGGAAGGAGAGACCCGGTGACGCCACTGCAGGGAAGGAGCAAGGAGCAAGGAGCAAATCAGCGCACAGTCACGGGATGAGGGAGGATTAATAAGACTCCACGGCCAGCCAACCAGCGGAGGCGGACGAGGCAGACTGGTGCGGAACGAGCAGGGGTCATTGGGGTGCAATAACAAATCCTTCTGAAGGGACGTACCGGATACGAAGAATGCAGCTCGCTTCGTTAGTCAGGTAATCAAGGAGAGGTCAATGTCGCTGGAAGAAATTGATTATGTACGGAGTATTTTAATAAACAATAATAATTCCTTTCGAATCAAAACCGTTCGTCCCAGGAAGAAGAGGAAGACGGGAATAAATAAATAAGATCGCTAGCTTCCCCCAGGATGAGCGTGTCGGTGAAGCTGACTGGCTGGCGCGCCGGCTCTGGACTGCGCCTTCGCTCCAACCAGCCCGTCCGCTTGAGATCTCGCCTTCCTTCTTAGTGCGCCCCACCTGCACGCTCGCTCTTCTGGCTTGTTTTTCTTCCTTTTTTCTTTTCTTTTTGGGAGTTGTCTTGTCTCTCTTGTCTCTCATCAGACTTCTCAGTAGTCGGTCGTTGACGATCTCTTCGCAGCCTGTCGCTCTGCCGCCTTTCCTCTTTCGGTCAGCGAATACGATCTGCCCTGCCCACCCGTTACCCGTGGCACACGTAAGACTGGAAAGCACCACAACGAAGAAGAAGAAAATATCTAATCCTGAAAAGAGAAAAAGAAAAAGAAAATATCGTCTCTCTGTTTCTTCTCCCAGCACTATCCCAAAACAACACAATCCTCATTTCCTGACAAATATACCACCATATCACCACTACCAACTACCTACATCTCACCCGTGCTCAATGCGGCTTCCGCACTGACTAATCCCCGCCCGCCACCCATGTCATCCTCCTGGCTCCCAGTCCCGGATCTGCATCCGATCCTGGGAAACTTATCGCTAAAAATCGCCGACCGCCCATTCATTCCCTCGAGTCCTCGACTAAATCATGCTTATTTCCACTCCCCGTCGCGTGCGCTAACTATCCCAGACCATCGAGACATGCGGTCTGGAGCTTCCCATCACCCTTCCACTCCTCCGTAGCATTCATCCCCATCGGCGACTCCGTTGACTGGCGAACTTACCCCCTTGCACTGTGACTTTCCTATCAAAAACGGCTATGTAACGTCTTAATTTGCCCTTGCTGGGGGTGAATCAATAAAGAATCCCACAAAGCACACATAGGGGACCTCTGTTCCTGCACTCGGCGTGGAAACATCAACAGATACACAGCTGGCGGTCTCGGCGAAAATCTCATCACAAGCTCCAAGGTAGGTAACTATGTAACTAGGTACCCTGGAACTCTCGCAATCCCGCGTTGAGCTTCAGAAAAAAGAAGAAAAAAATCTCAACGCGCGGAGATACACGAGCGCGAGTCCTCTTTTTCTCAACTTATCAGCCGTCATTATTATTATTATTATCGTGACATCTCACTTTTTCCTCCCTTCCAAATTCCGATGGAGACACAAAGGTTCTCCTCTGTATATATATGTATACTCCGTATACACACGTCTATTTCAACACGTCCAACAGAAATCCAGCGTTTGACACATAAATACAACACCATGGGCCAATAATAATAACACTCTGAACCTCAAATCCGTCCGCCTCAGGCTGAAAAAAGAGCTGTCAGATCCTGCACAAAACTCAGCGGTTAAACGATGCCAATAATGACCCTTTGTTATCACTTTTCTTCTCTTTTCTTTTTTCTTTTGGATCCATTCTTTTTCAGCCTTTTTTGCTTTTGCTTTACATTGCTTTTTATTCGGAGAATGATCCCTGATATTAACATTGGATAATACGGAGTATATCTTGATCAGTCGGTTACTACTTTACTTGAGGCGTTGTGGAATGAAGGTTCAAGGTTGATTGAACCTCACACCATCTTCTGAGCAGCTTTGAAAAAATGTGAACGCATAACTACGAGCTAGTCAACTCCGTAGTCGAGTATGACTTCAGTCCACTTCGTATGGGCGTCTGCTGTTATCAACCTCTTCCAACATTTTGACTCCTCTGGTGGGTTTCCTTGGTATTTCCAAGTTCTGCCACTTTTCATTTACTTCCGGTACGACCCTTTCCTGCCCAGAGAAGCCCGTCACGTATCTGGATTTTCGACATTATGAAGCACTGTTTCCAGCCCTCTTCCCAAGCACCCTATGGAAGAACTGGATGGGACAAGCTCTCAAGACTGAGCTCAAAATGGGTAATATTTGAAGGCTAAAAAGGCTTCAAACACAAACCGACCGATTGAATCCATCTAGTCACCTACTTTATGCCTTGTGGGAACACATACCGGCCAGTCCTATACCTTTTGGCCAAGTGTCAGCTCCCAGTAACTACCTTACCTTCTGTACTAGGAAACACAAAACCCCCTACATGCATTATACACGACACTCAGACCCTGCTTGTACACCTTATATATTGTATATTAGCAGCCGTCGCACCTACTGGACGCCGTGAACTTCCCACAGCGCCAATAATATCTATTACCTCCTTGGTCTCACTCGGCACCGTTGCGTCTAGGCGGCTAGTCTGACGAACAAACACACATAACTGATTCGTCGATAGTAGGGTAGCCTACATATGGCCTTATTCGCCAGTCCTTTGGATGCTCCGTGCGCTGATCTGGGAGTATCACAACGGGCCGTGTTTGCTCAATTCCTGCAGGATAGATCGTACATAAAGAGAACGGAATGCCTGTGGATCAGGAATGGAGGATTCCGTGTTTATGGAGTATGGAGCTTGGAAGTTGGATTCGAGGGAGCATTTGAGATAACTACTTGGTTGGCAGTTCGAAAGCTCAGGAAATGGTGGAGCTTCGGAGAGTCGCGGGTATGTACTATGTAGGTAGATTGAAGCTGTTGCCGTGGCCCCAAGTAACTATCTCCTTGGAAGCTCCTGAAATGATCAGTCACTACCTGTAGTTACGAGGAAACTGGGCAAGCCGTCAAAGGCCGATTTAAGTCCGCATGCCGAAACCGGGAATATCTAACTCCTCTCATATTTTGGAAGTATTTTGACGAGGCAACAGGAAGCAAGCTCGCAGAGACTGGAAGAAAAGGTTCATTGTTCATCAGGGACTTACTTGGTCGGCTTCGTAGGAGCAATGTGTTCCACCTGCGCACGGTACTATTTTAACAACCATCTCTTGATGACATCAACCGACAGCAAGTTCAAAGGATCACTGATGTCTTCTCTCATATTTTCGACTGCTATTATTATCGTCGCACGAGAAGTACAGTACATCCAGGTTCAGGGATGTTGTTCTCGTCTTCTTCTTTTTTCTTCCGAGAATCCAAACACAAAAAAAGATTTAGCATAACTATCATCATTGGCCAAACATGGTGACACACCGCGGGATGCACTTCCCAATCCAACCTCACTCTCCTCAACCAATCCATCCACCCCCCTACATCATTTTCATGTTTTTTATTCCCTTTCCACGAAAATCACCGTTTGGAAATATTCCGTTCTTGCCCACATCCGCCACGAGGAAAAGAACGGTTTGAAATTTCAAACTTGACTATTAACATGCCTGCTTGAACTCGTGATGTTTCTTCGCGCACACGCCAGACTTTTTCCTTTTCTTTTACATATGTAACTACCCCGTATGTACGGAGCATGCATGTATGCATGCATGGAGGTATGTCAATATACCAAAATGGGCCTGCAGCAGGAGTATCGACGTATCTTCATGCCGGAGAAAAACTCGTGCAGCACATGAGATATCATGTAGACTGCTGCTCTTCTCCCCGCAAAGACCTTCTACATACGTTTGGTCGATCAGGGAGAAATATCATGCGAGATGCAGTATAAAGCACCTCGAAAAATTCCAGCTCCGACCGTGGCGTCGTTAGAATCGAAGAAGATCGCTTGCAGGTCCTGAGGCCCAATTCTCCGTCATCCCGTACTGCGAGGCCGATCAGTCCGGTACGCAGGGCTTGATCTATCCAGTTGCGTGCCAATGCTTTTCCAATATTTTTTTTCGGGCAGTTCAGAAATGTCAATGACCGGGGCTGAATTGCCGACGTCGTAATGGGGTTGTAGATTCGGGTGACGGAACTCTTTACTCGAGTGGACATATCACACCGGGAACCTGCATTATTTCGACTCGGCATAATATGGGGTCAGCTGACTTGACAAATTAGGAAATATCACAGCGTGGACGACAACGAACTCATTGCGCATCTTTGAGATCCTCGCAATTTTTTTAGTCCGAACTTGGACTGCGATTACCGGCCTTGTTGAATGGAATAACTGTGGAAGACTAGAATGCCCTTGGACGGTGCTACCGTTACTGTTGGGAAGGCGAGTCTCTTTGCTTGCTCTAAATTCGCCCACATATTGCTTAAGAGTAGGAACATGTTCCTGGTCGACAACTTTTGAAACGCCTGGATCCGGCCTAAGGCATAGTCCCTCCAGGGCATTATCTTCTTAAGATTTCTCCAGGGCTGACTCTGTACGCCTAGCTTATAGCTTTTGCCTCTTCATATCTAACTGCTTAATATTCGGATATACTCCTACTCTCCAGTGCCGCCACCTCACGGGCATTGGTCACAAACCCTTCCTTCATGGGACATTGAATGCTACCAAAAGGGCAAGCGGAACTGATCCTACGATGAAGCAAAACGTTGGCTGTACTGACCTACAACAATATTGTACTCAACCGAACTATCCAGACTCATGTGGTGACCCAAGGCGATGTGTTGCTCCCACAGGTGTTCGAGCTCTATTCGATATTCCTTGGCCTCTCCAGCGGAGATTATAACTGGAATCAAGGAAAACAGCATCTTGGCCGATCCATACCAATGATGCCATTTGCAACGCGATATCTTGCTGGTGGCTTACTATTGGCAACAATGCTTTCTATCCGGCCTTTCCCTTGCCAATCATTTGTTTGCATCACGCAGCGGCAACCATGATTGGGTACCTCATCAGTGCCACTTTCTGAGGACGTGGCACTTTTCAGATTATGATTGGATATTGACGAAGAAACACACAAGTCTCCATCAGGGGCAACCCAGCGCACTCGCACCGGAAACCTTCTCAGGCCTGGTCGCCTCCTACCTGATTTGCCGGTGTCAAAACAGTACAGCGCATATTTCGGACATCAGGCTTGAGACATCAATATCCCCAAAATAGGCCAGGTCACGATCTCTCAGTTGTACGAAAACATCAACCAAGGAACCCGACGTCTTTCTTCTTCATTAGGCCCCTATACTTTCTCTCGGGATCCAAAACACCGGGAGCCCGATATCCCGTCTGACGCGCATGCATATCGTCTCCCAAGAACTTGTACAGCCCCGAAATTGAAATGTCAAACGCTCCTATAGTTCCTGCAACACTGTCGTGCTGCACCAACAACGGAGTGGTTCAACAGGTTACGTGGAAGCCCCGTATTCCGAATGCATGTCCGGACAGCAGGAATCCGCGAATTATGCTGCCCGCAGGCATACTGGATTTGTAAGCATAAATCGTTCTGGATCCGGGCAGACTGCGCTCCACCCAGGGTCGACAGGAGGACGGAGGATGTCATTGAAAGTTGGCTAGCGCTCCTCCTCCCACCCCGCCCCCTTGGGGATGTGTTGCTGTTTCAACTGGGTAGTCTATAGAATAATAAGAAGAAGAGGGAACTTCCAGTGTGGTTTCCAAAAGCGGTACAGTGCAGGACAGCTGTCCACTTCCCCAGCTTTGATAGATGTTCTATGAACAAGGGTCGATGGAACGCTATGCATCAAACACTTCTCACTGTGTGTGGTGGGCACGCTACTCAAGAGTTAGGGCGTTAACACGCATAAAATGTAAAAAACTTGAAATAGCATTGAGAAATGCTTCCATTCCCGCTTTTGCCCCGTTTTCCGCAGTAAACGTGAGAAATTAACAGGCACAGCCCGGTTTGAGCCCAAGGTGAGGCCCGCCGCCGCCGCCGCATACTAAATTGATACCTAATCTTTCAAAAGGTACGGAGTATAGTCATTTGACCTTGGACAGCTGGCAGTGCCCTAGTTTCCATTCACCGCTTTTACCACTTCCACCTCGTGATAACGGGTGGGCTGGGTTGAGTGCACGTCTTATCAAGGTATTGTGTGGCTTTGCAAGTGAGGCGTAGCCGAGCGGGAAAAGCCGGCTTTCAGTCAAGTCGATCACGTGACCTTTAAATATGTTATTGGAAGGGTCGGGAAATTTTGAGGGAATTTGGCGCGGGATAAAGAGTATAGCTTTTCTTTAAAAAGGTTGAAAGAGTGCATGTGACCCCAGACGGCTGTTGCTGCCAGCATCGAGCTCATCCTGCCCGGTCGATGCACTAAGGCCTTTCTGCATTCTTGGTGATGCGGGAAAGGGAAGACGTCACGTTTGTGTTGTTCAATCCCCGAATTTCAAGTTGGGTGAATAGTGAGAACGAAAGGGCTATCTCATGCGATAAATTTCAGGGCGACACTAGCAAATTTCTGACTTTTCCCTTAAAGGAAGACTTTCTTTCCTCTGCTATTGGTAGCCGCATCTAATCGAATAATCAAAGTCATAAAAGATGACAGAAAGGGAGGAAAGAAGCTAGCTTTCCAGATATTTATAAGCTTATAGTCCGATGGAGGCATGTCGAAGCTTACACGCTCTTCATTGACTGAAATGAGTTGATGATCATGTAAAATCCACTCCCCGGAAATAGTAACGGCTTTCTCTGAATAGTTGGATCGGTTTGTTCTTGGACAGGTATACTAGAGGTGAATTCTTTTGTGTTCGGCCAAATTAACTCACTAAGCTAGCGATGGCGTTCTCTTTTGGCCGATTTGATGTGTAGATATCCTCTTGTGGTGACGGCACCAAAGGTCGTGCTTAATACGTAAAGCATGTAAATGCATACATATGGACCATTCCTGAGAGACTTGTACAGGGCGTTGGGTGCGTAGACCCATTCATTCAACCAGTCCCAAGGTTGGTTTGATGATTCGAAACGCCATTCTGCGGGTTAGGTGGAAGTGAATAGCCGGCGCACGGGTAATATCGGTATAATATGGTATATTCTTGAGGTCAAGTATAAGTAAGTTCATCATTTTGATTGATCGGGTTGATCGGGGGTATAATCGCGGTACAGCTACAGCTACAGCTTAAGCTTCATCAACTGCCATGCTGCTTCTGGTTTGGGTATCATATGGCCAATGTTTTGTGTATGGAGATAAATATCATTTGAAGGTTGTCTCCGACAAAAGCCTGTCCCTCTGGTGGCACGAAGCCTGAGAAGAGTCGAACGATATCTTTTTTGAAGTCATAGATGGCAAATACCTATCATCTGGAAATGTCAAACGCGGAAGTCCAAGCTTCAGGTTCCACAAGGGGTTTAGCCCAGACATGCAGTCACGTGACTAGCGCCTCGCCCAGGCCTTTTGCGCTTCTTCTGGCAGCTGGAACTTCAAACGGTCTCTCCTCAGTTCGATCGAACCGCACCGTTTGCCGCTCTCAAATCTCAAGCTTCCTAAGAGGTCTTGTGCATCGCTCGCGACCTTAGGGAACTGCTACATCTCTTCAGGGCTACTTGTAGGTTGCCTTACCCTTGTCATTACTCCCTTCCTCTCATTTGCGTCGTTGCCGCTTTGCCCATTATCTTTCCCATCCACTCGACTTTCGCTGTCTTCTCTCACTCCCTTCTCTCGGTCTACTTTTCTTAAAGCCTCTTAGACTCTTCAATCAAGATAATACTCGTGTTTTCCTGCCATTCGCCAGGCGATACCCATTCCCGCTTAGACCGACCTCTTTCTGGCTCGCTGCGCTGGTGAAGCCAGAATTTGTATCTCAATCTATCTTCCACATCTCCTTTAATTTCGGACCCCAATCGTCTTCTTCACCATTTATTTATCACATACCTATTCCTACAATTTGCCGTGACTCTTGCACCACTTTTTCGTGAAATTAAATCTAACCGTCAAAATGTCGTTGATTAGCTCCTCCTCACGTTTCACTTTACCGAGAGACATCCTCAAAACTGAAGCGGCCGTGACATAGTGCTTGAATAATCCGCGTATCCTGGAATTGGCTCAATTGCGTGGACGGATTGCCTCGGAAATCGTGATTGATTGAGCGGGACAGTTTACTGCGTCGGCCTTAGCCAGGATGGATCCCTTTGACACTTTTGGGTCGCCGCCTCCGTCGAACAAATCTGATTCAAGATGGACTCGAGATGAAGAACCTTATGCAGCTCGGTCAGCTGTAGATTCCTATCGCAGAAGATCTCCTGGTAAGTCATCTTTGAGGACTATACACCGCTTCGTGAATGTTTAGTCCATCTTCTGACAGGTAGTTTCAGCCTCTCAGGACCGACGAAGAACTAGTGGCCGAGGTAGATCTCGGTCTCCAATTACCATCGATCGATATCAGCCCGGCGAGCGAGCCAACCGCGAGGAATACTATAGCGCATCACGAGATCATGCTGCCCGCGACCGTGAGGAACGCCGACGGCTGCCGTCTCCAACCGCCGCAAACATCGATCGGTATGTCCCGGGCCAGGAAAGCGGTAGGCCAGTCATTCGTACCAATCCCCTCCCAAATCCTTTGACTCTCGACTACCAAGTCGGATTCAATTGGTTTGCTGAGTGGTGGCGCACTGAGCAGACCATTAAGGAGGAGAAAGAACGTGCCAAACATGGTGGCCGTCGTCCCACCGATCGAGTCAAGGGAGAACGAGAAGCAAGAGAAGATAGGGATAAAGAGCGCGGACTTATCCAAATAGCATATGATGCCTATAAAACAAATTTTCAGATCAAAATGGCCCGCGCTTTCGTGCAGCGTCACGGAAGTGAGGAGTGGTTCAAAGAACGATATATCGATGAAATTCGAGAACCGATCCGTTCACGTCTGATGGAATACAGACGTGGGCCCTACGAACGGTGGTTGAAGGACATTCAATCCGGGCAATTCGATGACTTCACTCTTGAGGGTATTTATAAAAGTGAGAGCGATGGCGCGGGCGGAATTGTTGAGAAAGAAGAAGGAGAAGCTACCGCTGTGGGCGAAACCTTGGGCGTCTTGGATCTCTTGCCGACCAGGGGCGGAGATCTTCGTGATGAATCCTTGCTGCAGCCAGCCCTTCTGATCAAAACTTTGGCGCCGAATGTCAGCCGTGAAAAGATTGAGGAATTCTGCAAAGAAAACCTAGGTGAAGGTGACGGTGGCTTTAAATGGTTGAGCTTGAGTGACCCCAACCCATCGAAAAAATTCCATAGAATTGGATGGATCATGTTGCACCCGGCTCCAGAAACGCCACCCGTCATTGAACGCGGAGATGGTAGGGATGAAGAGGGTGAGGAAATGGATACTGGCACTTCCCCTAATGGAAATAGTGAAAATTCAGCTGCTCAAAAAGCCCTGGAGGCTGTAAACGAGAAGACGATTCAAGACCCCGTTCGCGGAGACTTCACTTGCCATGTCGGTGTTCATGTTCCACCATCGCATCCAAAGAAGAAAGCGCTTTGGGACCTTTTCTCAGCCCCGGAGCGTATTGAAAGAGATTTGGAGTTGGTGAAGCGGGTTGTCGAGAGACTAGATTCTCAGATGGCGTCTGCTGATGGTATCGAAACTATTGAAAATCATGTCGAGGATCTCCGTGCGAAGGGATGGCTGCAACCGCCTGCAACCGGTCCTGTGAAGGCAAAAAAGTCGAAGTCTTTTGATTTGGATACCGATATGGTCTACCTCGATGCTGGCGAAGTGGAAGAAGGTGAAGAGCGAGACGACGAAGCCGATGACGATGATGATATTGACAGTGAAGACTTGCTCGTCAAAAAGAAGAAGCTTGACCTTCTGGTAGAATATTTGAGAAGGGTTCATAACTTCTGTTTCTTCTGTGTCTTCGAGAGCGACTCGATACATGAACTTATTCGCAAATGCCCCGGTGGGCATCTACGCCGACCACGATCAGGCTTAAGTACGCACGCGAAGGCAGCGGCCAGGGCTAGTGCTCTTGGTGAGCCGTATCCGGCTAAGAAGAAAGACGAGGTAGAGGAAGGCGAAGCTGAGCCATCCCCAGATGGTAAAAAGCCTCCACGATTTTCTTCCAAAAGCGAACAGCAAATATACCGGGCGTTCAACTGGGTCAAAACCTTTGAGGAGAAAATACTCCAAATTTTAGAGCCCGAAAATGCAGACCTAAAGAAACTCGGTGGCAAGCCCGTTGAAGAGGCCCTAGAAGAAGAGCTTGAGAAATTTGTCAAGCAGGAAGACGAGGCGAAATTTCGCTGCAAGGTTCCTGAGTGCACAAAGTTATTCAAAGGACACAATTTCTGGCGGAAACACGTTGAGAAAAGACATCCTGAATGGTTCACTGAAATACAGAAAGAGGTATGTCATGATTTTGTACAATGCGTATTACAATATGGAAACTAAACAATTTACAGCTTACCCTCGTCAATGGCTATGTTCTCGATCCTGCTCATATTTCAACATCAAGATCAGACGCCGCTAGCAACGGACATTTTCCCTTCCCTCCCGGCCATATTCCTGCCGGTACTCCGCGCGGATTCAATTTTGCAAACATACCATTTGGTCTCACTGGAGGTTCTGCGCAAGGGACTGGCTTCCTGGGAATGCCTTCCACTTCGGGAATGCAAGGCTTTATGAATGGTAACTGGGCAGCCAACGGCATGGGGATGGCGAATGCTGCTGGGGGAGCTGGGCTTCATAATCCTGGCGTTATCCGCCGAGGAGGCCGTAATTTCAACCGTTCTGGTCCATATGATCGCCGGGGTGGCCGCTTCGGCGGAGCAGGGGGAACCGGCCCAGGAAATAGTGGTCGGCTAAGTCCCGTTCGTGGTATGGCCGCTGCGAACTACCTTGCGGCGGGTGGAAATCCTGCAGCAATGGTTGCTGGCATGGGCTTTGGACCTAATGGTGCGCGATGGGGTGATAGTTCTGGTGGTGGTCCGCAGGCCATGGGACCACGTGAAGCTGTTCAAGGCCGCAGCTTGAAGAGCTATGAGGATCTGGATGCTGTTGGCGGCTCTGGTAATGGAGAACTAAACTACTAACACACTTATCACACCGCGACTGTACTCTATATCTAACGAATTGGGCATTCATTGAGGAACTGGTGTTTTCTTCCTTCCATTTTCTCACCAAGGCCTACGGTTCATCGCAATCTTTTACATTTTCCTTTTTACACTTGAGAATATTAAGACGGGATTTCAAAAGGTTGAAACAAACAACCGAGAAAATGCATTTGGTTTTTGTGTGAAATAACTTAACCGGGCAAGGGTACATATCTGGTCCAACTCCCCTTTCTCATAATTGTTCGATAGCCGCAATGAAAATTCCAGTATAATCACTTCGCTTACTCGCTGCGGCCTTCAAAAGCAGCCTCCAACTTCGCAATATCGAATTTCTGACTAGCCAGCATTGCCGCCTTAACTCTCTCTGCCTTCACCTTATCCTCATCCGACATCATGGCCATCAACTGCCTAGGTACAACCTGCCATGATATACCAAACTTATCCGTCACCCAGCCACATTGAAGCTCGCGGCCGCCTCCTTTGATGAGATTTTCCCAAAAATAGTCTATTTCGGTTTGATCTTCGCAGGTGATGAAGATCGAGGCAGCGAAGCCATGTTTCTGGGATGGCCCGCCGTCCAGGCCGGAGTACTGTTGTCCCATAAGTGTGAATGTCACCACCGGTCCAGATGAAGAGGTGACACGGGAGGCTTTGGTGGGATCGGCAGGATCGGCGTGAGGGCTCTGGGAGAAGATTGTGGTGTAAAAAGTTGCGGCTTCGAGGGCCTGGTTGTCGAACCAAAGGCAAACATGGGTTTTTTGAGTGATGTGCGGATAGGAAGTTGTGGACGTCATGGTGGTGAGGTTATAGAATTGGACGTTGTAGTACTAGCTAGCGATATGATCTATAACAGATACTTTGAAATCAAACGAAGCTTGACTGTTGGACTTCTGTTGTCCTACTTTGAGGCATGAGGGGGTATTATATAGCTTTCACATCATACGAAGTGTGCGTCCGTACGGAGTAGAGCCGGCATGATTATCGATCAAGGACCCTTGGTTGCCGGGTGCGTGGATGGCAAACACGAGCAGGAGAGTTCAGGCTGGATCGTGAGACAAATCAACGCAGGAAGCGGCGCCAGGCAGCAGTCTCGCCAGACCAAAGCCAAGGTCTTAACTTCACATATCTCACTACCTGAGACGACCGGCTGGTGATCAGTAATCAAACCTGCATAGTGATTTCATTCGGACCCGAGAGAGTTCCAATTTTCTTCCTTGCGGAGCGTCACAATGTTCACCTCAGTTTCGTATCCCCAAGTGCCTTTGCCATAAACTTTCGTATGCACAATTTTAAACCCTCGCCTCTCCCAATATCCCGCAACACTCTCCTTAGCCGATATCCAGAAGATCAGACTCCGGCGTCGAGGGCTTGGAGAGGGTTTCTGGTTTTCTTTTTCCGTATCAATAGGCTGAATTTGTGTTCTGCTTGCCTTATCCATGCGCATAAATAAGTCCATTTTCAGTTGATGAATGCAAAAGCTGGCCAACCCGATTTTTTCCAGTGAAGGATCACCTCGCAAAGTGACCACTGCTACCGGCTCCCAGTGGACTATCAATAAAAGTTCCTCAGGTTCTACACTGTATCCTATTCAAGATTGATCAGCCAATGCTGAGACACGACCGTTTTCCATTGTATACTGGAAACACCATCACACAACACTAACCTGGATTCAAATCAGATTCAGAGCCGTTGGCCGCTGAGCCTTCTTCGCCTAATACCCGGATCGGACCCTTTCCAATGGTCGGGTTGTAGAATTTGAGCATGGCCGTTGCCACCGGTCTGATCATGTCCGTATCATCTTCTCTAAATACTACAGAGCATCGTGCATGGGCCCCGAGGGTTCTGAACATATCTTCTGTAGTTCTAAACCTCACGTGGCTGCCGTTGCGGAAGGCGTCGTTGACCATATTCTGGAGCGGGTGAAGGCACGGATGAACTCGTAGTTGGTCACGATCTAAGAGTATGCTGCGGAATCCCGCCGGAAGTAAAGGCGGCGAAGTCATGCCGCTGCCTTTATTAGAGGGGTATAATATCAGAAGAAGCGCTTGTGTAAATCTAAGACCTGCGTTGATTTATTTTATTTCGTATGAGAAATGGAACGTGCGGCATGAGTCAAAGACCCAGTCCCCTTACTAATTACTAGAGGCATTGTAGTTAGTTAGTTCCCGAGCTAGTGGTTATCTAGTCTCCGGATCCAGGGGATAAAAGCCAACAGTTGGTTAGATTTGTTTGCTATTGAGAGCCTTACGCTGCAGCGAAACAGTTATAATTTCGCCGTTGAGCTACTTCTCGACACGCTTGGTCAGAATATCTACGATGAGCTTTTGAAAACATATCCTTGGATGAACCATAGACACCGACGACATTTACCGTCTAATTATCGAAATTTCTTATTGAGCATCAGGAAGTATTGACGCGACCTCTCTCGAAAGGGATAAAAGGATTACTGCCGGCATGGAATGGTTAGGTAGGTATTTTGAGGTGAATTGATTGGGAATTCTCACATGCAGTAATAAAGGGACTCGTTCGATTAGCCCTCTGGCACGCTCAGCACAAAAGCTTGAAAGGATCCCTTTTACTTACTCCGGGAACAAGGCAGTTTGGCGGAGGAGGCAAGTGAGGACTGACTTGATAAACGAAGGTAATGTATGGGGAACCTCAATTGAAATAGTGGAATCCATAGAAGTAGATTGATTGCTAAGCTGTATTCCGCGAATTGGTAGGCTGTGTTAGCTGTACATAGAGCCAGATTGAGTCGGTATTCTTTGAATAGTACTGTTGAGACAATCTAACATTGGACAAGTCACTCGAGAGCTATGCATGCTTCTATACTTTGCTGAGGCGTCGATCAGCAAGGTCATCGGCGCCCTAAGCAACGAACGATGCCGTGCTTCCAGAGGACAGGTGCTGGTGTGGTGTTGCGAGCATCACTAAGCCCATGATATAGCCCAAATCTCATGCGTGAACGCAATTTAACATCAGCTCGGAGTTATCTCACTCGAAACTACCGAAGCTATCAAGCCCGACTTCCGTGTGCCTGACGCCATCTTCCAGGGGACGGCGTGATCTATCAGAATATCCTTGATCACAATAAGGAAATAGAGACATCTGAAAAAGAAAAACCCGGTTGTGGCCTGGACAGACTCTTTGGGACAATTAAGTTGTAGATAACCAAGGCTCGTCCTCAGAAATCGGATGTTGGCAGACATGTGGAGGGTCAGTGCGATCCATACACCTCATCGGAGGGTCAATATTCCCCCGACGTTACAGAAAACGTCGAGAGATGTCCTTCTGTAAGGGGCAGGAGATCTACAGGCCCAGCTCGAGAAGGATCACCTTCGATACCGCGTAGGAGCGATGCCCGCAGTGCCCCCCCCCCCCCCCCCTGTGAGCGTGACCAACTGGCAACAAGATATCCCCACCTGAGGTAGTCGGGTATAGTTGGCAGTGAGTTCATCTCCTCACGACGCCATGTAACGCAAGATAAATAACCCTCAGCTATTGAGCCAAGCTTTCACGGCAAATGCTTGAATGGCCCAGATGTCCCAGGAATGAGGAAATCCACACTTTGACAACCCCTCACCTTATCAATCGTGAACTAGCGATGGCTAAATAGCCATGCTAGCTTGTCGCCATTGTTGTTTTAAAAAAAGGAGACCTAATGGCTAGGTCGTAGCAGTAGGCTCCGGTAAAACATGGTCGAATCCTGCGCTTAGCTATGTTTAGCAAACACCTTGCTTCTGCCAAGGGCGGGAGCCATTGCACTCGGGCATATCCAAGCTGAGTCATAGTGCAGCTGTTTCGGAGCACAGAGGCAGCAGTAATTCTCATATCCGATGCCCGTATATCAAACACGATCCCGGTATACTGAGTGGCTCCTCATCATTCGGAGCAGGCGGCTCGGGTCGGTGGTGACGCGGCATTGGCTCTCTCCGAGTTCCGGCTCCACTGCCATCGACTGCGACCTTTTGCGGTTTTGGGCCATGAGAAATGTGGTAATCATTGGCCATAGACATGAAATGATGAGCGGATATCCTGATCTTTCGCTCAGGGCCTATAGGGTGTCAGCCATTCCGATGCACTTCCTGATCCACTCTGGCGATGCTTGATCGAGGAGGGTCACCACCGACTCGCTGACGAGCAGGTACCCGTTTTTCGAACTCTCTGCTCCTCGATCACGCATCGCAATGGGATCTGCTACTCTTCTGATCCAGTATATCCCGTCTTCGTTGCGTGTTGCGGATGATCATTCGCGGCGGACTCCATTCTGACCCCTTCTGGAAGATGAAGCGAAATTATTTTCGCTGGGAACAAACAGAGCAAACAGGCCGACGAAACGGGTAATTTCAGACTTCCTCCCCACACCCCACCAGCTTGACTACGCCTCAAAACATCGACGACAACGCGAGCGGACGACACAAATAGGCGCTAATCTGAAATGAAACGTTTTATCATATCCCACTGTTGAAATGAGCCCTGCAACTTTGTCGAAATGCTACCCAGCTGCCAGGTATCTGGCGAGGGACTGTCGGGCCTCGAAAATGTAGGGACATGTGAAATTCTGGCTGCCGGATAGCCAGGCACAGCAAGCAGCCTATCCATAGGAACTATGATACGCCAAATACCAGTTCATTCAGTCTATTCCGCGTGGTCGTGATTCTTGGATCCGGCCCGGCAAGGATCACTACGATTCACTAGCAACATCTATGCACTAGTCCTGGATCTTGGTCAGTCTAGACGCCGGCGATATTTGTCTATATGGCCAACACATATTGAAGCACAGTAAGCACTGGTAATTCAACATATAGGCAAAATTGGTGTTTGCACATTGGCTACACAGATATCTGCTCCTTCGGAAAGGTACCCGGCGCCTTGTCATTTTGAGCTAGTGCACTAAATCCGGGGCCGCATTCTCGCAATGCTACCTACCCCATTCAATGACTTACTTCATGACAAGAGTTCTTTCCCGAGGGCCTTTCATTATCGCTCTAAGCTTGTATTTGTTAGAGCTCCTTCATTGTCCGGAAATATATCTCCGTCTTTGAACTATGGGCGAAAATATTTGAAAGTAGCAGGGGCAATGATACCTGGTGCCCCTGTTTGACACGGGATAGCTACCGCTCCACGGAGATTGCCGGCTAGTCTTCGATGCGCTGAGGCAGCAGATGACCTGTGCGCTATTACGTTGTTCATACGTTTTTTGATTCCGCTCGCTTCAACCCCTGTCGCAACTCCACCAACCCGTTCACAGACAGGAGAACAGTCATGTCATCCATTTTGGGAGGAGCGCGTTCATCAGGTCATCGGGCAGACGGATGTCGGATGTTTGGGCTATCTTCCAAATGTTCGTCTAGTAGCCAAATGATTATAAAAGGGAGATCTTCCCTCTGTTCTCAGCTCTCTATTCTCGAGAAGCAGCGCAGTTGATCTGATCTAAGAAGCTTCAAGTCTTACCTTTATTTCCCGCACTATCAGGATAGTGTTCAATTCTTTCACCATGTATTTCTTCCGCCAAATCGCCATATTTTTGGCAGCTTGCTCTACCCTTGCGGTAGCAGCTCCAACCAGCGACAAAAAGCCCGCAAGTCGTTTCTCAGTTCAGCAAGTTCCGAAAACCAAGAAACCAATTTCCCGTGCCGCCGAAGTGATGAAAACATATCAGAGATACGGTATCCCGGTTCCAGCGGCTATAAAGCAGGCTGCCCAGAGCGGATCCGTTGTTGCAAACCCAACCAACAACGATGAGAGCTATCTCTGCGAAGTGACGGTTGGCTCATCCACGCTGAATCTGGATTTTGACACCGGCTCCTCTGATCTGTGAGTGATGGTAGTCGCTTTTTTGTTTCGGCGAATGGCCCCTAACTAGTTTCTAGCTGGACTTTCTCCAATCAACTATCCGCGTCTGAAGTCGGCACCCATTCTGTTTACGTGCCTAGCTCAAGTGCTCAGCTTCTTAATGGATATAGCTGGAGTATTCAATACCAGGATCAAAGCTCTGCTAGTGGAAATGTTTATCTTGACACGGTCACCATTGGTGGTGTGACTGTCGGTCAGCAAGCTGTCGAAGCTGCGCAGCAGGTCAGCCAATCGTTCGTTAACGGTCCCGCGGATGGGCTTGTCGGGTTCGCCTTCGACTCGATTAATACTGGTGAGGATTTTCCCCTTAGTTTCTTGCCATCTCAATATTGACACAAACTCCAGTTACCCCGCAAAAACAGCAAACCTGGATGAGTAACGTCATGTCCAGCCTTGAGCAGCCATTGTTTACCAGCACTCTGAAACATGGCCAGCCTGGATCCTATGACTTTGGTTACATCGATAGCAGCAAATATACTGGCCAAATCACCTATACCTCCGTTGACAACTCTCAAGGATTCTGGGGATTCAGTGTCGACAGCTATAGTGGTGGTGGTGCTAGCGGTGGTTCTATCACTGGTATTGCTGGTAAGCGATCTGCTCACTTCTTCAATATCCTTCGTCGCTTAACTTTCGTATTGTAGATACTGGTACCACACTTCTATACCTCCCTCAAGACTTGGTTCAAAACTACTTCTCGGCTGTACAAGGAGCCGCTTTCTCTGATTCTCAAGGTTCTTATGGATTCCCATGCAGCACGACGCTCCCTGATCTCACCTTTACTATTAACGGCTACCAAGCTGTTGTTCCCGGCCAATTCCTTAACTACGCAGGCGATGGTACTACATGCTACAGTGGATTGCAAGGTGTCTCTGGCGGCAATCCCATTATCTTTGGAGATGTATTCTTGAAGAGTCAGTTTGTTGTCTGGAACCCCTCGACTCTGCAGCTCGGATTTGCTGCTCAAGCTTGAATTGGACCAATTTAAAAAAATTTCTTGATCAGTGACTTCTTTGTCACCTTTTTACTTACTGCTAACGCATTTTCTCAGTGAGCTTGGCTTGGCCAGCCTTCAGCTTGCTTGCTCCTTTCTTTCCAACCATATTGCACCATCTTTCATGTATGTACTACAGATACGTACAATCGGCCGAATCAGGGGCCAATTCTTGTATATAGCTTTTTGTTTTGCACTTAGGAGCCTCAATGAAAGGTCCATGAACAAATGTTCTCACTCGTTCTATCAAACTCATAGATGTTCTCCCAATGGTATCTACTTTCAGGCTTTAATGGGGCTTATCTTCTGAAATTACCTCTGTAAGATTGCAACATCTTAACCGGATACCAGTAGTCGCTCGAGCAATCTATGCATGAGGCTTTTTATATTGGTGGATAGACAACGCCTCGGTGATTTAATAAAACAGCCAGATAATTCTCGTGGTCAATTGCCTTCTTGGAAATGTCCACCCAAAAGCCTCGGCCAGGAGTTTTCTAGGCCCAGTGTCTTGTATCTTTGTCTCACAGTCCGTACCTTATTCGACGCGAAGTCACTTACAATCAAAATAATTATTGAATGACATCACATCAAGTATGGGCGATGATCCTGGCTTCATATTTCGAAAGTGATATCTTTATTGTTCTATTTTCTATTCTGGATCCGATACTTATGTGAAAGGCATATTTGACTCCTTTGCCTTGGATTGTCGTCAAACCTACTCAAATCAAATCGATGTCTTCTTAAGCTGCTCGCCAAGCTCGTCCACAGCTTTATCCGCATCTTGCGCAACCTTTTCATTCTCAGCCAATTCCGCATCCTCCAGAACTTTCTCGGCTTTCTTTTCTACATCTTCCTCTGCTTCGTCCTCTTCCTCTTCATCCTCATCACTTTCTTCTTCTAGCTCGTCGAGTTCGTCCAGACCCCAAGCGTCTTCGTCCTCGTTGTCTTTATCGTTTGCTTCTTTCCGCTGCGCAAGGAGCTCCCTTAATTCAACGATACTCTCATCGTCCTCATCGAATTTATTTCCATTCAACTCAACTCGTCTTAAGACAGGAAGCGCATGGGTGGCAGCTTGAAGCAGTACCTTCAAGCCTGAGGAGTTGATATCATTATACATCAGCCTGAGGACCTGTAACTTCCCATTGCTCCCCTTTGTAAGAGCATTGCCGACTTTAAGCCAACCTCGACTTTTGAGGTAGCAGTCAGCTAGAGCAAGTTCGGAAATCGAGGGCCATCCGATGACTGTGTCGGCCAACATGCGCGCACCACTGACGGTGAAAGTATTGTCCTGAAGGTCAAGTATTTCCAATTCGGGCGCATGGCGCAAACCGCGGTCCAATAAGAGCGAGATCCCATCCTGACGGATTCCGTTTTGTACCATTTTCACAACCTTAAGGCCTTTTCCGTGATCCTTTATCGCACGAGCCCAAGCCGCCATGCTTCCGCTCTCCAGTCTATTGCGACCGCAAACGATGGTTTCAAGAAAAGGAACATCGTACCCAATTTTCGTATCGGAGCGAGCTTTGACTTTTCTAGAACATAGTTCTGTCAGAGCATCAGCAATGAGTACTCCTGCCTTTGGCCCAAGACCATTGTTATTCAAGAGCAAATGGCGCAACGGAACGTGGGCCTGCAAAAACTCGACGAGCGGAGCCTGTGTATTCAACCCGAAGGCGTTGTCACTTAGATCAACGGTCTGAAGAGTATGGACTTCTAGTAGTGCATTAAGAAGGAAAGATAGAGCTTGTGGGATTTCAGAAAGGAGGCGCGAAGTAAATATGTCGGCAAGATTCGCAGTGTGGAGGCTTTTTTGTGTTCGGAGCGCTTTTCCTAGAAGTTCGCACGCGGGAACGCCAAAAGTGTTTCCTCCAAGATGAATTTCGGTGAAGATGTTGTCGCTTTCTAGCAAAGGCTTGATGTGTGGTTCTAAGTCGGCGGCCGAATCGAATCTCAACCCCTTGTCTTTGATCGAGAAAACAGTCGAGGCGGGCGCCATAGCGGGGTAGTCGAGTGCCGAGTATGCAGTGAAGAGGGAGGCAGGTATTTATTTCTCAGTTAGTTTTTGAAGGAGAGCAGATCTCTGAAATATCAAAAAGAAGACGGCGCTTTGAGAGCCTGAAAGTAGTATTGAGGAACTCGGTCTTCTACCTGTGTCAAAAACAAACATGTGCGACGGTTTTGATACTGCAGCGGTGGAGTACGGAGAATCCGCAAAATCATTTCTCCGGACAACGTCATTACGGAACATTTTCTGTGGCTGAGTCAGCCGGCTGATTTCAAAGCTTCGGGCTCTTCCTCCTTCTTGCCGTTCAAGTCAAACCACATTTCGTGTCTTCGGCATCTTCCATCCATCTGTATCTTGTTTGATTCCGTCAAGGAACTGCCTCTATCAAAGATGTCAGCTGCAGCAATGTCTACCGAAACATCCTGTATGCACCATGCCCCTTGATCATATCCTAGGTCCTATGGCTAATTGCAGCAACAGGCCCGATTACTCCGCGAGTGGCCGATTCTTCAAAACAGTTCAATTCTGTCGCCGAGAAGCCAAAGGTGTGCAACATCTTCTGCCCTTGTGTGTATTTATCTAACCAGTGAAATTTACAGCCTTGTTGTGTTTGCAAACCGGAAAAAGCCGCCCGAGACGATTGTATGCTCTTCTCCAAATCCGATAACCCTGCCGAGTTTGAATGCCGACCTATTATCGAGCAATATCGAAACTGCATGGCTCGATTCGGATTTAAAGTATAGAACCAAAGATTTTGAATTCCCGGATAGACCTTTGCGATTTACGTGCGTGCATATTCTCGGAGTTTTGGGCCAAAATGTATTATATTACCGAATTGGACTGGGCAAAAATTCTTGTGCTGTATTATTAGATTTGAAAGGCCATACATGCCTTAGAAGAATGAAGGAAATGTCTCATCTCTAACATTGATTCTTTTGAGAATTAGCTTGAAAATAGTATACATCCAGGAGAACGAGAAAAGGGGTATCTATATGAAAACATTGTTACACGGAAAAGCATCATAGCTTTATCTACCGGCGTTAGTGCGGTGACCTATCGGCTAGGAATTTTTTTCTCCTCTGAAACGTGACTGCTAGATGTCAACCAGGAGTTTTGGATGATTTTGGCCATGCACCAAAGATACATGAGACCAAAGCCGCAAGTTCCAATCAAGACATTGAGCACGACCCAAAGATCCGGTTTCGTCGCAGGAGTTGCCACAAACGCTTCGAGGACATGCCATACAATCATGCCAAGATACAATCCTAGGTGGACTATTTTCGTAAGGATGTGTAGGTCGTCAGATTCTGTACTGCCACGATATATATTGAGGGACGTAGGTGGAAGACCGAGAAGGTAGGCCCAGAGTAAAGTCAAAACGAAGTATGGTACCCGTAGCTCCTCCCGCTGTAACAGTGGGAATAGCGTCCATGCCCCAAGTAGATTAGCCAAACCAACCCACGCCCGGAATTCTTTACTTAGCCCGCCATCACCGCACAGGAGTAAGGTCATAGGAAGTAAAGGAAGAAGAATGCTTTTCTCGTGGACTTGAAAGGAGCAGAGGAAGAATCCCCAGGCGCTGTTAGCCAATGCGAATAAAACAAGCTCTGGTCGTGGATATCTCCCGATGGAAATGCAAGGCACAAGTATGCTAAAAACGGTCATCACAAGGGATGCTTTTTGAAGAAAAGGAGAGGAAAAGCGGCTCAGTTTGTAGAATGTGTGGATGGCACACCAAACATTCGCAACTTTATCTTCAAACAAGCCGCGAGCGAAGGGAAATATTCGGTGGATAGCTTGGGTGAGTTGAAGCACGGGTGGAAATATCCACGAAGATTCGTTTAGAGATAGCGGTAAACTTTCGAGGAGCGGAGGCCGAAAGTGTGGGATAGAAATACCGCGGTACTTATCAACAATGGCCCCGATAAGAAACGGAGCGAACAGCAAAGCAAAGGCCGCAATAGTAATCAGGCTGATCGCAAGTAGCCTTCCGAGCCGGATCCGTGGTATGAAACATGATCCTAGCATGTAAGCAAATATGACCGGCGCATAATACAGTGCCATCTGTTTGAAGCCGAGAGCGCCAACGAAAAACACACATGCCCATAGCTGTCTATTCGCCAATATACTTTCCGAGGCAGCGACGACAAGTCCAAGCATAACAGTATTGTATTGAAAATGCCCATGATCAATCAGCATAGTCGCCGGCTGCATGAGAATTGCGACCAGGGCAACGGATGCCGCCCAAACATTCAGGCCTTGTTCCCGGGAGTACCTCCGGAGAAATATCACAACCGCAGGAATGTAAACAAGATATTCGGAGACGAGAACGGTGGCACGCATGTAAACCTTGAGAATGGGGTCTTCAATCCCACGGGACTCGTCAAGCGCGAACCATGCCGGTTGAATGAGAGAACCTCTACACACGATCAGCACATATTATCAGGCAGCCAGTTCAAAGAACCATACAGTTTTCCGAGCAACCAGCTGTGGTATGCCGTCAAGGGCGGGTAATCTAGCCCCCACCATTCCAAATCATAGAAGTACCAGTGTGAGATCGGTAGATGAATTGTGAGTTCCATCCAATGTCTCTGGGCTTCGAAATCACCGTACATGGGAGGCATGCCTTGCCCTGCAGAAATCAGCGAATGGCTACATAGCCGACATACACGTCGGTACACATGCACACAGACAAACCTGAGTGTCCCCATAATCCTAGTGCCCATCGAAATAGCCCAACAGCCATGAGAACAGCGGGAAGGACCAGCCATTGCGAGACACCCGTCCGAGCGGGCCAAAGAAACGATACCAATGGGAACGCTGGCAGCGGGCTTTCGGAGTCCGAAGTGACAATTAAATCGTTATGAAAGCCTGTGGAGGAGCTGGTGAGCACGCGCCGCTTCTTCCGCGGTCGGTGGGAAACCGAAGGTGAGGGTCGGGAGGACATGGAGAGGATTAGGGATAAGATATGCCTTCCACGCGCAAGTTCATTGGATTTCTGATGCTATCCGTTTCCAATTAGCCAATTTCCATGAGAGCTGGTGGCCGAAGCTGCCATCCACTGCCTCAGAGCCCCGATTGCCTGTGTGTTTTCACGAACTGACGACCGTGTTCCATACCATTTCTCGAGCCCCTGTTCGTGTGGAGACCTCGGCAGGCGCTAAGCCGCACTAGTCTTAATATGGACTAGTGGGTGGAAGGCGGTGAGGGTGCTTGGTCAGCCCGGCATGAAAATTTCCCAACGGCAAATAATAATCTTTTCTGCTCTTCATCCCAGCTTCCTTTTGAAAAATTCTTCATCTTCCGTCCACCTTTGGATTGCACTTGAACATTCTTCATCATTATCCGGGCTTTTTATTTGCTTGGATCGCCTATTTTATCACTTTGAACTGGTTATTCCAGATCGCATAGTGAACTTCTTACCTCGCGTGACTCGTATGTACTTTTTTCCTTTCTGAGGGCTACCTGTGGGCTTTTGAACACTGAGGGCTGTGGGCTGTGGGATACTGCGAATCTATCTGTGGGACTTACTCGTGGGTTCTGTAGACGGCGCAAGCATCGTCGCCTGTCTGTCAACTGTGGGCTTGAGATTTCTACTTTGGGCTTCTGGGGGCTTCTGTGGTTCTAAATCTGAGGGTAACTTACGCAGGTTATATATTGTGGGCTCCAAGTGTGCGTGACCAAAAAGAGCTCGCACGTATAAAAATCGGGTATATCTAAGCCGCATTTGTGGGTTTTCTCGTGGGTTTTCTACACCATTACCGACCAATTCTTGTATCCTTGGTAAGCGGCTTCCCTTACCCTCCGTGTGTATCTGAAAACTAATCGAACCATGGTGTCTAGCAAAAATGGGAGCTCCGAAGTCCAAAACCAAGGCTCCAAAGGCCGAAGACAAGGTCCTCTCTAAGGTCAAGAATGGCGCCGTGACAAAGGCATCAGCAAGCCCTAAGGCCAAAGCGAAGGAAATCGCTAAAAAGGCCGTAACAAAGGCAAGCAAGGATGCAGAAAAGAAAAAGAAGAAGCCTCCTACCCCCTCTTCCTCGGAATCTGAGAGTGACGAGGAGATGGGAGACGCCAGCTCTAGCAGTGAAAGTGAGAGCGAGAGCGAAGTTGAGGAAAAGGCTGCCCCTGCTAAGAAAGCATCTGCTAAAAAGGCGGAACCTGAATCTGATTCTGACTCCGAGTCTGACTCTTCTGAAGAATCGGAGTCGGAATCGGAGGAAGTTAAAAAGCCCGTCGTAGCTAAAGAGGAGAGCGAGAGTGACGAGTCGGAATCTGAGTCCGAGTCCGAAACTGAGCCCACAAATGGTGTGGCGGCGGCAAAGGCTCCAGCTAAAGCTGCAGAATCTGACTCTGAGTCTGACTCTGAATCCGAGTCGGAATCGGAGGATGAGGCTAAGGCTCCAGCTGCCACAAAGAAGGCCGCAAAAAAGGTTAGTTTCACTTCACCCTAATACCTCTTGCTTCATCTTCTTACCCATTGCCTAGGAATCTGCCTCTGAGGATTCTGAGGAATCAGAGGAAGAAGATAGCGACGACTCTTCCGAAGAATCTTCCGAAGACGAGAAAGAGGAAGCCAAACCGGCAACCTCTCAGAAGCGCAAAGCTGAATCTGACGAAGCTCCCGCTGCCAAGTTCGCGAAGTCTGAGAACACTAACCTCTTTGTCGGTAACCTCTCATGGAATGTTGACGAGGAATGGCTCCGTTCTGAGTTTGAAAGCTTTGGCGAGCTTTCTGGCGTACGTATCGTGACCGATCGCGATAGTGGACGCTCTCGAGGGTAAGTGCTCCGATGGGCCGTCTTTGAAATCTTATCACTAAGCGAATCACTGCAGTTTCGGCTATGTTGAATTCACCAATGGTGAGGATGCAAACAAGGCCTTTGAGGCGAAGAAAGATACCGAGCTTGATGGGCGCAAAATCAATCTCGACTTCGCCAACTCCCGCCAGACCGGAGGCGCACCAAAAGACCGAGCTCAGTCGCGTGCAAAGAACTTCGGTGACCAGACCAGTCCTCCCAGCGACACCCTGTTTATTGGCAACATCTCCTTTGGTGCTGATCAAAATACAATCCAGCAGACTTTCGAATCCCATGGCTCTATTCTTGGGATTCGCCTGCCTACTGATCCTGACTCTGGCCGCCCCAAGGGTTTCGGCTATATCCAATTCTCGTCCGTCGATGAGGCCACCTCTGCAATGAACGAGCTTCAAGGTGCTGATCTTGCCGGACGTTCCATGCGTCTAGATTACAGCCAACCACGCCAGAGCTCAGGAGGCAGCTTTGGTGGCCGGGATGGCGGCCGTGGCGGTGGTGGTCGTGGAGGTCGCGGTGGCCGGGGTGGCGGCCGTGGCTTTGGCCGTGGCGGTCGTGGGGGCTCTACCAATCGTGGTGGATTCGGAGATTTCTCAGGGCAGAAAACCACTTTCTAAACAGCGAACTAGACCGACATTGGAACTCGCACTCAATAAGGTAATGTATGACTAGTAACAGGTAAAATGGGTATTTCAAAAGTTTTTGTTTGTTCTCTCTAGTATTGTTACTGCTATTCTAGGTAGTCTTATTAATTTGATACAATGGACGACTGGTTTCAATACGCTTCAGTCGCAACCTTGGTTCAAGTCACCACTCCAAGAAGCCCTAACGGCGTGCCCTAATATGGCCCGAAGCGGACGCGGTGGCTGTTGAGGGCCAAAGCGGGGTAACCAGCGCATCATGTGGCCAGACGCTGTCACCGCACGTCAACCACCCACTATCTCCACGCTCCTCCTGTCGCTCAAGCCATCCCGCTCCGCTGTTGCTGGGAACCATCCGCATACATAGAAGGCTATTGCCACGCCTCTTGCGACTCTTGCCCAAGCCAATAACCCGAGTTCGGCCTTCAAAAGGCCCAGCCAAACAACTCGCCAGCTCAACAACTTTCTCATATACTCTTCACGCCATTTGGCTGTTCTATGTCCTGGTCTCTACAGCTTGGTAGAACTATCATTGACTATTCTGAGGCTGCCGGTAATGACATCTCTTTATATATTAGCCCAAACATAGCCTTCTGCATGTTTCAACACCCGATCCCGTGCTCCTATCATCTGATATCAACAGTCGCCAGCTTCAAGTCAAAAACGCCAGCATCAAAAGCATCCTCCTCGCCTTCATCCATCAGTCACTCCGTTGGCCATCTTTAAGTCCTAGAGTCATTTCTATTTTTTCATCTCATTTGAGCCTTTTTTGGTAGGATGATAATACCCTTGATCTAGGCAGCCAGTCAGCCCCTACTCGGTCGTACGTCACCTGCTGCCGCCATTTATACCGTTGAAGGGTCTTGCTGACCCAGTGTTCTCTAGCAGCGGGTTCTCATATTGGGAATGATCTTTTCCTGCGGCTGGATAAATACATTTCAGATAAAACCAACCAGTCTTCGCTGGATATAGTCGTCCTCAGAGGTGTAGTCCTAATTCGAATGGGCTATAGTTCCTGCGACGATATCGAGTCTTTACATCCACAATTTTTCCAACATGATGGATCGCATGCAAGACACTATGTCTGGGTCAAGATCGCGAGCCACAAGAGGTGATAGAACTACGTCACAGGAAACGAGCACACGACCCCAGGCCCTGTCTCCCGTTTCGAATGCCAGATTCGAAGGTAAGTGCATCTGCGGCTGCATAATATGCAGACCACAGCTCTTCAGCAAGTTCCCGGACTACAGTATTCTCTGAAAGCCTTCGCGCGCAAAGCATTCTCCGCTCTCCTAAGACCTGCAATCAAATATGTACTCATTTCGCTATTACTTAGATTCATGGGTAGAGGTAGCATCGCAGGCTTCCTCCTCCTCCTTATCCTCTGCCGGGGCAAACGACGAAATCGTTACGACAGGGCTCAGGATCCGGCCGCATCGCACTGGTCGCCGAATGCGCCGCCCCGTCAATCCTCAAGATTTGGATATTACTTACTCCCATCGGCAACGACCAGTGAACGAAAGCAGCCAGGATGAGTATGAGGAAACAGAAAGCGAATCAGATCGTGTGATGACAAGCTCGAATGAAGATAATGGCAACCGTCTCCGTCAACCCATAGCGTTTTTACCCGGAAACTCATCAACATCAGACCTGGCGCTTTCCAGTGATGATGACGATAATTTGACAGCATTAGGGCTAAGGAATGCTCCTGCTTTCACTCCGCAACCTAACGCCTTTTCCCACCCTCCAACCTCTGAAACAGCTTGTGCTCCCTCAACTGGTAGTGCAGCTCGAATGGAGACCCGTGCTAGAAGCCGGCGTAACTCAAGAAACAGTGTGAATTCAGTACGCCGCGTGCGAAGTCAACAACAACAAAACCAGCAACATTCTCCCTACAACATGTATTCACCGTCGCATCATATCGATCATGATGCCGCACTTCGTGCAAGTTTGTCAACGCTTCTGTCATATGCAACCGTCGCGCGAGGTCAACCGAAGCGCGAGAGCCAGAACGTCGCTCCAGAGGCGCCTGCTTCTTCCGCGGCTGTAGGCTCCTCTACCTTTCGACTGGTTCCTGAATCGGCTGTGACCGACAACGATGAAGCGGACCAAAATCAAAATTCGACACGACCTGAGTTTAAGACCGTCAATTCGCCTTCCTCCAAGCGCGCTCGTTCTCCCGTCAAATCTCAAAACAAAGCCAGGCGAAAACCGAGTTTGTCCAAGGAACGCCCGAGAAAGTCTCGCCGCAGTGTAGCAACAGAGCCAACTTCTTTGCTCACCCCTACCGTCATGACCTGGGTGATCAGTGCAGGTGTCGTCGTTTTGTTCTCGGCGATCAGTTTCTCGGCCGGATACGTCCTAGGCCGAGAGGTTGGAAAGACTGAAGTAGGTCATGGTCTCTACCCAAATGCTAATGCGTTACCGGACGCGAGAAGTAGCGCTGGATGTGGGAAAGACGCGGTAAAGGGTGGATTGAAACAATTTCGATGGGTTGGTGGCTCTGGCTCCGGGATTGCGGCGTAGGTTGTTTCACTTGATGCCTAATGACTGATGCATATGCCCAACGCTCACGTCTTAATATTTTATGATCATGACAATGTGGCTTGTATGGAGTTTGAGGCGTCTCAGGAGACGGCTGTTTCTGTTTTGCTATCAGCTTGTGATTGGGCTCTATCACCCTGCTACGTTTATTGTTTTAATCTTTTTTTACGGTTGGACAAGTGAATTTGCCAGGGCCTTACGGCCCACCACTGTTTTCCTCTGCTATCAACTAGAGGATATCCCTAAAGGCACTTAGGAATTAGCCACAGGAAATGGGAATTCAGTAGTATCAGATATTTAAAAATAACACTTCATAGCCCTGATGACTATCCTAATATTATGGTCTGACAAAGTAACTCTGCCAGGGCCTTACAGCCCACTATTATTTCCCCTGCTATCAAGTAGAGAATATCCCTAAAGGCACTTAGGAATTAGCTACAGGAAATGGAAATTCAGTAGTTACATCAGGTATTAAAAAATAACATTTCATATTGATAATCTTCTATATGATGGCTATGACCCTGTTCTTTGCACAGTGTTGGGTGTGTTGCACCGGGCCTGCCCACCTACCAGGTGGTGATGTGGTACCCAATGCGGCCTAGCGTGTTTTCAGGGCCATTAGCCAATCAGAACCCTGGATTTGCGCGAAATTTCACGTGATCGTTACAACTATCATTAATAGAGTAATTTCAGTTATGTTTCTCCGACCTATGTCTTAAGGCCGTAAAAGGGTCACAGTATTGAAAAGGAGGTAATTAGTTTTCAAACTGCTTTACAATGTGTCAATGTTGGCAGCGGCCAATTCAATAATTCGTCTATAATTGGTGTTTCCTCCCATAAATTGCAGCAGAATGGTCCAGACAGCGTTCTCAAAGCCGACATGTGTAGACGAAAAATGAAAATAGGTAGATCGACCACATATTGGACTCAATCCACTACATGTAGATATACAGATCTGTTATACAAAGTGATAGCCAGAGAGGGCTAAAGGTATGGTATCGCTCTCTTCAAAACCACCATCCAAGCCAGATTCTTGCCCAACAAACGCCCGGCCATGGCTTTTCTTGGGAAACAGTAGATTTCACTGGAGTGAGGAATTTCTGGAAACATATCTGGCAGGTTGATGGTACTATACAGTCGTACACACGGATTGGGGGGCAAGAGTGCTGAAAGGATTCCTAAGAGAGTCTACAGCCCCTTCAAGAAGTTAGATTCCTTGATAGACTTCCTTCTCGCCGAGCGAGCACTCTTTGTGATTGCTTTTCTATCCGCAATGCCCGTGGAGGCGACAGCATAGTTCTTTTCTGTGTCGGCAGTGATGGCATCGGCAGGCACGATATCGATGGTTTGTTCATGGAGCGGGATGGTGCGAGGTTTAGATGCAGCTTTAGCAGCCATTTTCTTCTCATGTCGGGCCCGTTGTTTCTTGTTCATTGCTAGAAGTAGAGTAAAAAGTCAATAAAAATATGTCCCGATAAACGAACCGAGGATTATGCTCAAGGTATCGACCTACTTGAAACATCCACATTCCCAGCACCACTTTTGGCCGACTTTGCGCCTGGTCCATCTACGAGTTTCCATAACCAATCAGGATACTCGCTATCATCCATTGCGAGAATTTCCGGTTTGTTTTTGAAGTAATTCAGACCCAATAACCGTGTTCCGGCCGGAACACTGCTTCTCGCTTTTGATGTGGAGGGAGTCGTTGCTCCGGATTTCTCCGGGGTCGCATTCACATCTTCAGAAGACCGTTCCTTTGGAGAATTGGTTTGCTCGGACTCAGTAGGGGTGCTGTAGGGTCGTTGTCGCGGACTTGATATCAGCCCAATGACCTTTGGAGATGTGCGGATGGGCGCAGGGCCGGAAAAGGGAAGCCGAGAGAGGATGTGCGTTCGGCAGCGGGAGCAAAGCATCTTGTGAGTAAATAGAAATTGCGTACGGGTTCAGTGAAAATTTCGCATGGGTGTGCGGTTCAAAGCGTGGGCAGATCCGTCTTCGGCAATGATTGAAATTTCCAGCTTCAAACAAATCGAAATGTTTTACAGATGGTGGTCACGTGACAGCGATTTTGGGTATTATCAAACCTTGGATTGCGATGAGTCGATTTAGATAGGGTGTGCAGAAAGACGGTGTGTCATAAATAGTCGTCTCTTCATAATTTTAGGGATTTATGTAGTTACAGATTACTTCTCGAATCGGCACTCAAGAGAGAGCCTTGCCATGAAAGCGTCGCCAGTGAAAAATCAAGCCGATTGCGGACGTCAACGTTGTCAGCGTATCAGACAGCCTTGGATCCATAAGCCTAGGAGGCTATAGGGATCCCAGTCATGACTGAGGCCATACCCTTGGGACCGAGAATGTCCTCAAGGCTGAGCCAAGAGTGCACCAATTTGTCCGATTCGCCCTTATCAGAAGCAACATCGTCTTGGATTGGCTTTTTGTTCTTGCAGAATACTCTCAGCTCTTTACATGCCACATCCCCATTATTCTTCAAATACTCTTTCATCACGTCGCCGGCGCTCGTGACAATTCGACTCACTATCTCAACACCGCCAGATGCTAGTCCCATTGCCCGCGCACCTTGGGCTGAGCCTTGCGCAACGTGATGAATGAGAATGACAATGCTTCCGATGAAGGTTTCATCAGGCACGTAACGTGGCGTGAAATACTGAGAAAATTTATGGTGCTCTTTTTTTCGGATCAGTCTGAGTAACTCGATGGACCGTTTGTGCATGCCGAAATAGTTGTACAATAATATAGGCTCCTCCTCGAATAGCTTGCTCTTTATAAAAGCAAGAAGCTGCAACGTGTCGATGCTGTGTGCACGGGACCACTTTTGGGCAATGACAAGTTCCGGATTAACTCTCTGAACTTCCTTATTGGATGGTTCGAGTTTTGACTTCTGTGACAGCTCGTCCAGGATGCTGTCAATGTTTTGGATCCCAACGTTTTCGTCGGTATCACCAACATACTGGGCAAAAAACAAGTTTGCTACGGCAGTGGTAGGCTTGAGCAAGCGCGGATTCTTGCCGTCAGGCTTATGGAACCTTTGGCTCCGGGAATCGCGGGCAAAGTTAGTAGTGGATGATATGCCCGTGGCCAGCTCTAGCCTGTTCAGTGACTCATTAACGTTTTTTGGCCGCGCACCAATAAAAATATGAGACTCGCCATGGATCTTGATAAAAGCATCCATATCAGGCCATCTCAGATCTTTATGTGTTGGAGAATTCAGGACGAGGTTGTGCAAGAAGGCCAGCTGTTGGACATCGTACCATTGATTGACGAGCTGCTGGCCAACAAATTGCATTCGAGAATTGAGATTGAACAGGAGTAAACCGCAAAGGATGGAGTGTTGGTAGAAGAGGGCATGTTTGTCAGGTGGGGAGCCCACCTGGTTGAGTTTAGACTGGGCTCGAATATTGGAAAACAAATCATTTATGATCCATGACCTCACGGTCAACTGGATATTTTGGATCTCCTCATCACCCTCTTTCGGCCAGAATCTGGGCCGCGGGTGCGTTTTTGACAGTTGTGCGTAGTCTTCAATGGTCTTCTGGATGCGCAGTCCGGACATCCGGAGATCTTCAAATGCGCCTAAGGCACTATGTCTCATGATGTGATGAACATCGAGGAAGATCTGGGAGGCGAATGAAAGCCATAGAGTGACCTTTTTCGTCTTGACGTACTCTGTAAGGCCTCGGGTTATCGCGTCTTGAGTAGGCATCTGAATTTTGAATGTATCGATCATACAAAACTCCGGGAGGATTGAAAGAAGAAGAATCTTATCTTCATTAAATTTTTCTCCTAGAGACATCTGCTTCCTGTCCGCTTTCGGGTTGTAGGTGCCAAAGTGGCCTTTTTTAAAGATTGGCTGATGATTAACCTTGAGAACATCTGCAAAGGACCCAAGCAGGATCTTAGTTGGCACATAACACCAGTCGGCGATATCAGCCATGTCCTTGTTGTATGGCAGGCCAATTTCGGTGGATGGGGAGGGGAAAGTGCCGCGAGTCATAACAGCAAGGTTGAAGACAAGATTCTGGATATTATCCCTTTTCCCCGGGAGGGAGGTGCGCCATTCAGCTTCCACCTTTTGTACAAGGCCTTGGGCAAGTTGCAAAGCGCTATCTGTCACAACAGCGGCGTTCATGAGATCAATTTTCTTATCCCGATACTCTGACCAGGTCATGGAAATGAATTTTCGCATATTTTTCAGGTCCTGAAGTAAGCAGAGGGTCTCGAAGAACAATTGACTGAGATACGAGTCTTCTGCCTCATTGTCGTCATCTTCAACAACAGTCACCTTGACGATTGTCTTGGATTCTACGGGCGTCGGTTGAGTTTGCGTGGCAGTATCCTTGGGTTCCTCCACGGTGAGAACAGCAAATCTGTTTACGAATTTTTCGGCATCAGCATTGTCACTTTGAGCCTCAGACGTCGGTGGTGGCTCCTTAGTATTGGGCTTTGACGGCTGCTTAGTCTTCCACTCAAGAGTCTGACAGATTTGCTCCAGCGTGGTGATAAAATGAGCATGGCGTTTGTTGTCTGTCGAGTCGCCCTGGCCCAAGAACCAAGAGGTGACCGCTTTTCTCAACTTAATGGCACGTTTCGCGATGGCGAGCACGGATGTTGGTACCGTGACAGCGGAACTAGCCACCACCTCAGCGAGCTCTAGCAGATCTTTGGTAGTTGCACTATAGTGGAGTGGATCCACAGCTATGCCATCTTTTTTGCCTTTTCGTTTACCCTTTGCGGCCGTGGAAATGCTAGTAGACAGCGCGGGTGGTTGATAGCCACATCGGTTCGCTGTCTCGAGTAGCCATGTTGCAAATGTATTGGTATCGGTTTTGTAGCGGGCATAACTACTCTGTAAGAATCCAGGCAGCATAATACTGATCGAAGGCCAAGCAAGTGAATAGTAGCCACTGGCTGGTTGAGGAGACAGATATGTGGTTCAATGGGGACCTGATGTGTAACTTCTGGAGAGGCGGTTAAGCGAGCAAGGTTTGTGAGCAAACAAGGATAATCACGTGATTAGCTAGTTAGTTAACTCGTCACAGTGAACTCCACCCGTTCTCAGACTCAGTAAAACTGCAGAGATGACGGGAACCCTCAATATCAAGGATAACGCATGCCTGTATATAACAATCCTGACAGTGAGGGTCTCCATAATCACTGATTCCATGAAACCCTAAGCAAAAATATGATTTAAAAAAAATTCTAGTCTATAGCAAAAGAGTTGACTGCCAGTCCTGTGAAAGGCGGATTGGCGAAATACCAACGAACTCGAGACCCAAAGGACGGCGCGTTCATCGAGCGATAATCATTCGAAAGGTGCTTTGTGGAGCCTGCCAGTTGGCCAAAACCGCTCCTCACGTCCAGTCCTAGATCGGCTGCCTCTCCTCGACATGTCACAGAATCATATTGACCCAATTTTAGATACCAACTTCGCGCCCCCGCACTATCACCAGTAGTATTTATCATCACTTACTACATCCGGGGAAACACCGGGCGGTAGGAGCTTTTGACTATGCTTCATCCAGTTCTTTCTTCTCCAAAGAAACTGGGCCCTCACAGCATATGTAGCCTGCATGCATTGCCCATTTCGTGAAGTCACATTTTTAAGAGATGACTCTGTCTCACTTTCAAAGATGGACTGGGTCCCGACTGGCGGTATACAAGAGGGAAGCGGTGATACAAAGTCAAAGGAATGGAATTGCCTTGTCCACTTGTGATCAGGTGGGATCGATCCGGTTCCAAAATCAATCCACCTACTCAGGACCACAGCTGGGTTCTCGTGACCGCAATCTCGGACCTGCAGCTGAAACTCGGTCTTACACGCGGAACACATGAAGACATCGGTAGAGGGACATGATGTCGAGCCCAGTTTTTCATACTCCTTCAATAAACGCTTAAGCTCAGCCTTTATAGCTTCCGCGGACAGGTGATCGCAGAGCCTTTCGAAATAACGGTCTGGGATAGTCTTCAGTGTTTCATTCTCGAATATCTTCCAGTGCTGGGTTCGCATAATAAATGTTGGTCCAGTACAAATTTGTGCATCTCGAGATCGCAACTCAGTGTACTCCCCTTTTCTGACCGTCATTTCTAGATGATCAAACGACTTGGGTGACGGGCCATGCTCAGCACCATACATATAGGCTTTCCTCGCGAGCTGAACCTGGTGGAAGTCAAGCTTAAAATCAGAGCCAAGTTCCAGTAAATATGGGCTCCGGAGCTTTAGCTCGGCTGTGTGAGCGTATAGCTTTCTCATTCGGTACTCGAAGTCAAGAGTCGAGTTTAGCCTTTTGTCTATGACGGGCGCTGATGGCTCGAGGACACCGCAAACATGGCAAAAGAATAAGGAAGAGGTATCCCGGGATAGTCTTTCTAGGAAAGGCGCTCGGCTTTTGGAGATTGGGGGAAATCGTAGACATTCTGGCCCCATATTTTCAAAAAGGGTATGACTGCAAAGTGCGAGACATGCGGCATCGACTTCTGAGACTAAGTCCCTGATCTCTGAGAGGATTTTAAGGGGCAGTTTCTCAATGGCGGCCCTTTTGCCCAATTTTCCGGTCTTCAACACACTTAGCAAATGGATTAGGCTCTTAGTAGGTGTCTGTCTTGAGTTCTCTTTAAAAATGGAGGACCTGGGCACTACATCCGAACGTGGCGCATATGGTGGTGGTTTTTCAGTGAGTACCGCCAATTTAGACTCGGAGGAGGAGGCATTCAGTAGCGGTTCGTCCGTATATGGCGGCGGGGGGTAATCAGGAGGAGTCGAGAGTTCCTGGTTTCCGCGTTTAAAAAGACGGTCCGTCAGTCGAGCTATAAAACCCATGTTGGAAAGCGGACAAGTAAAAACGGTAGAAATTCTTTTAGTATAGTGAGGCCAGTAGCATAGGTCGAGATGACAGAAAATGGTGAAGGGAAAGACAAAAGATGCCGATTCCAGCGTTTGATGGGCCTATTTATAAGTCGTTCGCTCTGACTCTTCAGTACGTCATATAGGGTGCGGTAAATACGGAATAGATAGATATCAACCATGGTTTGGTATAAATAGTACGTTTTGCAAGTTGGGAGAACACTTAGCTGCCGAAGTATAAAATGACTGTTCAGGACTCGGGACCAGAAATCATCGCATGTACTGAAAATTAGAATAGGTATCAAGTACTGCATCTCAACAGTGCGCTATTTGGTCCTTTCATATTATTTGTTTTATTGTAGCGGCTGTATGTATGCATATGTATGTACATACATACCTTGATCGCAAGGCGTCAAATTTCAACCAAGCCGAAAGTTGACCAGCGGTTGACCAAAGTGAAATAGAAACCAGCTTCGAGTGTATTCCAGGACGCAAGGATGATGAAAGACTGTTACCTGTCCTTGAAAAAGCTTTGAAATGTGCCCTGGCTTAAGCAAATCAGTAGAATCGCTGTGATGAAGAGTACTCTGAGTCAGTGTACGTCTATATTGAAACCACATTATTCGATTTGTCTATCCATTGAGAGCTTTTCACCTTGATCCATACAAAAAGATGTATTGAGACCTCTACTTCATCGAGCGAGCCTCGGTGTATAGGAATTTGATGCCCTCGTCCACTGAATTATCTTGACAAAGCGATGTCATCAATACGCAAAATAAGTTTCACAGTCTCCGCAGCCAGTTCAATGGCACTTGTGCTTACGAGCAACGGTTGTAGAACACGCTCGTCTGCAATGTTATCCTTCACTCCGCCGCTTCGAATACTCACACCGGCATTTTTCTCTCCCATCGCGTGGCGATGGCGCAGGTCTGTGACAACCTTAATGCTATTTAGACCGGCATTTTCGGCCAAAGTCACAGGAATGACTTCGAGTGCGTCGGCAAACGCCTTCCAACATATAGCTTCGGTTCCAGATAACACACGAGCCTGCTTGGCCAATGAGTGAGCAATTTCAATTTCCGGTGCACCACCACCAGCGATCAAAGCTCTCTTTTTAACTAGACAGCGTACGACGCAAAGAGCATCGTGGAGCGACCGTTCAACTTCATCGAGGACAAGGCTGTTGGCACCGCGGGCGATAATGGAAACAGTCTGGCTGGCGATTGTTGAGCGAATACCGGTAATTTTGACATACCGAGATCCAGATGAACTGACTTCTTCGACCAAGTCGGCAGTCCCCAGCTTATCTTCTGTAAAGGAATCAATGTTGGCGATTGGTTTGCAGCCAAGGCTCTTGCAGATAAACTCCACTTCATCACGCTCAATGTCTTTGACTGCGAGGATCTTTACTCGGGACAAAAAGTTAAGCGAGAGTTCATTGACAGCATCCCGAAGAATTGATTTTTGAATCAGCAAGACATTGCACTTCGTCTTTGCTATTTTTCGAATCATGTTGAGAAGATACGTGCGTTCTTCCTTGAGAATTTTATCCATTTGCCTATAGTCATTGACGACAATTTGGTTCTCCATCTGTGTAGCAGTTAGTGATCAGCAGCCGAGCTCGGGGACCAAGGGAAAATACATCTGGTTTGGGAGGGCTCAGCTGGAATTGTATCAAGCCAATGCGAGCTTTCTCAATTCTTGTTGGACCTCCAGCATTTTTCAAGACAGGCTGATTGAGGATTAAGCCATCGACCATCTCACTATCCTCTATCGTGCCGCCGACCTTTTTAACGATGCGGATGTTACGCAGATCGACGTTTTCGGATGTTTTAGGATCAATGACTTTGAGAACTGAATCAACTGCCATCGGCGCGAGCAAACTCGAATATTGGGAGACAATTTTAGAAGACAGAGAGGTCGATGCTGCTTGTAGAAGCGTTGCCCGGTCTGAAAGGGAAATGGGCTGCGACATATCGTGAAGTATCTGCACAGCAGCTGATGCAGCTCGTTGAAAGGATTCGGAGATGACTGTTGGGTGAATTCCTGCTTGAGTTTTAGTGGGAAGCCTGAAAAAATGAGCGAAAAGAGCTATTACCCTTTGAAAGTAGTCGTTCAGCGGCTCCTAGTAAGCTCCCTGCAATGACAACAACGGATGTGGTTCCGTCACCTGCTTCGACATCCTGAGCAGCACTAAGGTCGACCAACATTTTTGCTGCGGGATGCATCACACTCATATCCTTTAACATTGTGTTCCCATCGTTTGTCTCGTCACCGAATCAGTAAGGTTGCTACGTCTTTGAAGAATAGGGCGTACACACGATAATGGTTTCTCCTTTTCCTGTTTGAATCTGAAATCAGTCAGTACACATCCAGTTATAGTGTCTGAATCGGATATAAGTACCATTTTATCCATTCCTCGAGGACCAAGTGACTAGGACGAAATTAGCCCCGCCTTTCGCAGCTTGGTGCACTGAGAGAGGTCATACCGTTCTGATAGCATCCGCAACCGCTTCAAGAGAGATTAGTCACGTCATTAATTATTGTGGAAAGCGCAACGAACCTCTTGCGGCCATGATGTTTGCCGTCCGCACCGCCATCGGCTTCTCCTTGTCCTAAAGTATGTGAGTATCAGTGTGAAATGAAGACGACGATGCTGGGAAACGGACCTTGAATGCATTTGTAGCAACATTTGCCTGGCTCCCTAAAGCGGTCGCCATCTTAAATAGAAAGCGTACGGAGAATTGTTAGGGTCAATAGCTAGTAATATTGTTTAGATGCTATGTTGATTGAATTTCGATATGCTGGAGAACCTCTCGAATTTCGATTTGGGAATGCTTGGCGTGCCTGGCCACTAGCGTCGTGGAGCTCTGGCGCCTCCAGCTGTCGTTCACGAAGGTCTCCAGTCTCTCTGATCAAGACACTACCTACTCACATATACGCCCATCTGCTACCTCTGACTTCATATTTTAACCCTTTGGCACTGAACATCCTTCAATAAAGTAATTATTGCTTGAATTTCCGAAATCCTCTTCCTTTCGCATCGTTCAAGATGCCCAGCGCAACGGGCCAAAATTGGGAGAAGTATCGAGCGAACTTCGCTGATGACGAAGAGCCAGAGAAGAAGATAACACCCCTTACCGATGAGTGTGTCATTACTGGCTCTCTATACTGCTTGATACGTTTCTCACATTGATTAGGGATATTCAAGTCCTCAAAACGTACGGTGCCGCTCCCTATGCCGCGGCCTTAAAGAAGCTCGAGAAACAAATAAAAGACAAGCAGGCCAGTGTAAACGAGAAGATTGGCGTCAAGGTAGATAAACATGTTTACATAGGGCTTTATCAGTGGGCTTATCGTACTCTAGGAATCGGATACTGGTCTCGCGCCACCTCACCTTTGGGATATTGCAGCCGATAGGCAACGGATGCAAGAAGAACAGCCGTTACAGGTCGCACGATGTACAAAGATTATTGCGGACGAGAAAGATGCAGACAAGAGCAAATACGTGATAAACGTAAAGCAGATTGCAAAGTTTGTTGTGAACCTTGGAGAACGGGTCAGTCCTACTGACATCGAGGAGGGTATGAGAGTAGGGTAAGTGCTTTGGTCAATGCTTTTGGTGATTATTTGCTCATTGACGTCTAGTGTGGATCGAAATAAGTACCAAATTCTGTTACCTCTTCCCCTAAAAATCGATCCAAGCGTGACCATGATGACCGTCGAAGATAAACCCGATGTAACCTACGGAGATATTGGAGGGTGCAAGGAACAAATAGAAAAACTCCGGGAAGTTGTTGAAATGCCACTTCTGTCCCCAGAGCGGTTTGTGGGACTAGGCATTGATCCACCTAAGGGTGCTCTGCTATACGGCCCTCCCGGTACTGGCAAGACCCTCTGCGCACGTGCCGTTGCAAACCGAACGGATGCGACCTTTATTAGAGTTATCGGCAGCGAATTAGTACAAAAATATGTCGGGGAGGGAGCAAGAATGGTTCGAGAGCTTTTTGAGATGGCACGTACAAAGAAGGCTTGCATCATATTCTTTGATGAAATTGATGCTATTGGCGGTGCCCGTTTCGACGATGGCGCAGGAGGAGATAATGAAGTTCAAAGAACTATGCTTGAACTTATCACACAACTTGATGGCTTCGATGCTAGGGGAAATATCAAGGTGATGTTTGCCACTAATAGGCCATCCACATTGGACCCTGCTCTAATGAGACCCGGCCGTATCGACCGAAAGATCGAGTTCTCGCTGCCAGATCTGGAAGGCCGCGCTAACATCCTTCGCATTCATGCTAAAAGCATGTCAGTTGAGCGAGACATTCGATGGGAACTCATATCGCGCTTATGCCCTAACTCAACCGGCGCGGAATTACGAAGTGTTGCAACTGAAGCCGGAATGTTCGCTATCAGAGCGCGTAGAAAGGTTGCCACGGAAAAGGATTTCCTGGCAGCCGTGGACAAAGTGATCAAGGGAAATTTGAAGTTCAACTCTACGGCAACATATATGCAATACAACTAGAGCCTCGTCTTTCAAACATCATTAATATCACTTTGAGCCTTTTGCTTGACCCTGGATTCGGCGCGTATACTTGGACCTGGGACTATATGTATTGTACTTTTAGAATGATACTCAATAAATTTGCCATTATTCAGTCTTAAGTATCCTACTCCGTACAAGCCATCGCATTACCTTGTCTGTGCATCGGGATGAGATGAGCGGTTGATCGTTATTCCGAGCCGAGCTATCACGTGTACTCGTTGGAGTTAGAGCGGGCTTTTTCGGAAAGCTGACCTTACCAGACACGCCGATTGGCTATTTGGCAGCGTCTAACCTCGGAAGAGCTAACTATTCTGCACGCTTAGCTAATACTATCTCCCGTGAAGCAACTTTCCGTCGCAACCTGGCACGTAGAAGTCCGAATTGATCAAGATCGCAAGATTTGTCCCCACGATCTGGGCAAGTGCTAATTCAACTGACATCCGTGTTTATCTGTGTATTAATTTCGGGCCACCATGAGCTTCAACGGCCTGCGGAGCCTTGCTCCGGCTACACGGGTATGCTCACCGGACCCTTACTTCGGCAGAACAATTCATTTGACAGTCTACTACAGGTTACTAGGGCTTTAAGAGACCACCGACGCCTCTTCTCGTCCAGTCGGCCTGCTGGTAAGCCCAATGCCTATGTACCCTATGATTTTGATAGGATTAGCTAACATCGATCTCCTGCCAGCTCGAATCATTGCCAACCAGCCGCTACGTGCCAAAGAGGCCTCACCTTTACTCACAACCAAATATCCAGTGATCGTATGCCTTTCCTCAATCGACGCAGTTCAATTTCCCTATCTGGCCATAAGCTAAGCCAAGTTCTATAAATATAGGACCATGAATTTGACGCCGTGGTTGTGGGTGCTGGTGGTGCCGGTCTACGGGCTGCTTTTGGTCTGGCGGAAGCCGGATTCAACACTGCTTGCGTAACAAAGCTTTTTCCCACAAGAAGTCACACAGTCGCTGCACAGGGCGGTATCAATGCTGCACTTGGAAAGTATGTTTTGAAACCCTTGGTCAGTGAATCTACTTTCTGAATTTTGCACCTAGCATGCACGAAGATGATTGGCGATGGCACATGTACGATACCGTGAAGGGCTCCGATTGGCTTGGCGATCAGGATGCTATCCATTACATGACTCGAGAAGCTCCCCAGAGTGTTATTGAGCTCGAAGGTTACGGCTGCCCATTTTCAAGAACCGAGGACGGCAAGATCTATCAACGGGCTTTTGGAGGTCAATCAAAAGAGTTTGGTCAGGGAGGCCAAGCATACCGATGCTGCGCTGCCGCTGACAGAACAGGCCATGCGCTTCTTCACACGCTGTACGGCCAATCACTTCGGTACAATGCCAATTACTTCATTGAGTATTTTGCCTTGGACCTGCTCATGGAGGACGGAGAGTGCAAAGGTATCATCGCCTACAACCAAGAGGATGGAACACTCCATAGGTTCAAAGCACACCACACCGTTTTAGCTACTGGAGGCTATGGACGTGCTTATTTCAGCTGCACTTCGGCCCATACCTGCACGGGTGATGGTATGGCGATGGTTGCCCGTGCCGGTCTGCCTAACCAAGATCTTGAATTCGTCCAATTCCACCCAACTGGTATTTATGGTGCCGGCTGTCTCATCACTGAAGGATCGCGTGGTGAGGGTGGCTATCTCCTAAATGCTGAGGGTGAGCGATTCATGGAAAGGTATGCTCCTACTGCCAAGGATCTTGCTAGTCGAGATGTCGTCTCTCGATCCATGACTCTTGAAATTCGTGAGGGACGCGGTGTCGGCCCCGAGAAAGACCACATCTATCTTCAGCTCAGTCACCTTCCTGCAGAAATTCTACACGAACGCCTGCCTGGTATCTCAGAAACTGCCTCGATTTTCGCAGGTGTTGATGTTACTAAACAGCCAATTCCTGTCCTTCCTACTGTTCACTACAATATGGGTGGAATTCCTACCCGCTACACTGGCGAGGTGCTGACTATTGATGAAACGGGCAATGATAAGATTGTCCCTGGTCTCTACGCTTGTGGCGAAGCCGCATGTGTGTCCGTCCATGGAGCTAACCGCCTTGGTGCCAACTCTCTTCTTGATCTTATCGTTTTCGGCCGTGCCGTATCTCATACGATCCGCGACAAAGCTACACCAAACACCCCTCACAAGGAAATAAGCGCCGATGCTGGTGCCGAATCCATCCGCGTTCTCGATGAAGTCAGAACAGCTGACGGACCAAAATCAACATTCGACATCAGAAATGCTATGCAAAAGACTATGCAAACAGATGTTAGCGTGTTCCGTACACAGGACAGTCTGGATGACGGCGTTCGCAAGATTCATGAAGTCGATCAGATGTTTTCGAGCGTTGGTACCAAGGATCGTAGCATGATTTGGAACTCTGACCTCGTCGAAACCCTTGAATTGAGAAACTTGCTCACCTGCGCGTAAGTAATATCCTCAACATCATGCTAACTCTGTGATCTCGTATTAATAATTGGTCAGTACTCAAACCGCCGTTGCCGCTGCTAATCGCAAGGAATCCCGTGGTGCTCATGCCCGAGAGGATTACCCCGATCGTGATGATGAAAACTGGATGAAGCACACTCTTACATTCCAGAAAGAGCCCCATGGGAAAGTAGACCTCACATACCGAGCCGTAACGCACAGCACCTTGGATGAAAATGAGTGCAAATCTGTTCCGCCATTTAAGCGTACCTATTAAACAGTTCTGTTTTTACCTTGCTGAAAAGCTTCTGCTAGACAGGATTTCGTTGTTCACTTCCTGGAGGCACGCACATACGCATGTCGGGGGTTTTTTTTCGTTTATCAACTGTATATAACTATGACGCATCTGCCTGACGAGATTGTTATTGATTTTTGACCTGATGTATCGTGTCTAGTCTTCGGGGTAATACGAAGGATAATCCGTGAGAGTCTGTAGGCAGCTAATTGTCATACCCGACATTAAAGCTCATTTTGCTGCAAACGCACCGCTGACCATTGTACCATGGACTGTTTGCACATATAGACGCAAGTGGTCTAACTGACTGATTCCGTGCCGCCGACTAAATTGAGGCTTTCCCCGTGATATTGGGCTGCTAGTGCCAACTCGTGGCCAGAGCTGCCACCTCCTGACTACGGTACCTAGGTAAATACATACATACCTAGGCCTGGCTCATGATTACTCAAAATACCTATGTATAACTCCGAGGACTATCAATTATCAACCCCGTAGCCTAGGCTATAATAGGACGTTGTTAGGTAACTAGGTACCGACTCCGTACTCCGTGCCGAAGGTTCGCTTTCGGGTGGAGAGAGCTTATTTTAGCTTAGTTTAACGTTTTAACTAACTACCTCCTAGCTTAAGGAGAGCTTCAGCCTGGAACCAGCTCCATTAACTACGACCAACGTGTCCCATGCGTCTTTCATTCAACTCTGATCTTTCGCCAATAAATTCTGCATACGAAGTCCAACACAAATAGGAGAGTATGATGTTATTTTGATTCTGTTAACCATTTTATCTTGGCCTCTTCACTGAAGGGCTGAGGCCAGTGCATCCCTGGCCGAACCTCGTGCATGGCCCGTCATGGGTGCAGAAAAGACCATCCATGATGAGGAAGCGGAGCCTCTAACCCGGCAAAGCATTGAATCACGCCGCTCTGTCACTTCCACATCGACAGCGTCTATATCTCTAGCACTCGTTGACCAATCGACCCGCCCGAATCGCAATCGAACACTCGATCACGAAGGCAAATACTATGATGATGAGAATGGAGATTTAGAAGAAGGACCCGATCAGCCAGCGGATGGACGGCCACCGCCTAAAAAAGTGAGCCTGGTTTTTTGGGCTGTTGTCGCTCTCTGTATTGCGGGATGGCTGGTCGCTTTTTTCGTTTTGGTAGGGCGGTATAAGGAACCCGGCAAGAGGCCTTCGGTATCGCAGGATACTAGCAGACCTATACCTGGGTCCTCAGGAGGAAGCAATACGGTCAAATTAGATGAGGTGCTTACCGGCAGATGGAAACCTAATGACCATGAACTATCATGGTTTCCAGGCCCTGAGGGTGAAGACGGCTTGCTGTTGAAACAAGGTGGCTCCGAAAACGAGGCATATCTCCGGATAGAGGATATTCGAAGCCGAGCTCCCCACCAACAAGGCTATGATAACCGTGTTTTGATGAAGAGCGAAACCTTCAAGGTTGGACCAAGGCGCGTGTATCCAAGCAAGGTCTGGCCCAGCCCGGACTTGAGCACTGTGCTTGTGATGTCAGACCGGCTGAAAAACTGGCGACACTCGTATACTGGAAACTACTGGCTCTTCAATGTTGAGACACAAACAGGTGAACCACTTGACCCGAACTCTCCTAATGATAGAATACAGCTGGCATCCTGGTCTCCCAGGTCAGATGCTGTTGTTTTCACGAGGGATAACAATCTATATATTCGAAATATCTCTTCTAAAGATGTTAAGCAAATCACGAAAGATGGAAATGTCAATTTTTTCTACGGCATACCCGATTGGGTGTATGAAGAGGAAGTATTCTCAGGCAATAGTGCCACCTGGTGGGCTAATGACGGGAAATTCCTTGCCTTCCTCCGAACAAACGAGTCAGATGTCCCCGAATACCCGGTTCAGTACTTTATACCTGAGGTGGGACAGCCCTATACTCCCGGGCAAGAGCACTATCCAGACGTTCGCAAGATTAAGTATCCAAAGGCTGGGGCTCCAAATCCGGTAGCGACAATCCAATTTTACGATGTCGAGAAGGGTGAAATCTTCTCGGTTCCTGTAAAAGACGACTTACCCGACGACGATCGTCTGATCATCGAGGTAATTTGGGCGTCTGATGGAAAAGTTCTGGTCCGAGAGACGAATCGAGAAAGTGACCGTATCTTTATGGTTCTAGTGGATGCAAAAGATCGATCGGCTAAGGTTGTCAGATCACAAAATATGATAGATCTAGATCGTGGATGGATCGAAATGACTCAATCCACCCGATTTATACCTGCCGACCCAGGCAGTGGACGACCTCTTGACGGATACCTTGAAGTTATGCCCTACAAGGGGTTCAATCATTTAGCATTGTTTACCCCTTTAGAAAATCCGGACCCCGTTGTTCTCACTTCAGGAAACTGGGAAGTGGATAAGCCTTCGGGAGTTGACCTGAAAAGGGGCCTTGTTTATTTCGTAGCTGCGAAGGAGCAGCCAACTGAACGCCACGTATATTCCGTTCGGCTTGATGGTTCTGATCTGCAGGCAATTGTGGATACTAATACCTCAGCATACTACTCCATTTCACTCTCATCCGGTACTGGTTATGCCCTACTGAAGTATGATGGTCCCGATATCCCTTGGCAAAAGGTCGTTAATACCCCGTCGAATGAACAAAAACTCGAGATCTCCATAGAGAACAATAAAGATTTGGCTCGCCGAGCAAGAGACTCGGCGTTACCCTCTTTGCATTACTCAACAATGTCAATTGATGGCTTCGGTCTTCAAGTGGTGGAAAGGCGACCCCCGAATTTCAGTATGGAGAAAAAATATCCCGTTTTGTTTTTTCTATATGGTGGACCCGGGTCCCAAACTGTCAACAAAAAGTTCCAAGTGGATTTTCAGTCTTACGTTGCATCTCATTTAGGATATCTGGTAGTTACTGTGGATGGTCGAGGTACTGGTTTCATAGGACGAGAGGCCCGAGTCGCAGTCCGTGACAAATTAGGCCATTTTGAAGCCAGAGATCAGATTCAAACTGCAAAAGAGTGGAGAAAAAGGCCTTACGTTGATGAGAACCGTATGGCAATCTGGGGCTGGAGTTATGGTGGATTTATGACCCTAAAGACCTTGGAACAGGATGCCGGCCAGACTTTTCAATATGGAATGGCAGTAGCCCCAGTTACTGACTGGAGATTCTATGGTAAGATCTCTTTTCTCACCAAAAGTCCACCTGGCTACTGACATGCCATCAGATTCAATCTATACTGAGCGCTTTATGCACACCCCTCAAAACAACCCAGATGGCTATGACCATTCGGCCATTACTAACGTCACTGCACTTGCGAAAAATGTCCGGTTCATGGTGATCCATGGCTCAGGAGACGACAATGTGCATATACAGAATACTCTCACTCTTCTAGACAAGCTTGATGTCGGCAACGTGAAAAATTTCGACGTCCATGTTTATCCGGACTCGGACCATAGCATATTTTTCCACAATGCTTATAAGATGGTGCATCAGCGTAAGCCATGCCCTCCCTACCCCCCCCCCCCCCCCTATCGGCTTGGTTATCTTGTGCTTTTTACTGAGCTTTCACATTAGGACTGTCAGATTGGCTTGTGAATGCATTCAATGGCGAGTGGGCAAAGACTCGTGACCCAAACCCCAACAAGTCGTTGATTCGGCGTGCACTTTGCTCACTCATACCACGGAGATTTGAGAAGACGTGAGGTCTTCACTTCTCCTTGAAGAGGATTCGACACTGGATTTAATTCCCACAGACCTTGGGGAAGATTAGTTTTTTGTTTTTTTCTCGTTGGATATGGCGGGATCGGTGTCTACTTGTGAAGTTTATAGCTATTCCGGAATCTAAGATCATTGGATCGATAATCTTTTTGAAGGAAATACATCCATCAACTTGCAAGCAAACATTACAACTGCTTGCTGTCACTGTTCAGGATACATCATGATACTAGAATGAATGACTTTGTGTGTTTTTTCTCTTTTGTTCATATGTGCCAAAATTTCGAGCTTTTGGAAGATTTGCGAGGGAGCCGGATGCCTTTATAGATTTCCGAACTTCAAGATTTCAAAGGAGTCAGAATGACGAGCCCCTAAAGCTCAAGTCTCCTCGTACAAATGAAGCAAACCCACATCCCACTCTCTGAATTTCTTTGCCGGTTTAGGGAGCAGTGAATTACGTTTATGAAGGAGGTCCCTTATCTGATCATAAATGTGCGCTGGAAGTGGAAACTCTTCAAGCGATGCTGACGATGGGATGCCGATATCCGGGTTCAGCAGTTTCTGTATGTCGGACACATGCTGATAAAACAGTTTCATTGCTCTTTGAGCACTTATTGTGGTTTCCAAGGACCTTCCATCGTCAACGTCGGTTTCAGCTGTGAAGATATCGGTCTGGAAGCAGGAATAGCGAAGTTCAGGGTTAAATACCCAAATCTGAGGATCCGAACATCAATGGCAAGTAACTGAGGAAGGATAGAAAATAGATTTACTTACAAGCATCCCGCTCGTAGCATCATCATCAGGATGTAGGACGTAACGCCTCGCCCCTGTCCGTTCGATTTGTTCAAGAAGCTGGGCAGAGATAAACATGTCAACCGGATATGTTTTCCAAGCACCAGAGTTGTCACTACTCCTTGAAAGGTCGCCTAGACGTTGTGACACTGAAATGTCTGATTTGAAAAGGGCTAGGCCGTTGAGGACGGGCTGCATTCGGCCGACTATTCTCTTGCATCCAGCGCACCGCACCGACGACTGGGTAAGAGTTTGGAGACCTTTTTCGGAATCTTCAATATCCGAGTCGTTTAATGGAGTAGACTAACGTCATGAGTATTGTATTAGTAAACATATCTACCAGCTCGCTTGCATTCAAAGTGATGAATCAATTTTGGTAACGATTGACTAAAAAGAAGCCGCCTTTCTCAATATCAACAACGTAAAAAAAAGCAAATCACAAGTTTGTTGAGCAGAATATTCGTATACAAGCTGGCTTTGATTTTTCAACGCCAGAGTACACATTTTAAATCCCACCGGCACGTTTGGCTTATGAGTTGCCACTTGGCTCAGAAGAGACAGAGATACACTGTAGATCTTGAGCATAGCCGACGGCCCCGAGAAGATTGACTGAAGCGCGAATATGTGTACCTCAGCTCCTATCTCACGGGAGCGAAAACTTTGAGTTTGCCCGATCCGTGGTGGAAACCAGCCAAGTGGACTGGTTTCTTTGACCCCCATTGTGAGGTTGTACAAACCAACATGAATTTGTATGTATGCAGGGTGGTGAAAACAAAACCCACAAGAAAAGTGAAGATCCGGAAATCCATCTATCGGCCAAGCTGACGATGAGGATGATCTTGCCTTCGCTTAGCGAGAGCGCTTTTATTTAGCCAGTCAACATGCCCTGAGACGGAAGTATTGGCCGGAAAGTCCACCGTAAGAGCAATTCAATATTGGGCAGCAGTATCGGAAAACAAACCATGGAGAAGCGGCCCCGCAGAGTCATGGCTTCGGTTAGGTTTCCTTCTTTCTGCCCATACTGGAAGGAGGGCCATCGGAGAAGCATTATCCAAAAGAGGATGCTGTAAGAGCATAGGACCATATTAAGAAAAATTTGCTTACCATTAACTCCAATCCAATACAATCAGCTTGCGTCATGTAGAAGCTCATGATGTCCAAAAGAATCGTATTGGCCCGACAAATTGGATGGCTTCCGGCGCCATAACCCTTTGCGGCGGCGCTGCCATTATCAGCGCGGTGGCTACGTTGGGGATCTTCATCCTTGGGCACGTCCGGTTTATGACAATGCCACATATCCATTAATTCCGCCCAATTTTCACTAGGCAAATCTTTCCATTCAATACGCCTGGGTATTTGCAAATTCAAGATGATGTTGTCACAGGCTCGACATCTCATGCCTGCATCTGGTGACATGTCCTTCGCGGACCATGGTATATGGCTACCAGAGCCAACACGAGGTGGCCCAAGGCGGTCAGTTTCGTCGACTTGCAAACGAAAAGAATATTCCCTTTCCGGTGAATGGCTAGTGGAGAGCACGCCATTCCCGGGGGTCGGTGACCACGCATTGGGCACTTCGGTAGACACACGCGCAGGAAGGCGGAGAGACCTCCTTTGCCCAAGATAGGAAAAGGATAGATCTTGTCGAGAGTCGAGAATTTCGAAAGTGCCGTGGCCTCGCGAGTTTGGTGTGGCTATCCCCAGCGTATCAGGATCTGGGAGCGATAGGTAGACAGTGACCTGCGAGATATTAGGAAGGAGCTCGGCATATACCCGAGGATAGTGATGAGCTGCCATAATGCATTGCTCGCCGATTAGTCTTGGACATCAAGTGTCGAAATATATCAAGGGGCATGGGCACTGGAACTTCACGGAGGGTGAGAATGGCTCCCTGACGCGTGTTGAATCGCGGATTTCCCACTTGGAGACCAGCTAACTTGATATTCGGGTTGGAGCTTGGGCCATACACGTGACAGGCCAAAGTCAGGTGACTGCGGAGCGGTGGAATAAATTCCCGAGGCGACAGTGGCCTCATAGCTCAATCGGGACTTTCCTGACTTCAAGTCTTTTCAACACGAAGAGGCCAAACCCTTACTTTTAACTTGAAGCATGTATTTCTGTGACGACATATTAGATTGTGGACAAAACCGCATTTACTTTGGGACTCGGCCGTTCCTCAACTACTTGGACAATAAGAAAAGCCTTGAGGTGGGAACGGCATTCGAACCCGGCCAGTTGGTTATGGAGAGACCAGACGAATCAGATACCAAGATCTGATACTTCAACACAGATCAAAAGAGATCGAATGAGGCAGGAGAAGACTTTTTTCCCGTTGGTAGTGAGACCAACATTGCATCATGGAAGTTGATAGACTACTCCAGCAGACAAAAGTCAACAATATCCGTTTAACTCACGACGTGTATGGTAGTAACATGTCTTTAAAGAGGTACATTTGCTCCGATTACTTCCATTGCCACTTTGCTTCGCGGACAAGCTTCGCAAACAAAAGACGAATAATCCATGGTGTTACTCGAGGCAATAGTCTAAGTGACCCTTGCATCTGATTTCGATATCCACATAGGTTTACAGGTGTTATGTCTACAGGCGATACCGCAGAATTGCCTTGGTGGCTCGCCGCCTCTTTTTTCTTCGGGTTCTGCAAGGTCTAAGGGAGCATATGGAAAACAAAAAACCCCTTATCATTATTCGGGGGCTACTGGCAAACGTCTAGCCTAGAACTTCACTCTACTTCCTGTGATTGCCAGGCTATCTTTTCGCATCTCACTTTGCAGTATCGGAGCGAAATAAAGGAATGAAACTAAACATGCAAAGCAAAGAACCATGCTCGCTAATGAACCCGAAACACCGAGATGAATGCCTGCAAACTGTTTCAGCATTTTTCGCAATGGATTTTTCCGCTATTCGTATAAGCCCATATGGTGGCTTCGGACCTGGAGGTTTCGCTGCTTGCTACCAGTGCTCTTAGCCAGTCGAACGTATTAATGAATTGGCGAAACCCTTACATCTTTTTCAACACGGGTTTCCGCATACATGGCACCGCTTCCCGGGAATAACCCAAACTTCCTTTCCGCCCTTTTCACATTTTGGGCAGCGAACACCAGGCATCTACGGGGCATGTCAATATATTCGAACCACCGAAAGCTAGTATTCGAGACTCTTACAGGAGACATTTGGTTGATGGGAGGGGCTGCGGGTCCGCTTCGCGCCGTGCAAACAATGGCCGATATCGATAGCTCTAGTATGGCCATGTCGTTTATTAATACGTTGACGAGGTTGAAGAACTTGGATGGGACTGTGGATGAAGACTGGGGTGAAATGCTTCTGCCAAGGCAAATCTGAGTCTCGAAATATCTGCGAACTGAGGGCAATTGACGCTTTAAGAATGATTCCCTCGAGGTGTGGGCAAGGAGGATCCTCTCCCACTTTCTCCTGATTTGAAGTAGTCCGAATATCAAGAGAGAACCTTGTTCGCCCTCAAGAAGATGTCAGTATCATGGAACAATTGGCTCGCTGCAATGCATCGAGAAAGCGCATTTACGGTTCTTTGCTAACCTGCAGGCCGCAGAGCCCTCACAAAGCTTATATGATCCTCATGATCGACAGACATGAAAAAGGACCCACATTCGGCTCAATCGAGCGGGCTTCCTTTCTGGAATGTCTATTATTCAAACCCTTTGAATTTCTCTCTTTGGGCCGCCAATCTGTGCCTCGCAAATGGAATGTTGGCAGGGTGTCCCCGAGTTTTCTATTTACAGTAAGACCGATGAACAACTACTTTCATCACTTTGCGGACGATCCGGTGCCCCACCGTTTTCAATGATGACATATTGTTAGGATAAGGAGTCAGGACGCTTCGAAAGAACGTTGCGCAAACGTATACTCAAGCCAATCCACCGGTAACAGCGCTCGGATAGGCCCTGGATCATTGCTGCGATCAAGGATGGGGGAGGAAAATAAAAAAAACTCTAACTCAGACCGCCGAGTGATTTCTTGCGAACTCCGATGTCACTTTTCTTTTCATATTCGAACGAATGATATTGTGTTTACCCAGGATTGACAGGAGGGTGGAACCAGTCTTAACATGAAATTTTCTGACCTAGAGACTCCCCGCTTAAGAGCGCCTACACATATGGATTGAACCTCGACTCCAACTCCACTGAGGTGCTAATGTGCTGGCTAGTTGGCAACATATGGCTTCGTGATTTGGATCACAACTCGAGGGAAGGATTCGGGCGATCGCAATGTCTGTATATCGACGACGCCCCGGTGCCATGCTTCAAGCAGAAGAGCCGAAGGGGAAAAAGAAAATTTCCATGATGTCAGGATAAGATTTTCTATCAGGTGAGTTAATAATAATTTCACTACGGAGTACTAAGTTATGTATAAAGTTGCTCTGTATGGAGTACCCCGTACTCTGTATAGTTTAACAATAGGCAAAACTGTCTAAACGACCAGCATCGACAACCGTATGCGTGGTAGTTTAATCAGCTACCAGTTTAACAGCGACATAGTGGATTATGGCAACCGGAGGCTAGACTTCAAACAGCAAGTGTTTTCAAACCAGGCCACTTCAAAATATCCTAGTGGTTTGGAAGAGGATTGATAATTGAGAACTCTCTTCTGTGGAGCCTTTAAACGGATCGCTTGCATCAAAGCCAATTTTTTCTTGACAAATGTGATGCATCAACTTGGAGAGTTTTGGATGGCTCGCTGTTGACCCGCTATTGGCCTTGAGAATGTGGAAGACAAATCTCCAATCAAAGAGCAATAGGGTGCGAGGCCCAATGTAACCAGCCCATCGATGAATGTCAACCAAGAAGCCGGTGAGTCTCCTTTTTATCTCACGGTGTGATGTTCTAATCACCACCGCGTGTAATTTTGGCTTAAGATTATATGATAAAAGGTAAGTTACGTGGACGATCTGGATTCAATCCTTTGTATTCAAAATTCCTCTGCATACGGAAGACTTTCAAGGCCTTTCGTTGTTCAACAATGATCAGAGGCATAGTTCTGTGGATCGAACCAAACCCACCTAGGCACCTTCGAAACATTTTACAAAACTAAAGCTCCGAACTCTCGATTCTTTTAATTGCTCATCATCCCTTATTGTCTTAGGAATTATGTATACGAGAAACCGTCAAATGACGAACTGCATGTGGATATAGTGGTCCAGTGGATAAAATATGTATGTACGGAGTACTCCGTATGCTAATATCAAATATGCAAGTATGGACCAGGATGATATTCTCCACGTTTCGATCGATACTCCGTTCGGGCTATTTCAGCTTGATCGAGGCTAGTCTGGTGAATTCCGAAAGGACTAAAGGTACGTATGGATTGCCCAAGCAGCGCCACCACAGCAAGCGATCACCTTAAAATGACTATCAGCGATAACAAGAAAATGATGACGTCCTTCCGCACAGGGCCTTTGAAGTAATTGTGCATGGCTCGGATAATAGTATTGGTCCCGCCTCCCGCTCTCCCGTACTATCCCTGTTCCTGCACATGAAGTTATGTTCATTTCCCGAAAAGGGATGCGGCTTGACCGATTTTGTGATAGTTGACAGCAAACTGGCACCATTTCCTGTGCGGAGAATGCAAGGATTGACATTCTCCGACCATATATGATTCGCTCCGATAAGCGACATGACTCGATTCGCGGGATTCTCGCATTTTGCGCTCTTTAAGTGATTCGCTTCGAGATTTTCACCAGAATAACGCCTTCCGTTGGAAAGCCTCGCGTATTAAATAACCGGATGAACCGAAATCCCTGTCTTAAATTATCCAATCGAAGGCATGACCATGCGGCTAAATCGTCTCTTCCAATTTCATCGTCTTTCACTTTAATTCTGTTCGCAAACTTTGTTAGCCCATACCCGGTAATAATGCTGATGCGGCGGAAAAATTCCACATAGCTCAACTGCAGCTAGTCAAAAGGGTAACTTAAACGAAAGGGGATATTTGAAGGCCAAAGGCGTCATGGGAGAAAAACAACGCATTCCTGTACCGGCAACGCTTTGATCATTCGGAAATTTTCACAGGTCTGCCAGTCGACGTGGCATTGTATTGGGTCCGACAACCAAAATCGCAGCGAAAAGATGAGCAAGAAAAGCCATTGCCAAGCGGGGTTGAATAAAAGTGTTATGCAGGTTGCTGCAGCGAAAGAAAAGTGGTTTGTATGCACTGACCTCAAAAAACTCAATTGTTCTATGACACCTGAAGCGGCCGGAAAGTCCAAAACCTGGCCGCCAAAGTCGGGATCGACGGTGTTGGAGCTGGTAGTGCGACGCTTGTACTTTGAGCTGCCGCTGTCATCGCCGTCGACTTTTGAATGAATGCTGTCTTTTGGTCGCTCAACGTGCAGCTGACAGGCGACATATGGACGAAAGCTTTTGTCATGACTATCGCCTTTCGGAAGCGGAATATTTTGACCTGCATAAACCTGAAGTGATAGATGCACAGTATGGCGGCGGTTTGGAACGCAATCCTTTCCAGCCAGTTTCTGCATCTCTTTCCATGCACCTCCTCGGTACTCTTCCGGCTTCAAAACCCATCCTCGTGACCGAGAAAACATCCCTTTGTTGAGCATCATACCTTTATCACACTTTTGCCAATTGAGGGCAACAATCTGAATGCCTTGGCGCCAGAAGAACGAAGGGTCCAGATTGGATGAATCGACTCGCATTCCTGAGGGATATGCACGCATCATGAAATCCTTGTTGTGGTTAAAGAGCGCGTTACGTTGATATTCGTGCGCATCCTTAACTGCCGCTTCCGAGAGTGAAAATACGTGAGTTGGGATAAATGCCTCTGAGATTGATCAAGTGTTAGGAGCATGAAAGGCACCAGACCAAGGGAAGAGTTAGCTTACCAGGCTGCTTGAACTCATTGAAAGTATATCCCCGAGTATACACGCCAAGCCGGCTCAGAGCATGGATAATCTTTACAGGTTTTTTCTTTGCTGCTGGGACAGTACCGGCTTTCGGGTCGGTCTCCGAAGGGATGGAACTTTCCGCGGTCCCCGAGACTCCTACCAAACTTATGTCGTTGTCTAGTTTGGACTGGTCAGGGACCCATTTGACTTTGATCAATATTTTCCTTTTGAGTGAATCCGGACTAGGCAAGTGTATGAAATCACCACGTTCCAGCTGAGAAGCTAGCTCTGGTGTGATATCGACCAGCATTCCCTCCCACGCCTCCGTCATGATCTCCACCATCGTCTCCTGCTGTTCGGGGCTGGCGTGGACCTCAAGACTCACGATGATTGGCAATTCACTTGCCACGAAAGCGGTGTCTCGAATGGCATAACAAACGTCTCTGAAAGTAACTTCTTTCGTCAACGTATAACCGTGCAGGACCCGGGGCTCGGGGCGAGGCGGGATGGCTGCCGCCACAGCCTTTGCAGGCTCTGCCGCTACTACCGCCGCATCTTCGCTTAGGTCCTTTTTCAACCGCTCCAACCGTTCTGATAGCGCAGAAAGATTGAAGCGCTTTTTGGTGCTATCGATTCTGGATAACTTTTCTTTTTGGCTCTTCTTTTTTGACTGATCGGTCTCTCCCTCGGAAGGACTGGTCGATGGATGCTCACCGTCCCAAACATCAATCTCAAGGCACCTGCAGCCTTTGAGTAGGACCTATTGAGAATTAGTTGTGCGCCATGTTATGCATTGTTTAGTGGTGCATTTGTCACTGAAGCTGCTGATGAGCCAATTAAGGAATCCACAGCAAGCCGTTTCCTGGGCTGGATCATACGCCGAAAAGAATAAACAGAACCTTCGAAAGCAGGGAATCGGCAAATCAGAATAAGGAAAACAATGGTTCAACCTTTAGGGCAACTCTACAAGAGGGGCAAAAGCACGCTAAGAATGCACATCCGGCTCTTTTCCGAGCGTGAACAAAATGTGATATATCAGGTTTGCTTGGGTTTGACAGCGAGGTGCCAAACCGGGCAAGCAACAACTAAAACTGAGCTTGAGTACTTTGCCGATCAACGTTGCCATCTCATCGCCAACCGTGTATACTTCTGTGGTCGCAGATCATCTGACACACGAATCTGCAGGGAAAGATTGCATGCATTTTGGTAGCTGAAGAAGTGAAAGGGTAGGACGGCCAATGCAAAGGGAAAGAGGTCTTGGATCTGCAGTTGAATATAGAAAAGATCTGTCGCAGCTGCAGCACTCCATTTTTGACGAAACTAGCGAGTTAAGAGACAGAGGTACCAAAAGCATATAAAAACCAAGTAGCGGGAAGTTTAAACACGGAGAAATTTGCCTTGGAAATCGGATAGATGCGAAAAAAAGGAAAGGGAACAACATACGTCTTTGTACACGTCGGTGCTGGCTTCGCTGTATAGCTGGTTTCCGGTCAAATAGGTATTGTGGCTTGAATTGATGAAATAATTGGTCATGGGCAGGGATAAGTCTTCTTCTTTAGGCGTGGTGGGTATCGCGGTTGCGGTGGACATGTATTCCAAAAAGACATCCAGCGAGTTCAGGACGGGAAGGGCGTCGGTTGCGCCCGCTTTGCAGGCTGCCTGCATATCGGAGACATCATCCTGCTGGACGACCTGGAGAAAGTCTGAGGACTGTTTTTCTTGGTGACCGTCGGGCGATCCTTGACACAAAGACAAGTAGATCTTTTCCAGGTGAGAGCGCACAGCGGGCTTGAAGCCGGTGACTTTGTCCGGCAGCTCCGGCGCTGAGATCGGGGTGCCGGCCTTGACGTCGTGCTTGGTCTGGGAGGTCATGTTGGGAGCGAAAAGTCGGTACGCCAGTCTACTGCTGTCTGCAATCAGAGAGGAGGTGGAAATCGTCTGAAAGCATTTCGTTCCCTGTGCGACGGATTTTCAGCCTTTGGACCTGTTGCTTTCTGCCTTGCCCAGCCGCCTGAGCTTGCGTTGTCATTCCCATCACGCCCTCTTTTCAGAGTCTCAACAAAATCCTGGCGTCCCACTGTGGTTATAATTAGCTCAGTTTCAGCAGACAGCACTAACTAACTGACTGACTAGCAGCTAGTGAAGGATTGCGCGTTGAGTTTGTCCAAACCTTCAGGGTTCAGGTCTGACCGTCTGGCGTATTCGGCAGCAAAAACATGCATGACTCTGCGCGGGATTTCTCACGAGAACAACAAGCTCAGCGGAGTGCTTTTAGTTGACTGTCAGAGCGTGACATTGATGTGCCTTGGAAGTTGGGACCATCGCGCGAAGCCGTATAATCTTCGCAGATGGATCAAACACAGAATGATCGTCGTATTTGACCATACTTTGTGATCAACAACAGTGTCATTTAGTTATATCAACAGAATTAGACTTGGGTGGTGGGTGACTCGCAGGTGATTGTTTGCGTAGGCCCCGAGTGACAGTCATAAGGCTTAGCGTGGGCATCCCTCGGGGGGCCCGAACCCCTAATTGCCCCTATCTTCTACCCCTGCCCAGGCGCAGAGCTTAAGGCTGTCCAAGAAAATGCCCTTAATTACGCCGACAAGTTTACTAACCGAGGCTCATTTGCGCAGACGTTTTCTGAGATCAATATCTATCGAAAAGTCCTCTCGCCGGTAAGAAATCGAAAATCCATCGGTGAGTTTCGATTGTTACATGGTGATTAAGAGCTGCACTCGAGTTCCTCGCTCCCAAGAATTGCAGTCATCAAAAGAGAGATAGCAATCTCACTATCTTAGGGACTTGGAGAAATATATAAATACACGCCCCGCTGGTGCTTCTCAACAACTAAAGCCAGGTTCATCATGTAGGATCTCTAGGTTTCCCAGGTTCGAAACTCGTCTATGAATTTTAACGCAGCACGTAAATAAAAGTCGGCCTGTTCTGGCCAGGTTTTTGCAGCCTCCCTCATCGTCCGAAGAGCTTTAATATAATGCACCGATATCGCCATCTTGCTGTGTAAGGCCTGGTTACTGACCAAGTCCCAACTTCGCCCCTTGGTATCGAAAGCGTTAATATCGTTCACATTCGTTAAATCGAAGTGCGGGCGAAGTCTGGCCACATAAATCCCTAGTGCAAAGAGCCACCATTGCCTAAGTAAAGCGACATGGTATTGGGAATGAATCAATGGGAAAAGCACCCGCAGAGCATGGGTAGTGTTCAACAAATGAGCGAAATAGAAGTCATGAGGCCTTGTGCTGTTCACAAGTAATGCAGTTGCAAATTGTTGCAGAGCCTGGAAGTGTCCGGATATATCAGTGGTATCCCAGGCAGCCCAATGGTCAAGAATCTGGTGTTCGCAAGTAGTAAAGACCGCGTCAAGATTGCCTGAAGATGGCGTGTCAATAACATCGAACCCGGTATCTTCCTGAACCTTTCCGATAATCTCGGACAAGGACTTCGTTTTGTAAGTGGAAACATAACAAGAGTAAGAAGTGTCATCAAGATACTTGTGGATATCGCCATAGCACGAAGCAGCCATCGCTAATGCTTCCATGGCTACCTCCCGGTTATCCATCTCGTACGCAAAGCCCAAGTGGATGAGTGGGTGTCCATCTAATAGGGGTTAGAAGGTGCTACATCAAATAAAGGAGTATTGACCCACATCCGGAAAGTAGGGAGTTGATTAATGGTGATTTTTCATCGTAGAGATACTTCTCTACCGTTTGCTTCCAATCATATCCACACAGGACGACTTCATCTTCAAAGAAGTCTAAGAATGCACGCTGATACTGTCGCTTTCCTAGGAAAACCCTCCAATCATCATCACCTATCTCCCCAGGAGAAGGAACCCATTTTTCAAGCTCTTTCGACTCGAAGTCATACAGCCGATTCAGATGATCACGGTCACCACCAAATAGATATGCGGTGGAGAGAAGCTAGTTACTCGCGGTCAACACCCACCAAAAGATGATCATAAGATCGACTCACATGTGGCATGTGATTGTGAAACTTCAGGTCAGGTTTGTATAAAATGGAGAAATCTGCATGGTTGAGCCTCAATAAGGCCCTCAACATCCTGGCGGGTTTCTCCTCCGATGCTTCAATATCGTAGACCTCAGCGGGCGCCAGTCGGACCGTGCGCTCGACGGGCGGTTTCGAAAAGCGTTTGGATGAGGGAATGAGGTTTGATAACTGGGACAACATGATGGGCGGCGTGATTAAAGGATAATTACAGTATCAGAAGATCGTGGTGTAGAAACGTCGACTGGTTTGAAGCCACCCGAGGCCGCCGACTGATCGCCCCAGACCTCACTAGTTAACCGCATCTTGGCAAACTGTTCCTTAGTCCGACTACAAGATATTGACTCTGATGTAGAGCACGACGGAAATTCAACTCCATAATTCGGCGCAGAAAGGATATGAATGCCTAGAGGCAATAAATGTTGAAGATATATAAGATACATAACTGACATACATAAAAAGGAGGTTCGAAAGTATGAAGCGTTTACAAGGTCAAGGATTGATGCAGCAGAATTCTACAATTCTGGTCCCTTTTCATGACTATCTTCGGCAGGACTCTTCAGGTGATCTGTCGTAAAGATATATTCATCCTCATTCTCCTCGGTGACCGCGGGCATCTTGACCGCTAAATGATCGTGTGACACGTCAATAGTCCCATTTGTGGGGTTCACTGAACCGTTTCTCAAGGCCAATTTACCCCTTTGCTTATCGGATTTCCTTGCAGTATCTACAGATTCAAATGTACGGCGCACACGTTCGAAGTGTTCAAGCTCTTTCGCACTACAGTCATTCGAGTCAGTATCTTTCTTGAGGACCGACCTATGGATAACTTACCTGACACTCGGAACCAGCTCGAGCTGTGCCGCAACAAAATCTTCTTCTGTAACAACCACGGCAATGTCGTCAGGGGTTGCATAATGGTCAAAGAAATACGCTGTGCTGACCGGGCCTCCGGGGAGTGTTTGGATCTTCTCGTCGACGGCTGAGGCTTGGCGCGTGATGGCCTTCAACATGGCATCAGAGCATAGTGCGTATAGATCCGCTCCGGTATAGGTAAATGGAAGTCTTTCTGCGACGCGTTTTAGTGAGACACTTGGGTCCAAACTAAATTTTCGAGTGAGCGCTTCCAAAATCGTCGTTTGCTTAGCATGAGTATCCGATACCCCAAGATATAGCATCTTATCAAAGCGACCAGGGCGCAGTAAGGCTGCATCCAAAAGATCCGGTCGATTAGTAGCGCCAATAACGAACACTCCTCCACCATTCTCGTCTCCGCCGCTCATACCGTCAAGTTCGGCTAGAAGCTGGCTAACAATACGATCCATGACACCGCCACTATCGCCTTGGTTTCCTCTCTTCGGTGCAACCGAATCCAGCTCGTCAAAGAAAACAACACAAGGCCTTGCATCTCTCGCCCGTTGAAAGACACGACGCACGTTCGCTTCTGATTCTCCGATATACATATTGAGCAACTCCGGTCCTTTGACCGAGAAGAAATTGAGCGAAAACTCGGTAGCAATAGCCTTCGCAAGTAAGGTTTTTCCTGTTCCTGGTGGTCCATAAAACAAGATACCACTTCGTTTCTTCATGCCTTTGGCAAACAATTCTGGCCGCTCTAGGGGAAGCTGGATGGTCTCCATCACCGCATCTTTAACGTTCGTTAAGCCCCCAACGTCATCCCAGGTGACATTAGGAATCTTCGGGGCACCAATAGAATCGGCAAAATTCTTGCGTGCCGCATCGACAGCAGCATCGAAGTCAGCTTTTGTAACACACTGAGCGGCATCTCCACCCGAGAGTTGAACATCAATCACGCTCGGTTTCGACCCTGAGGAAGTCGTGGACGCGATTTCCGCAAGCTTTTCAAGCCGAAGTGACCTCGCAGTTACCGCTCTTTCAACGACATCGACCAAGTCACCAGCTACTAGTGCAGCGGTCTTGACTGCGACAGACGATAGATCAACGTCTGCGGAGGTTCTCACGCTTAGGTCTGCTACTGCATTCCGGAGGATGCCTTCTCTCTCTTTTTCCTCGGGAGCCGTTAACTCTAACTCATGAGTAAACAAACTTCGTATACCCTCTGGAACCTTTTCAACGTCCGTTGTTGTTGCAATAATGACCCTAGCATCAGCGACAATTTCCTTCATAGCATTGACCATTCTATCCGCAGTCAAAACTTCTATGTGTTGGATGAGGAGTGCAGTGCATTCTGCACCACATGCAAAAGCTTTGTCGGCCCGTACTTTCAAGTACGCTTCCGTTTTGACATCTCCTCCATTTGCTCCGCCTTCTGCAAGTATATCATAGGCATCCACAGCAAACGTATGGAGGCCTATATCTGCACAAGCGTTTCGCGCAAGAGTTGTTTTGCCGATATTTCGCTGCGTGGATACCAGAAGGATCACTACTGGCTTCATTCCAAGTTGAATTGCCCTTGGACTCGTAGCTGCCGCTATCAATTCTCGTACACGCCTCTGGGTTTGAGAAATATGTGGTTTAGGGGACTCAATTAGTAAACCACGAGCTCCGGATTCGGTATTTGACCGGGGAAGTGATTTGACCCCGAGCCAATATTCCCAGGTGTTTCCTAGAGTCTTTGGTATGGTACTGATCTCGCTTCCAGCCTGAACCATTCTGGTGTTCATGCAGTCAATGATTGCCACACCACCCCATTGATCTTGTTCTAGTAGATCTTCTACCTCGCCGTTCGGTGTGGTGACATGGCTAACCCGAAACCATGCGACCCCGATTTTCTTACTTTCCCCTGACATATGCTCACCATTGTCAAGTGAATATCCTAGCTGAGCTGTTAGCTCGTCGTCAAGGTTTGCGGCGTCAGGTGTCTTCGTAGTAGAGTAAATGATTTTTCCAAGCCCTTCATCCACACTTATACCTACGATGTCACCGCTTTTGACAAGGCGCCTTTTGGCTTCGAAATGGCGCTTCAATGCTCCAAAAAGGGCTGGCTGTAATGCTCGGTCCATAGAAAATGGCGTTGAAATTTTTGATAATGTAACTTCTTTGGCCACAGGCGGCGACTTCGAAGTGTGTCTGCCAAGCTGGCTAGCTCCAGCTTTTGTAGCAATGCTGCTATGTGACTGTGACGGGCCATGTCCAATCAAGGGTGATAATTTGAGATACTTGGGATTTTGTAGATTATGAAGCAAGATAGGGGGCGCAAGTACAATGGGCGTAAGACTGTGCGTTGGCATATGTGAGATGCTTGGCCGTCTATCATGGTTGATTGAGTATCGTATCTTTGGCGGCGATAACCCGGATATCCCGTACACTCTAGCCACTCTCCAGTTGTCCGGCTCACCACTTTCGCCCATAGCATCCAAACTTCCGAACTTTAGAGATGCGAGCATATTGCGTTGAGGCTCCTCAGAGGCCTCGATTCGAACCCAATCCCCCGAAAAACAGCCAATTTTAACGAGAGTATGCACATCAACGAAGATAAAGGATTCGGAATCGTCATCTTCTCGAGGTTTCGGATGAAGTATTTCATTCGAAAGTCGGTCTAGCAGACATTCTACGCGAAAAATCTTGCCACCGTATCTTCCTTGGCGGGCAGTTCCTGATGTGAAGCTGGACATAACAGATCCCGGGGTATGAACATCAAATCTTTTAGCACCTGGCCGCGGAGTTGCGGATGACAGAACAGACATCATACCCGACGACTGTTGAGGCAATTCCGGAGCGGCGAGGGAAATCATATCGTCTAATGAATCGTCCGACATCTCGCTTGAACTATGGATAGATGCATCTGTTTCTGACTCCTCCGGAGGGGTTGTGCTCTCAAAATCGGTGCCACTTTCCAATGGTTTTTCTTCAGCCGCTGAATAGAATTGTTCATTTGTATCCTCGGCATCGTCTTCATTAACTTGGTTTAAGTAACTGGGTTTCGGAGACCCGAAGTCTTTTGTTATCCGGGATTGTTGTTGCGACTTCGCCTGAATGAGCACAATTTTCGTTGCAGGGGCTAAAAAGCCTTGCGAAACAGGCTCACAGAAAGATATCTTAGCCGGAGGAGGCGGCGTATGTGTAATCGGGTGAGACGGCAGCGGGAGAGATATGACATCCCCCTGGTGTAGAACTTTCTGCGCAGAAAGGGCCCCTCGCACTGCAGTCATGAGCCTTTCTTCAGTCTCAGCCTGTGATTCTCTTGGACTTCGCTTTTTTAACCTCTCCGGTATAGCCAAATTTCCTTTTCCCTTCCCTTTTGGCGACACCCCATTTGCGCCATTATATCCACCACCAAACCGACTTTGGACCTCATCAAGATCACGGAGTAGGTGTTTTTGAACGGTTACGTAGACACTGTCCAGGTGAAGGGGCGCGACGTCTAGCAGGTAAATCTCAATACCGCGATGGGCAAGCAATGAATTTCTTGACGGATCGACTGTCTGCAGTACTTGAAGGAACGATTGGATCGAGTTTCCAGTAGCGGGGAAATGTACCGTTGAATGCGATATCGTAGCAGTGGTTTTCGATTTCTCGCCCGATTGGATCCTAATGGGTATAATGGTCCAACAAAGATCATCGACGGCAGATAGACGAGGTATCCAGGGGGTTACAGCGATGTATAGTACATCAGGATTATCCTCCGCCACTAGTCAAGGCAATTGATGTCAGCAATGCTCAAAGTTGCGAGCTGCAACCTGATCGGATCACATACCACTCAGGTTTAGATGAGGAAAAAGATCCAGAGCTAGATCGTCCGAAAGTACCCCAATATCGCCTTTGATTCTGTGATCCAGCACCAAGCGAGCGGAAAGAGGTTTCCTGCTTGCAAGCCGCCGTTTTCCACTCCGTTTCTTTCGCTGGCCGGGTTTGGATGCTGTCACATGCCGCGAGTCTCGCGACACAGTTTCTGCCGGCATAGTGAACCTGAATGACAGGCCTTTGGTGCTAACTATCCCAGTTGATGAAAATGTATCAATTCGAGCTCATCGGAAAGAGATGAAGAGGTTCTGGAAGTTCTGGTGCTTGGAATTATGGAACAGGTGGGCGAAAGCTTGTCAGGTTGGTTCGGCGATGAGCTCTAGTGAGTTCACTCCCAGCGAACATCCGATGCCGAGGTTCTCGAGCGTCGAAATGCAGTTGACGGACAGGCAAGCTCCCGCTCAACTTATCGCAGTAGACCGCCATCTTTGAAGGAAACCTAGGTCGTACAGAGTACAATTGGATTGTCGGCATTCTACAGAGTCGAGCATGCCAGTCATTTCAAACTGCTTGGCGCCAAACTTGGGGAGCTTCCAGGAACGATCGACTAAAATTTCAGGAGAAGACCTCTCCTTGGTGTACTGAACAGCCTTAAATATCTCTCTGACAACAGTTTAATCCCAAGGGAAGATGAGTTCAGGCTTTTCTCTATCCTTACAAGACTGCACGTTTGAATTCCGAATATGTACCATGTACGAACACCACCTGAATCCCGGACTGCCCTCATCAAGTCCTGGGTGACAGGCTCGACTTGCTATTCGTGTCCTCGCAAGTCTTTTACGAGAGCTCACAACCGACTTGCCTAACAGCTTCGACAAATATTTTCGAAATCGAGCATACTTCGTGGTATAAGAGTGATAATGAAGCGCTTTTTGAATGCTCTCAGAAACAAACATATCCGCGATTCCGCGCAAAGTGCGCTGAGCACCGCTGGCTCGCTACCGAGCTCTGGCTTCACTGCGGTGGATAATTCAACCGGCGCGTCCAGGGCAGCCTCTGAGCTATCTGCAACATTAGATACCATTTTTGAGCAGCTCGATTTTGATGGTATTAGCTACTTTCGGGATTATTGGGTCAGATTTTGAGTGGAGAATTGACGATCGTCATGTAGGCGGCATTCGTCCTCAGCTGATGTCCGAGCTCGAATATCTGGATTGCAAAGCTGCTAAATTTGCCAACTCTTCTATCAATTCTTGTGCTACAGCAGAACAATGGCAATGGTTAGCGGAACCTCCTATATCAATCAAACTATTTTCCAGAGCAATAGCTGATTTCAAGTAGCGACCACTACGAGGCTGAGCTTATTAGCCTGGCCTGGAACTGCGCTGCAGAAGCCTACAGGGACAATCCACCAAATTTGCCGGATGCAGGACATGAAGAAACCTCAAGATGTGAATTCTTCATCGAAAGATCACCGATGGGCAGCGTCAAAGCGACTGCATGCAACGTGTTTACATTACCAGAGACTGAGGACGTTTCTTGCACTCCTTCCTCGTATTTGGTGGTCGCCATCCGTGGCTCTGCCTGTGCAAGGGACCATATGGTTAATCTGCATGGGGAGTCTAGAGACGTATATGCCACGCTCGTAAGTATCGCGAGTAAGGGTTAGCTACTATGTGGCTCAACTATGTGTCATATACGATAGGACGTGACCTTCGGTTCCCACTCGATCGCAATTGATGCGCATGCCGGGTTTCTCAACTCGGCTCTGCAGCTTATGGGACCGTTGACAGACTTTATCACAAATCGGCTGAGGCAGAGCCCAGAATTAGCCATCCTTTTCACAGGCCATTCCGCAGGAGGTGCTGTTGCGTCTCTTCTCCACCTATTCTTTCGGTCAAAGGTTGAGCATCCTTGTGAGTGCTAACTTCCAGATTGTCTCGCTTATAAAATATACTCATAATAGCATCATACAGTCAAGAATGCAATGTACTCCTGCATCACATTTGGAAGCCCCCCAGTCGCCAGATGTCGTGCTGAAGAAGACATTTTGGCACTCGAAACGCTGATCTCGGCGTCATTCGTGCTCAATATCGTGAATGAACATGATATAGTGTCGCGGGTGGACAAACAGTACCTTCGATCCCTCATACAGCTGTATGCTTCTACGCCGCTCGGAGAACCCCTTATTGGTCCTTGCTCGGGTGAGTCTTTTGCTTGTAAGACATACAAGTCGTTATGGCAGTTACCAGATCCAGAAGTGCATCATATTGGCCCTATTGTTATCCTTAAGGTCGATTCCACAACTACTCTTAAGGAGATGGATGTTATTTGCTCTAAGCCCGTGCTTACTGCTTGGGCCGTTTCTGCAGAGGACTGGTCTCGTCTTTTATTTTGCCGGCTTACTGTGCATAGCCGGAAGGTATATCAAGACAGGGTTTCGAAGATTCGAGACAGCATTGTCAATACCAGGATGGAACGGGGATCAAAGCAAAAAGCTCCGTTAACTGTCCCTGTTCACAAGGAGCTATGCATCTAGCCACACCTAGTCAGGTACAAACAGGCTGAAGCATTTGCAAATATCTCCTAGCATTTTCAACAGCACGATAATGCTCCAATGTTATGCGTACTTCACTTGCAGTCTTCACGTTATTGCAGTCATCACGCGGTACCCCGGCTGTGGCCGCAGTAAGTATTAGCTCGCAATCCCAGCAATTGCAAACTTGGTATTCTTGAGCAAACCGAATTCGATACAAACTGGCCGTTTTCTCAAGCCCATGGTTCAAGATACCTTTCCCAAGCTTATCATTATGGTCGATGGCCCTTCCAGCTCGAGCTTTTGTCCCAGCTTCATACCAACGAGGGGAGCATTGATGCGTATGCCACACCAAATCAATATCCAGCGTCGGAACAAATACCGTTTGCGGATAGAACTTGAAGAGGTTCAGGAATCTACTATAGCGGTCAATCGCTCGATGAAGTGTCGCTTGAACGGCTGGGCTTCGAATCCATAATTGTTTGTTCATTTTGTCCGCAAAAGCCGCCTGTCGCTGCGCTGCCTCGCTGAGATGCGGTACGAACATATCATCGCTTATGGCATGGCCACAGCATCGGACAAACTCCATGGTTACCTCATTAAAATGTCTTTCTCCAGATGTGAGCAATGAGTTGACATCATTCGAGGTATACCCTCGTTCTCCCGTCTTGTGATGCTTAGATCCACGTAAGCGCAGTAGCTCCCGAATCTGTATCGGGCTGCCGCTTCCCACCAGAATCTGAAAGAGATCGGGCTCTAGTCCTGCCTCATGAAGCCAAGCAATGGTTTCATTTGGGAGTTGATATGGCCAGTTAGCTTGATCAGATTCGATTATATCGTGCTAGTTTGAGGGCACCCAATTAGATCCATATTTTTGATGAGCGAGCGGGGATTACTCTACTCAGTCAGGGTATGAAAACATTACTCACAATCTCGCTCCAAGGAAACGGAATCCTAAAGAGGCTTCGCCAAGGGTGCTCCATGGCGAGCGACCGAACCAAATCCTGATTCAGCAATGCGGCATGCCAAACCATCAAAACGTCTGCATCACATTAGAGTACGAGTCTGGAGGGGTTCAAGGGCATGTTACCAATCGGCGGGAGATATGGGAATCTTCTATCAGCCTTGGTCCATTGTCCATCCAGATCAGGCAGCGCCGCTGCCCAGCGAAGGAATCGTGTGGCAGCAAGGCTTTGTCCATCGTTGACTAGTTAACTAACTAGTTACTTATTTGCAAGCCACTCTCAGAGCTCTGGAAAGAAGCATATCATAGGGAGTACGGAGTACATAATATCGCGATCGGCTTTTAACGCCCTCGAGTCTTTCGGGGGGAAAACGAATAAATAAGACCTGAGATTTGAAAGAAGTCGAATATCAGCGACTCGATGGATATTTACTGAAAATGCGGATACCCTTCGCCGACTTTCACCTCTCGGGCAAGCACTCTCGCAACATCACTCAGTCCGAGGACAGGCCATGGACTTTAATTGGCGAAGGAAGAGATCATCTCCTTACCAGACTTGAAAGGCTGTATTGGACGGGCGTTGAGCATGAACTGGAATGTGTACTTTCTACACTAAAGGCGTGGCAGGCACCCGAGCTCGAACACTTGTCGCTGAGCGAAGAATCGGATCATTTCGTGCACGGTTTTGATACATTCATCGATCAAGTAATGAAAGAGAGTCGAATCTTCGCTGACAACGTTGCAGAGATAAAGAAAACCGATAAAACCGATGGCGATTGTGCTCGGGAACCAGCAGGTCTTGTTCGTGGCTATGACGAAGTACTCGCAAAGCGCATGCATGACATCAAGTCAGACTTGAGAAGCTCACAAATCAAAGCGGATATACGCCTGGCTGTTCAGGGCTTCAAGGATTATACTTCACCACTTCATCACCGGACAACGATGCTTCTTCAAGCGATAGGGCTACTTGATATCGAAAAGCTGATTGAACACCGCCCACCTTTGGATGGCTTGTCATTCTGGAATAGGCCTGGCATTCCCCAGCTGCAGCTTAAAGCCGTGAGCAAATCCGGAATTCCCATATTGATTCCTCAGATGTGCTCCTCTTGTAAGCAAGCTATTCGAAGCAGTGTTTATCAGAAGGAGGCAAGGCAGATATCACAAGGTGACACATCTGCAGAAACTATCTGCGAAAGCTGCTACCATGACCACCCGGTGCAGTCAAATTTCGTCAAGACGTATAAGCACTGCATTCTTGATGAGGTGATCACTCCCAGCATCGCCCGAAGAATGTGCAAGTGTGATGACGTGAAGCGTTACGATTCTCAGGGTGAAGGCTTGTGCCTGTTTCCTGTGAACGAATCAATTCCTCACCTCAAAAGCAACCTGCCAGGAATTGTCGAATGCAGCTTACTCAAACTTGATAATATAATTGCAGAGGCAAAGTATGATGGCATGCAATCAATGACTATAAGAAAGGATAGGAGAGGAATAGTGGGATTTGCGAATTCCAAGAAGGAGACTCATAATATTCCACGGAAGTTCAAGCATAGAAAGAAGCCCAGAGTCGCGTCAGAGAAAAGTCAGAATGCTCCTAGTAGAAGCGCAGCCATTGAAAGTGCAGTCACCGTCGAAGAGATACAAGCCGATGAAGATATCCCTTTTTTCTCAGGCAGTTCACGGAGAAGTACCCCTTTGGAAATGTTCATATGGCACTTCGAATTGGTCCCATCGTCATACAGAACGGTGTCTCCCAGTAAGGTTTGAGATACGCCAGGTCCTGATCAATAACTAGTCACGCTGAAATGAATTAGCACTAAAAAAGGAGCTCTCATAAGCCTAAGGGATGAACTCATTCTTCATGATCGCCGCCAAACCGACGCCGTGAGCCGCCTAGCGCTAGGCGAAGCAAAGCAACTATGGGAGCAGCTTAGTTTTCCGCAGAAGCCAAAACGGTTCAAGGCGATCATGAAACAGGTCGTCGGTGTACCTTTCACAGGACTCTTAGAACAGTCTCTCGAAAGTGACATTGTGGATAGCTTGATTACTGCCAGCAAAACAGATTTTGACGATCCCGGCCTGAGCCGCGAAGGCCGTGCTGAATGGGTGGCATATCTTTTGAAACCAATCATAACGCAGCTGAAGGCTCTGATTGGAGCTCATGTTCATGTGTACCTGGAGAGCATCGTACCTCGACTCTTGGATCAAGAAACAAGATTGCGCTGGTCACCAACAAAAAACAATTGTCAAAAATTCTGTGATACACTTATCGACCAGGATCTCTTTGGACCTCTATTCCCAACTCAACAGTTGCAGAATGATAAGCAGGATGCTAGCTCGAACCTATATCTGATGAGTTTTGTCTGTCGGCCAAGTGGCTATACTAAGCCACGCATACAGTCAAAGTTCGACGTCCCTAGGGGGCTGACAGAGGAGTACTTGTTAAGGTTCAGATTTGGCCGACACGATGACGGGGACCTTATCGACACTCTTCAGGAATACTGGCATGACTGGGGTGCATTCGGGAAGAGTCTTTATAAGTATCAGAACCTCTTTCCTTGGGATTGCACCGAGGCTTTTGGGCAGTATCCAATGAAATGCGGAGACTGCAACCTCGCAAAACACGTTTGGGCGTTTCCCTTCGACTCGTGGTCGATCATATCTATGCACTTATCTAGGGACCGACACAAGTATCCTTTGACCCCGAACAAGTCGCAAATGACCGAGTCAGAATGGGCAAGGGATCGGCTTATGCTTCTATGTGCACAAGAAAAGCTGATAATAGCCGCCACGGCAATGGCTAGGAACTCGGACTTCAAAGAAAGAACAATCTGGCTTCATCGCCAGCCGGAACCAGCGCTATATAGGCTAAAGTTAGGCGGGATTCATCGCGCGCAACCTTTCAGTCACACTTATGACCTGGGAATGTACCATCATCACTTCACCGCACCATGGGTTCACCTTACCTTACAAGAAAGAATTGCAAAATATGAACTTCTTAGGGACGGCAGAGTTAAGCTTCTGGATGTGGAAGATGCCATAAAACTCTATGACCATTATGATACAATGAGAACCGACAGCGAGAATGTCCAAGGCGGGAATACCATTGATGGAAACGTATTCTCGAACTCGGTGATAAGGCAGGGATCTCCTAGGCAAAATGATGTTACTGCGATGTGCGGATCAGGCTGTGGGAGCAGTGACTGCGCAGCGGGCGCAGTCTATGAGACTAACGCAGCTCATGACAGTGGAGGGGCATTACATGGAGGATATAGCTTAGGCGGTAGATGCGGTGGTGGATGTGGTGGCGGCGCAGTCTATGATAGCGGAGGGGCATATGGAGCATACGGCGGCGGCGGAGATTGGGGTGGAGGCGGTAACTATGGCGGAAGTTCTGGGGACTGGTAGAATCGAATAGCTCAAGTCAGCCAAAAGCGAGCGTCCACCGGCAAAAGACATGACTAGAGTAGAGTTACGATAATATTGCAATGCTCCTTAAAGAAAGATAATGATGAAGGCTCAAGAACAGAATGAGGGTGTGAATTTAGAGCTAAATTTTAAGATAAGAGAGAGGGAAAGAGGAGAGTAGCAGATTCGCTTTAGATTAAGAAAATGCAAGATGAAGAGTAGATTAGAGCCCTATCTCCAGCATAGTCTATAGATGAGAATTCTTGACTCATGATTACTTTAAGAAGCCTAAGGAGAAGGATACAAGGATCGGGAGGAAGGAATACTATATTGAGTATTCAAGAGATCAAGACCTTTTAGACCAGCCTGTAGAATCAAATGATAAGGGTTAATAAATAACTACCCACATAGTGAGCCTCCTCGTGTAAGTCGATGAGTCTTATTAACTAGACATCAATTTTGCCCCTCCACCCAGGGTGAGCGTTGCTACGGCACTCTCCCCCTCGCATTTCGTGCAGTACCACCACATGGCTCCCTTCCGCGGAATCATTTCTTGACAGACGCCGCATGCCAATGGTTGTTGCGCAAGAGCCCTGCACGTCTTGTGATCATACGACAGTTTCAGAGCTACAAGTTCTTTTGGGCTCATTTTATGACAACTTCTGCATAGTACTTGCGGTCTCTCCACATTCCAAGTGGAGCATAAACAGGCTAAAATGTTCGTTCCGGAGAAAAAGCATATAGTGCATCGGGCCTGACAGAAGCGCTTGTGGTCGAGGCTGAAGGTTTCAGGGAAGCTAACGTTCTGGTTCACACTACACCCCTAAAAAACGGCTCAGTGATGGACTATAAATAAGGGTACATTGCGCGGGTGTACTCACAGTGCAAATCTGGATACCACAAACCCAGCATCCAGATTTGGTTTGCCCAAAGCAGGTAGAAACTCGAAGCCCTTGGTCCATTCGCTCATCGTCCTTAATAGAAACCATGGCTACTCGCACTTTTCTTGAAACAAGGCTCAGGTTGACCAGATCTGTGTAGTGTAGATGCCGAGCGATGAGCAAGACAATATTAGGCCGCAAAACCTTGGTCAAATTCACATCGGCATTCTTATTAGCAGATAGTTTAAGCGTTACAGAGCGATTACTTTGGATAAATTTGGTGCTTCCCAGACACCCCCTTTGATAGATCCATTCATTGAGATTATGTTGGCAAAGGTAAATCGGTACTATCAGCGGCCGTAGCAATGCTCGTGGAATAATGGAGCGAGAATACAGGACTGCGAGAATTGCCTCATTGCGGCTGGGGTGTCGTGCAAAATAGCCAACGAAGAAGCTCAGGGCTGCCGCAATAGCATGAGTTGCTCTAACAGTTTGAATTAGAGTACAAACAAAAGTGAGAGGAATGACTAGAGAAGACTCACAGTGTAGTGATACCTAGTCTAAATTTGAACAGAAACTCATAACACAAAGTTTCACTGAATTTCGGATCAGTTTTACGGAGCGATCCCGCGTTCACAAAGAAATTCAAATCTGTCTGTGCTGTTCGATTGGAATTGAGGAGAGCACAATGATCAGCTCTGGTGCTGATATAGCTCTTCTCGAGGGTAGTCGCGACAATTAAAGCCACAGCAATTAGGGCCTCAACAATGGCGACGCCATAAAAAATGGATGAGCGGCGGGATACGGAGGTAAGTATCACCATAGCCAGGCTCCAAGCAAATGCAACAGCCCCCTATAAGTGAGCAGCACAGTTTGTAAGCATTATCCGGCAGGGCTTGCGACTTCAATGAAATTATATCAAATACCCCGATGCCCGCAATCTGCTCGGCAATCCGTGCTTTGCTATATAAGGAGGGTTGGAAGAGAATTGCCGCATGGCGCCGAAGGAACTCCCAGTGCCTCAGACCCAGTGAAAAATACATAAAAGAAGGAGCAAGGCTAGAGATATGAAGTATTAGTATAGTAAGCAGTAAAAAAGGCGAAAACTTGTGGAAATTGAATATTAGTAAAAGCACTAGAAGTGGAAGGCAAAGGATAATGCTAATCATGGATGTGGCCTCTGGAAGGTTCAAAAATTAGGGACTTGTTTTGCCAGTTGATACTGATCGCGAGGGAGTATTGAGACTTATATTATTGCCACGGTATTTGCTATATATACGGATATTGGCAATGATTCTTCCCATACTGAGGTGAATAGTTACAGTCAGAGCACTACCATTCCAGAATATTGATTATTAATGGTGCTGATCAAAGCTGGCCTATATTCTGCTTACATAACCACTTACCGCCAACTTTCCCTGGTTTACAAAGTCATACTTGCCTAATCAGGTAACTCCCTTCACTCTTTCCTTGTTTTCATGATTTTCAGTGAAGTGGAAGTCATGTGACTTGGCATGGCAGAAAGGACTATATAAGGAAGGTTTCCCCCTCTTCTCTTCTGCTTCTTCTTCTTCCTTTTTCTTCATCCTGCAAGTTCCTGGCATCGCTTTACCTCCTCTGCTCAACACAGATTACGATACAGATACACAAGAATTGGAAAGGCCTTTTGAAATTACAACTCTTGTTGTAATGGAAAACTTGAAAGCAAAGATCTGTCCGGGCAACCTCGACCGGATGCAGTAAGTATCCTACCGACGTTTCTCCAACGTTTCGCAATGTTTTTGACATCTTTCGATAGCCGCTCACTCCAAGTCGAAGGCATCCTCGCATCCTCAAGCTCTCCGCGCTCCTTTCGACCCCTGTTGTCTTCCCTTAGACGTTTGCGTTTGGCGAACTAGCCAAATTTCTTGTGGCATTGATTGCCTTGGTCACCAGTCTAAAACCTGCCTTCAAATGGCAGGTCATGTCGCATGCAATCACCCTGATTGGGGTGATCTGTGAAATATCAGCATTGATGTTATTGGAGCGATCAAAGAATCGATTTGTAAACAATATGTTTACAGCTTCGATTGTTTTTAAAGCACTTGTTGAAAGTGCTAAATTCATCTTTAGCACCATGTGCATCATATCAATGGTTCAAAAAGGAACCATACCAGGAGCAACAACGACAGAATTATTGCAAATATTAAGAAATGGCCATGGGTCTGGAAACCCATTGGCGTTCGTGCCCGCCGAGGAAGCAGAATGGATGAATAGCATTCTGCTGGACATCGCAATGGGCCCATATTCGGTTGGGCCCTGGAAGATCAGGTCGGTTTGAAAGATCTCCTTTCATCGCCAGGAAATATCCCGCCAGCATCTCGGAATCAGTCAACCAGTCTAGCGGTCATTGAGAGTCGAGGCGGATGATCAGAGGGTGGACACAAATTTATCCGTGCAATTTACCTTAGCAAGAAGGTCAGAGGTCATCATACAGGGTTGTTAGGATATCTAGCCGCTCCGTCTTCTCTTAGCCTTGCCTGAAAGATGACGTTTTCTTTTGGCCCAGTTGGCTATTCTCAATTCAAGACAGTAGGTAAACAATAAGTCGATTCCTGTAGCATCGATAGAGGGTAGAGCCGATCGCAAGTCGGTTCAGAGACAACAACACCATACAAGCCAATGGCTCATTCGGCGAGTCAACATAAGCTGAAGAGCTCCATGGCATCATGTTAAAAGCACCTAATGAGTAGACATAAGAGCTTCATCCTGTCCCGAAATAGATATTGCAGTGATACCTAAGTCACCAGCTCGCACTTTCGCATGGTCAGTATGCAAGGCCTTTAGACCATTTCGAGAAGCTTGTTGGTCTGTTGCTTATTCAGACCCTCTTGGCTGTTCCGTACCCATTCCTTGACACTTGTACCAAGCAAGTTGCCGGTTAGGGATCCGATCAGAGTAGGGAGGCTTCACCCTCAAAACAAAAGACAGTCTTGTCATCTTTGGGGAGTTCAACAGGCATAACAGGGCTGTCCTTTATGATATGAAGGACTAAGCTGCCGATTCCACCTCCGTCCACTGGACAATGCGCTTTGGTAAGTATGTACATACATACGTCTGATACATTTTGTCGATGGTCCGCGGCCAAATGAGTCATTACCCGCCATGACTCATTCCAGAAATTGGTGTTTATAAACACTTCCGGGCACCCATTTTCATCCTTCCAACTTGCAACCCTCTCTCCACTCCGACACAGCCCAAGGCACACATTTGAGGGCCTCGTGGTAGGTTGTTGGGGTAGGAGTTGAAAAAGATGGATGCCCACTTGCTTTCCCTATACTCATACAGTCGAGATGCCAGGAAGTGTCTGTCCTTTTTATGGTCCTTTGTTGGTATCGTTGGGCTGATACTATGAAGGTATAATAGCTCCAAACTTTGACATGTTCAGCTGACCCTATACTCTATCATAGTAGCAGGAAGTTATATTTCACCGGGAGAATAACATTCTTCTCTGCTGCCATATCCAACATGCAAGTGTTGGATGCAAGCAGAACACTACAACTGTGGTTTGGATCAACGCGCCTCTTTGCGGTTTCATCCCAACGATCAGAAGAGATGCCACGACGATGCCTTGTTCTTTATAAGTGCTTCCCGAAGGCCCCTTAAGGACATGAGGTCAATGCTGCTCTTTTACACAATATGTTTCAACACACTTGTGGAGGTGAACTGACGATGACGCCGGCAGTTCGAGAGGGCCCGAATAAAAGGTGAGGGCCAGATATCAGAACATCGAAAGTTGACTAATGTCTTACGTGATTATGGGAGATTATTTATGCATGCTACCTGTATGTATGTACCGGCCATGGGACAGCATGGTACATACATACTACGTGCATACGAGGGGGATACATCATCAGCGACAACGATTTGGTCGAATGGTAATGTGTTATGATTCGAGCAACGGAGTTCGCCGTCGCAGAACAAGAAACGTTTCGAGTGCAGGCAGGACTTGCATATTGGATCCATGGACCATGGCTAGGTATCCAATAATGGTGTGAGAGAAGGAGGTATGGGAAAACCTCCATGCGGCCGACGTTGTGTTGGGAGTTGGAAACCTGCTCAGAACAACAAACATCACACCTTCGTTCGGAACCGACGGACCACAGCAAACGCTAAACGAGGCCCGAAGACAGGGATGGAGCTAGGTGTACTCCGTACTTCTAGGCTACTGTTGTTGGGATGTCATGAGACGACGCGCTTTTGCGTTTTTGTCAGTAACAAGAATCCCTGGGACTCGGCAGAGGTTGATGTTTGGATGCTGGTCCTAGTCCTTGAACGCCCATGGGCGAGAATGAAATTTGAAGTCAACCTTAGTCTCTTACCCATCCCGTTCTCTGCATAATCTGGAGCAAATACTCCGTACATATGCAGGCGGGTAGTGGTCCCATTTTGGTTTCTTGATCATTTGGGGCACGGAAAAGGGACAAGCAGATTACCAGAAAAAAAGAAGAAGAAGACGAAAATGATGGTGACTTGCGCTGACACTCCGTTCGCTGTTTTCCCGGCGGGAAGTCGGCTTTCACATGTGGCTCCAGAGCGACTGCAGCGCAAGCAGACGATCAGACCAGAGCGAGCAGGCTGCAGCCTGCAGTGACATGGATCCTGGACTGCGAGTCTGCGACTCTCTGAACTCCCAGGCGGGTTAGAGTTACGCCATGACAAATCGTGTCATCCCGTCCGCTACGACTGTGGACACTGCATTCGAATAATAATGGAGACAAAGCGTCGAGCTGCACTCCTCCCAACAAGTATGGAGTACGGAGTCGTAGAAGGACATAAAAGAATAGTAATATATCAAGAAGACGACCGTGTACGATGGACGAGTCATTGAGACCGCGGATTGGCGCTTGAGCCGCAGATTTGTGCTCGAGTCGACGAGGCTGCGAGAATTATGATGATGATGATGATGATGAAGTGCAGCGTGGCATCTCGGAGAGACGCAGAGCCGGAGCCCGTTGGTGGTTGACTGGAGTCTGGTGCTCGTATCCAACGGAGCCGGGAAAGAAGGGTGGGATGAGCCACCTCCTGGTCCTGGTCCTGGTCGTTGAGACTTCGTTTGGCTGCTGGCTGCTGGGCTGCTGGGCTGCTGCTTCACCGTCTGCCCAAGTCAGCGCAGGCGAATTTCCGAGACGGAAAAGTGGAAGGCGTGCTGGGCGAATCGGAGCGACGGAGCAGCGACCAGGGGACGGCCTGCGGGCTGTGGTTGGCTGGCCCGCGTAGCGTGATGGGCGAAGGTTCGCCAGTCAGGCTGGAAGAGGGGCAGTGCAGCCTGCAGCACGTATTGGGGAAATGAGACAGGAGCCGTACCATAACAGACGGTGACCGTAACGGTATCGCTGCCTCCTGCCGTCGGCCGCTGTCTAAAATGGCCTTGACGGCGGGCTGTCTCGCACGCACTGGACAAGCACATACTGCACCTGGTTCAGCTTGCTTGTCTTTTACCGGACAGATCGCATCGCATCGCGGCCGAGTACGCTGGGAGCCGCTGGGAGCCAATACGACGCCGTACGCCTCGCTCTGACACGCAGCGATGACAAAGCCGGCGGGGAAAACACAGGCGTCGCCGATGTCGCCCAATGCGGCCTAGCGCGCGTCATGTGGCCGCCAATCAGCAGCAGCGCTTTTGGTTGCTTGTCGATTAGGCAGACATCAACCCATTCGGCTTGGCGGGCAGATGCGTCGTCGTCCTTTTCCCCCCTCTTCTTTCTCTCGCTCTCTCGTTCTCTCTCTCGTTGTCCTTAATTGACTTCCTTTTTATAACAACCACCACCTCCCCGTCTGCCTTCTCTCTGATTGTCGTTTTTCTTCACAACCGGCTTCTGCCTGAGAATCATTGACTGTCCTTCTTTCGGCAAAAAACTCTGTTGTTTACCAGTGATACCCATACCCGCTCTCTCTCTAGCGCTCTTTCGCTGCTGCCTGTCGTCCAGGCATTCCATGGTGCTCGAGTTGGAACTTGGACTCAAGTCTTTGCCTTCAGCTCGTAGATTCACCCTGTATCTGTAACAGTAAGCCTTAGCTGTGCATTGCTGTTCGGGCATGACTACACTGTCGCGTCTTTGAGGGGACTAGAGGATCCAGGGAAACCCAACTCTTGGAATGTAAGTCGTCCTCAGCAGGACTTGAGAGGAACCGCCCGGCGTCGACCGCGGTCCTCCAAAACCCTGTGTCTAGCTCTGATGGAAAGGAATGTGAATTGATTCTTATTGCTCGCCAGAGTGATATACGCCAGGGTATCTTCCGGTCCAAGTTGAGCCTAGCGTGCTCCCGAGCCTTGAAGGTGAGTCATCGCCGAACCCGTTTTGGGGTTCCGCCTTCCATTAATTCGGCTTGAGTTAGACTCCCGGTCGTACACAAATGTCGGAGAGCCACTCGGGCGGTCCGCTGCGCCCTTTAAGGGCCGCGGTTCCAACCACCGAGTCCTCCTCCAGCTATGTTCCTGACTCGGGTTATCCTCCTCGACCGTATCCTCCTCATCATTCTTATCCTGCAACTCTCAGGCGAGGTGCAACCTTCAATGCTCCATCACTCCCGCCAGACGAGGAATCCGATCCCATCCTTCACATCCCTTCCTTGCCTCGTCGCGCGCCTACCTGTTCCGAGAGACTGGACACGGCCATCGATGTGGGACAGAGACGTGTAGCTGGATTTCTCGGTCAAGTTGAACGGAATCTTGCCGGTGCCAAACATGGACCTATGCGCGGCAGACCATCCATAAGCGGAGATGACTATCCTGTTCCCAGGGGCATTCTTACCGCCAATTTCGTCAGTACTGATCCTATGGAAACCGACCCAGATACAAGCTTTCGATACGCCCGCCGTCGTCTACCTCCAGTCAACTCCCGCTATCGCCGGACATCCGATAGTGGAATCGGTTCGTCCGTGAGTGAATTTTCGGTCCGCAAATACGGTGGTAGTGGTGGTGGTGGTCAAGGTAATCCAGAATCCGCTTCTCCCTTCCGACGCCGCAGGGAATCATCATTCTTGAAATGCGGCTAACGTTGAGTTAGGAGACAACTCACCAGCCGCAATCACAAAGTCAATATCTTTACGACATGGAATGACACTCAAACCCCATCTCAGTGGTCCTGCTTTCAAAAACATCGAGCGTTGCATTCTTGCACCCCTTCTTCGCGAGAAAAAGTTTAAGAATTTTCATTCAATCGTAAAGGCCATCCCTCAGGCCGTGAGACGTAATACCATTACCTGTCTCCGCGATCTGGAGAAAACCCTGCTATTTACCGCATCAGTGAGTCAGCTATCAGATATGCGAACTACAGGCAGACATTAATCTTCTGAGAATAGGACTATACGAATTCACGCCCATCGTACATTAACTTCTGTGAATTCACGATCCAGTGTATTCATGCAACCGTTGGATTGCTCAACGTCCCTGACCAACGTAGACCTGCTGACCGCCCGTATACCAACGGCTACTTCCTTGATCTTGTTGAGCAAATGAGGCAGTACGCTGTCATTGTTGGCCTTCCTAATCGAGAAGAAGCATCATCCACGGGCAAGAAGCCTTCCGATTTATTAGCGTATGCTATTTCCAGAATCATTCTCACCATTGTCATCGTGCTTACATTCATAATAGTGGCGAAGAATTGGTGCTTGAAGGTGGGCTTAGCACAACTGGTCGCCCCGCAGAGTTGGTGCGTCGTAAGAACGGCCAGTCGATCTCGATGGCCACTGGCAAACCGTACACAGAGTCAGCTCGCATTATGCCCGCCACGAAACGAACCTTGACCGTGGACGCGGAAGACGCCGGCGCGACCCGGTCCATGGCGCGTCGCAAGAAGGGCGAGCCGCCATTGAACATCAACAAAAAATGTGATCATTGTGATAAAGTCTTCAAGAGACCATGCGATTTAGCGTGAGTTATCCATATCTACAACGGATGGTGCCTACTAACACATCCAACAAGGAAACACGAGAAAACTCATACGAGACCATGGAAGTGTACTGAATCTGAGTGCAAGTACTTTACCTATGGATGGCCAACAGAAAAGGAGCGGGACCGCCACATCAATGATAAACATTGCAAAACCCCGCATCTCTACAGCTGCCAATACAAAGATTGCCAGTATCAATCAAAACGGGAGAGCAACTGCAAACAACACATGGAGAAAGCCCATGGATGGGTCTACCATCGGTCCAAGAACACCAAAGGAATCAAGCAAAGCACTCCAGGTGCAAATCCTCCTCCCAATGCACCTGCGGACACTCCAACCCCGAGCACAGCGAGCCCGACTCCTTTCACCCCACCACGTGAGCCAAATCCACAGCCTACTCCTGCAGGAAACAGCCCTTCAAATGATTTCTTGGATGATTGCTCTATGTATCCCCCGGTACCGTTCGATGACTTTGGGGTTGAAACCCCAGACTTTAGCAGTTTAGATTTTAGCCAGTTCCATGCTGTGCTACAAGCTAGCAACCCAAACGAGTATGTTCCTACCTTGGATTCAAACATACCTTCAGTCACCTCTAACGCTGCCGTTCCCCTCGAGTCTCTTGACGCCGCCGTTTTCGGATATCATCACCTAGGCCTCTCCCCTAACCTGAATGAGTTCGACAATACTTGTTTCCCGCTCGAAGACGCCTCGCCTCGATCCTCTGAAGCGCAGACGTTCGGCTCCTACTCGGCCGCATCGACCGTGTGCGTACCTACCCCCGAGATACAGCCCAAAGCGCCACATCTCTCTCCCGGTGGACAGGACAACATCATGCTTTTCTCCCCTAGCTCTAATTCTGAATTTGCCGATGAGGGATTCTGTGAAGTGTCTGATCCTTCTAAGAAGCCTCTCCCCGACTTCACCTTATTCAACCCATTAATGAATGGCAACGCGACTTACTTGCCGATGGATTTAGATAATACAGAGGCCTTTGGCGTGGCAAATAATTCGTTCTTCCCTAACATCGAGGATCCATATGCTGACGACGGTGTATGGTCTGACCCCTTGCTTGGTTTGGGACAAGACACTGGAATGGAAGACTTTACGGGACATGTTCCTTATCCGTGTTAACGTGTGAGCCACCGCGATTTGACTCGGTGATGGCATACTTGGAGTGTAGATGGACATGACGCTCGTCGTCATCAACTCAGAAAGCGATGTCATGAATTATTATACATGATCACGACTTCCCCGTTGATTAGATTGAAGAATCTGGTTAGATATCTGAAGATCAAGATATCATTGATCAACTCACTCTGGTCTATTGGATTTGACTTGGAGTGTTTTGTTTCTATATCTATTCTTAAACAACCAAAAAAAGGATCTGTACACCGACCTATTCTCCCCTCAAGGTTTTCTTTCTTTATTTACTCAGTATTATCTGTTCGTCCTTGGGATCTGTGTGTGAGAGAGAGGGAGGGAGAGAGAGAGAGAAGATGGTGTGGAGAGCGGGAAGGGAATGAGTGGTCTGTCTACATTCATTGGTATAGTTAGTCGCCAGCGGTGAGAGGGGGATGAGTGTTGTCGAGGTTTTGGAAGTGTTGGGCAAATACGTCTCCCCTCCTGCTATATCTTCGTCGGTGTCTGGGTTGTTTTGAAGTTCATATTTCTGGCAGTCAAATCTAAACAAGATAATATAAACATTTTATTTTCTTACACTCATCCGTTGGTCATGATGCACGAACTACATATGTATGTACTCCATATATCAGCCCAGTCTGTTCAAAAGGCTTCCACAGCCCTCGGCTGTTCTTGTTCCTTGTGTTCTTATATGTGATGGTTGACGTTGTGTGCCAATGTACGGGGTATGGAAGTGCTCACATACGGTTTAGAGCTGATTACTAATCAGAACTATGTGCTTATTCATTGAGTTTACATTAGAATTAGTCATACAAGCTAAACCTTATCCTGCTTCAGTTTCCGTATTGAGCACTGAGAACTTCGACAATGCTCAGGAATCCATACATGCTGCATTAAGCATAAGACAGGCAACAAACTGCCAAATCACTGATGATCAGCCCCCATTTATACAAGAGCAGACTCCTTAATGCTCAGCTATTGAATTACTTGTCATCTTGAAGACTGGTTACAAATACCATAATTGACCTGCTTGCTTCCCCTGTCTCCCATACAACATCACATAACAGTGGACCATTCCTACGGTTACCACAAGCATGTCAACTTCACTGAACCGCCATGCTGAAGTGGTGTGTGAAGACGGTCTTGGTGATCCTTCAAAGTAACGCCACCGGCTTTGTTCTTGCACCTAGGATCCGTGTAATACTCCAACATTGTTGGATTACCGTTAGGACAATCTAGGAGCGCATCAATCCAAACACACTTCCAGTCGAAGCCCCCAATCGGCGCACATTGCTTTCGTTCAGCATCGACACTTCCCACAGTGATGTCGCAATTCGGGTCATTGGCAAATTTAACGTGAACACCGGATATAAAGCCGGCATAGGTCAAACCGACAAATAATATGAACTGGCAGACTCGTTAGTTAATTGACTCATTTTGTCCACATCAGATCATCTAGATGGGATCTGGATATACCTTGGAATGAATATGCATCCTGGAAAAGAGATGGTAGTTTAAGGGAGTGTTTCTGATACCCTCTATGGTGCAGACCTTGGACTTGAGCGAAGATTTTTGAGTCCTGCCCCCTCTCGGGTCACGGTCAGTGCCCCTCTATATATGCTTTATCTATTGTCATCAGCTTAATGTTTCGATGTAGATCAGCTGTGGCAGACCTGAGTACGTTGCACTGGCGATCAGCAAGAACCCATCATACTTGCCGTGTTTAAGACTAAGATCTACGATTTGAATCTGTCCTAGCCATTTGGCTTCTACGAGGTATTTGGAATCTCACCGAACTTAACAATAGGGATTGTCTGGATGAAAATGATCATGGTATTTAACTGGCTCGCAGCTGGGGATAATCATGCTCCCTTTTGGGCCATATGCAGTTCACGAAAGGCTTTCAGCCAGCCACTATCCGAGTCCTACTTTGCAAAACAGTTTGCCATTCTCAAAACTTGATTCTTCCGAGCTTTCTCCGAGCTCGAGACCGCTAACACTCCAACTTATGGCCGTATCGCTCACAGCAGACACCAATATAGTCCGTCGGGCATCCATCATGAACAATATGGCACTAAATCAAAAGTAAGGTTTTATTCTCGATTGAACAAATGAATAATGCGAGGACATGGGACTTACTTTCTTGGTCGAGTCTGAGTAGCTTGCGTTGCAAAATGGAGGGTACCGTCCGCAACACTCTTGGGTATGCTCGTCCACATCCGATCCGCTTCCACTGCATTTACAGCTCACGTTGGCTATTACTCTGCAAATGACGTTTAGTATTATAACTATACAAGGCCGCGAGAACCGATCTTGGGTTCATACCGGGTGCCGAGTGAGAAGAGGAGGATAATGATAGAGGTTTTCATATTTTCTCGTTTATCCAACAATGGCTCTGGAAGTGTGGAATGAGAGCTCTTTTGATCTTTTCATTGATGGTGGGAAGGGCCTTTATATACCCTGCCGCTAGAGACCAAAATCTAGTGAGCATTCTTCTTTTTTTCAGTCACTTTCTTTCATAAACAAAAAACAAATATGAGTAACACAAAGCTGACTTGATGATAGGCATGATATCTGTAAGTAGAAGCAAATGGCCGATCTCCACTTTGTAATTATCAGAAGGTTAGGTGTCTATCTATGGATATTGATCAACATATCCCCGCACTTTCCACCACCCCTTAAGGTTTGTGATAATCCCCCTATTCAATCTCATGCATAGACTAACAAAAACCGGTAGCATATTTCAGGCCCGGATAATCTTCATTGCCTTGGTTGTCAGAGTCCCGCGGCCATCATAATAACAATATTCGGGTCCCATAGGAAGGGTACGCTGGTGCTCATCGCAGGACTCATCGTGGTACCGTTCGGGCGTATAGTCTTTCTCCGTGGAGTCAACGGTGTAATAGAAGGTCAAGTACGGGATGGAGTCGATTGGTGTACATTCTCCGACTGTCGTGTTAACGGTTTGCACCAGGTTCTCACACCAATCTTCGGAATAAAAATGGATAGTCGCTTTTGTGGCAAGACAGAGCGGGATATAACCGAACAGAAGTAGCTGCTAAAAGAAGAGAAAAGACGGGTAAGAAATGACTTTGCTCTAAGATCTTGGACAATTCCAGTCAAAGTAGGAAATTGGAGAGGTATATCTACATACTTTTGAGAGCATCGTGACCAAGAATTCGAAGGCTGATATTGCTGATTATTTATGATCTTTTGCTTGTATAGAGTTGGATTAACCCAGATAACAGCAGCATGTCTCAAGTTTATATACACGCAGGGAGTCGGATATAGTTGAGTGAAAACAACCCTTGATGGTGTGTATATTTTCGGTTTCGGTATCCGGTGCCAATAACGCAACCATTTCACATTCAACCCTGTTTTCTGTTGATTTGGAATCTAACTGTTGATAGCACTTTTTCATTTCAGCTCAGTTCAGCCAGCCATCAAGAAATTTATATGGATTGCAAGTATGACGGAATACTTACTCTGCATCAAAGATGCAGAAAGATGCAAATCATGTAACATTTCCACCATTACCAGCTTGGGCTCCACATTCTTCTGTTCAGCCAGCCAACAAAGAAAAATGGTAATTATAAATATGGCATTTGCACTACTGTGCTTCTCCTTCTCAAGTCTTCAACTAAACTTATTCTCTTTGGAGAGGTAGCTTGGGAGAAGGCTTTTCATACTTTTCACCAGAGGTGCAGAATATTATTCTCGAGGTATCTGATCATCATGGACGCACTCAAGAAGACCGCAACGCCATCTGCGATGACAACTATGACGTTCAATATATTTTTATATGACCCGCAAGCAGAGGTCATAAAAAACCACAGCTTTGCAACTGTAGATGTTGACATCTCCTCCCTCTCCCTGAAGGGCCTTCGGGAAGCACTTATAAAGAAGAAGGCATTGGACTGGTCACTGTAAGTCTTTCCACTTTGCTACCAGGATTATGTTTGCTAATTAAACCCTCTGAGATAGACGGTCAAGTTCTTTCTGCAATTACCGCGGCGCTGTCGTCAAAGACACTGTGGCTTTCGATTTATATTGTAAATTACTTGATGAGCCGACAGTAAGGATGGGGGATTCTTTGTTTTTTAATCCCTTAGAAGCTAATCATTTTGCAGAAACCCAGCGTAGAAAGTAATGGGGACCGCCAAAATATATATTTCAAATGGCGCAAGTTCAGGACCGGACTCGACGACGATACGAAGGAATTTATAAAGGGGAAACTTGATCTCCTTCTTCCAGTGAGTGCCTCACTTATCTAGCTCCACTGCTCGAGATCTAATCCGCCGGTAGAACAGCGAACCTCAAGGGATTGACCGGCAGACGGTGAAAGAACTTATTTCCTCATTTGATCCGTCTCGCTGGCAGGCAGTAAGCTCTGACAAGCCCGCGTACGTTAGCATCCGCTTCATTATAGAAGTCGTTATTGAATTTATACTAATAAGGGACTCTCATATTTAGCAATGCTTCAGCAATGAGTGAGGACGATTGGGGAATGGTGATTCGAAACAATAATTTGCTGAGTGGCTGCTCTGTTTCAATGACAGTTGACCAGAAACCCGGGGAAATTGGTAAACTAGTCGCGATCCAACTATCCCGAGCTCCATACTCAGGTAACCCAATGCACATTGATTAATTCCTGGGAAAAAAGCTATACTAACCTGCCCTTAGCTTTCGAAATTGCCAAGAAGGAAGATCCACAGCCCGGTACAGAGGTGGCTGCAGAAGATGATACTGATTACAATCTCGATCCTGTGGATGTAAGTGGAAGGCGACTCTTAGCTAATGCTATGGCATCAAAGAACAGAAGCTGACTTGGACTTCAGCTGAAAATACCCCTTTTCCAAGTAACCGACAGCTCCTTTGTTGAGGTTATGGAAACAAAGTCCTTCATAGCAACTATGTTGGCCGGTTCGACATTTTCTCAAACAGATGTGGAGGCCTCGGTGTATGTGGACTTTACCCAAACAATGATCATCAAAAGTTTTTGCGTTGCTAATGAACTGTCTAGTGGCGGGGGATTTGGAGGGTTTTCTGCAGCTGTGAAAGCCGGTCTCAGTACATCTGATCAGCAAGTGTTTGAGCAATCAACACAGACGTCTACAGAGACAATGCACATCTCGTATAATGTAAGATGACCTTAAGTTTTTTCCTTTCTTTTCTAATTCTAAACACCACCTTAATTATGACTAGTTCCCTCGGGTTACTCTGCACCTTGATCGTGAAACCCTAAAAGTTCGGAAGCAATGTGTCGATGATCTGAAAGGAATTGATAGCCACGATAAGTTTTCAAGATTTCATACGAAATATGGTTAGTATATCTCGATGTGGCTCAGATATAACGGGTTGCAATGTAATCTGAGAAGCATATAGGCCATATCTTTCCACAGAAAGTTCTACTCGGAGGATGTCTATACTTTGAACAGAACTCGGAATCGTTTGGGGATGTGTCCACGGAGTCCAAAGCTAAATCTCTCAAGGCGGCTGCAAGCTTATCCTTCTCGTCTCCCTACGTCCAAGCCGAAGTTAGCGCCAGCCATGCTAAGTCCGAAAGCTCTACCACAGGTGAAAACAAGAGTGACTTCCGCAGCTCATTGACCTGGCATGCCCATGGTGGCAACACATTACTATGCAACAAGTATGTGACCGATAACTAGCATAGCTATTGATGTTTGCCAAGTGCATTTGCAACTAATACCTTCTATCTAGTCCACCAGAATGGTGCGGAACTGTTGGTGACTTCCAAAATTGGCGGATTGTTCAGGTGAGTTAAGGCTTTGATTCAAGACGATAGCTTATGATACTAATCGCTTAACACAGCAACAAAAGCCAATTGCACTACTCAGCTTTCTTCGACAGTTTAGTGTTGAACTTAGAGATGCAGTAGACCAGGCACTGACTTACCGGGATTAGGGCTTGTGAGGAAGATTGCACTCGCTAAATGAACCCATCATCTATCAGCTACATCGTCTATAAGCTGGACTATTTTCGGGAGAGGGTCATATCTTGAGACGGCATAAGATGCCTCTGTCATCCATCAGCTACATTGTCCATCAACTGGACTATTTTCGGGGGATGGTCAAATCTTGAGACGGCATAAGATGCCTCTAGAATCGTAATCTAGATTCGATTCAAGTCTTTCAAGCAATCCAAGTCAAGTCATTTAAACCATTTTTGAAAGAGAACTAGATGATGTGCTTGTACCTGTATCTTGAATAATTCCTAAATAAATCTCACCTTGGGCTCAAGGAACGTGAATCGGGTCAGCCGCCGCCGAAATGATCCCCCTTATCAGCCGTGAGCCTGTGACCCAAAGGATCTTCTCCCCCTCCCCTCGCTAGTCTCAATGCTGACCCGTAGATCCCATATTGGCTTGAATGGTAATTGCAACGATGCCTGCATCCCAGCTGTGCTTTTCCTGGTCACAATCTATGTACAGAGTTAGTAATGTCCACAAGCCGCCCAAAGTGGCTGCCTGAGTCTGCGACATGGCGCGTTAGGAAGACCGAAGATCTTGGAAAAGAGGGATCGGCCTACAAGTGAAATGCCGCTTGCATGTAATAGGAGCCAATAACAGTTGCCACGAGATATCGCCGAGGTGCTCGGACCCTTTTAGCCTGGATGTCGAGGATGATCTGGTCGTGCTGGCGAAACACAACGTTGGGCATCGTACGGCCAGCGCTGCGTAACGCTGTGTACGGCGATCCCATGAGCGGAACACTTCTCCGGCAATCCATCCCCTCATATGATGTAGGGCCGGTGGGCCGGCTGGCTAGCCGGCTGCAGTTCTTTTGCAATAGGGGATGGATTCAGAGGAAGTGATGAAATAACCAAACCCTCCTAAAAACAGGTGATGAGTTCAAGTTTTCAGGGCCGCAGTCTGTTGACTACAGCAATGAGAATATCCAATAATCATTATCCCAATTAATAGGCGAATTGATAAGGTGGCATTTTGGAGCCCGAGAGCATTGTAACTAGCTAGATACTCCGAGAAAACTATCTGTGCACCGAAAAGGGGCTTTACTTGAACCCAAAGAAAAACGTCAAGCGCGGTCTAGGTAACGAGCTAACTACCTAGCTTCTTCGGCATAATCTCCAGTGTGAATGCTAAGTAATCCGGTCCAGCATATTGCGTTGTCCCAACCGAATAATCAAGAAGCTTATGCAAATAGCCACGAGGTGCAGGTTCATCCTGGTCTGTAGCCCCTGGTTCCATTATCTGAATCCTTACCTTATCGCCATTCTTTGCAAATGTTGGAGGGTCGGGCTCCGAGCCTAGGTATTGAATTCGAACTTCGCTGCCCCAACGGTCCCGCGGGTCTTGAGCCGGCCCTGGAGTGATCTTTGGTATCCCCTGGTCATCGAAGAGAAAGGACTTCTTGTAGAAGGAACCAATCGCTGGGGTAGAGATCACATATCGTCTGAAGGTTGTGATCTGAAGTTGATAAAGGTGATCATATTTAATCTATTCACCTGCTATTAGCTTGACGTCCTTAAGTGCTACGGGATTTGTACTTTCCTTTCCAGCATCTGCGGGTGCGGTCCACATATCGATTCTGAATGTCTTAAGAAATTTCGGTCGAATTGGAGGCGGAGGCGGAGTCTCAGCTTGAATAAGGAGGTGGGATGAAGCCCCCAGATATAATTGGGGTAGGCAAACGAGCGGCCTTCTTCTTGGAGTCGTTGTTGGTATATTTGATCACCCTCTTCTTTGGCTTTCAGATCATCATATGCTTCGCTTCTTGCTATTGATAGCCCATTGATTAGCCTTATCTCGGACTGTTAGAGCATTGCTGGATTTGTGACTGACAGCCACCACCAGGGAAATGCCAGGATGAGTCATAGACCCCGAGATACTTGTTATCATCGGTCTTCAGAGAAAATTCCACGTCAGACCAAGATTCAGCAACTGCCAGAGAAATCATTAAAGTAAGCATCTTATCGTGGGCACAAGATTTTTCAGCAAAGCCATACCCTCCTGATCTGTGGATATCACAGGCACAGTATCAGCCATGACAAATAGTATTGGTAGCAATTCCAATCTCTTTGTTGGAGGACTCAGAGCAGTAGATCTCTATGCAGTGTGAGCAAACAAGATAGAAAGAAGTGCAAGACTCGTCAGGTCTGTTTTACTGAGTGTATGGCGTGATCCTTCCTTATCAATTGAGGACTCAGAACATGAAAAATGTCCTGCTGATGCAACTTATCAGCCAGCCACATATGTAGAGGGGGAGAAGAGGTGTGTTTGGCCAGAATAATCAATGAATATGGCTGGCTGAACTTGATTGTGCTTTGCAAATCCCTAAGGGCTCTACGGGCAGGCCGCGCGGCAGGCCACTTCTTTGTGTTGTATGGTGTCATCAGTTCGAAGATATTTGGATGTAATAGATGCAGTGCTGCTCATTTCTATGTCAGGATAGCAGATCAGCATTATCACCGTGTAAAATAACAGCACGGAAAGGCCGGATATTCTTGTATCATACTGTAACTAGTTTCAGTAATGAAGGATCTCCATACCTGTAGATTTGGGAGAGTATTATATCTTCCTGTTTACCAGCAGGAAGCATGGCCATTTTTTTTTTCTTTTAGCCTGGGCTGTAACTTCTCGAGACGTTTTGCAAAGTGTATCCATTGTAAGCAAATACAATAGTTTCGATGCGGTCCTCGCTTTATCTTCTCTGTTTTGCGGCATTAGGCTGCTCTTTGGCGGAGTCAGACCAGCCGGAGCAGCGAGAACGACGCTGCGGTTCTGAGCCTTCCCCGGAATTTGTCGCCGCGTTGCCCGAAATTGCTCGACAGGAAAAATTGACCCCTGAGCCTGAGGAAAAGACTGTCATTGACACATACTTTCATGTGGTTGCTGCTAGCAAATCCGAGCTTGATGGCTATTTACCGGTCAGTGATGATTTACATCGCAAGTGCTCTCATGTGTTAATATCATACCGATTAGCGCGCAAGGATTGATAAGCAGTTTAAAGCCATGAACGAGGCCTACAAGAAACATGATTTCTCATTCAATCTCAAGGATGTGGTTTGGACGGTAAACTCGAATTGGGCCAACAATATAGATAAAACAAGGGAGCTTGCCATGAAAAGGAACCTCCGGCAGGGAAAATACCAAACGCTAAATGTTTACTTCGTCAAGAAGCTCGGAAATAATATTCTGGGTGTAAGTACTAACTCTACTTGCAGAGTCCCCAGGTTTTTGATATTTTGCGAGCTAAATTTTAATAGGATTGTTATTTCCCTGAAACAGTCACGCCACAAATAATGATTGAGGATGGCTGTCGCATCTTGTCTTCCACGGCTTCTGGGGGTACCCAGCCGTTTGATCGTGGCCTGACTGCAGTTCATGAAGTTGGGCATTGGTTAGGTAACAGACTGTCAGACAGTGGAGCCGTTGTGTCGAGTGCTGATTCTGCTTTAGGATTGCTTCATACTTTTCAAAATGGCTGTTCAAGCCCAGGAGACGAAATTGAAGACACTCCATATCAGAAGGCCGCAACAACGGGTTGTCCAAGTAGTCCGCCGCCAAGCAAATGTCCTCAGGGCGGAAATGATCCCATCCATAATTATATGGATTATTCTGACGAGTAAGTCTCAGATCTTTATTTGACGCATATGAATTGAGGAGAGCTACGCTGACCCAATTAAACTGAAGTCGGTGTATGAATCAGTTCACTGCGCAGCAACGGAGACGTATGAAGTCCTCATGGAGGCTGTATCGTCAAGGAAAATAGCGGCCTGCTCAATATGTCAGCGCGTGTTGAGCACTTTCTTGTACTGTCATGGGTATCACTTGAATTCAAGCATGTTCTTGCTAGACGTTGTCTGCGTAGGCCCACCTATGGATTGAATAGGTACGAGTAGGCAGGTAACAAATGACAAACATGTTTTTGAAGATAACTTACTTGGCTGTGTTGCTGCGTACTAACGCGGATGCCAGACAAGTGGGCTAAAGCAGCCCCAAAAAGGGCGCGAATCAAACAGTTGAAATGCCTGTCGCTAGCCTTTAACTGTCCGCGAAGAAGATCCTTGAGATTGCTCTATCAAGGCTCATAGATGGCATAGGTATGTTTAGGGGCTTAAGAAAGGTTAAGGATTGATGTAAGGGTTTAACACAAGGGCAGGCAATAACGGTTGTAGATACCTACTTTTGACGAAGCAGTGTAGCGTCAGTCAAGACAAGGTAAATCTTCAAAGTTTGATTCTACCGTAAAGATACCTACTTCTGCATTAATCAACTCCCTTTCCACGGAACTCTCTGCATACGAGAATCGAGTACGGATTTCTCACTCGTCGGCACATGTACATACAGATCCCAAGTCAATCTTCCCGCAATAAGGGTCCGGACACGCGGCAAGGGCGTCGGAATAGCTGTCAACGAGCGACCATAATACATGATCTTCTTTCAACTTCATGCGCCTATAGAAAATCCCTAGGCTGGCGGGGATAGCCGACACGGCTCTTTCTCTGCGGCAGATGAAGACTTGTGGAAACACTGGATGAAATCTGCCAAAAGAGAAATTCCCAATTGCAAGTACTCTCAGGGACTGAATCCCTTTGGGGCCAAAGATCCAATTAGCGAACTGATGAAAATCACCGCCGAACTTTGAAAGCTCCAAGTTGCCGTCAATATCTTCAAGAGTGAAAGTGCGGGTTGCTCTAAGATGCAGAAACTCCAAGTTTGCGATCGCTTTAGGCTCGACGAGAAGGTCCTAGAAGAGCCTATCAGCCATCTCCTAATTACAGGTTCTCATCAACCATACCAGGTATTTTGAATAACATGAAATCCCTAGGAACTTCAGATGGCGAAGAGCCTTAAGCGGATTTCTAGGTATCCTCTCGTCCAACCCACTCGGGGTGGCACTAAAATTGGATAAATCGTCATCGTCTTTTGGCCGATCAAGTACAAAGCTTCTCAGGAAGTTTCTGTGCTTGAATGCCTCCATCGCGATTTCCTCAATATGGAGAGATATAGAGACAAATAACTCCTCCAATTCTTCGAAATTGAGAAAATAAAGCAGCTTCGATGGGCCAATCTCAGCATCAAAATTGTATAACTCGAATGACTTGAGCGGTAACCCCGAGTGTGCGACAGTGGAACTAGGGTTCCAAGGAGATACCCCACCAATTTTCAGCTTCTTAAGGCGAAGTCCAAAGACGAATGACATTTCCCTTTCCCAGTGCTTCAAGCTGATATTCTTCAAAGAGAGCACCCTGAGTGAGGTAAACAGGCATTCTTCATGATGCCGTTTTATACCGAAGATCTCATCACACGGGAGCGGATCTGGATCTGGGCCGATCCCACCTAATTCTAACTCCTGTAACTGGCCAACCCTCAGATAAAAAAGTTCTGCAATACAGGATAATAATCCTTGTTTATTCCAAGCCAAGAAAATCTTTTTATATGGTCGAAAGAAGATATGTCGCCTAGGTACGGGATCCAAGGCAGTCCGCAACGCGCATCAGTAACCAGCGTGATAGATTCGAGTTCTGTTTGAGTTAATGCGAGGCAGGAAAATAGACCCAAAGGGCAATCGTCGGGCGGACATGTCCCGATCTCCCAGCTATGGTATCGTCAATCAATACATTCTCGAGCATGAAAAAAGCCGTACCTGAAAGTAAGGAGCCGGTCCATTTTAAATCTCTTCAGAAGTGGAAGAATGTAGGACATATAATCGACGGTCTTTAACTGCGATACATAATCGGCATCCTCAGCTGACGTGAACCTCCTCGAAGCCTGATGATGGCACCGCCCTTCAGCTGCATTTTTATGAAAAGGAGACGCGACTTGAAAGTGCTGGGTATAAGAAAGAACGTCGATAGGATTTTGCGGTGCCCGGAGGAGGTCTGTGCTTATTTCGTATATCGTGTAATGTTTGACAGGAGGCGACGCCGGTGCCAGAGACTTCTTGCCCATGATTGAAACCGACTCATAGAGAGAAGGAATTGCAAGATAATTGAAAGTTTTACAGACACGGACGACATTGGCCAGGTCCTCTCTGGAAAGCTATTTCGAGGTAAGTAGATGTTCTGTCATATTGGAAGGTTAGCTACCTTTGCGATGATTTTGTCAACAATTTCATTAGGCAACAGGTTGAACGACATGATCGCGCCCTAGAAGGACTGTAAGATATACTAATATATACCAAGAATAGCGACGACAAAGTATTGAAAATCCGTACTTTGACAAGACTTTGGAGGACTGAATAGGTAGGTATCCCATAGTGACCGGAAGGCCTCCAGTGTCGAGCAGGGGCGCCCGAGACTTAGGTAGCTACTTCGATCTTGCCTTCCCAGGACGGAGGGTTCGCAGATGATATCGGTGTAGCTACTGCTCCATCAGCCATTCCCGCAGCTTTTCAGTATCCCCATCATTCACCCTTTGACGAAGGCCTTGGATAACCCTTGGTTCAAACCCTGACTCTCCGCAATACGCCAAAGGAGAGCACTTAGCGATTCGATAGAGCACTCTTAAGGGCTGTGGGTGGGTCTATGCAGACGCCGTCTAGCGAAGACATGCTTGCATACAAGTTCTCAACACGCGCTGATCAGAGAGATGAGTTCATTGATTGATCAGTAATTAATACTCCATATGGAGTACAGTCTAGCAAAAGCCAGAGGGTCACTGTGAAGTGATGCGGCAGCCCGGCAGAAATGATATTCCGCTCCGTCGACGGTCGGCTCCCCGCCGGTGGCTTGTCGGTGGCTGTGAACACGAGATGTTGAAGACTTTGTCACTATCGGGTATATGCAGCTGTGCATCATTATAGCTAAGAAGTCTTTGTTCTCCACGGCCAAGTATGCAGGAGCTCTTGAGTCTCGATAAGCATTATGGGTATCAGCATGATTTCATCTCAGCAGAGTCAGCACTAAAAGAGGACATGGAGTTCCTTGGTTGATGAGAGACAGTCGACTCTGTATGGCTTATTGGTTAACTACCCTGTAGTCACCTCCAGACATGGATTGCTCTCTCTCAGCTCTGAATGCACTTGATGACGTGTGGCTTACGTACCGCTGGTTCAATGATTGATATGAGCCGTTTGCAGGCCGTGATGTCTCTGGTCTCTTCCAGCTTGAAGTGCATTGTGCGTACTCTGCAACTTGGATGAATGCATCTGCATGCTCTCTAGGGCCAAAGAACCCAAGAATTGTTCACGTCGTGGTACCTTGAGTTGTGGAGATATCTTCACAAATATCAAAACTGCTCAAGCCCAGCTCTGTATGCTCATCAGACCAAATCACAGCAAACAAAAATCGATAATTCGAGTCCTGTCTCCACTCCAATCCCACTGTGCAGATGACCTGTGATTGCGTAGGCTTGGAGGTTTGCTTGTGTTAGCGCTGCCTAGCCCTTGTTATGGGGAAGGTCACCACCAGCTACGGAGTACAAAGGGCGCCCAGACACTCAGCATTACTCGATTCCATGGCATGAGCGCTGGAGACTGGAGACGGGCGACTCGACACTGTTCAGCCGGAGTTCCAAGGATTTCTCATTTGTGGACACCGGCTGCTGGCTTGGACAGTGTTTGGTGGTTCCCTGGGTCGTGTGCGAAGGGATCATCCAAGTACCTCGTAGTCAACTAGCAGATCCTCCCATATTTTAGAATTTACATTCGACCAGTTTGTTTGCTATGTACTCCGTATTTGAATGAAAACTCATCTTGAGCGTCGTGGCCTTCCTATATAATTCTCTGATAACCTATTTCCTTCGCATCGCAGCCTCCAGTCCTCCATCTCTTGTCCCCGAGGGACTCAGCAAACTGGCGGCGCATCGTGATTGGTCTCAGCTCGTTGTTGAAGCATTACGTAGGCGGCATCACAGCTTCCACACAGAGAGCGTTTCCGACGCCTTCAACCGCAACCGCGTTTCTTCCACTCGTTTGGAATTTCCTTGACCTGACTTGAGCGTCGCGTTACAACCGTGTTCAAGACCTCACAGATCTCTGCCGCTTGAACCATGGAACCTGGCAATGAAAATGAAGACGTGCCGTCCCCGGAATCTGACCGCGTGCTCACGGGAAAGCAGGAGCACTGTATGCACTCTTGACCCGTTCGCAGACCTGTGAATCATGTTCATGAAGAAAAACTGATGTTGTTTCATACCAGATCTCAAGCGCGAGTTGATACACCGTCAAGTCCGGAGCGAGATTGCTGAGCTCAATACCCCCACTGCGCTCCGTCGTTTCGGCGCGCCCTTCAAATCCGACTTCGGCGAAGTCGCACCGGTCGACTCTGAGCTTCCGATCCTACGATATATCTTTGTTCGACATGTTCGGAATTTCCCGTTCCTCGATCAGGCCAAGGAGAAAGAGTTTTGGCAGGATAAGTTGCAAGTTGTAAGTCGACCGCGCGGCCGCTCAAACGCGGGGGCACAGTATCGCTGAACTAATACATACTCGTTTGCGAAATCATAGTTTCTGGAGTCCTTTGCGAATAAGCACATTTCGTCCTCAGAAGATCGACATGAAACTACTAAGCGACGGAAACTGGCGCAAAAATGCGAGAAACTTGTGGAGCTCATGATGGTTTCTGGTATTCGCACATCGTCTGGATATGAAGAGCGGATACGATTCTCGGAAATGGAGGTTGTCGAGCGTGGAGCCAACGAACAGGGACTTCTCGTCAACATTCCAGATGGCCATTACATTAATGGCTGGGACGTCAATGTAGCCGGCGTCAGAACCACTTTGGTGAAGCGGACTGTGAGGTACCACCAGCATGCGGTATGGCCATCCATCCTCATTTATGGGTGTGTTCAACATCTAATGTTTCTTCCTGTAGGAGTTCATTCTTAGAGTGAGACGGCACGATGAGCCTGACATCTATATCGGCCGTCGCTTCGGTGACTTCGCTCAGTTACACCGAAGACTAAGGACGGAGCTCCCAGGAAAAGTTCTTCCACCTCTTCCGAGAAAGAACAAATCCTCCATGTCAGCATTCATAGGCGGTAACGACGACGATGCATCTTCTGTGTCTTCAGTTTCCACAGACATAAGCCGCACGGAGAACGGTCGCAATGGCTCTGCTAGGAATCTTCTCTCGACAGCGAACTATCTTGGAAGTTCACCCTCTCGGGTGTCATTAAGGTCAAAAGCTTCTACGGAATTTAAACCTGAACCCGTGTCTTTATATCGCGAACAGCAGAGAGTATCACTGCGTGCTTTCTTGCGACTCCTGCTACAGAACGAAAGAATAGCGCATTCCAAAGCCATGGCGGAGTTCTTGACAGCAGAGCCCGTCTCGTTGAACGAAGAGGAACAAGAAGATATTCAGCGGCGAAAGGACGTGGACGCAAGGCGTGTCGAGGAACAGAGACAATTTTACGAAATTGCACGAAAGCGTGCTAAAGAACTGGACATCTATATGGAGCAGTTCCGACAGGATATCGTTGAGAATAGTCGGTACCCCTATTTCGCATTCGTAACTATGAGTCTACTAATCATCTATTTCTTTCAGACGGCTTGACAAAACTCTTTCAGGAGGTTCGCATCAAGGAGACAGTAGAAGACCTCAGCCCTCAGTATCAGAAGTTCGCGGAGTGGCTTCGCATCGAGTAAGTGATGCTCTTTCGCCTAGTCATTGACTTCAAATACTAAGATTCTAGGGTTGCCGCTACCATATATCATCTCTTCCTTGCGGAAGATAATTCTCCAGAATTGTTCGCCCAAGCAAAGAGAATACATTCCCTAGTACCCTATGTGCTTCTTAAAAACGTTATTAGAATTGCGAATCCCGCCGCCGTCATGTCCGGTGTACTGGATCTCTTCCTTGCTCAGCCGTTTGGATCACGATCTCTCCTTCAACGAATATTCTCCATGGCCATTCACGACGGGATGAACGCATTTCAAAAATCCATTGATGCATTATCTGCTAAAATAGAGGATTCTATCTTAGTTGAGAAACTTCGGGCATACACGTATGCTGATGAAGATCTGAAAAACTACATTCGACAAGAGGCAGATGACGATGAAGTCGACATCGTTGTGGCGATCTTGCGGTCCGAGCAAATAGCTCCCGAACTTATCCCAAGCCAAATTGAAAAGATATTCAATTCGTATGTGGCTTGGGTCAGTGCGGTTGAGAGTGTATGTGCACCTGTCTTTTCAGTGGCTTAGTTCGAAAGGGTACTAATGCTAGCTAATTAGGTTGAATTTGGAATGTTGCAAGATGCCCAGTGGTACGCTTACCTTAAGCAACTGCTAAAGCTCTTGACACGACAGCGGGACAAGGCTATGATGCTGAATATAATCGAAGAGGTACATGCTCTCCCATTCGTGCCGCCTACATCTTATACTTACAGTATTATAGCCGGTGACGCTACAATTGTTCCGTGACCTGTTCACTATATTCTACGAACCCCTCGTTCGCGTTTATAAGTCGGCCAACGTCTACAACAGTATCACAGATTTCGCAGCCTTTGCAAATGACGCAATATCAGTTATAGAAAACGCACGCAAACAAGATGGCTCTGCTGATCCGAATCAAACTGTACAGTCCTTCATAGATCTTTGCATTCGCCATCAGCAGAGTTTTTACAAGTTTGTACATGAAGTACACGTTCACGATAACGGTCTTTTTGATGCCTTGATGGGCTGGTTAGAAGATATCCTTGTGTTCCTCCGCGAGGGACCGACAGCCACCCTTGATATTAACGCGCTATTCCAAGGGGCAGTTGCTGTAAATCAAATCGACAAAGACTTGGCAATAAAAGAAATTAACTCATTAATAAAATGGCATATGGATCGAAAGAAATGGCATAACGATAAAACGAAACAAAAGATGGCGGCTGGAGCCAACGTGGATTCCGTACCGGGAAGCGCCACATTCAAAGGGAGTGATTTTGGGTTGGATGAGGTATTTTTTCCCCGAACTCGCCCTCTCACCGGGAATTATGCAACTTTTTGCTAATAATCGCTTCATGATAGGCTGATCTAGAAGATCTGACCATTTCGGATGAGGCGTCAGATACCTCAGATGAGGACTCTGCTGACGATGAACTGGATCCCATCATGGCAGAGCGCAAGCGGCGCGCAAAGAGGCAGGCTCACTTGCGTGGTTCCGCTGGCGAACCAGTGAAGCCGGAAATTAATGAGATACTAAAGATGCAGGAGCCTTTCATGCAAATGCTCCGGCAAGTTTTGGCTGAATAGAGGACTTCCCCCTGGATATGCTTTTTTTTCCATTGTATGGTTTGGGTGAATATTTTCATTTTGGATACCCTATATTAGGATGGGGCATAGACCGTTTTGGCAAGGTGGATTTCTGTATTCCCCATAAATCTTTTGCATATGAGGACCGGCCCGGACCATGTTGGAGTTTGGGAAGTTTTCGTCCTTATTGTTAGTTGTTGGCGTTGGTGCCGTCCTTGCATCTAAAGAAGTCGGGATCAATTAGAGGTCGGGATGTACCCCTTCCTGCAGATCATGTCGCAATTCAACATTTTCGGGCTATGGCTGCAATTTCATTTCTCGAAATTTGGGGTTTCGCAAATAACACCATTGTCATGGCGCGAATCTAAGAGCTCAGCCGACACCTATAAACCATTGTGTTGATAGCATAGTATCTGTTCCCAGAATGCCTTCTATGCGTCTTCTAGCATCAATACGATCGGTTGATTTCATCAGTATGAGCGCATCAATGACGACACTTTGCAGGCGCTGTACCGTTATCATCGAGGGGTCATATCGTCATGGGTGACCTTCGAAAGGCCAGTGCGCGTGATGAAGAGGGGATGCATCGCGAATCCGCGTTGAGGGGATTTAAGGTTTGTCGATCTCCCGCTGGCACGTGACCTTTGCGGCGCAAAATTCTCGGAGGTCGATATGACTCCTTCGGGGTTGTTCAACGAGTTCATAGAGACAATTTTGTTTATACCGCGACCATGATACATATGTATATCTATATTTACGCATAATTTGTACACATATAACCTTCGGTAGCTCTCTGAAGTCCGTCATCGCATGACGCACGAGCTGGGCTCACTCGCGTTACCCGTTTACCACCTTCGTGACTACCAGTTGCTCATAGAGTAACAAGGACGAAACAGCTCAATGTCACTGGCTTCCGGAGCTCAAGAAACCCCCACTATAGACTCCAAATCTCCTTCCGATACCATTTCCTCGGAAATGTTTCGACCGCCCATTAACCGCGCTATGCGCGTGCTCGATCGGTCGTTCTTCAAGAAAACGGTACCACTTTCGGCTGCAACGGTGCTCGAAAACAAAAACATATCTCGGGTACGAAGCGAGTTAATCAAAAGTGAAGACATACTTTCCGTGCCGAGATTACTTCCAATAAGAAAGCCTCAGGTATTTGGGGATGAAGGCGATATTGGCCGAAAGTGTTTACTATTGAGAGAAGGAATCCGACCAGATGGTACGATTTATACGTACCATTTCTCGATTTATGGCTCTAATTGCTTTAATAGATATTTCGACGTGGTCTCCTACTATCAAAGAATTAGTTGAAAGCAAATCAGTGGAGGTAAACCCGTATGAACTACTTCTGGAATATGACTATTGGAGCTACCGTGAGTTGTATCCGTCAATTCGAGTTTTCCCAAAAGTCCAAGGTTACTAACTTTATATCTCAAAAGCCGAAATCATATCCTCTATACTTCCGGAAGAAGACCTCGACGAAACGCCAATGGGATTTTCGCAAGTCGGCCATATCGCACACCTGAATCTTAGAGATCAGTACCTCCCGTACAGGCACCTCATAGCCGAGATTTTGAAAGATAAAAATCCGTCCGTAAGGACGGTCATCAACAAAATTGATGATGTTGGGGCTACTAGCGAGTTCCGTACCTTCGCATTCGAATTTCTGGCTGGTGACAAGGATACCAATGTCATTGCGCACGAACAAGAATGCGAGTTTTCATTTGACTTCGCAAAGGTATATTGGAATAGCCGACTGAACACGGAACACACAAGGCTAGTGGGCACCTTTCAAGAGGGCGAGGCAGTCTGCGATGTTATGGCAGGTGTTGGTCCGTTCGCAATCCCCGCTGGCAAGAAGCGCATATTCGTTTATGCCAATGATTTAAACCCGCACGGCTATGAAAGAATGGAATATGCGATCAAGAAAAACAAAGTCCAGGGCTTTGTGAAAGCTTTCAACATGAATGGCCGAGACTTTGTGAAATTTGCCGCGAAGCAGTTATACGAAACAGGACCAGAAAAAGTGGTTATACAGCCTAAGATTCCGCGCCATGTACGGGATGGAAAAGTATCCAAATCCAAATCTACAGATGGAAAAGCGCCTGCACCACAGACCTATCTCTCCCCGATCACATTCGACCACTACGTCATGAACCTTCCAGCTTCGGCTATTACTTTCCTGGACAGCTTCATCGGCGTGTATGCTGGCCAGGAACAGCTCTTTACACCTCATACGGATCGCAAACTTCCGCTCATTCACGTCTACTGCTTTTCAACAAATAGCGAAGATGGAGAGGCCGAAAAGAAGGATATATGTGAACGAATTTCTAAGGAAATCGGATTTCAGATTACACCGGAGGACTGCGAAGGTGGTTCCGGAAATCCAGAGACGGAGGTGGACATCAAAAGCGTGAGACTGGTGTCTCCGAATAAAAGAATGTTTTGCGCGACCTTCAGATTACCAAGGGAGGTTGCTTTCAAAAATGCGTAGCTGAGGTTCTACTACCTATCACCTGGGAGCGATAACAGCATTTCTGGCGTTAGTATAAATAAACACATTTGGTGGCACTCCAATCAATCTAGTATAATTCATTGCAATTTATGAGACCGAATTCCAACATGCCCGAAGACGTCCAAGATATTGTAAAGGTATGAAGTAGTAGTCTATTCTTTTTAGTGAGCAAATAAAATATACTCCAGTCGAGGTAGAGACGCTTCTGATCGATGGACTCTCCTTCCCGAGTCCAGTCAGCTGCGACCTCGACTATTCGGAGAAAAGAATTATGACGTCCACAGGCCTGGTGAGCGCGACATGGTGCAGCTACCGGGAAGGGCTTCGATGACCCCTGTGCTCACATGGCGCATCTTGGAAAGTTGTTCACTGCCCGCTGCCATGTAACAACATTTTTCTCCAGCGCGTGATATTATAAACCATCAACAACAACGGCGCACTGCATTTCACTCCACAAAATTCCGCAGCTTCGTCAACTCATCCAACAGCTCCTGCAAGTCTGCGTCTGAAATTTTGTTTCCAATACTTGGGATGAGGGCTTTGGCCTCTTCGGCATTATCACAGCATAAACTTCCTATTGTTCAACAGCAGTATTAGCGACTGTATTTGAAGAAGTCCCCAAGAACGACAGGAGATTGGCTATTACCTAGCTGTGACCTCTCAAAAAGTCTAACTCGGTGTGCGCGGATAGTAAGCGCTCGACTGCTTCAATATTCTCCTTCTCCTTGAATCGCGCGAAGACTTCAAGGTAGTCTTGCGTTTTTATTAGCGTTCTATGGTAGCATATGTTAGCCATCAAGAAGCGCGCATTCTTTCCTCTCCACTCTTGATGTGCATTGTAGAAAGCCTTACTCTCTCTCCTCAAATTTATTATTGGATTTCTTTCGCAGATCCAGGACTTTGTTAATAACGAGTCGGGCTTCGGAGAGAGATAACGTGGGCACATTCTGAAATTCGCCCAGTTTTAATTGGGAGGACGCCTCGAGTTCATTTTGCGGAAGTTCGCGCTTGCGGTGCGTAGGATCAGGGACGGGTGTGGAACTCATGGCAGAATGGCGGTCTTTATTTTCGCGATATATCGCAGCCGCAAGATGTGAGCTGGAGTCCTTCCCTACCTCGTGTGATGCGACGAGCTGCAAGAAAATGATGCGCGTTTCGAGTCGTGTGCTGATTTCCGCTGATGCGAATTTAAGGTTTGATAATGATTACATAATAAATAGCCTGGCTGGCTAGTGGGTAAAGCGCGACTGCAGGTGTTCCCCGTAAGTGCCTGTAGTTTAGGCGCGGCTGCCCTATCAGCTAGGGGCTATTTAGGCGTCTAAACCCCAATGCCTCTCTACTCACACCACTATGATGGCAGTTCACGGTGACAGGTGGTAACTAATATGTATATGTTTTTTTTTATTTAAACTAGGAGAAAATGGAATAGTGGTACTGTACAATATTTTTCAAGATGCAGACTAATCTCTGGAGAATTCAATTTCCTTATTTCCACTCCAAAGTAAGAGACGAACTTATGGATATCAAACAGTAGACAGGCCAACGCTTTGTCAAACTTGACTCCGGTTACGATAGCTGATAAAATCCGCAGCTTGTGTGAATAAGGCTGGCAAAACCTCGTAGTATCGGCCCTATTCTTTCCACTCGTCTCTACCGAGCCTGACGACATCGGCCATTGGCACAACCCAGAACTTCTCCGGTGCTTTCCCTTCTTCTGCTTGTCTGGCAGCTGCGACAGCTGCTCTACCGATGACAGTCTGATCCTGGCCTGCATCCATCAAGTAAGTAAAATTGCACCTTAAACATACAATGTGATTCGGGGATGTCCTACCTAAGCAATCCTGGAGCCCTTGTGAAATCTTACTGAGACTGCCCACCGTCCATTCAGCCAGCCAGGCTTTAGATTTCTCCCTACCAATAATCATGCCGGGTTTCACGATAATCGCGTGGTCAAAATCAAGCTCTTTAATCGCATCCTCCACACCGATTTTCATCTTCGAGTAAGGCAAGAGGTAAGCAGGGAAGCTTCTGACACCTTCAGAGGAGATATAGACATATGTCTTCACACCCGCTGCCTTGGCGGCTTTTGCGTTCTCAATGCATAGATCGTGGTCGATCTTCCACTGGTTCTGGATTCCGCCGGCCGCTGCTCTCGTTGTGCCGACCGCGTTGAAGACCACCGAAGGCTTGGGCGATAGCGATGAGATCATGTCCCCCCATTTCGAAGTATCGCTTTCCTCAAGAGCTTCGAGTTTCGGGGACTGGATACCTGGAAGTCTCCTGGAGATGGTTTTGACGGATGCGAAGGTGTCCGTGGCGAGGAGCGCCGCAAGAATCTGAGAGCCTACAGCTCCCGTACAGCCGAACACTGCTGCTGTTGTCATCTTGAATCAGTCCTAATAGAAGACGCGGATCACTGATTGCAAAAAGAAATTCGGATCCTTCAGCGAAGAAAAATCTGCCGGAGGTCAGTGGGAAAAGGTCGAGGTAAGCTGTACTACGTAGCTTGCAGCTCTGCAGAACCATCCACAAATCCTTTCAACTTTTGGTAAAACGTCATTCGGATAACGCCACTCCTGCGCTAAACAGTTAACTCTTTGCTTCCCTTTAGCTTTGAACTCTCGGGAAGCTCGAGGAGCCCCGACTCCTCCTCTTGGCTGCTCGGGATGCGCCGTGTGGAGCTGGCGAGGGAATTGTTGCTCCCATGCTCCTTTTTGTTCAAAATGACTACGGAGTAGTTAAGGGGAACTTCTCGAGAATGGAGCTCCATGTCTTCAGGAAAATATCATGGAGATATCCCTCATCCCGTACATGAGTCCTCCACGCGCGAGACCAGATCCTAGTTTTTCTAATGCTGCGCAATCGCTGGACGTCCCGGTGGGTCTGTCGCAGCAAAACTGGATGTCGTCTCCCTGAACAAGTCAGGGGAACGGAGGCCCGATTGGACTGCCAACAAGACCAAAATGTGCGGGGAACGCATCGGGTTAGTGACCTGCTAACTAGAGAACTGCCATGAGCCTCCCTCGGGTATATAATCATCAGCGGTTCTCATCAACATCTTTGAAATGAATAGAAATCGATTCCTTTCCTCCTTTTTTCAAGACTGTGTCTACTATTTTCTAAGATCTTGAAGCGGCCTGGAAGCTTGACAATGTCGGCAAATCGATTCGTCCTACCCGACAAACCAAATAGTCGAACGAAGTACCAGCCGACTGATGATCACATCTTCCAGAGCCCATATGGCCCGTTTCCCAAGATCCCTGACGGTTTGAATCTACACGACTTCTCCTTTCCGCCAAACCAGCCCCTGGCAGCCGACTACGACCTGTTTATCGATGGCAATACATCCAAAAAGGTGACTCTACACCAGTTCTACCATCGAATATGCGCCTTAGCGCGAGCACTGCGATATGATGGCCCCAATCCGTTGGGTTTGGCGAAGTCGCCCAAAAATGACCGTGAAGATGGTGAAATCTTGGGCATTTTCTCAAGAAATAACCTATCATGGCCAGTTCTTTCACATTCATGTTTTCGCGCGGAGCTAGTGTTTGGCGGGATCAGTCCGGTCTCAACTCCCTACGAGCTCTATCATATCATGCGCAAAATGCAAATCACGTCTATGGCTGTGCATGAATCACTTCTACCTATTCTTCACCAAATGCTGAAACAGGGACAACAGACGGGTGATGAAGGCGAGCTAGCACTGGTGCTGGATCCAAAGAAGATCTTTGTGATTTCTGATGATGACGCATTGGACACTGTTGAGGGTTATCCCACAGTTGAGTATTTGATTCGCCTAGGGCAGAAGATGCCTGAGCAACATCGAAAGCTCCAAGGAGGAAATAACCTGTGCTATCTTTTCCAATCATCAGGGACATCCGGCTTTCCGAAAGCCATGATGATCACGCATAAAAATGCAATTCATACGGCCATGCAGGGATTGATTGCTGGTGAGAGGGCCGCCGAATTCGTAGGTCCACCACTATTGATACTTTGCATTCAATATTGACTTCTTGACAACAGTTTGGCATTAAGATGGGACACTCGGTATTGTTGGGTAGGTTTCTATATAATCACGTCATCTTTCGCAGTGTCAGCCCTGTTGATCTTTTCTCTAGGAGTCATTCCGTCATACCATTCGTTTGGAATGACTCTTTGGACGCTGCGCGTGAATCTGACCCCAAGTACCAACATACTCATGCCGAAATGGAACCTGGAACAGGCGCTCCAACTCATCGAAAAATATAAAGTTACCATGCTACCCCTCGTTCCTCCACTGGTTCGACAACTGGCACAGTCGCCGCTAACAGAAAAATATGATCTCTCCTCTGTCATGTCTGCCGGCAGCGGAGCTGCATACTTACCCGCAGATCTTGCACGCGAGCTTGGCCGTAAGCTGCCCCAGAGAGTGCCAATCTCATCTGGCTATGGACTCTCTGAGGCGGTCTCAATTGCGCATCCGATCGCCGAAGGCATGTTTGGGCTGTCAAAGTCTGAACCCAACACGATCGGGCATCTGTTCCCAGGAGTTGAAGGTCGCATTGTTGATCCCGATACCTTTCAGCCGGTCCCAAAGGGGTCCAAAGGTGAACTGTGGGTTCGATCGAATGTTGTCACTCCAGGCTACTTCCGTGACCCGAAAGCAACCGCGGAGATTTTCCCAGAGCCAGGCTGGCTGCGAACCGGAGATCTTGTCATGCGGGATGCGGAGGATAAGATCTATTTCCTCGATCGTCTGAAAGAGATGATCAAAGTGAAGGGTCTCCAAGTAGCGGCGACTGAAGTGGAAGATACGCTGCTCGCGCATCCCGACGGACTGGTGACCGATGCGTGTGTTGCGGGAGTGGACAACGGCCGAGGCGATGGCAGCCTGTTTCCTCGGGCCTGGATTGTGCTTTCGGAAGAGGGCAGACGCAGAGGCGAAACGACTGTGCTCCGACAGCTGGACGAGTTTGTGCAAAGCCGGCTTTCAAAGCACAAGCATCTGGCTGGTGGGATCGAGGTGGTGGAGTCGGTCAGTGCTTCTTTTCGAATCCGTAACCCACCCTCTTGTGGGGCATCGACGGTGTTTATGCTAACATGACAGTGTCGTTGCTTTTATTATTAGATCCCACGGACTCCATCAGGCAAGATGCTCCGGCGAGAGATGCGTGACAAATACCATGCTAGAATTCAGACCGAGAACGCGCGGGCGAAGCTGTAAATTGCCACAGGACCATCGTGGCTTATCATATAGTTATTCTATATTTTGCAAGATGATAGACATCATTGTCGCCGTAATCAGCCCTTTCAGCGTGTTGTTTCGTGGGCTGCAGCTCAGCGACCGGGTTGTCGTCACTGGTCGCATGACAACTACTTAGTAGGTAGTTAATGAGCTGAGCTATTTCTGGAGATGATATCACCACGTAATACTCCGTACAGCTAGTTAGTTAATTGATTAGTATAGAAGTAAATCGCCCATATGCCAGATGCAGCCCAAATGACTCGGTTGCCTTTCGACAAGCTCCAGCAGCGCAACCAGTTCCTGAATAACTAGTTATAAACGAGAGCCTTAAACCATGGTTTTGACTCTAATCTTAGCAACGCGGGTTCCTGATGAGCCCTTCCATGACGACTGGCAGCACAATGTATGGCAGCAACCTGGAGCTGGCATGAGACACACTGCTCAGTATCCCCAAGATCATCACTTTCTTCATTCTGCGCTCTGCATTCTGTTTTTCTGCTGCAGCGATGAAAATGTTCGTCTGAAACGACGGGCGGGCACACATCACGTGCAGGCTGGCAGGCCAGCTGGATTCTGCCTAGCGTGTCTTTTGTGCTCGTTAGCGGCATGGAAATTGAAGCGACCAGCTTCATGATGGAGCAACGCCTCTGTCTCTCAGTCGCTCGCTCGTTCTCTCTCTCTCGCTCTCACTCTCATCACTCTCTCTGTCTCTGTTCTCTTTCTCTCTTTCTTTGGCTGCAATCACAACCACCACCCTCTCACTCGCCGTTGTGTTTTCTTTTCCTTCCACCCTTCTTTTCTTTGCCTGTTTCCTTACACTTGATTTTCCTCTTCCTCCTGGCAACCGACGCGACTTTCTTCCTCCCGTGCACCCCGGTTTCTCGCGCCTCCACAGCAAATTTAGTACTTCTTCTCTCTGTTTGTCGGTGAACGAGGGGGTTGGATGTTCCCTCCTGCATGCCAAGCTACTTCGCCGCCCTCACATCTCACCTAATTAACTACCTAGCCTTGATCGCCTCCTCCAGCAGCAACCACCGTCAATTTATTTCTCCCTGGCCTTGATCTCACTGTCAAGGGCTAGCACAGTGGTCTCCCAATGATTGGACGTTGAGATTGTGTGGTCTCTGCCTCCTTTTGTTTTTCTTTTGCCTCGCGTCGTCTGCTTGTTGTGTCATCACAAACACTCACTTGACCTCAAAGCTTCCGTGAAAGATTCCGGACCTCATCTCTCTGGCCTTCCGGAACTCTTCTCACAATAGCAGCAGGAGCCTGATTCAGCCTGACAATAGGCCCCGCCGGCGCTTGGATCACTCGCTATATCTACAGACACTGTCTCCCGGGTCGATCGTTTACATTGTCCCTTTGCATCGCTAGATCATCTATCACCTCTCGCGCGATTTCCCTCCTTTTCCGCCCTCGAGCCATTTCCCTCAGAACCACGAACCCGCACCCGTACCGTCGCCAGTCCTACGCTCGCTTGACACTCCTTGCCGGAAATTACGAGTGGCTTCCGATACCCATCCACGTTCGGGGAGGTCATCGGAAGCGGAGATGCCTCCACCGCCCGGTCACCAGATTCCTCCGGAATTAATTCCTGGCGGCGCACGAAATGGAGGCCTACAAACCAATATGAACCAGGGAATGTACGGTGATGGATACCAGAGCCATTCACCAACGGACATAACGGATATGAAAGGTGTCAGTCCATGGGCTAACCCCAATGCTTCTCCAAAACTCGACCAGTCCGACAACCGTCCCGGCCGACCCAATGAACCCGGACAGGCTGGAATGGCAACACCTCGTGAGCGATCCCGAACAAATGGCCCGGCTGGCGGGAAATCTCCTGGAAACTCTTCAAGAGTCTGCCGCAAGTGCGGAGAGTCGCTACTAGGGCAATTTGTGCGAGCTCTTGGTGGGACATACCATTTAGAGTGCTTTCAGTGCCATGTGAGTCCTAGGTTCGCACCGGTGCCATGCCACCAATCTGCTGACTTTGACCTCAGGACTGCGGAAATGTCGTCGCCTCCAAATTCTTTCCTGTTGACCTCGACGATGGAAGCGGACAGTATCCCTTGTGCGAAACCGACTACTTTCGACGGCTGAACCTACTCTGCTTTGAGTGCGGCGGTGCGCTCCGTGGTTCGTATATCACGGCTCTAGATCGAAAGTATCACATCGAACACTTCACGTGCTCAGTGTGTCCGACTATATTTGGCGCCCAAGATAGCTACTATGAGCACGAGGCCAAAGTATACTGCCACTATCACTATTCAACAAGGTTCGCTCAAAGATGTAATGGCTGTCAAACTGCGATTCTCAAACAGTTCGTCGAGATTTTCCGCAATGGCCAGAACCAGCATTGGCATCCCGAATGCTATATGATCCATAAATTCTGGAATGTTCGCCTAGCACCGAATGGGCAGCAATATGAACCCCCTGAAGTCGATATCGACGCACCACCGGAAGAACGGGAGCGGGTCCGAAGGGAAGAAGATGAAATGGAAGAAAAAGTATACCGCATCTGGAGTGTACTCTCGGCTTTCGAAGAGTCTTCGGCGCAATGCATTTCAGATATGTTACTGCATGTAAGCAATGGCGCGTATATCGATGGAGTTGTCGTCGCAAAGAAGTTTATTTTCCACGTCGAAATTCTTTTCAAGAGCACGGATAGGCTCGCAGCCAGTATAGCGTCCCAAGGCATCAAAGGTATTACCCACCTTAACCCTTTCCAGGTCCCCGAACTAATCATGGCCTTATATATAGATTTATCATATTCTCGAGAGGCTAAGTTACTCTGCAAGAAAATTGTGGCATTCTTTGCACTTCTTTCAAAAACTCAGGAAACCGGCGTTCGGAAACTTGGCGTCACACAGGAGTTGCTCGCTCTAGTAACTGGATTGGCTCACTATCTCAAGCTTTTAATTCGGATCGGGTTGCAGGGCGCCTTGAAATTTGAGCGAGAAACAAAGAGTCCCGAAGAACTCTTCAAATTTCTAGGCCAAGCTGAGGATTTGAAGGGTCTCGACGATATTTCAGCCAGCGAACTGACTAGCAATGTTGAGAGGCTTGCCAACCAACAATCTGACTGCTGCGCCGCTTGCAAAGAGCCCATTGACGATGAATGCATCTCGCTTGGTGAGAGACTGTGGCATAAGAAGCCACCTCATCTCGTCTGTGGCGCTTGCCATGATGATCTGACCCAGGACCTTTCGCGAGCGCGCTGGAGCGAGAAAAATGATCGACCGTTCTGCCGTGCATGCGCTGAACAAAGAGGCCATGACCCACAAGCGGTTGCCGGATTCATGTCTGTGACAAGGCTTCAACAATACGTTTTCCTTTTGCAAGTTGCTCTGGCAAGACTCTTGGCAGTGCTTCGATCTGGCGGCACACTTCCTCACACCTCTGGTAAGTAATGTTTGACTCTTCAGCCGCTAGTTATGATGATACTTACTCATCGTCTTTCCTAGACGACCCTAACCTGAACCAATACGAAGCAAATGATGGTCACAGGGTCTCTCCCACGGGTAAACTGCAGTCTCCTCTGCATAGATCTAACACCAGATCGAATTCCTATGCAGAGGCTTCAAAGGAAACCGCCCCTTCTTCCCTGGAGCAGACGGTTGGTGAGATGCGTAGACTCCGATCTACCCGAAATGAACGCGCTGTTTCCACCACCTTCAAAAAGGCCCGGACCTCTCGAATCATCGACGGTCCACAGGGAAGCAGTGCCCGACCTGGCTCTGCTGGTGGTGAAGGGTCTGATTCCCGCCATTATGGGTTCCAGATTGTGGAGGAGCGAGATGCGGATGGTGAGCCGATCACTGATCTGACGTTTGGCAACCAAGACGCATTGACCCTTGACGATATTCCTCGTATTGTTGCTGCGGAGCAAGCAAAAGAATACCGCCCGAATGCATTCAAACATGCCGGCACTGGTCTTGTTGCGTCTGGTGGTCCCATGCCGAAAATTCAGCAAGGCCATCAGCGTGAGATGTCCAACGCAGACAAACTTAACCAGCCACTCAAACAAACAAAATATTTCTCAGAACTATCGGCCTTGGAGTACTTTATTGTACGACACGTCGCTGTTCTGTCCATGGAGCCACTCCTTGAAGGTCATTTCAACTTAGAAGAATTACTCGGACTTATCGAATCTAGAAAACCAACGATTTGGAATATTTTCAACAAGGCGTTCAAAAATGATGGTCGTAAAGCTGGAAAGAAAAGAGGTGTTTTTGGCGTTAATCTGGAACAACTCGTGGAAAGAGATGGCACAGAATCAACTCACGGCGTTGGTCCCGGTGCTCTTCGTATCCCTACATTCGTTGATGATGCCATTTCCGCTATGAGGCAAATGGACATGTCCGTCGAGGGCGTTTTCCGAAAGAATGGAAATATTAAACGGTTGAAAGACACCGCCGAATTGATTGATACCAAATACGAGGCGGCCGATTTGAATAAAGAGAATCCTGTTCAGGTAGCAGCGCTCCTGAAGAAGTTCCTTCGAGAAATGCCCGATCCTCTCCTTACTTTCAAACTGCACAAATTATTTATTGTCTCTCAAAGTAAGCTTAGTTGTCTAATTACACTGTCCATATACTGGGTAGCTAACTTTCTTCTTAGAAATTTCCGACCCAGAGAAGCGACGGCGCGTTTTGCATCTTACCTGTTGCTTATTGCCCAAGTCTCACCGTGATACAATGGAAGTGCTATTCTCTTTCCTCGGATGGACCGCGTCGTTCTCGCATATCGACGAGGAGTCTGGAAGCAAGATGGATATCCACAACCTTGCGACTGTGATGACGCCAAATATCCTTTACTCGAGCAATAAAACAGCTGGTGTTGATGACAGCTTTTTAGCTATTGAGGCTGTTACTTCGTTGCTTGAATATACCGATTCGATGTGTGAGGTGAGTGCCCTTTTTCAAAACGTTTGATATTTGGTCAAAGTCTGATCTCATTATTCAGGTTCCACATGACCTTCAATCCATTCTCACCGATACGTCTCTCTTCAATCGTGATGCCGAAATCACTACAAAAGAAATCCTCAAACGCTATGGTGATATCGCCAAAATTCCCGCGCCTCACCGTACTGCCACCGGGCTTGAATCTCTTCCTGTACGGTCTGGATCTAATCGCGGTAACAACACGCCCATTGCCACTCGAATCGACGCGGACCCGTCTCAAGCTACTGCCTGGCAGATGCAAACGTCTGTTCGACATGTTCAACCCCAGCAGGCAAATGATGGCTCTGAGCTTCGTCCTCAGCAACAGCCCATCCGCAGTGATAGCGGCGATAGCTATCATAGCCAGGGGTTCCAGCAGCAGCAAACGGCTTACAGACCACGGCAGCAGGGCATCTAATCCCCTCGTGACGGCAACATCCACCCTGCCAGTCTCGCTATCTCTAATTCATTTTTCTCTTTCCGCTATTCTTTTGATATCATGTTGTTCTCCATCTGTTTTCGGGTGGCTAGGCACACTTCTGATCTCTTGATTAAACCGCATTTTCAGGCCAAATCATGAGCATTATGAAGCTGCTGAATGACTCTTGCTTTTCTTCTTTTTCTTTTTTAACACAACATCGGCATGCTGGTTTTCTTTGGGGTTACACGTTTGGCCATTGTTCTTTTACTCGGTTTCACCATCCCATGCGCCCCTTGGTGTGTTGGGTTCTTTTCATTGCATTTTTTTCTTCATTTCTCTTCCTTTTCATCCCTTTTTCGCTTCCTTTCTATGAGTATTAATGATACACTTCAAACTTCCAAAGGTGCTTTTCCAATGAGGCCTTTGATTTTTACTCTTTTTTTTTTTTAACCGATGATTTGATGACATCCAGCACTCTGTTTTGCAACCCATTATCAACAAAAAAAGCCCATTAATCAAACTTATTTCCCCTTGGCTCAGCCTACTACTTCTGATACTTTTCCCTGACACAGGCGATAGTCACCTTCACTTCTTCTTTTTTATCCTTTTGTTAATTTTTGAGCTAGCAGGGTGTCTCATACACATATGTTCTGAGTAAAATAATGAAAGCTTTTCCCATGCACCTCATTTTCCTTGTGACATTTGCTTGCTCATTCTTCTTTTTTTCCCTTTTTTCACCTGATTTCAGGCCGTTCATACTATTCTGTCAGATTATACACAATGCTGGGCCAGATTCACCAGCTTTTTTTCCTGCATTTTTGTTTGGAGTCAGTTCTCATTCCCCTTGCATCTGTGATCTGTCTTGCGATGGTTTCTTGTATTTCCATTGGGAATAGGCAATCGAATTGCTGGTCAGTGATAAATCAAATCTCATTTAGTGCCAGGCTTCAGATTCTTTTCAGTTGTGCCCAGTCCATGGAATGAACTATATGCAACGCTCCTAACCAAGGTTATCAAGAACCATATCCAAACTAGATAGGGGCAAACAGGTGTAGGTGGGCAGCAGGCAGGTAATTATCTGCTTAGGTGAGAGAAACTCTGTGGTGTTTGTGTTCAACACAAATATCAGCTTTGTTTTCTACACCTTCCACTCTCCCTTCTCTCCTCCTCTCATCTACTCTCTTTATCAATTTCTCATCTTATTTGCCCTTGATCTTTTTGGTTACCAAACACCCAGCTGAAGAGACCCGCATCATTTACTCGTGCACCTCCTTTACTGTGACGCGACCATGGTCAGGCCCGTTCTGCCGGTGCCAGTCCGCTCTCCTCCAGATGAATCTGCAGATGGTATGTTAGACGCGTGAAGCTTGTTGAACTTCCTGTATACTAACAATCATCCCAGAGAACCCCACATCCACAGAAACAGCTATGGAACCTGTGAATCCATCAAACAGTATGTGCCTTAGGAATATATTCTCCTCTAAAGAGCTAGCACTGATCTAAGGATGAAAAAGGATTCAACCCCAAACCATGCACCCTTCGTCCCGCCACAGCTTCTGGATCACAGCCTAGTAAACACAGAAAAACCTCTTCATCTGATGACAATGATGATGAATCTACAGAGGCAAAACAGTTATCTCCCTGCACTAACTGCCTCTGGGGTGGTAATCATCATGGTTGCTATATACGTTAAGTGCAGGTCATCAACTTGGGATCTTTCTTCCAAACTAACTATGAGACAGACATAAATCGGTTATATCAATATCAGACCTTGGCTCGATTTCAATATTTGTTTGATGCTTTTCCAGAGCTTCAGAAATATAAAGCCGTGTATCGCAATATTTTGGTCACTGGCGCCGATCCGGGAATGGTACAGGAATTCTGCCGCGACGCAGAGAAGGCCATTAAAATCGCGAAAGAGAGAATTTATGCTTTGATGAATGAGGACTTGGATAACATCTAGTTCTCACGGAATCACAGAGACCTACCCGAGCTATTAATAATGGATGGATGGATGGACGGTGTAAGGTGTTTTGATTTGAGGCATATCCTAGCAATACAATCTACCATTTCCACAAGTATCATCGCTCTTTGGTATACAAAACGAAGGTAAACCCCACAAAAATTTACAAGCGCCAAGTTTCGTCGAGAATGGAAACATACCAGTCACATGGACTTCGCGATTCAAATTCGATTTCGAAGAACTCTTCTACCTGTTGAAGGGGCCTCGACAGCTCCCTTTTTGATTCCAGCCGCAGTGGCTGTTTTTCTGGCATTTGATGCGGCTGTTCCGGTCTGACCCCTTGAGGCGGGCGCCTTTTTCGCTATCGACGTGCCAGTAGCAGCTTTCTTGGTGGCCGTAGTGCCCGACCTTGTAGTTTTGACAATAGTAGTTCCAACTGACGCGTTTGAAGCCACCGTACTTGTACTCGCAGCTCGTGTATGCCGTTGGCGCGTAGCCGGTCGAGAAATAGTCTTCCGACCCACGTTTGTCGATTTCGGCCCAATGCTTTTCTTCATTGTGAACGAAGCTGCACTAGATGGTCTATTTTGGCTCGCTGGAGTGCTTTGTGGGGAGAGAATCTTCCGGCCTGTACTCCTGGAGGTCCGTCCTTTGTTGTTTTCATCCATGTTCCCGATGCTAGGTTTTAATGGTGACGTTGGATGGGACTTGTAAAGCTGCGGTTTTACTGGGGATTGTTTGAGGGGAGATTGTGGAAAGGTTCTCGAGTTGGAGGATTTCGGAGACAGCACGCTTCCTGGCGCGTGTTGAGAAATAACTCTTGCTTTACCACTAGGGGCAGCAGCCTTGCCGCGTTTCTTCGGGTTGGCGAGTGGCATTGAGTCATGGCAAGGGGCATTTTCCTTATCGGAAGAATGTAAATCGTCGCTGGGCGTAGTTAGTCAGAGGACCGAACCAATGTTGAATTGTAGGGCACCACTCACGTTCTTCTCATAGGCACCCTGGCAGCTTTAGTGGTTGGACGCTTTCCGCTAGCCCCTTTGCCGGCCGAGCGAGGAGATCCGGTGGTTTTCGAAAGGATTGCCGACTTTTTGAACACCGAAGGGCTTGCATTATTGGCTTTCGAAGGAGACTTCTTTCTACCCGTTTCTTCTTGATGTTTTGCCAGAAGCTCGCCCATAGTTTTCTTTCGAAGTGCTATTGGGATACGATTGATGCGCCGCTCGATTCTCGCCCGCAGGTCCTGAGCCTGGAGGGCATAATGAGCGCGAAGGGTGCGGGCGCGTTCAGTTACTGGACTTGTCAGCGCGTGCAGGAAAAGACTTCCGCAGATTGTGCACGTACTCTCTAGCCGTAGATTCTCTATTAATGCTTGTTTTTGCTGCTGCGTGATCTTTAGCCGCTTTCTTGGTGGGCTTTCTAAAGGGGTCTGCGGTTCATCGGTGTGGAACGCGTCAGGATCTGGACTCTTCCGTTTTCCTAAGAACGAAGCCATGTTTCGGCGCGATAAAGGGTGATAGCGATTTGAAAATGAAATTCGTATAAATTTAGATCCGTAAATGCGCGATTGTATTCTAAAAGTAAGGTGCTGTAAGCAGTAAATTGGATGAGTTGCTTTGGTATTTGATCTTTCCATCTGAGCGGACCGGCGGTTTGGAGGTGTAAACAATGCCAAGCCACTAGCGGTGTCGGGCCTCCATAGCTCTGAGGCTAAGCCTATTAAGGCATAGCGCCACTGACTGTGCCATCAAGCGGCAGCTGTGAATCGGGAGGCTCCCAGCAGCAGACAAACAGCTCTCTCACCGTTACTCTTCAGCAGATCATATCAAACGGCCTTTTCAAAAATCCAGTCTCTTTTACTACTTTAGAATTGGTGCTTCCAGGTCTTTTCTACCCAGTCTTTTCTTTCTGCTTCACAACTACACCATACCGCCGCCAAGATGTCGCTCGAGGCGACAATGATCATGTACGTTGGGGGTCATGGATTCTGTACACCGAAGCTAATAGGATGTGATATAGTATAGACAACAGCGAGAGCAGTCGAAATGGGGATTATTTGTAGGTAAAAGAGAGATTGAAGGTGGGATTGAACGGCTAATACGGTATTTAGGCCAACACGCTTCGAAGCTCAAGCTGATGCCATCAACCTTGTTCACTCCGCAAAGACGCAAGCAAACCCTGAATCTTCAGTTGGACTAATGAGCATGGGAGGAAATGGGCCGGAAGTGCTTGTCACTTTCACCGCAGATATTGGCAAGATCTTAGACGGTCTTCATCGAACGAAGATTCGAGGAGAAGCACACCTTTCTTCGAGTATCCAGGTAGCACATGTGAGTATATGGCTACCATTGCTTTCACTCAGTACATCATCCTGACGAGTTCTATTCTCTTATAGTTGGCCTTGAAACACCGAAAAGAAAAGATGCAACGCCAACGCATAATCGTATTCACATGCTCGCCCATAACGGAAGATGAGAAAACCCTCGTTAAACTTGCGAAAAAGATGAAGAAGAATAATGTAAACGTTGATTTTGTTGCGTTCGGCGATCTTGACCCAGACACCGTCAAAAAGCTCGAAGCTTTCCATGCCAATATCAACAGCGGAAGCAGTTCGCATCTCGAAATAATACACCCGGGCCCAAATCTTCTCAGCGATTCTCTAGTGGCGACTCCCATTATCGGAGGGGAGGGTGTGGGTGGTCGTGAGGGAGAAGAAGGCGCTGGAAACTTTGAATTCGGTATCGATCCCTCTGCCGACCCTGAGCTCGCTTTTGCGCTTCGAATGTCTCTTGAGGAGGAGAAAGCGCGGCAGGAGAAGGAAAAGCAAGAGCAGGAGAAAGGAGAAGGAAAAGACAAAGAATCATTGGAGAATATTCCAGAGGAATCTCAACCTCTGCTTGATCAGAGCGGCGGACCTAGTGGGAGCAGCCAGCAGCGGCATGGTGATCGTAAGGATCATGGGGATGGCGGAGACAAGATGGATACCTCGTAATGAAATGTATTGGCAGATCCTTGTTTATATCTATGGACACGCAGAGCATTTCCACGGCGTGTGGTGTAACTTAGGTCCTGAGCAAAACCATCACACAACATATCAGTCATCTAGGACATGTTTTTATACTAGCCTCAAAGGGGATGCTATAATTTTGAAACTCGCCGCTTGTATTCTTCTAGCTGCATGGTCTCTGCTACATAAAGTCGCCTATCATCGACTTCTTAGCCATGTCCCCAGGTTCCGATCGAACGCTTCACATCTCACAGGCATTTCTAGTTGGTAGAAAGGATTCTTCATGACATAGTCGGAATATAACTCGTAGACCTTGCGCATCAGGGTCTCCACATTAGCCATCACAGGATCGGTGAACAATAGGAACTTCGTGCCTGTGATGGTTTGATAGCAAGTTAAACGAAACCGTTCCGTTTCGAGGACTTCAAGGCCGGATTTCGGGAGGCCTGGGTTGGGAAGGGTTGACTGGGTGGCTCCGGATGTTCCGGCAGAGGTTGATGATGACGCGGTGGGAATGCGCGGTGTGAGAGAGCGAGTGATGGCATGGACACTACGATATAAGAGCATTGTTAGTTGGTATGATCCCCCCTGTACTGTTTGAGCGCGGGGAGGGCGGTTACCCGTGAAAGGTGCCGGCTAACACCAGGTAGTCATTTGTGGAGAGTTTCTGGAGCCCGGCTTGGAACTCCCGCTGGTATATGAGGCCTCCGGCTTTATTGATAATGACAAGCGAGTAGACAACCCTGAATTTATCGATGATGGTCAGTCTTACAAACTGGAATGCGAATGGAGACTTCGACGTACATTGCGAGGAGAGTCAGGGCATAGTTGGAGGCGGCCCTTTTCAAACCACAGATCAATTGGGTGTTCTTGAATTGGCCGTAGCTTACGTTTGCGGCTTCATACCAGTACTGAAAAGAGGCTCCTCAAGAAATCCGCAATAATAAAGTCATACTGGCTGCGTTTGGCCTGCTCCCAGGTTGCTGTGTTCAGATATTCCGATTTCTACGTCTGCGGAGTCCCTACCACCCTTCTAAAATATACAGCCTAAGGGTGGTGCCAAGCATTGATAGAGGCTTCCACGAATCATAACAAGATAATCAGCTGACTAATTTGAGAATCTCATGCGAATTGGCGACCTCCATGCTAGTAGAATGCAGCTCTTGCTGCCAGTCCACGATTTCTACACAGAATTTGTTACAGCATTTGCGGCCGAACGAGGTCTTTAGTGGCTGCCCGTCTGCCATCTGCCTCTGTTTCTGTAAATTTGTAGAAGAGACTACGGAGTAGACGCCTCAGATCCCGTACGGAAGACTGACTGCCTCCATGCGCACTCATCTGTCGGCCGTCGTTCTCAGCTAAACCCCTTGCTTCTGCTCCATCCGTCTTCGTGCATCTCGTTTCGAACACTGCCCGGCCAGGTTTCGTATTCTCTAGGCAGCAGCCGAGACATGCATCCTTCCTGGCCTTGTGATATTGTGGTTTTGATGGCCAAAAGCGTTCTCCGCCGGCGACAGGTGCTTATTATTCGGCCCAGGCTGCAGGCTTGGGAGAGCCTTATCACCCTGCCATTCCGCGCCGGGCCTAGTGAGTGCTTGGCTAGCGAGCCTGGCAGCGGGCTTCACTTATGGGAAACATCCATCTCTCCATATTCCCTTCTTATTCGTAACGGCTCTGGGGCCATGGAGCGAGAGATTACTGTCATAAGCTGCTGATCGATAAGCCTGGTTCTATTCACTGGGCTTTTTCTCTGCCAGAATCCAGACTCTTTAAGGTTAGCTTTGTGTCTCGCCATTGAATTTCATTTTGACATTTTGGTTTCGGACGCACGCGCGCGTTTAGTTATTAAACATCCAGCAGTTGTTTGGGGCGGAAATGTTCTGTTGCAAGAAACCTTTATCGTGAGAAACTTCAATGTCGACCCGGAGACTCTGAAGCAAAACGGCTGTTTCTGCGCCTCTCTGCCTAGTTAGACTCTCCCCACTTTCAGCCTGCATCGCGCATAACTGCCTGCTCACCTTCTAAGCCGGCATTACTTGATCCCCTCGCTGGATGCCTAAAGCTCTGCCCCTCCTATGCGGCAACTGCCATTTCTCTCCCACGATTTCCACCGTTGATTTCCAGCTTTGAAGAATGCTTCTTTGCTGTCTCACTGAGCGGCGTTGAATTTTCCCTGTCATCCCAGCATCTGGGGTTGCACAGCTTCTAGTCATCCTCACATTACAAGAGTCCAAAACCACCTATTTTTGAGAGATTCACTGGCCCAAGCTATGGCTAATCAAGCGATCCTACGAATTGGTCGGGTAATATTGCTTCCTGCGCACCTTGGAGCTTGAGCTCTAGCGTCTCTTGGACTTGCCGAGTTAACTGATGGTGTAGGAGATCAGCCAACTGCAGCAAGGAACGGATTTATGTAAGTTGTCTGGTGTTGTCTGTGTGTTTCCGACAGAAATAACCTGACCATGGCATGCAGCATTGGCCGTGGCATGTCAGGAAGTCGATATTCGTAATGTCAAAGCAATGATAATGGGTCCCGCGGGGACTCCTTATGAATTTGGGTTTTTTGAGGTATTACAACGCGCTTTGGCTGCTTAATCGAGCAAATGCTAATATCTGAGCGCAGTTCTCGGTCAAATTCCCTAAAGGTGCACACGGCCATGAATTGACTTTCTCGCCTCACTTTCATTGACTATGAACCTAGAGTATCCCGCCGTTCCGCCAAAAGTCGAATGCATTACTACCAATGGAGGTAGATGCAGATTCAACCCCAACATCTATTCTTGTGGCAAAGTGTGCTTGTGAGTCTCGGGTTTGATCTGCCCTTCGGCTCGGAGATACTGACGCAAGTTTCACTAGGTCTATTCTTGGGTATTAAGCCTCATTACTCTGGGCATACCTGCCATGGTATGGTTCATGCTAACCCGATATCTTAGTACCTGGCGAGGCGAAAGTGGAGAACAGTGGTCGTCGGCCCAGGGATTAGAATCCATTTTGATCTCCATCCAGAGCCTAATGTCGGCCAATCCGTATGAAAATGAGCCTGGCTATGAAGACGCCAAAGGCGAGTCAGACATAAAGGCCATGGCTAAATATGTAGAAAAGGTACATCTCCTTCATACACGTTCCGGAAATGCATCTACAGTGGCTGATATCTATTAGATTTATCACGAATCACTGCGTATCTCCGTGATCCAGCGCCTTGAGCTCTCGCTTGGGATCCAGCCAGATGGAACTGTTATTCCTCCAGGTAAATTACCGGAGGATGAAGAAGACGAAGACGAAGACGACGAAAACCCGCCTTTTGAACCGTTCCATGATCTTTGCAAAAGACGTTTGCTATGGTACTTTGATTCTTACATGAAAATTATCAAAGAACAAGAAGGCAAGAATGCGCCTAATACCCGTTTTGAGAAGATGCCATTTGAAGGAGGTGGTAACTCCATGGATGGCCGCTTCAACTACGCTGATTTAAAAAAGCGCTTGATCCGCGTGAAAGAAGTCATTATGCAAGAGACCGAGAGCTGGGCTACTGAGGGCCAGAAGTCAACTACTAACGATACCCGACTCTCGGTCAGTCTCCAGCGACAATATGAACAGATCGTTGAGAACCTCAAAGAAAAGAGGACCTTCACCGTTGATCTCAGCCTCGAGGATGGCAATCCATTTGTTTGGCATCTTACATATTTTGGCCGGCCAATGAGCTATTTAGACGGAGGAGTTTTCCGCATTAAAATCTGCCTTAGCCCGCATTTTCCCGTCGAACAGCCACGTGTTTTTGTCCTCACGCCACTCTTTCACCACCGGGTTTCTAAAGATGGAATGGTCTGCTACTTCTGCAAAAAGACCGAGGATATGATGTCGCATGTGGAAGCCATTGTTGCTGCCTTGGAAGACGAGGTGCCACGGTATGATCCACGGGCAACGGTCAACCCTGAAGCTTCAGAACTGCTATGGGGTTCTGCAGAACAGAAAAAACAATACAATCGTCAACTACGACGTTCTGCTCAGCGCAGCACAGAGTAAGTCGGCACTAGGCGAAATTCGAATAAAACCAACGTATTCTCCTGAAAATGGAGAAGCACTAACTCGATGAATCAACAGGGAATAATCGCATTTCGACTTTCGCAACAATACCTTCACCCTTAATGAATCATGAGCTTTCTTTTCCCCCTAGCATTCTGTGATTCTGGATCTTCCAATCTTGACATTCCATATAAAACGCGTTCTATGCATCTCTTTCTTGATATTTAGCCAACATCGCTTCTAATCAGGGGGCCGGGACAACTACATGGCGAGGGTGAATTTGTTTCTTTCTAGATTTCAAGTTTTAACACAAGCGTCCGCGCTTCATGGCATTCTCTAGCTTTGTTACTATCCAGCAATCAGTCACACTCTTTCAATCCCATACTTCTTCCATAGTGAGGTGCTTAGTCTTAGCATGGCGCGATGTCTTTCATACTGGTACTGGATATTCGAATACCCCCATTGCTATATCTTTACGCAACTATACTTGCCAACGGTCGTCAGAACCTGTTTCCTACACTCTCCTTAGTCTTGGACCCCATAACCATCATCTCTTGGAAAAACCATTCTCTTAAATAGTTGCCAGCGTATGTTACTAGATTTGGCTCGAGATTGAGATCGTTTTAGGAACAATAGATGTACATACATTGATCCTTATATTTAGTTTGAGCCAGTGGTAGGCCAATGAGAATAAGCACTGATTATAGATGTTCTAAATAATCTTGAGACTCTACAACCCACACATGGACAAAACAATAGCATCGGTTCCCTCTTCTTGATTCACATCACCAAGATATCCTACCCAGCCCTGCCCGACTTTAGCCCACGCCGCTGGAGTTTGGGAATTGGAGACTGGGGAAGGGGGAAAGACGGATCTTTCAACTACACTATCTGCAGTGGGCAAATAAATTGCATTCGCTAGATCCACATTCTTGAGGTTAAGAGCTTTTTGGCTGTATTCTTTCAACAAAGCTCTACTGGAGGGCAAGGCTGCAGAAGCATCTCTGTTCAAACGCAGCGTTGTTCGATGGTAGTCGCCAGATTCCCAGGGCAATCCGAAGTTGTCCTTGAAAAATGCCCCCATGTTCATTGGCTTGACGAAACCGCTGAAAATACCACCGAAGATCACCTTGCCACCACCAGAGGCATATTCATAGACCTTCTTCACAGTGGCATGGTGTTTTTTCTCGGTGATACCGGCATCCGAGATGAATATCGCGTCAGGTGTGTTGTTCTTCAAGAATTCCAGGGCAGTATCAGAGGTGCTTGCACGAACAAGCCGAGCGCCATCTGAGAGGGCGCATAGCAGTTTGTTGTACATCTCGTCGAACCAAGTTGGTTTATCGAGTGAAAGCAGCAGGATACATGGCCGAGCCTCTGCGGAGTTTGCTTGGTGAGGAGACATCCTGCATGTTGCATAAAGATGAATTGATGAGTAGGGGGCCATAATGGTCTGAGGATACCAGTCTGGTATCGCATGACTTACGTGACTGAAGCCGGGTTTAAGAAGATCTTCAGGGTAAAATGGTAATTCTCAATGTGATCTATAATCTATGGAGTTAATGGAGAACTTCGCATGGGCGACAATTCCGCATACCTACCCTCTTGTTAAAGACTTCGAGTAAAAAGGAGAAAAACTTGATTGATATGGTAAAGTATCAGTATAATTTGTAGCTTGATGACCGTTACAGAGATTTCACCCACTGGAAATATTCTTCAATGGCCGTAATCTGCGGGAGCCGTTGAGGAAGTGAAGTCCTCGAGGTCCCCAGTCGAGCTCATCGGAAAATTGACTTTTGGCGAAAACCTTCGGCTGCAACCCGATTCAGGAGCTTCAGATGCAGGACGAGTGACCGACAAGCGAAGTTGACGTTTTGTTATGACCTGAACGTGTCTTATTGAATAAGTTCATTAGCTATAAGAGAGCAGATATTTTAGAAAGCTACTCAGAATCGACTCCCGCAGTTTCAAAGAAAGCAACAGCTCCCCTGAGAACTTCCGAGCTCCTGCGACCGATGGCATCTGCACCGCCCATGGAGCTCGGCTCCGTCCTCGTTGTTGGAGGCTGTGGATTCCTGGGTACCCATATAGTCGACCACCTCCTGAATTTTCCATCAGAAAACTCAAGCGACAGGACTCGAGTTCTTGATGCCAACGGGAAGCCCGACGAGCGATTCTCGTATCCCAACCTCCGCGGCCGATATCCAATTTACAAAAACACAAAAGTCGCTGTAGCAGATCTGCGAACGACGAATAATCGACTACCGGGCGCCGATTACTACGACGCGGATATTCTCTCGAGCGAATCGTTGCTACAAGTGTTCCGCAAGGTTAAGCCCGATGTGGTGATTGATACAGTCTCGTTGATGCTGGATGACAATCAAAAGTTAACATATGATGTGAATGTCAATGGAACAAAGAACCTTTTGGAGGTCGCTGGGGGCCTCAAGGGAGACTGGGGTGGTAAATGCCGGGCGTTCGTGTACACCAGCTCTGCGTCCGTGGTGCACGACACGACAAGCGATTTGATAAACGTGGATGAGCAGTGGCCTAAGATCACAGGCAAGCTACAGAAAGAGTATTATACGGAAACAAAGGTAAGATCAAGCTATGGATGTTTCTGCCTTCCATTCGGCTAAAGTGATCGTTTAGGCAATTGCAGAAGATATCGTATTAGATTTTAACGGAAAGTCACCCTCCGGCATGCTTACAGTCGCGATTCGTCCGGCGGGTATATATGGTGAACGTGATACTACACTCACGTTCAAGATGGTCGAGCATGCTGCAAAGTCGTCGCAACGAATTCTCAATTTCCAGCTTGGAGATAATAATAACCTCTTTGACTTCACTTATGTCGGTAACATTGCGTACGCACACATGCTTGCTGCCGAGCTTCTCCTTGCGACGAAGAGCCGGTTAGACAAAGGGCTGGCAGCTCCGCTTGATTACGAAGCGGTAGCCGGCGAGGCTTTCAACATCACAAATGACAGCCCGGTTTACTTCTGGGACATGGCTCGGGCTATTTGGGCTCTCATGGACCGTTATGTGGAACCACATCAGGTGTTTGAACTGTCAGAGAGCACATTGACGGTAGTGGGCGGTTTACTGGAGGCCGTCTTTAGTTTGTTTGGAAAGCGCCCGCGGTTAACCAGGAGAGAGGTCCGATATTCTTGCATGACAAGATACTATTCTTGCAGGAAGGCAAAGCTGCGGCTCGGCTATGAGCCCGTTGTCCCTCTTGATGAAGGTGTCGCGCGATCGGTGGCATATGTGCTGGAGAAGGATCAAAATTTGCGGGAGAAGAAGCAACTCTAGAGGGTTTACTTATGTCTTTGAGTAAGAAGGGCAATCATCTATGTACAGTCTAACAATTTTCACCTAAAGTTCCCAAGTTTTAGCAGAAGCCATAACTTTTCAAAATTCCAAGAGACATATCTGGTCACTTATCTGCTTTCAAGTGATGGCACTGCAATATCCTGATGTATCAAAGTTTCGGACGTCGGATTATCGATTGACCGCCGGACAAAAGTGGGCCCGAGTGGACGCGATCACCGCCTAGCGCCTTGGCAGTATTCAGCCGCGATTCATTGGCCGGCAGGATAACCCTATTAGTCAGAGTCTGACTCGGCGCGTCACTGCAAATCATGACCAGCAGCCCAGCCGTCAAACCACATCTCCCAGACGGCCTCGACGAACGAAAAAAGGAATGCCATCCCTGTGCACGTAGCGAGTCGCTGAGCATCGTGAACGTGGTCTGCGTCCTCCGAAACGGTTGTCGGCACACCTTGATTTACGGCTTATCCGGGCCGGACTTCTTATTTGAGTCAAGACTAGATTGAGTCATCACCGACTGCTCCAGGAGTCGTTCAAATCGCATATCCTTTCTTTGTCGTGTCGAACAAGCCTTGTTTAAAATGAAGTATGCCCCGATTCAGCATAAAAGCAGGGATTGTTGTGTAAGAGCTTGTGCTGTTATTTTGATATCATGGAACTTATGATCCGGGTCAACCATGAAGTCAGTTGTCAGCGATTGGGACGGAGTTCCGGTCGAGCCCCTCTTGGAAACGGCTCGTCACGTAATGGATAGAATACAGACCGCCCACGCTAACGCTGCCCGTTGAGCCTAAATGGCCGCTGCTGATTCGTGGGCCATGCATGATAGATTACGGCTGATCCGTTCTGCCGCTTTCCAAAATTACCGAGCGAGCACGCGGACAAAGTGAGGTTGGTGGTCGCCAATTATCAAGCCGTTTCCTCATACAACTCTGAATGCCTGCATTTTGCTCTCTTTTCAACAGCTATTATCTTTTTTTAAAAATTCATCTTGTGAGGCTAGGCACTTTGTCTCTGCAACTTGGTATTGTCTTTTCCTTGTCCAGCAATCTACCAGTTTCCGTGATTCCGAAATTGTCTTTATATTGGCCATTGTCACGCTCAAGCACGGTTGGTTGGTCGCCCCAAACCCTTGATCCCAAATTGAGGCAATGAAGAAAGAAGTATTTTCCATCGTCCTCCAAGCTGTTCCATGGAAGAGAATGTGGAATTTCTCCTTCTTGGCTCCTTTATTTCCTCTGGCGAATTGTTTTGCTTCCTGGCGCTAATCGCTCTGTCACAGAATCGGAGTTCTCTCCTCCGCGTCCCTCTCCGACACAGTATTATCCATTTGACCCAGATTACAGAGTCATGGACACTTGATGTTGAGTGACCAACTCACTTTGCTCGTTCGAGCACCGCTCTGCCTGGCAGACGGCTTCTGTCAACCTCTCGAATCCTAGCTTCCAAGTCGCGTCACGCTCTGAAGTCGGCTATTTGATGCTTCAACCATTGTCCTTCCCGCCCTACAAATTCATGTCTGGTCTAGCATTTGGAGGTGCCCACTATGGCCGACGATAGCTCTGACGGCTCGCGGCGGTTCCTTGAGCCTCCTACCATTACGGCTCTCAAACAGGAAGCACGCGATGCTTCAAATACCGGCCCGCTCCCCATGATCCGGTCTTTGAGTGAGGATATCAGGGAGGAACGTAAGGATTTGAAAGAAGCTGCTGAACAAACCCTCAATATCATACTCGACCTGACGCTTGATGGCCGCGTTAATTGGGTTAGTCCCTCATGGCCTGAGGTCGTTGGGACGCCTATCGCCGAAGTGGAAGGCAAACTTATTCGTGAAATTATCCTCGATAACAAGTCCGCCTTTGAAGATGCCGTTGATTCAATGAAAAAGGATGATTCAAGAAGCCAGATAGTGCGATTTGCCGTCAAAACAGGTCCCTCTTCCATATTTCGACGCGAACGAAGGGAAGAACCCGCTGCTGCTGATGAATCTGGAGAATCGAACCAAGAAGCACAGGAAGAAGGAAATGAGGATGACGTCCTCAACTTAGAGGGACAAGGTATCATGGTATATGATACACCTGCCAGTGGAGACGGCCATGTGAGAATCCTGTCTAACCTCTAGCTGTTGTGTCTCGCGCTAATTTCCCTCTGTTTGTAGACGATGTGGATGTTGCGACCATCAAGCGAACGACGTGAAGTTACTATCGGCTTACCACCACTTGTCGTTGAATCTCTCGGCGTTGGCGCTGAGGTCTTAGCCAACTATCTTACAGAACTTGCCGAAGCGGGTATCAGCGACCCTGCAAGCCACCCTCCGCCGACACCAGTTTTATGTCGGATTTGTGACAGACAGATAACTCCATGGTGGTTTGAGAAGCACTCCGATCTATGTCTTCAGGAGCATCGATCAGAGATGGATGTCCAGCTGGCTCAGGACAATCTAAATGAACATCGCCATTCCATCGTCAAAGTACTGGATGCTCTTGAGGCTCGAAAATCAAGACTTGGGCCGGATACCACCGGTCCACAGGCCGAATATAAAGGCCTGCCAATCGGCCCCAGTCCATCGTCTTCCGGGCTCGTTTCAGGCTCTTCATCCTCTTCAGGAACGCCCCCTCGTTCTCGCGACCCATCGACTTCTGGTTTGGGTCATTCCCGAACCCGCTCCTCTTTCGCTATTCGCAGACCGCTAGCCAGAATAGTTGAACTAGTTCTCGATCTCTGCGATACTGCCTTGGAAATCAGCACTCCTGCATTGAAGGAGTCAAGAACCGACTTCAGCGATGAAGTTCGAACACAGTCGCCACAGTCAGAATCTCGAATATCCCAAGTTATGCAGTGGCAATCTCCGAGCAGCAATACCCTTGAACAAGAACAAGGCCTGGCCGCTTTGTCCGCCGATACTGAACAACTTGCTCGGGCCAAAGTGGAAGCCGTTTTTCGTCACCGAAGAATCGTCGAATACGCAGAACGTATTCGTATTGAGTTTGCAGTTCTAATAGAAGAATGCATCGCTACTGCGATGGAGAAAGCCGAGCGCGTGGCCGCAGGCAATCTCGATGAATCCAGCAGCGCGAGCTCTACGGAGGAGGAGAAAGAGGCTGATGTTTTGGAGGCGTCTCCTGCGGCACCGTCGCAGGAGTCGTTACCTACGACATCGTCTTCTATTGCGATTCCTTCATCCGACGGTACTATGGAGCGGCCGATACGGCCCCAATTATCTCGTGGCTCATCTGTAGCCATCTCCACCCGCTCTAGCAGCCCACTGGAATGCCCAACACCTCGGTCCCACAAGAGTGTAGGCATCTTGGGGCAGTCAGTACTTGCGAAACGTGGCTCGCTCCTTGCCGAGACTGATGCGGCGGCAGAGAGTGACAGCAGTATGATCTCATCGGTATTATCAAATGAGCGTTTGACAGAGTCGCCATCCTCCGAGCGAGGTTTGAGTAGAGCCACGAGCTCTAGGGAAAACAAGCGACGGAGCCTTATTCTACCTGGTCTATCAAATTCTCCTCGGAGGGAATCCCCCGCTAGAAACCCTCCAGCGTCACCTCTACGACTCGGCAAACCGCGACTGTCTATGGGAGGCGAAATTGTGCAGTCGCCGGCGACATCGCCAATCCTTACGTCAATGGAACTTGGTCCTCATAATTCTTCATTCTACATGCCTCCAAATCGCCATCATCATCGAAGACAGTCGTCTACAAACTCTCCAGAATTAGGAAAGGGGCCGGTGTCGCCTCATCTCAGTTCCGTTAGTCAGCCTCCACCACGTGCTGTAACGCCTTCTATCAAAGACTTCGAAATCATCAAGCCGATTAGCAAAGGTGCCTTCGGTAGTGTCTATCTGTCTAAGAAAAAGACAACCCAAGAGTATTTCGCGATCAAAGTCCTGAAGAAAGCGGACATGGTTGCTAAGAATCAAGTCACAAATGTCAAGGCCGAGAGAGCAATCATGATGTGGCAAGGGGAGAGCGATTTTGTCGCAAAGCTTTACTGGACTTTTGCTAGCAAGGATTATCTATACCTCGTGATGGAGTACCTTAACGGAGGAGATTGTGCAACCCTGGTCAAGCAATTGGAAGGCCTACCAGAGGAATGGGCTATGAGATACACCGCCGAAGTCATCCTTGGAGTTGAACATCTTCATAGCCGGGGAATAGTTCATCGAGACCTTAAACCGGATAATCTTCTAATCGATGCTCGTGGACATCTAAAACTCACTGATTTTGGACTGTCACGAATGGGACTGGTTGGTCGTCAAAAGCGAATTCAGAAAAATCCCAACGAATCAGTACCGGATTTGCTCAAACAAGGGCCTTTTACAAGGACAACTTCTATGGGATCCTCGCGTTCAGCATCCTTTGATTTCCCAGGGTCACAGTCTCCTAATACAACTCCCTTGATCCATCCTGAGATGTCTGGTCCCGGTCAACCGTCTTACTTTAGTCTCACTAAGGACCAAAGCATTAGCCGTGAGACGTCAAGACGAGCGTCTGGATATCGAAGCGACAGTGGGGGCAGTGACACCTTATCTGCTCATTTTAAGAGTCTTAACATGTTTGATACCGGTGATACACCTTATTCTTTACATTACACGCCCCATCCACAACAAGGCGTGTCGATTGAAGAAGAATCCCAAAGTGAAGCGAGTGATTCCCCACAACTTTTCCCGACCCATCCATCAACTAATTACCAGCCGTCGTTCCCTATCTCACAGGGCAGTACCCAGCAATCACAAATACCTCCGGCTATGGCACTGTTTAACCCAGATGATCAGAACCATGGTTTCGTTGGGACACCAGACTACTTGGCTCCAGAAACTATACAAGGAGTTTGTCAAGACGAGATGTGTGACTGGTGGTCGCTCGGGTGTATACTCTTTGAATTTATCCATGGATATCCGCCCTTCAATGCCCCGACTACCGATGAAGTGTTCCAAAACATTCTTAGCAGGAAGATTAATTGGCCTGATAATTTTGAGGAATACTCATCCGAAGAATGCCGAGATCTAATGAACAAACTCATGACACTTGACCCTGAGGAACGGTTAGGGTCAAATTCTGCTGAAAAATTTTCGAATGGCGGCGCAGAGATTCGGGCACATTCGTGGTTCGCCGACTTGAACTGGGATACGCTGTTAGAAGACGATGGGTCCTTCGTGCCAACCGTTATGCACCCCGAAGATACTGAATATTTCGATCTTCGTGGAGCTACCATGCAGGGTTTCATGGAGGAAGCCGATGACCAATTGTCGTCTCCACCAACTAGTTCAGGACCGTATCCCGACCGACCTCATGATGCACTATTTAAGGCAAAATCACAAGTGAGCTCATTAAAACGTGGGCTAATACCACTTCATATCCCGCCGCACATCCGCGATGCGCGTTCTAGAAGACTAAGCGAGCCCGTTCTTGCAGATGATTTCGGAAACTTCAGCTTCAAAAATCTTCCCGTTCTGGAGAAAGCCAATAAAGATGTGATACAGAAAATGAGGCAAGAAGCTATGCAGGCCCAACAACGATCAGTACCTTCGGCCACCACAACGCCTTCAACAGCTTCCGCACCGTCTTTGGAAGGTAGTCCAATGATAGCCGGCCCTTTGAAGCGTACGATGTCTCAGAATAAAGCAATCAACAGACCATCTTCTCCATCAAGTGTGAGCCAGACAAATTCTTCTCCAAGTCGCCCGTCTCAACCTTCCTCTCCGTTACTGGTACAATTCAGTACCGGAAATCACCATCATCATCCTCATCATCATGAGAGACGCAAGACTTCCGGCTCGTCATCGACATTCTCCCAACAATCCTTCCCGCCGTCGCTGCAGACTGGATCATACGAACAACCGCGTATGCCAACTGCTTTAAAACCGGCGGCATCGACTGCCTCGTCTCCGGTCAAAAATCCCAAGGTTCCATCACCTGATAAGTTTGCGAGCCTTCACCGTCAAAGTAGTGCGCCAGCGCGACAGAGATCACATACTCTTGGCTCCCAAGACAGCGAGGCGCCATTACCTAGAGAACATTTTGTTCCCGGACATCACAAACGGAGAAGTCAATTGTTTGATGTGTCACCATCGTCTTCAGATAATGAAGATCCACGCGCAAAAGCGCTCCTGAAGGTTCAGCGGCGGAGACAGAGTTCCCGAAGGCTGTCCCAGATAAACTTTGCGGAGGGCCCATTTTTCCGTCCGCTTGATGTACTCATTTGTGAAGACCACCCTGTCTCAAGGCTCGTTATGGAACGATTGTTTGAAAAGTTACGCTGCAGGACGATCACTGCGGTTAATGGGACAGAGGCTATGCGCTTTGCTCTGAGTGAAGTACAGTTCGATATCATCATGACGGAATTCAAACTTCCCAAAATCAGTGGAGCTGATTTGGCCCGCATGGTTCGCGATACTCGCAGCACAAACACCAACACACCGATAATCGCTGTTACTGGATATCTTAAGGACTTTCCTGAGACCCATCATTTCGATGCCTTGGTTGAAAAACCTCCCACCCTGGAGAAATTAATTGATGTGTTGTCTAAATTTTGCCAGTGGAAACCACCACCAAGTGATGAAGTGGCCCAACATCTTCAAATACCCAACGCTGCCGCCCTCCGAAGTGTTCCACTTCGATTCGAAGACAGCCCTAGCTCTGTTTCCTCGGGATTCGCAGCGCTTCCGGTCAGCTCATATCGAGGTTCTAGCCGTGAAGAGTCTCTCGGCAGCAGTTATTTCGGTGACATGGATGTCTCGAAGTCGGATGATACTCCTTGTCCTCTGGTTCGTCAGAATACCGATGAATGGAGTGGCAGCCATGCCGGAGGCCTAGGGATCAGCGAAGAATTCCCCGCCATCACGAGGCCTAGTTTTGGAGAGGCCAGGAGTCCACCGATTCCAAGTCTGCAAAAGACATTTTCAGCCCCTGATCCGTATCTAGGTGGCTCAAGGACTCTTCGTAACCCTAGATCTGTCGAATGCGTAAGATCTAAGCGCGAGTCAATGGAAGCCAAGCGTTACGAAGGCGCCGAGTCTGGTGACGATGAAGACGAAGAGCTGGGCAATGTGCATACACGAAGTAACCGTTGCTTACAAAATACTGTGGGTGGAAAGCAAAGACGATCAGGGTCAAAACTTGGCACCGAAATGATGAGGACGAACAGCCGCGGAAGTGTTGTGAGCGCTGGTGAGGACATCTCCAAGGAGAGAGAGCCAGAGGCTTTGGAATCGCTGGTTAGTAGCAAACTGACCCCTAGTGCTTTGTCTCCAACATTGGATTCCGGTATAGACCAGCTTCATATTGGCGAAGAAGTCTTGGAGGCGTTGCCTGAAATTCCGGAAAAGGAAGAATCATGTACACCCTCGACTGTTGCAGTCGATGAACCAACGTACAATGAACATCAAGCTCAACAAGTGGTGCAGCAGCATCTCGAAACCGATAACTCTCCGAATGTCCCTAGCATGCCAACTTGTTCGCCTTCAAGTGATCCTTCACTTCAAATGTCCTCAAGGTCAGTAGAGCCTAAGGCGGTGCCACAAAATGTGACTCCTCCAGGTACTGCATGCGGGCCTACAGCTGTTACTCCAGAGACTCATAGACCAAACAAACTCGAGGATACTGAAACGACTCCCAAAGCTAGTTGCAAAAACGAGACTTCGCCAATGGAAAGTGAAGAAACGTGCGATGAGCCTACTTCGCATGGCGCTCATCGGCACAAGGCACATCATACTATCGAGCGGGTAGTAGGGTGGATGCGGCGAGAAGGCCATTAGCCCATGTCATCTGCATTCGTCTGTCGCTGAACAGACTGCCAACTTACATTCATTCTCAATTGCCTTTCATTATACAGTTCATTCATTCATTACAAATGGCTGCCAATTAAGGCCTCAGAAGTCATGTGGCATTCCACTCTGAACCCAAGCTTTCCCACTTATTCTATTTAGTCTACTCTCTTCCTCTGACATCTCCTTTCTGGTCCTCTTCTTCCTATGTATAAGTCATACCATTGTTTTACCCTCATTACTGGTTTCTATTTCATCAGCTCTACTAGCAAGGAGTTCAGCGCTTTGGACCACGTGTATTCATATTTCCTTGTCCCTTGTCAAGCTTGTCTATTCTGTGCTCCCCGCCGATGCTACCATTGTACTGTACATACATACATACAACACCAAAATCTGTTACTACATATATTCTGCATTAGGTTGCAAGATGACTTGATGTGGTTGCAGGGCAGAAGGTTGGTTGTGCTTGGTTTCAATCCACTGGGAAAATCGGTGTTTATAACTATTGGTGCATATGTGCAGGGACTTTGATCTGACTTTGAGTGAACCATTTTCCCTTTTTCTCGCCTGTTGTGGCTATTTCGTTTCATCGCTGGGAATCTTTTGTGACATCTCCTGGGATTTTTGTCCCTTTGCTACTTTATTGATATTAATGATATTATGAAATGAAATGATGATCAAATAAAACCTGTACCAATTCTTTTCTGTAGAAAATACTTTAAGACTACTCAGCCAATGGGGGCCGTTATGGGAGCTAAACAGTATAGCAATTGTTGAAAAAGGATACGAAACCATTCAATGGTGGTGTCACTGGTGTTGTAGCAGTACAGTCCAAATGACAGTTCGAAATGCAGGACTGCAGGACTGCGAGCTACCTAAGGGGGTTTTTTTTATTTTCTTTTGGGACAGAATGAAACAAGGGCCAATTGGAATGACATTTTTCATCAAATTAAGAACAGATAAGTAGGTATGTCATAGTACTGTCATCATTCTTCATCCTCGTCATCCTTCTCGCCTTCATTGTCCGCTTTTTCGCCAGCATCGTCTTCCTCCTCAAAAGTATGGACAGGAACTCCGTACAGGCGAATGACAGGCTTGTTCGGGTCCTTAACCAAGACGTACTTCTTGACCTTCTCGTCATCGCTGCCCTCCTCATCGACACGTCCATCAAAGCTGTTGACCAAATCAATGATCGTTCGCACAATACCCCAACCATTTGCAAGGTTCAAGTTCATCTGCATGGCAAATTCACGAGGCTTATATCCTACGACACCCAAGATCATGTGCGCAGTCGATGAGCGTGGGTTAGCACGGGTTACGAAACCTAGCTTCATGAGGTCGGACTTGGCGAGGATAGACTGGGTAGTCCATCGAGCAAGTTTGAGATTGTTGTTCTTCATTTCTGTCGCGACAACGGCACCACGTTGAGAGTAGAGCTTGGTGCGCCAGTCCAAGGCACCGCCGGCACCTTGAGCCTTATGATCGAATTCGTTCAACGCCTTGAGGGTTACATACTGGTCCCCACCGCTGGCATTTTTCAGAACGGCGTCAACCTCGGTCCGTACAACGATCTGAACAGGCTCTTCGTCCTTTTCGAGGGAGAGGTCGAAACGGCGGTACTTGAAGCCCTTAGAAGCCAAAGGTTCGGTCTCTTCAGAAGGATTGTAGAATGGATTTGGGTGAGAGAAGTCAACCTTGGAGTTCTCGGATTCGACAACGGTCTGAAGGGCAAAGTTATGATTGATAATAGTGGCTTCCAGAGCAAGAGCACCAGGGGTGTTGAGAGTGTCATGCTTGGCGCCGGATTGACTGTCTGGAATTTCCATGGGAGCATCGGCAGCGTTTTCATTGACGGTGACTAAATCGATGGATGCATTATCCCGTTTATCGAAGTAGATCTTGTTTCCGTGTTTCACGATAACAATATCCCAAGAGTAGACACTTCGAGATGCGCACATAAGCATGGAGAGGATGTCGGCCGTAGCGAATACGGTAGCCTCGTCCTTCTCAGAAAGCTCTTGGATAACAGGATCGGCGCTAGTTGAGACATTATAAGCGGCTCGCTCCAAAGGCTGCAATCTGCGCTCGGAATTCTTCACGGGCGGCTTATCGTAAGAGCGATCATAATAGTACAAGAAACCATAGTCATCCAAATCTTCGCCGTCGGGTGTTTCAAGGTTGAGTTTAGAAAGCCTAGAGAAATCAATCTCTTCCAGCATACTCCATTCGGGTCGAATTGTGACGGAGCTATCACGGTTTCTCTGTGGCTTGTCATAGTCCTTCCAGCCAAACCGACGACCACGATTGCCTCGTCCACCTCGCGCATCGTAATATCTATCAGAGCCACCTTGCCCACCACGGCCACCGGCTGTTCTCTGGAAAGCGCCTCCGCGCCCACGCTGAGCGCCGCCTCGTTGGCCACGACCGCGGAAAATTGTGCCTCCACCACGGCCGAAGCCGCGAGTCTTCACAGAAGTTCTCGTATTATCGACGACAGAGAAGGATGATTCGTCCTCGGCAACCTGAACAGCAAACAGACTACTCGTTCCGGCACCATAAACTTGCTGATCTGGTTATGTCCAAGAGCATTAGATACGGGCTTTCTAAATGGACCACATGGGGATAAAGCTGAGATCATTACCTCTGTAATTGCGATTGTATGCCTGACGTCTATCACGGGGATCTTTCGAGTCAGCAGCCCAATCTGCCATACGTCCAAGCTTATCCCCTTTCGAAAATGGTGCGTAGGGCACACCGTCAAGGGTGTTGCCGGTTGGAACAGGAGGGCCCCAAGCGTCCGCTTCCGAAGGTAAAGCGGACAGAATATCCGCCAAATTGATCGGCGCCATTGTGTTATCTCTGATACCGGTCGCTAGCAGAGGGTGTTTGTGCCGGCAAAATGTCTTGACAAGTGAACGGCTACCTCGCTATCGAAAATGATTTTTCGGTTTTTGGATGAAGTTCATGTGGGTTGTAAGTCTTGGCAAGTTGGCACTGTTTGACGAGGCGCGGAGCCGGGATTATGTAATATCGGGTTTCCGTTTTCGGAAGTCATTCCAATACTCCGTACACTGTCAATTTCCGTTGATTTGCTAATAACTGCGGGGTACTTTGCCCACATCCTCCCAGAAGAATAACTCCAACAAATATATACAAAAAAATTGGACGATTAGCCATCCAGTATGGTATCATATAAGAGTATTAGATATGAACAGTTCGCAGTCACGAATACATGGTGTCATCTTGGGCTCCTCTTCCCAGTAGCGGTAGAGTCTCTACCGTCGTCGTCGTCACGGGCTCGACAATTTTAGTGCCCAAGATGCTGTTTAATGAGTCTCTGAACTCGAACTCTTCCAGAACTGCGCCAAATCCATAGCAGCGGACTTTGGCAAGGAGGTCCTCCATAATCCACCGGACATCGTCTCTGGTTAATTGCTGGTAAAATGGGTGATATTTCAGCGCCTGTAAAGCCATGATAGGTGTGATTTCACTATCCGTTACAAGCTGGCGACTGAGGTTGAGCAACGTGTTGAGATTTGGTGGTGGGAGATCGTATGTTTTCACTGGATACTCAACGCCCCTAGGTGCACTCGCAACCTCGGTCGGTGGGGGACAAGTAGCCATCAAAATATGACCGGCGACCACGTCTTGATCCGGATCATCGTGGGCACGTCGGCAAAGCCGCTCTATATGGTCCCTGCATGTTCCCTCAAGCCTATATCATTGTTAGTGGAAGAATGCATCAAATAGATACAGGGTCTTACGCAAGAATGAAATCCACCTGCAGCTGCGGATCTTCGTCAAACACGCCAGGAACGTCGATAATGGGCATGTTCCCATTGCTGGAGACGGTCAAGTCGTTCGACGAATCTAGTTGACCATTGGAGGTGGGATGGTGGGTCTGAGGTCCTCCCTGATACGAATTGGCCGATGATGGATTCTGGAGATCGGGAAACTCAGGCCCCGTGGCGATGGGACTTCTACCAGACGAGATAGTTGTATCGGGTGTAACATAACTCGTACCGGCTGGGTAACTGGCAGACCTTGATTGATTGCTTTCCGGAAAGCTCGCCTGGCTCGATGCTCGGACCATCGATCTACGCTGCTCCAGCTCAGCATCCGGATTGAAGCCATGGGACATCAGTATTTCCCTAAGGGCGCGGTTCTCTTCTTTTTCGGCTTGCAAGTACTGCTGCTGTTGTTCAATTGATCTACTGGCAATCTGCATATCGTTGTGATAGCCTTCTCTGAGCCGGGAGATCTCTACCTCTAGGGCCCGTATGTATTGCTCTTTCCGTTCTCGATGGGTTCTGCGAGGTCGGTTAGGAGGATTTCCGAATTATGTCAAGGTATCTCGACACACCTTTGCGCCTGTCGGTTCAGTTCCTGGCGCCGGGTTTGAGCTGGTTTACTGTCCGGTTTTGGCCCTCGCCGCTTTGGTGGCTGACCATCTGCAAGAATAGGTGAGCACAGGGAAAAACATGCCCGAGCAGAATTACTTACCTCTTGGCTTTTTATGGAGGCCTGCTTTGATAAAAGGCACTGAAGTGAAGGAGAATGAGCCTGGATTTGCCGATTGAAATGCCGATACAACGAAAAAAAGGAAAGAGATGACGCAATATCTTCCATCCAATAAAAGAGCTACCAACCAGGCGCTGAGGAACAGGCCGCTCCAATCAAAAGGGCAATTAATGCGTCGCCGAGCAACTCGGCGAGTATAGTGCTGATGCGAAGGCAAATTTCAAGTGCATTTCATGTTTCAACGGCCAGAACTCTTGTACACCCGAAGACAAAGGAGAAGACGAATCGACTTTGCATTCCAAGGTGAATTGGCAAGGTCATCTCAAGATCTGGCGAACATTCAACGATGGAGCTGATATAGAAGGGCCAACCACTGCGAAATGCCCTTGAAAGAAACGAGATGGCGATCAAACCAGCGGAAAGAACCCAAGAAAGAACAACCAAGAGCATTGTAACCCACCTGATGCAACATTCTGAGTGACCGGGACACTCTGCGGGCCAGGAATGCCCGGAAAGACCCTCGACGACTCCATGTAAAGCCGCACGAAGACCAAGAGCAAAGCGTTTGAGAGGCACTACGGGGCCTCAAGCACAGGGCATCGGCGTGAATAAATGCAGGTAAAGAGTCGTATGATTAGAGGTGCCTTTTGCGCAAAAGGAGCGTCGTATGCACTGGCGGCAAACTGAGTCTGATAACCGAGCCTGCAGACCAGGGATCCGGAAGAAGCGCCTCTTTGAGCACGTCCCTTGAAGAAGGGTAGTAAAAGCCAACGGGTACCGACGTGTTGGACAGGTTGCGAACACGATGATTGAGAGCTCGAGCGCAGATTAATTGTGCTTCCAATGCAGTGGCAATGCCTGTGGCAAGGCTGAGGTCGCTGGCGGTCGTCGAGACTCCGGGGGAAAAGATGCAAGGGGCTTGCTGACAAAGACGCCAGAACCTGGTTCATCCAGCCAAGAAGACATGACTTACACGTGATTGCGGCAGGTGGGTCCACGCGGGGCCCGGCGATTGGTTGGCAGCCCACCCTTATTATGTAATTTACTTCCTGCTTTGGGATAGTGCACCAGAAACGGCCGCAACTGTTCGGGGGTGGGATCGCCCAATGGGACCACCTCCACCGCAAGCCGCGAATTCCCTTCCGGGAAGATCGCTAGAAGCAGGGATGACTAATGAGTTGGAGAGACACGCAGAAACGGCATCTGCAGAGTTACACGTTCTCTTCAGAGCATGTACGGAGTATGTAGCCGCCTGACCCGCCAAATAGGTTATCCGCAGTACAATTTCTATCTAACGGAGCATGGTTTGCGCTCATATGCAGAATGAATGACTGGTAGACCTCCTGCATGTCTTGACAGGGCGGTATCGCTCTGCTGATCCTAATTAAGCCCGCCCCTTTTATGCAGAGCCCTCACTAACTATAGAACGCCCATGGATGAACACTTCTCCGAGTACGAAGAAAATCCTGTCACAAGAGACACTGTGATTGCTTCCAAATACATCAAGCCATCAGGCTCATCATTATTATTCTATCTCCTGATTTTCTTCCTGCTATACCCGGCTAAAATTTCCATTGACGACGGCACGAAATGCCGATGAAGGACGAATGATAGCCTCTATGTCGCTCAGTTCCATTGTCCTTTCTCGGAAATCGACAGTGTACGAGTATTGGTAAAAGAAAATACGCTGAAAATGATTAACGGCGCTATTAACTGACGGTTATAGACGGAAGTCATCAAAGATCGGATACTTTGACTTGTTTTCCACTGGTACTCCCTCAGAAGAATGTACTATATGGATGCCAGTTCTTCTAGACCACCTCCTGGAGACGATGCTCTTCGCTATCCCAAAGTTAAATTTAAACATGGTACTCCCGTGTTAAAATGCTGTTACTTCCTTCCCATTGCCTTTTCGATTGCTGCTAACCCAGCCATAACTTTCTCGTCTTGGAACCTCCGACCAACTAGCTGCAAACTCACCGGAGCTCCTTCGAAAGCTTCCGGTCCAGTATAAAGCTCGTGGTTATACCGATCATCCGCATTCCGTGGAGCATAATTCATGTCTTTGGTATCCTTTTCTAAGTCGACGTAGGTGACGGGAAATACCGCAGCCGGATAGTCCAGCAAATTCCATTGCGAAGTGTAGCCCCAGTATCTAGCACTCTCGTGAGGAGGAGCTGCACCTGGTGTTACTGGGCAGAGGATCAAGTCAACCTCGCCAGTCGGGGAGCATGCTGTAGCAGACCAGTGAGTGGCATACTCATCACGATATGTCTCGCGTTCGATACAAAGCTGTTCTGTGTAAGGCACAAAAACTCACACGGAGGTCTCAGGGCATTGAACGCTTACCTTCCCGTACTCGAGGATAGTGTGGCTCTTTACATTCGGCTGCTCGAGGATAAATTTGGTCAACGGAAGAACCGGTTCGCCCGTGGATTCGATAAGCTTCAAAACTTCGTTGCCGGCATCAGGCCAGTACAACGCAGATATGATATCCCACGCCCTCCGGTGGTCATACGGGGACCAACTAGCCACCTCCATTCCAGCTCGACTGCATGCATCGGCCACTTCTTTCAATGCTCTTAGCACTGGTGGATGTGGCCTGACTACCCCATCGTCCCATTCAATGGCAACCTTCAGCGGCTTGTTGGTCTCGAAAAGGGTCCAAGGTAGGGGAATTAAAGAAGCCTCAAAGCGCCAAGGTTGGGCGTCAGCGACTACCTTCATGAAAAGGTTGATAGTTTCGCGAGACCTGCAAAGAGGACCGTATGTTGCCGCAATCGAATCTACACCCGTTACTGCGATGGTCGCTCCGCTATGAGGAAGTCGATCGCAGGTGGGTTTAAGCCCATATATTCCATTATTGCCGGCAGGACATCGCACGCTGCCGCCAATATCGCCGCCAACTCCCTATTAATCGTATTAGCATGAATCTATCCCGAAATTCACCTAGCACTAACCAGAACACTGCCGCCAAACGCTATCAGCGCTCCCTCTCCACCACTACTTCCTCCAGAAGTCAGGTTTCGATTGTACGGATTGACCGTGCGGCCGTAGATGTTACTCTCGCATTCGAGATGCATCAATGCCTGCGGTCCGGTTGTACGGACGTAGAAAACACATCCTGATTCATAGAGGATATTATTCAAAAGACTATCTTCAGATTCACGATCGACCCATGCAACATAATTTGCATGTGTCTTTTTCCCTTTCATCCCATGGTGCTCCTTGATTGAGATGGGAAGGCCATGGAGTGGACCCACGGGCTGTTCAAGCGAATCCAGGTATTTGGCTCGGGCAATTGCTTCATCCCACATTAGTTCTGTCACGCAGTTTACCTATTCCGATAACACTGGGGTCAGCTCCCGCTATGAGCACAAGTTGAGGGGGTATCAACCGCATGTTGTGCCAACGCTGCCCTTCGAAGAAATGCTCTGGTCAGCTTCTCAGATGTGACCTTTCTGGCTCTCAGTAGTTCTAGGAGTGCAATGGCGTCGTAATTCTCCGTGAGCTCATATTCTCGTTCTGTAAGAAGCTGCTTTGGAAGGCCGAGGGAGTTCAATGGCAAGGTATCTGGAATGCCTTCCAATGGCGGCTCGACCTTTGCAACAGAGCTATCACGATAATCGCGAACTGCTTGAGCCTTTTCTTGCCACTCCGCCATTGGTATGATCTGGTAACGGATGCTTCGAAATGTAGAATGCAGCGTGGTCAATCTCTTGCGAGCCTCCAACTCACTCCTCTGTGGATATCTTCGAGATATAACTAAGTAGCCGCCAAAAGCAATTCTCACTGCCGTCGGTAGCTTTGCAAATAATGGTAGGTCAATGTTGGTCTGCTTTCAAAGCCCTGCAACGTACGCAGAAGTTTCGGGAATGGCATTTAACCAGGTTACAGAGTAGGACCCCTCTTCTAAAGTATCAGCATCCTACGGAGTACTAGGGAAGGATGAGCGGTGGCCAATGACAATCCTCGTAAACTACTTTCAAAAACAACGAAAAAGTTCATTCACGGTGATACCCCGGCCGATTCCTTATGATAAGGCTCATACTTTCAAAATAATCACTCCAGATCTCAAGACAAATGTCCAAATTTACTAGACATTAAGACAATGCCTCATTCTACGCGGCCTCTGTATCTGCACTATAAAGCATAGTTTTCTTCTGAACGCGACCATTGTATAATGTATATACAGTGCATTGGTAGTGTGATACCAATTGCGAGCTTCTCCGAAGTTGCCTGAAGTAAAACTGCGAATTATAGTTGCCCACTTGCTTTAGGGCACCAAAGGCCCAATAACCCAGTTATGCGCACATATATGTTGGTCTCATTAACTATAGAGAGGTGGGTTATCTCTTGTTCAACTGAGAAAACAAACGGAAGGATATTTAATACCTCCTCAAGGGGACTGAAATGAGTTTGTTTCATGCCACTTAAATGCTGAGATTCTGGTTGGGGTGTTGCGTGGAACGCAGGGAGCGACGCCACGTATTCAACTATCGTCAGTTCATTCGTATCACAGTTTTGCCCTTTCCGTCCCTCCATTGTATGTTCGGGAGCCTTCTAATCTCCCTATTACTAGCCAAGAAAAGGAGCAAAAACGTGTGCACGGTAATTTCTCCCCAAGCATATATGCGAAGGCCCAAACGCTGTACCGGGCTTTCGTCACCTTGACCGTCAACGCGGTCACAGAAGCACCAGACGCCCCAGCCTGCTGCTCCCTGTTGGCCAACAAACGTAGATAGGTAACTCCACAGTTGGAGGAATGAATCGAGGCTCCATGATGGATCAGAGCCCTGGTGGCATTTCTCGACGACCACAGACTTTGCACAAGGCTTATCATGAGGGCGCTTCTCCGAAGGGGGTTCTATAGGAATTTGGAGGTACCAATGGCCTCTTTCGAGATCACTCAAGGGCCTTTCTTGGTAGGTAGGTTTGAAATATCTCGACATATCCACGTGTTCGACGACCCAAAGGAGACCCTTGGTGACATGCGTGGTGAATGGGATTGTGCTCGAGACCTTTGGTTGGGGAGGGTGAATTTGTGCTGGTAAATCCGGAAGGCTCTTAGGGCCAGATATCTTAGGAGAACAACCAAGCTTCTCTAACAGTAGCTCTTCATTCAACACTGGATCATCAGACCTGGATAAACGTCTTCGCTTTGTCGGAGATACTAGCTCTTGCGACTGTGAGGATTCCAGGATCCTCAGGGCTTTTGCTACCTTAATATCAGGACTGTCGTTTTTTTCAGCAGAGTCGAATGATATAAAAGATTCAGGAGCAAAGTTAGGCGTCGATTCGATAAACACCGTCTCGGCGTTAGAAGCTTGAGCGTGCATCATCTCATCGGCGGTTTCGTGTTCTTCCGAAGCGGCGAGCGGAATCATGACGCTGATTTCTCCAACCGTGGACTCATCCTGGGTATCATGTCGCTCATCACTTATAAATGCACGAGAAAAGAATGGTTGTGAGTCAGGTACTGTCTCTGGGGGGTTTCAAAAGACTCCTCTTCGATGACTTGATCTAGAGCTGATGCGGTATTTTCATCTTGAGGAACCTTTTCTTTTTCTATATCCAAGCTATCGTAGAAAAGAGAGTCTCCCTCATCGTATTCAGCATCTGAATCTCCATTTGAGGACTTTGGAGCTAAAAGGTTCTGACTCGCGGCGTCGAGGCTAGCCTCCTCGAGGTTCACGTCTTCATCGGTATCCGTTTCTTGCCGATCGGCGGGCCACACCCGTATTTTTGTTGCAGGTTCAAACTGAGAAAATGCTTCAGAAAGAGCACGCTGATTTGTATCGTTCACGGTGCCACTAGGAGCCGATATATGGACCAGGATCTCGATTGAAGGCTGCATCGCGGAACAACCGAAACATCATCACGGCCGACCGCTTTAGGCTGCATACATTGTGTAGAATGAAAGCCCGCTCCCTCTATTTCATCAAAGAAAAGCCTCGAATTTTATCATTACCGTGCTCGCGACTCCGTGCCGTTTCATCCACGAGCTTGTGCGTATATGAAAGATGAAAAACACGAGAGCGGGGAAAGACTGCTGGTGTGGCTTTTCTCCGGTTGCTCCAAACGACGGGGACCCGATCACCACGTCTGCTCTCTGCTTTGCTTCCTTCACGACGGTGCTTTTTGTAATTTTGAGACGAATCTTTGATACAGCTCTGAAGAGCGTCGTTCGACTTGAAAAGTGGCCACTCAACGAAACCTTCGTCCACCACTTTTGAAACTGGCAAGCTATGACCATGCTCCATGACATGGAAAACCCGAACCCTCAGATAGCAGCACATCCTGCCAATTTTCCGACTCAGAGAAGAATAATAGGCCGAAGTGTGGTAATCGAGATGATGAGCGATGACCACATAGAAGACTTATATTCCTGTGTTGGAGGAAGCGAAAACGCTGGCTTATGGAAATACATGCCTGGAGGCCCTTTCAACGACATGGACTCCTTTGAAGGCTATATAACCGGCCTTTTATCATCAAAAGATTCGGTTTTTTACGCTCTTGTTGATCCAATCAGCAAAAAGGCCTTTGGATACCTTGGACTACTGAACGTTCGGCTAAAAGATCGCGTTGTGGAGATTGGCAGTGTGATGTTTTCACCCAAATTGAAGCGCAGCACTGCGGCCACGGAGGCGTTCTATTTGATGGCGAAGCTGATTTTTGAGGACCTCGGATTTCGACGATACGAATGGAAATGCAACGATCTCAATACTGCGTCGAAGAAAGCAGCTATCCGTATTGGTTTCACATTCGAGGGGGTTTTCCGTCAACATATGATTGTCAAGGGGCAAAATCGAGACTCTACGTGGTTCTCAATGCTTGACTCAGAATGGCCAGCAATCAGAAGCGGCTTCGAAAAGTGGCTAGATGACGGAAATTTTGATGCACAAGGTTGCCAGCGAAAATCACTTGCTTCTTTGCGCTAAGCGCTTGAAGATGTGCAGCATCTCTTGATTTTTTTACGCAGGACGGGCTTTATTCTTGATGAGCAGTCAAATTTCCTTGCCCTGCCAGCAGTAGGGTCTCTGGAAAAGGTGGTCTATCCTTTCAATCAGATTCTCGAGCTGTGCATCCATGTTTTTCAGTCACCGATCTGCTCCTAGCTCAGGAACGAAAGTACCGAGAGAGGCAAGCGATCCTTTTCCTGCTTTATCTGGACTACAGATCTCTGCTCTGTATTTCCTTTGGTTCAACGTGCCGCCTATAGACAGTTCGATATTTCAGCGGAATTATATAGCCAAATTCTCAAGTAAGTAGTATCTTAAAAAACTTAAGTATTCACCTTGATTTCAATATGATGAGTGATTACTTACCTACAGATAAGCGAGAAGACAGTGAACTGTTTGAGTAAGAATGCGAAAAGTCTTAAGATTTTGTTCAAAAATGAACTTAACAAAATATAGCTTGATAAGAATTTATGCTAACTAACTATCGAGCTGCTCAGTATATGATGTGAACAATGGAATACCTAACACACTGAACTCCCAGAATGCATAAGAACATCATCATTTTTATCATTTGATTAAAATCATAATGTGATAAATTGAAAAAAGAAAATATAATAAAGAGAATGACTTGCTTTTAGTTAAGTAACTATCCATTATTCGTACACATGAGAGCTTGACTCCCAGAAAAGGAAACTTATAGTTAACTAGCTAACTATCGGCGTTGAAATCTCCTTTCCCTACGAACTAAATACTCCGTCTTTCTCAACTGACATCACATTAACAGCACCAGACGATGCTGCATTCCGAGGACAAAGGTTTTGGGACCTTCCTTGCCGGAGACGAAGCCGAGTTTGAACTATTGGGCCTCACCGAGAGGATCAAGCATTATTATCCCCAGAGTGAACATAACCCACATCCCTTCTATCCTGTTTTTTTTCGGCGAGACTCTCAATGATCGATATCAAGTTGAGCATAAGATCGGCCATGGAGGGGTTTCTACTGTTTGGATGGCACATGATATCAAGGAGAAGAAAGATGTCGCCTTGAAAATTCTCGGTCAAGGCTTGGATGTAATTTCAATTCATGAAAAAATCAAGGAGACTGTTCAAGATACCTCTCATCTTGTGACATGCTCAGCAACCTTTCTTCTCTCTGGGGATAATGGATCAACCCACAGGGTCCTAGTATTGCCTTAATTGGGTCATTGCGTGGAGGCCTGTGAGATTGGCAAGAAATCCATGACCACTCGCATGTCTGCCGCGAAGCAGCTGCTAGAAGCATTAAACAGCTTGCATGAAGCTGGGATTGTACACCGGGGTAAGTGGAATCTTCTCTTTTCTTTCCCCTACCCATTCTATCTCAAATGCTAAAGATCTAAAAGATTTGAACGAGAATAACTGTATGTGGGGGATGAAGCCCCTCGACCACCTTGATCGAAATGCTAAATACAAGATCCTTGAAACACCGCTGAAGGAAAACATAACGGATCCTGAGTTGTGGAAGCGAGGAGAACTTGTTAAGCCTATGAAAATACCTGATTACTATTGCACCGAAAAGTTTCACCTCAGTGACTTTGGCCTAACTAGCCATGCAACTTGGCTCTGAACCTCCACGGGGCTCGGCACCCGCCCATGTCAGTTCCCCAGAGAATCTTCATGGAGGACCTCCCAGTTTTGCCTGTGATATGTGGAGTTATATGGTAATTTTTTCGACACTCTACTTGGGCTGGCCGCTTATCGCATTCAACACAATGGATCGGGCCGTCAAACTTTTTGGACCATTACCTATGGAGCTGAAGGGAAAATATACCTTAAAAAGTATTCTCCAGCCTGACGCAAAAACCTGGCAAGATGAATGGTACAATCCGAATCTCGAGCGAACATGGTCTCTTGCAGAAGAGATTGAGAATCGAAATCCCGGTATCGATCCAGCTGAAAGGGCTCTTGTAGTATCCGTTATGCTGAAAGTCTTTACATATGATACTGAGAAGCGTCTGTCAGCTGCGCAGCTTTTAAGAGATCCCTCATTCAAAGCGCTCATGAAGATACATGGTTGTTAATTTGTTACTTCTTTAGAATATGATAGACACTCAGAATTACCTAAAGAAATGAATTCATCATGATTGATATAAAAGACTCATGGTGTGCCCAATAGGCGGGACTGGTTGGTGTGAGGAGGGTTGCGTGTTAATCCGATGACCCGGGCTTACCGGGAGTATAGCTATAGCCACGGGGGCTACGGGTAAGGTTTTCTCAAACATTATATATTGAGCAGCTCGATAGATGTTGCCAACCGCTTGACTCATCCCCGGAGTACTACTCCGTACGTCGTACTACGATTGGCATTCAACGGCCCGTTTAACTAACTTAACTATCCAGCCCGCAAAAGGCAAGATTTTTGCATGAGACACGCGTTCGAGAACCAAGGCCGATCCCCACAGGTGGCCCGCGGGATGGAAGGGAAGCTCTGCAGATCACTCATGCAGCCGTTGTTCATGCCGAAGCATCCGGAAGCATCCGGCCATACGGAGCACTTCGAATTAATAAAAGAAGCCGAGAATCCCATCGGCCGATTTGACTCATTGATACCGCGTTAACTTACGCCTTGCAGATCCTCTTGGTGTGGTGAGTTGCATTCCTGACCTTTCTCAACTGCATGCTGATGTTGATAGTCAATTGGCAAAGGATCGGGCTGGCTCTTGTTTATTTCTTACTTTGTCTCGATTAATTCAGCTATGCTGCATCTACCGGTCCACGCCTGCTTTTAGCTGAGACCATGAAGCGTGGCAATCTCCAGTCGCTCTTGCACGAAATCCGATTATGGAAGATCAACACGCCGTTTGCGCGCGAAGCCGCTCTTATGCAAACATGGCTGCAGACTCCATGCATCGCGTCTTTACGAGGCTTTAGTTGGTCATTACAGAATATCTCGATAGGCGTCACGACAATAGGATCTTTGCGCCGCATAGCAACTATGTCGCCCTACGATATGGTTGGAGCGCTTTCCGAGCGTTGCCGCGATTTTATATCAGCCCTTCCGCCAGATGCCGGGCCAATTTTGATCGAGATCTACGATAATCTTTGGAAAGGCATACTTTCACTTATCACACCCGTTCTGTTGCTCTATTTTGGTTTCTTGGCCCTTGCGAAGAACGATGTCAGAACCTTTGAGAAATTGAGCGCTTCAGCAATTTTGGCGTTTGTGGGAAGCAGCATTTTCACAGTCTTGCCATGCGCTGCTATGAGAAGCATGCAGCTCTTTTGTGGTTAGTATGCATCACCCCTGAATCTAGAGAGCCAATCGACAGTGGTCCTGCGTTGCAGAACGGTATATTGTCGTATATACATCTGCTTCTTGGTCTCACAGGCTCTTTAAGGCTATAATGCAAATGCTTATTTTTTCTTTTTTATGGCATGCAAGTGCCTTGCTAATTATGAACAACTATCCAGTGGCGATTGGAATTATGAAAGCCTTAGACTTCTTTTGCCGAAGACATTCCCCTCCGCAGTATACATCCAAGAATAGGCCTTGTGACGCCGTGATTGCGCTGCTTTACTTAACGGAGCTTCGTTACGAATCGTTTACGCCAAATTATGTCCGCACAGCGCCAGCGCCGGTGACGTTAGAAACCAAAGATGAAGGAAGACTGAATGGGGCTAAGCATAGGAGCTCCTCGTTCACGACCAAGATACGAAGCCTGAATTTTTCAGAATCAACCAATTATATCATTCACCTTGCCCTTTTCCTAGCTCTTCAAAATTATTTCTCGCAATCAAATTCTACGGTTGTGGCACTTGAAATCCTGCTGGCCATATATATTATATGGGAATCGATCCAGCTGGTCCTTAGGTACCCGACCAGTCCTCCTCTATTTGGTCCGATTTACACGGCAACATCGATAGCCACATTTTGGAGTGAGACATGGCATAGTGCGTTTGCCAGCCCTTGTCACTCCCTGGCATACTCTCCTGCTCGTCGCAAGCTCCAGCAACTGGGAATTCCGGCCCCCCATGCCCGAGCTGCCGGCTTACTGGCTTCTTTTATATTAATGGGTACTTTCCACGTATATGGTTTGTCCCCCTTGTTACCTATGGATGCTCTTCTGCGCATAATCGCTTTTTTTACTTTGAATGGTGTTGGAACCGTGATCGAAGAATCTGTATGGGGAAGAACATCTCACTGGGCGAAAATGCTTTTGGCTTGGATTTTTGAGCTAGGTGTCGCAAGTTGGACTGTTGAAGGACTTTCTGTTCCAAAGGGGCTGAAACATATTTCTTGGAAACATATTTGTGATGTTGGTAGTGAAAGCGAGGTTATGATACCGCAGGATTGACCTCGTCATTTTGTACACTTCCTCCAGTGCTACTTAAACGTGGTATCATGCATATGTAAAGCGCTCTGATTTTTCCGGCTGATCATGAAATTGTCAAAGAAGATGCGCTCGATATCGAGAGTAGTTTGATGCAAGATTTTTAATGTATCTCCAACCCGAAGACAACTATACGTCGCTTAGGCAAAAGCGTTGGCATTTCATCCTAAAAACAGATATCTTCGGTCGTGATAACCAGTGAGCTAAATTCAAGGACCAACATGGAACAGTCTCTGATGGCCCGAATGCGTATTGCTAAAATGTGCCGATACTGTTAACATTGAGTTTTACATACACGCATACAATGAAGCTATATATATTCGTAGCTCAATGTTGAAAGGGCGATGGTTATTACTTATCAAAATCCCAAGACATCCGTCAGTAAATCATGTCAATACATTAAGGCTCCAATATGTGCTACATTATGGGATACGGATCATTAATCCTGCTGCTCAGAGGGAGTTCAGGACGCTTTGCATTCCAACACTTCCGGAGTCTTCTCGACGAAGTACATAGGCACGAAGTTCCTGTACGCTCAAAGCAGTGTTCGACTTGCTTTGTGAGCCAGTGGCAGCTCCACCGCCCGACCCAGTATTTGTTCCGGCTCGGATCCTTTCTCTTAGTGCTTCGGGTCCAACGACAAAAAGATTTCCCACTTCTAAGAGAACGTCAAGAGCTCCTCCGACACCCCTGACGCTTTCGTCAATATCCCAGGACCGAAGTAGCTCGGTATATCGGGTCATGTCTTTGGTGACCATCAAGCCACCAGGACCGTTTACGGGGAACTTTTTGAAGTGTTCCAGAAGTAAAGCTCGGACGCCGAGAGCGATCTCTGTTAGGAATATCTTGACGTTGATACCGCTGCTGGGAAATGAAGCGAGAGCGATTCCTTGGAGACGCGCTAAAAAACCAGATATAGATGCGCAGGTCTATATGTGATGTTAGCAAGATCAGTGGCATTAGTAATGAATGGAACAGCATACTGGGGTCTGAAGCATCTCCAACCAGCCCGTTCCCGCTTCTGCGATCCCCTCTTTGGGTCGAAAGTCGTTCTTCCTTTGGCCAGAGAGCACCCGCGAAACCCAGGCGAGCGCGACGTCTACCGTTTTCTGTTCAATTGCATTGATCTTCTCCTCGATCCGATTCGTTGTGAGATTGGTTTTCTTTTCCATCTCCTTTCGAACCGTGATATTCGAAGCGGCTAGAGGTGTCAATACTGTCTTGATACAAGTCATCATTAGATATGTGATGCTGACAGCCGTGCGCAGCGTTGCCACATATTCGAGCTCTGGCTCAGATCTTCCAGTTTCTTGAGCAATGGCAGACTCGATAGCTGCATCCAATGCCATTTCAATATATCCTTCGGCCATCACGGAGAGCAACATGTTTAAGAGAGCAGAAACATCTTTCGAAGTGTCGGCACCGACATTTAGCTCCAAGCCTCGACCAACGGCTTCCGCAAGCCACCTGAGCATCCGTTTTGCAAACTGAACACTTAATTGGCCGTCTTCATTGGTAAGTTCAATTTCGGTTGGCTTTTGTTCATCTCCTTCCTTCAAACCTGCAACCCGTAAAAGCATCTGTTTCTGTGTGGGAGTAAAATCTGAAGAGTCCAATCGGCTGATGTAGGCATCTTTAGCGGAAGCCAGGAGCTCACTGCCAGATTTTGCAAGTGACGATAGCAAAGTTGTGGGCGTCTTTTTACGCCGGGAATGGAAAGTAGCAAACTTGAATAAGAGAGACGTATACTCTTCTTCCAAGTTCCTTTTCTCCCGTTCAATGTAACCAGTAAGATACGGAATAAAGAGCTCCTCAAGTTGCTGGTCAAGAACCATGGCCGTCTGCGAGGATACTGTGTCGGGATGTTCGGTCAATCCATGGGACTTCAGATCATCTACTAAACTGCTAATATAGGCCCTTGCAGTTTGAAGAGATCTGAGGAAGGCCAGCGAGGATACGCTACTGGCTTTGTCCAGGATAAGCTCAAGCTGTTGTTGTATGGATTGTTGAAAAACTCTCTGTACGAAAGTCGAAAGCACTTGCTCGTAAAACGGAAAAGTTCGTTTGATAATGCCGGATTCTTCCTGGACAACCACTTTAACTTCATCAACCAGGGACTGCAGACTGGGATCCACGCCTGGTGGCTCAGCGTCGGGGTCTGCCAGTTTCTCCCATGTTTCGGGGTCGCCAACAAGCTCATCTGTGATCAACTGGCTGCGGTCGATGAAGAATTGGTGTTGGTTGACAAAGAGTCCGATGACACTGGCTCCACCATTGAAGTCATGTAGGACCTTTGCACATTCTCTCATGCCATCAAAATTAGCTCTCCGATAGAAGTCATCGAACTGTTTCAAAAGATCCTTTTCCAAAGTCTCCGAAAACTTCTCAATTAATTCTCTTGTATTCCTCCTTTTCTGCCCATTAGCCCAATACTCTCCATTCCCACTTCCATTTCCGTTGACCTCATTCCAGCTCAAAGGATCCAGCCTTTGACTAATTCGCAGCAATTGGCGCGCAATATGTGCAGATCTGACCATTCCCTCTCCGCCGCCCGTCCTCCGCATATTTTCAAGCAGCGTCACCTCGCCGCGATTGCTGACTTCGTCCCAGCATTCAATCAAGAAATGCGCATCCAAGGCCCTTCGCCTTTGGCGATCCAGCTCTTCTAGCCTTCGCCCGGTTTCGACCGCGACATTACCAGTTCCAGAGAGTTCATCGCCTCCGCCGCGCGGGCCGTTCAAGGAGGTGTCTAATTTCTGAAAGGACTCGATTGTCTGGTTCAGCTTGCGACCGAGCGTCGTCACGTTCTGTGAGTGCTGGGCTTCGGCCCGTCGGACGGCTGCGGACAGTTCATTTTCGCGAATCTCGAGGTCCCCAGAGAGTTCGACGAGCCGGCGTTGGGCAAGCTCGAAGGTCCGGATGAGAGGTTTGGGATCGAAGGCCTGGTTTCCGACGGCGCCGGAACGTCGCTGGTTAGAAGAGAGAGCGCTATCGGAAAGGGACTCGATGAAGTCCTTTACGATGAAATCGCGGTTTGAAAAGGTCTCGAGAGTGAACGTTGGTCCTTTATCGAAGATGGATTTGCGGGCTGTTGAGGGAGCGTGCGGTAGGTCTGGCATGATAGTGGCAGGTCGCTAGTAACGAAGACATTAGGCGTCTAGGCACAGAGAGACAATATAGTTTCCATTGGATTGTACAAATACTATCTTCTCATTGCTAACGTCAAGTGTATTGCATTCTTGACTGAGCTTGTGAGTGTTGACCCACGAATACCTGCTTGAGGCCTGGGGGAGATATATTGGAGTGGTGCCTCTTCTCTACATATGTTTTGGTTCTGCACATGCCACTGTTATTGCCACGCGCACCACCAGAAACTGTCTAAGTTCACAAGCCCTAAAATAATCTCTTTGGAAGATCTGGGAGCTCTATGTGAGGATGCTGGAGGGATGACCAGACTTCAGCCATTCACAACTGTTCTCCAATCTCGACACACAGAGACATGTTAATAGCACTGCCGGTGTCATGATTTCCCAATTTGGGGTGGCAGGCACGGCCTTCGGAGAAAAGGTCGGTCCGTATATGCTGAGTCACAGCGTTTTATTCGGCCCGCATTTCTTCCGATTCATATCACCTCCAGCTGCGTGTGCACAAAACGAGGGTACGGTATGTATGTATGTATGTATGTACATACACTGGATTATCTCGTAGGGAGTTTCGGCCTGATTTGCGACTACCTACCTGATGGCATGGTTATGAAACGACTCCGAGTCCCAGTGGGGCCGGTCTTCATGAAGTGACTCTGGCGGAATAGTTGCATGCATGAATCAGAACTCTCGACGGTTATCAGGGGTATTCTGTGGCTCTGCATACATATACAAGGTACTCCGTCCTTACAGTCGCTGCGTATGGGTCATGTAAAGCGGATATCAATACAGGCTAGAAACAGGTACCGTACGGACCTGACAGCTGACCAATCAGGAGTGTTTGTGCCTGTCCCGTGACGCTTAGTAATCCAGGTAGTATTTGCTGCTACCGAGCGACGCGCGAGCATGCGAGCTGTTTTGTGGACCAATCAGCGGAAAACGTGCTTCCAACGTCGACTCTCTGTTGACGGTTTCAATGCTGGGCTTCATGCCGGCACTGGAAGGTGAGAGCAAACAAACCCCCTCCTCGCTCCTCTTCTCCTCCATCAGGCTGGCCGGCTAACGTCCGACTGACAGGTCATCTGCACTTGTACCGTCTCCCAAGTCATGGCCGCCGTGGGAGCCATCCAGACAGGCCCTCATGTTTGCTTGCGTAGGGAAACCCTGCAGGCTACTACGCAACTCTCCTTCGATAGTTACGCCCCAAGCAGCCAAGGCCTGGAAAAAGGCGGCTTGGGCTTCGCGAACCCGTTGCCTCGTTTTCGCCTGGCAGGGAGGCGTTTGGTCCCCTGAGACACAATATCCAGTACGGAATACGGAGTAATGATACTCCAGTGATTGAAGTGATGTCTGTGCGTTACGAGCAGCCTGCCTGCTACGGAGTAGGTTCTCTTAAATATTACCCACGAGAGCTCCAACCACATCTGGGCAGCTCGACGTTCCTTCACGTCTTGGTATAAATTGGCCATCGCCTTTTCGCGGGACGCTCGCCGTCTCGCAACTGGTTCTCCTTGCTTTTCTCATATCCTTCTGTTTCCGCCTTGTGTTCATTCTTCACGATGAGTGTTCCACAGAGTGGTGACGTCCTCGCAATCATCAGACTCTGCAATCAACTTGCTAACCTATGCCTTGATGGTCCACTAAGCGCCGCATCAGGTCTCAGTGATTTGAAAAAGGAGGTCCAATCTTTCAAGTCTTTAATAGATCAACTCCGCATAACCCCAGAGGGAGAAAAGTCCATTCCTCCAGAGGACCTGCGAGACACGGCGAAAACCCTAGAAGACTGCACGGAATTCTTGAAGGGATATGCTTCTGTCATACAACCCGGCGAATCTCGAGGCATTTTCGGCCGGTCGGGGCACATGGCAAAACTTGCTGGAGTATATATCAACTTTCTCGCTTCAGGCGAGAAAACGATGAAGGAATACGAAGAGAAATTGTCCCGTCATAAAGAAACTCTCACCTTACATCTTTCTGTTTTGCAAAGGTAAGCACTTTACACAATCTATACTGTGCGAGACTAAAATTATTGGTAGGGACAAGATGGAGCAGATTCACAAAACGCTTCAGGGTGTGGACAAAACGGTGCGGGAGGTACAAAAGGGACCAACTTCAAACGATGTTGATAGGATCCTCACAGGGATCGAGCATTACCGGAAATTTGCTCAGTTGGCAAGAGATTATGCTCAAAATGATGATTCTGCACGGTGGGGGGAACTCAGCTATGGCCTAGATCAGTATCGCTCCCGATTAGTGTATGCGCTGGAGCGAACAGCGAGTAGCAGTATTCAGCATGGCCAGCTCACAGCCGACTCAGATCCCCAATCACTAAACCGGTACCTGACGGCCCCGCCCGACACTTTGGGCCTTCCCATATCCATTTATCCAAGGCACCGTATGAACCACGGCCGCCCGAGCGTTGCATCCCTAGAAGAGATGGCTGCATACCTTGGCACAAGCGAACCTCCAATCCGAACGTATCCAATGAGCAGACCAAGCAGCGACTTCCGAATTACTTCCGACTCTCCGCTCCTTAGCCCTACACCTGATACCCCGTCGATCCCCAATCTACCTGAACTTGGAATTCCTGCCAATTTCGATCAACGACAAGTACTGTATGAACTCCACGGCTCGCCGGTGCCTACCTCCCCACGGCCTGATGCCGAGAATTTCCCAATCCCTATTAGCCCTATCCGCTCACTTGGCGATCCCGCGGATGCTCCAGTGGTAGTGTATCCGTCTAGCACTCGGTCAAATGGGCGTCGAGGTTCAACTCTCTCCATTCCCTCAAAGCCTCTCACATGGAAACCTATAGCCTTGCGTGGGCACGTACAAGTGTAAGCCATAGACCGCTATCGCCTATATCGTTGGGAATTCGTGAATAACCATCGCATTGCTAGTGCGTCGGGGAAATCGCTAACCCCTACCCCTTGTGGTCTTGAAATTGGCTACTGTGATAACCGGTCCTATTCTCTCAGAGCCTTCGATCGAAATGATCGGAGTAAAAAAATCATTGAGTTAATACGTGTGTATGTCTTAACCCCGAAAATGGGTCTGTTATAGCTAACCTTTTTACAACAGTCATATACAAAGAAGTGAAAGAGCAAAACATTCCTCAAACTGAACCGAACGATACTCGCATATACTTTCTCACGCCTCCAAAAGTTATAAATCATCTTCTTCCGACTGTAAAAATCACATCCGGAGGACAGCTAGAATTTTTTATTGATAGATGGGAAGGTTGTAACCCTTTTTTTCTTTTTTTATGGTCTCCATTCTGGCAGATCTAACTAACCTTGGTATGTAGATCACCGGATGCTCCAAAGTCTAATATACGACAGGGAACTGCTCTTTTTCAAACTTATATCGAAAATCTATAGAGACCAAACAAAGGTTTCGGAGAGACAATACTTGCGCATTTGGGGGTCTAGCGAAGGACGTTCACGATGTATCATGTTCCTCCCATCGTCCCGACAAAACCAACAGTCCCCAAAGGTCTCGCCGTATAGCAAAATATATGGTAATGCATTCCCTTCGTTCGCGCCTCAATGTAATCGTTGCTAATTGACGATCAGTAAACGATATCGACCTCGCATCGCAAACCACGTCAAGAGGCACCACCCTCAAATTCAAATACCGCAGTTCAAGTTCAAGCTCCTTGCGATCAGTGGCCATAGAGTTTTTAACATCAGCCGGTAAGAAATCCTGTCCCCGGAAGACTCAAGAGACTTGAATTTAACGAATGTGTTGGCTTCATAGATCTTAACGAATTTAGAAGCCGCATTTTCCTCGATGAGACTCAAGCTACGACTATTTGACGAACATAGATGTATTTGATTTTGCATAGCGCTGGAAATTTGGGTTATTAATGCTGTTGTTCACCTGGTAATGGGTTATAGGTGTTCAACCATGACATTTTTTTATTTTATTTTTCATGTCTGACTGGGGTTTATCTTTCAAGGAATTTGGTATACCAATTTTGTCATGCTGTCATGCCTGGGGTTATCTGGAGTCTGAGTGCCTTCATCTGTTTTTTGGTCCCCGAACCTCTTCTCTTACATAATTTGAACTGCTGCTGGCGCTTCGACTGACCAAATGTATTATCATAAATATCATTGACTTTGAATTCTCACAGGTCAAGACATTTTGGCTGGACGGTCCGGATTCAAATTTCTGGGGCTCGGAAAGGTTTTGATTCGATATTGGCGGTTGAGTAGTTAGACTCTGCCAGGGAATTTCGAAACGGAACTTGTTCCAGAGAGTGTTGCGTGGATCTGGCGTTCTATCGAAATTCCAGCCTTATATTCCTTTTGCCTTGCGGGTATCAGCATATCCCTATATTTTTGTGGCTGCATCCGCATACGATTCGTCATCAGGCACTGAGTACGTATACATAGAAGCTCAAGAATGGTCTTTTGTGATAATTCATTTCCTTTGCGGGATATTTTTTTCTCGGCAGACCAGTTAACTAGACTCTTCATATTTGGGTCAAGTTCGTATTTTTGGCGAAGACTCTTGATGGCCAGCAGCTCGAACGCCCTTGAAAGCGAGGTCCCGTCTAGTGTGGCACTTCATGTTGGATGCGGCAGTGCATTTTACTCATGGTCGTTACATTACAGCCTGTATTGAAATTACTGGTTCCGTACCAAAAAGCCCGCTCTGATTCGCTTCGGAAGTCCGTTCCAAGACGCGAACTCCCGAGAGGTACCGAGAAAGCTTGTCTGAAGCTCCACAGCGGAACTTCTGCATTTTGTTGACTGCGCCCGCGTCGATTCCGACTGAACGCATCTTTCAAAACACCCATCTTTTCCCATGATCCCTGATACTCCTCGGTTTCCAATAGTCGCTGCGGAGAAACATGCCTAGATGGCTTAAGCTAATTTTAGAGGGTGCCGAGAGTCCACTTTCAAATTAAGTTACGGTGCCTTCTGAAGTTCTGTCACCCGAGCCACGAAAAGGGTTTGAGCCTCATGGCCTCGCGCAGTGAAAGAATGGGCGCAATGGAGCTTTGCTATATTATCCTCGAGATCTCTCGCGAGATTGAGAGCTTTACAACCAGCCATCTTTTACTACCGAATAACTCATAGACCTCTTACTCGTCCATGTGTTGACAATATTTGAGACTTCGCGCTCTACACTGAGCACTGAGCACCATGGAGAACGTGCAGCGGCTATTCAAGTTTCGTGTGAAGGACAGGACATACAACTTTCAGCACATTCCCGTCAGTATTATCTCATCGCCGTGCGTGTCATTGCACACTGTGGCTGACCTATGTCTCATAAAGAACCTCGCCCTCCGGCGTCAACGGGTGTTCGAAGAACTCGACGCAACTCACTTCCAGACATTAGTGGTAGTGGTGGCCGGCCTAGGGTTTTTCACCGATGGCTATGACGTACGCTCTTCTGTCTCAAGATATTACTATGTGTGAATCTCATATAGATAAAACAGATCTTTGCTCTCGGATTGATTATCCCGATACTGGGGCACGTATATCAGGAGACGGGCGGCATGCCGGTACGCTTGGAGATCGGCATGCGGGCTGCAACTTTGATCGGGACCCTCATCGGACAGGTCAGCTTCGGTATTTTGGCAGATCTCTACGGCCGTCAAAAGATGTACGGATGGGAGTTGATTATTGTCGCCGGTGGCTCGATTGCTACAGCAATGTCCGCTGAAGGAGTTGGATCCTTCAGGGGAGTGGGATCCATGAACCTTTGGGTCTGGCTCATCATCTGGAGAGTACTGATGGGCATCGGAATAGGAGGAGACTATCCTTTAAGCGCGGTGATAACGTCGGAATTTGCTCCCAAGCAGTCCCGCGCTAGAATGATTTCCTCTGTGTTCTACATGCAACCGGTCGGCTACCTCGTCGCTATTGCCGTGGCCATTATTGCGCTCGTTGCCCATAAAGGGAGTATTCCCCAGGAACAGGGCGTATTTTGCTTTGTGACGCCTACAAACTCCAATTCCATGCCCGATTACGCGTGTCAGCGAGCCCTTGACAGTGTTTGGCGCTGGGTGGTTGGAATTGGGGCGATTCCCGCTTTTGTCGCGATGCTCTTCCGATTCAGCATACCAGAATCGCCTCGATATACTATGGATGTCCTCAACCGACCGGATTCAGCTCTAAGAGATGTGGCCCAGTTGACGTCGGAGTTTAAAATCGCAGCAACGTCTCAGGCGCATGATGTTGAAAGGCCACAGTCGTTCGACGTCGATCATCATCATGCTCCCCCAATGGATGGGACGAATCATAACGTGCATGGTACAGGATACGAAATGGACGAAATTCAACCAATGCCTTCTGATGCTTCGATGGGAATAGAATCACATCGACCCGATTCCAATCTATCATACGTCAGCGATGTTGACGATGCCGCATCCGAGCAATCGGTCGAGCTACCGAAACGACCAAATCGCTGGGTGCGTTTTACAGCCGGGTTTAGAGAGCACTTCGTTACCAATGGGCACTGGCCTACCTTGTTGGGGACCGCTCTCGCATGGGCATGCTTCGATTTCGCCTTCTATGCGCTGAGCCCTAATTCGTACAAAGTCGTCAATACGATCTTCAACCGCCAACCCTGGCCAGGTGACCCTCAGCGGAGCGTTTACAATGATTTGTTTGGCAATTTGATAAATTCCCTCCAAGTTGTTTCCACCAGCGCGCTACTAGGAGGCATCATAATGATCATCCTCATAAAGAAGAACTCGCCTCGGACAATACAGCTCTATGGCTTTCTTATCCTTGCTGCCTTGTTTATTGCTATCGGAGTGTGTTTTCTCTTGGCAAATTCCAGTTATGTCAACAAGGCGAAAAGCTCAATCTACGTTCCTGTTATGGCTCTACTTTACGCGCTATGCCAAATCTTCTTCGAAATTGGCCCCAACTTTACCACGTTCATGATACCGGCCGAGCTCTTCCCAACACGTTTTCGATGCACCGCTCACGGCATCTCGGCTGCAGCCGGGAAGCTAGCGTCTGTGCTGGTTCAAGTCTTCGTGCAAAGCGATCTTACAAAAACGGCCCAGGATTCATCCAATCCTTACCCGGAACCTAAACGCCTTGGAACTGTGGTTTTAGCGTTCGTGCCATTCATGTTGCTTGGAGCTGCTGTGACGCAGTGGCTTATCCCAGAAACACGAAACCCTGACGGCAGCAATCGGGCGCTGGAGGAGTTGGAATCCGAGGCGAAACTTCTACGACCCAGATCCGGCTCAGTATCTCATCACCAGCTCAATCCTCAGCCATAGTCATCCCAACTATGCGACCGAACAGAATCAGAAGCTGTTTTAATTATGTGCATATGCCGAAGTGCTATTATTGGCTAAACTCTAATGATGGAATGTTCTCTTGGATGATTCTTGTTCTTTATGCAGATAATATGTAATATACCAGTTTTAAGCTCAATGATTTCAATGTTCACCACGAATTTTTAAGGATCTGGCTATTCCAGTAAGCCGAGCATTAGGTTTAGGTCAAACTAAATGTACTATGTCTATTAAATTCACAACCAAGTAAAGATGCGTGTAGGCAGTGTATATACGGTACTTCCTTGGGGTTTCCCCTTTTCCAAAAGAGGCAAGTGACACCTGGATTATACAATGTATGACTAATCAGCCCATGAGCCTCAAACATTACGTAACTGTTGGTGTTTATGTAGCCAAGATCTGGAAAGAACCGCATTTACTCCATACGTACTTTTAAAATGCCCATTGTTTCCTCGGCCACAATCATCGCTTGCATATTTGGAATTGATGGAGACTGAAGAATTTCTGTACTCTTACCGAGCCCTGGACTAATACAATCCTTGATCACCACATGAATCGGATATAGCACCTTCAATTCCAGCATCACTCCATTGAATAACCCGTCGGCATCTCTCCTTCTCACCGAACTTCTACATGGCTATTCAGCCCCCTGGGCCATCGAGCCCGCTACGCGAGGCCCTTTCCCACAAGCTAAACAACAGCACATCCGCAGAACGTGAGCAGCTTCTCAAGCCATATCTTCCAGCGCCGCGACCTCCGCCGAATCGCCGCAGAACCAAACCAAAACCCACGCCGATCCGTACATACCTTATAAACAAGCTTCATTTCCTGATATACTTTCTTATCCACCTTCTTTTCAGTATATACATCCGATTACGGCAGAGCTACCATGCAGTGGTGGATAGAGTGCTTGCAATCTGCTATTATCACCATCGAACTCCGGAGTTGATTCGAAAGGATGTTAAAGATCTAGACCGGCTGCCTGAGCATTTGAGCGTGGCGCTGACGTTGAAGAAAGATGAGGAAGGGCTAGAGATTCTAATGGATGAGGTTGCAGAGCTGGTAGCATGGAGCACTTGTGTTGGCATCCCAATGCTGAGTGTATATGAGAAGACTGGTATTCATTGGGACTTTGCGAGCCATTCTGTGAGCTACGTGCTAATATGTTGACTAGGTACACTGAAACCCTATATACCTGCCCTCCATAAGATTATTACTTCTAAACTGGCATCCTACTACGGTCCCCCATCTCAGCAACCTGCCCTTCGCCTCTTTGCGCCCCATCACCCACTCTATACCCCGGAGGACGCGCTCGCTCCGATTGAGACAAAAAACAATACTACCGAAATCACCGTGCTTCTTCTTTCATCCACCGATGGCAGGGAAACCCTTGTGGATCTCACAAAGACTTTAGCCGAAATGGCCCAGAATGGCAAGCTCTCGCCGCAAGACATCAGCACAAAATTGATCGATGCGGAGCTGTCGGATATGTTAACCACACCTACTCCTTCACCACCTGCGGAGGGCGTAGACCCTGACTCGAGTGACACTGAACAAACGCACATTGAAAAGGAGGTTTCTACAGATGGACCTATATTGAAACCAGAGCCTGAATTGCTCATCATCTTCGGCCCATATGTGAAACTCGATGGCTATCCTCCGTGGCTGATCAGACTAACGGAGATTTTTTGCACGGGTGACAACAGTAGCAGCATCATGGGCGATGGCGGCGAGGCCGTCGAATACCAGAGGTTTTTGCGAGGTCTGTGGAGCTATGCAAGAGCTCAATTCCGATTCGGTCGGTAAATATTGAGGTTTGTGGTATCAAAATATTATATAGATTTGTACAGGCTCCCCTTTTCTGTTTGTATTCATATCTCGGAGAACCTGGGAGTCCGGCTTCATGCTGTGGGAGGAAGCTTTTGTATCTTACTGGTGGACTACTATTAAATAATGCTATAACCAGGCCTAGTTATAGGTATGAAACCATTCCTCAATAGTAAGGAGAAGAAGGCAAAGAATGAACCAGGCTAGTAATGCAAGTAGAGTAGAATATAGTACTTTAAGAACCGAATCCAAAAATTGCCCCGCCTCTCAAACGCCGCTTGCTGCATGCTGATGGAGAGAATAAAACCAAAGTAGGGGACTGTCACATAACTCTTGAAGACCCAGCAAAGGGATCGAGCCATTCGCGATTGAATGGACTAGCCTTCCAGTTCATCAACTGGAATGCGAAGGGTCAACCACCCATCCACTCATCATCATGGCATACATTTCGTTCTCGCTGTACACAATGAACGCACCATACAACATCAGTCCCTGAATCCGTCACCACTTCAACGGCACAATGCGAGCACATTCTTCGCCCGGAAGAATCATGTTCTGCTGAGTGACCGTCAGCTCGGCAGTCTGGCCCATCGCATTCTCGTAGACAAATATAACAGGATCTCCTGCCACATAACTCGCAATCGGCATATGCATCGAGTTGAGACCGCATTGTGGGACGACGATAGCAGATATGGCAGGGAGTCAAAATAGGTTTTGGTGCCGGCTTCTCTTCATGCTGCCGCTGTTGCCGCTGATGGGAATCATGCGGCTGACGTTGCGTCAAGGACCCTTCATGCGGATGCTTAAATGCTGAGTCGGAATGGTGGAGAATCTGTTCCGACATGCACTTCTTTTTCGCCCAAAGGGTTCGTGGACGCGGTCGGACATCGAGATTGATCCGAGAACCGTGTGAGAGCTTCGTGGAGGTAGGGGCGGAGATGACGGTTACGGTAGAGGATGACGGTGTCTCTAAGGAGCAACCTCTGTATATTGGTGGACGTGCGATGCAGTCATTCGTAGTTTCAGAGATACTGATAAGTCGCTCAATATGTCAGTTCACGCAGTTTATTTCCACCCAACTTTCTCGGAGTGATGAGAGGTGACCCACTACTCATTGTCGCCATCACTCTCTCGCGTCCGTTTTTTGGAAGTTCTCAATTCTGTAAACGCCATTACCAGTGGATTCCGATCTCGTCGTTCGGGTATGGCACCGGTGCTAAGAATGCTCGGTATTTCGGAGGTTTTAAATGGTCATAAAGGCAAGGGCATAAAGCTAGAAGGTGTGACTTGGTACCGTCGAAAGGAAGATCGGGAGAGGAACCTGGGCCATTATCTCACACGCTTTGCCCGCTGGATCGGATGGGCTATAAGTAAGACCATTGAATCGAAGTATTGTTGAATGCTATGTTTTAGACGCCGGTGAATCCGAACCTCTGAGGCATAACATCTGTTGTTGTTGGTCCTGGCTTCCCAAGTATTTGGTCTGAGATGGCATTCACTACTGCTTTCTGGATCGCTTATGTAATCGGATGTTTGCTAGCAGCAGCATCAAACTTCAATAAGCTCTCAGACTCCCTTCCATGCATTGTTTGACACTGTATTTTTTTCTATTTCTTACATAGAAGTGTGGAGTACTCTGACTTTTGTTTGCCTTTGGTACTTTCACCGGCTTACTAGATGCAGTCAACCGTATGTCCTATAGTAGGGCAGCTGGGTCTACAACGTGTCTGACGACGTGGAGGTTTGCCAGTTGCGATGAGATGCCTGCAATCCCAGCAATCAAGACGCGAACCCTCATCTATATGGCCTACATGTATGTACGTATTGATGACTCGCTAGCATTATTTTTACCTCTAGTTGCCCTGTTCAGGAGGCACAGAGCGTTTGGTGGCTATTGGCAGTTCGCACCTGGAGCATGCCTCCTTTTCAAATGTATCTTATGAACCTCCAGGCTGTGTGAAGAATGCCATTGTTCAAGGCGAAAGGTACATTTGTAACAGGATACATTCAAGTGCTTTGTCAACAGTATCCAAGCCCCTTTACTATTTTTATTGTTAAACCCTGAGCTAACCTCTTGGGTCAATCCTCAACCTGCTGTTAGTACTTCCCTAAAGATTCTTTTTGATCTTAAGATTATTTTTGGGAATTAATAGAGAATTTTTAGTTCTATCTTCCGCCGACTGTTAAGGCAACAAGAATAGCTGGGGACTGGAAAAAATTTGACAGGGTAGTGTATTCTAGGCATAGCCAGAGGTTCGAGGGAGTCTTTTTTCAACCCATCAGCTCTCGGCCGAAGCTGTAGATTTTGGCAAACCCTCCATGTTCTGCGGAGAATAATAGAATCATTTCTGAAACATGAATGCATCGATGCCTATCAGCTGGACGGAAGCGTAAAGATGGCAAACCAGAACTGAGTCCGATTTCTGGCAAGGGCACGTCCTAGCTTGAGCCCCCATACCACCCAACCCACCCAACTGGCTGAAGCTGTCACGACGGATAAAATTTCCATTCCATGCTCCTATTCCAATCAGACCCAGCCACCTGCATCAATGTGCCAGGTATGCCCAAGAGACCCGCAAGATTGAAAACAGGACACAAAACCAACTTCAGTACAACAAGCCGTACCTTGTTAAAGGGGCTTGACCGCAATACCGATCGAAAATTGAAACCCACCGTTTTTGGTTCGTATGCCACAACACGTCCTGCTTCGTATCGTCACCTGCATAGTGTTGGAGATGCTCTTAATTCGGCCTCAGAGCCAATTCGCTCCCCTCATGCAAAGTTCGGTGGAGGCCTACCAATCACCTTTAGGCTTTACATGTCACTATTTGGCCAAAGCCCGGCTCCCTTGGTTGGTAAAATACTGGAAGGTCTCATGCAGTCACGAATGGCCCCCCAGAGATCAGCATTGATGTCAGGAAAGTGGTCACTGCGCTTCTGCATACCGTTGGAAACTTTCTCCAGACGGCCCCCATAAACCGACATGGATGTCGAAACAAATTCTTATGGACATTCAAAGGGGTATCGGGATAAAATCCCAGAGCTTCGGAATGCCGGCCGTGAATTGTTGTAAATGTTGTAAAGGCGATACAGGCCAGGACCTCGCTGATGGGCTTGTAGTCTTTCTATCGCCCTGGCCGAACATTCATGTCTCCAATCTCTGTTCGATGTAAAGAACAGTTAGAACAGTGGTATCGTGTCTGCACATGACCTGCCTAGAGAAGGCTCGTGATTGATTCTTCGCTCGGCTAGGTTGGCTATGAGACCTATCCCTGGCATTCTGCTCTCTGACTATGACGAGTTTTATTAGTCTACCAACCCCTCGGGTCCTTCCCTGAATAAACATAGAGTCATTGAGTGTATACGGTGAGAGGTCTGGAATGGTAACCACACGCTTCCAGAGCAGCTGCGCCCGGCTTATCAATGGTAACTACTTCAGCTGAGGCTCGGATAACGCAATACCCCAGTAGTTGAGGCACGAGGTGATGGTTTATCCTAAGAACAGTCGATTGAATCCTTGAAAACAAGCGTATTCTTGTTTCTGCGAGTATCCATGCCCTAGACGGCTTTGGCTCATTGGACAGGTAGACGCAGGTGGAGCCACATGGCCATGATTTCCCTAGAAATCATACCGCATTCGAATGCCAAGCATCAGTCGATCGAATTGCTCAATTCATTGAGCGGCCAGTCCCGACAAGCAGGTTCGGAGGGGGGCGCGTGGCTGCAAGCAACCAAACAATGGTCGATCGAATACGGAGTATGTGCGATAGACCCAAGACGCCCACACCCAACTCAAGCAATTTCGGAACCAGGCTGACTGCACCGATGCACGGCAGTAATTGCTGAAAGCCTGCAGGTTGAGTCAGACCCAGTCAATACCAAAAGGATCAACATGCTCTCGGCCGATGCCACCCAGTCGGCGATGTCCACTTGTAAAAGCGATTATGAGACAGCCTTGATACTGCGGGAGACATCTGCTTTGCCCATCGTCATACCACTCTCCTGGACGTTTCCGCGGCTACAGTCGGAGGACACGATCCATCTAGACACAGACTGTCAGCATGGGCCAAAGTAGGATGATCGAGAAAGTCGGCAACCACAAGTTGGCTCGCTTTAGTAGCGATGACCGCGGAATAGCAGGCCGACACCATTCGGCAAGACTGGTACGAGCAAAAGATATATGGAGTAGTTCTTCCGCTTTTACCCCTGACTTATCCTATCGCCCACACCGTAGCGATTGTCAGACTCTTTGACCTTACAGGTAAAATTCGGTCGGTTCATTACTGACATTCGCGACGAGCCTCCAAGAGGGCATAATGAGAAACCTGTTAGCCCCTACATTTCCAGATTGTGAAACCTGACTCTCCAGTCAATCAGAACATACGGAGTAAGACATACATGATATCTAGCCGGTTCATCGTTCGGGCCATTCATTGGTGATCATGGCTTGATCCGGCTTTCAGAATTTGAAATAGTTTGCTCTCTTCCACCAATTCGTCGATACGATTGAGCCAACCAGCGAACTCCTTCCAAGGCGTCTTTACTAACCAACGTGATTCTTTAAGCAGAGTGCACACGCGCAATGTGACCCAAGTCACCAGACTTTTTTCCATGCGAATAGTTCTGATGAGCCAATTGGTATCCAGAGTCGGCAACCTCCTTGATGTAACTCGGCGGCAAAATTGGGTTATGAAGCCCGGCCGTTGGATATCAGAATGTAACAAAAAGGTTTGTTCACCGGACGGCCTGGCATGCATGGCGTTGAGGGTTACCAAGGTGACCCCGAATTCGGCGACTATGCAGGGAGATCGTAATTTGATCCCCAATACAGCTGCGGCCGTCTCGACGGCTCCAAAGCCCACAAAACGAGGCTGATATTGACGATCAGCTCTGTCATGGCTTCACAGCTCCAGATTCGTGCGAGTATGAGACGAAAGGGTGAAATCACGCATTGTACAGAACATGTAATCCCTGCAGGCCGAGATGGAACCAACGTCCCGGAGATCAGGAAGGCTAGGGGCTTTTGGAGGGTCACAGCATCTGGTCAGTGGTTCAGTTCCCAACCCGATTCTTGACGAGGAGCCGCTGGATCTTTCCACTTTGTCTTCACTTGCTCTGCCGTCGTAGCTAACAGACGCGCTATGCCACCACCAATTAGGAAGAGTAGCAGCTCCATCTATACATAAAATGGGCCTGTCCTCATGCCCCTGGTGCCCTTTTATTCCGGTTCCTACTTGGAACTGGTCTCAAAGCCATCCTGATTTTGGTTGTCCTGATACCACGAGTTTTGCTTTCCCATCGCTCTGTTCAATTGTGCAGAGTGCACCTTGTTTTTGCGCCACAAAGGGACCTTGTTGACACGAACAGTCGGCAGCCATGGATAGCTCGGAAGAGCCCGTCGGTCGGAGGCGGAAGCGCGTTTCAAGAGCCTGCGACCGGTGTCGAAGCAAGAAAGATCGCTGCGATGGAACCCGTCCAACGTGTATTGCCTGCCAGAACTCAGGTGCCATTTGTTCATACGATCCTTCTGCCAAGAAACGCGGTCTCCCAGAAGGTTACGTGCGAGGTCTCGAAAAGCTATGGGCGTTATCAATATTCAACATAGACGGCCTTGAAGACGGTGTCTTGAGGTTGCTGAGAGCGAGAGATGAGCCGGCATCCTCCACGAGAAGGAAGCTCATATCGCTGTGGTTGGACGAATCGGTGTCAGACAAGTTGCACGAGCTGTGGAAATCCACCTTGCTGTACCATGAACTTGAAACGCTTCTCGCCGCTGGTGACACTGAAAGTATACAAACCCCGGCCGGTGGAGAATTCCAAGAACGACCTCCTATGCAAACAGAGCATCAGCTTCCAAGCAGTCAGTTCGAATATCGCCTCAATCCTCAACATCCCACTTCATTCCAGACGAGCCAGAATTTCTTTCCGCTACAACTTCCGGAACAAACTCCAAGGCTGCTTGAATTTTACTTCTTGCGCACCCACTGTTGGTTCCCAGTTGCAGCCAAACACCGCATCTTAAAGGCCTTCTATTCGTACCCATACAGCTCCACGAAAAAGAGTGACTATGCGGCACTCTGGGCAATCCTAAGCTACACGACGGCACAGCTGAACGCTTCGGAAGCACAGCAGCTTAATTTTGCTGATCCTCTTCTTGCTGCGAAAAACTTTTATAATACTGCCCGCCGCCTCATACCAGAAGAGCAAGGATGTTTCGAAATTGGTCATATCCAGGCATTGTTGCTTCTGGCTCTTGTGAACTTTGGTCTAGAGGAACTGAACGCGGCATGGCTGCTCAGCAACCAGGCCGCGTGCCTAGCATTGCATTTCGACGCCAGAAACCCTTTGAGCAGAAAGGATGATCCTGAAAAAGTCCAAGAAAGAGCTACTTTTCTTGGGTGCTTTGTGATTAACACCATCGTTGCTGTTCGCCTTCGGAGTTGTCCGCAAATGTGTCCTGAAGACTTGATCTCAGTCGACTTCTTTGAAGAAGATGGACTGGAGCAATTGACACCAGGCTTAGATGATCCTGATTGTAGTGGCCCTGCTCACCGGCAAGTGCTTCCGGGTGCTCATCTACATGATTCGTGGACAACATTTCACCGGCTGATTGAGCTTGCAACATTATTGAACCGCATAGCAAGGTATCAAGCTTATGGTAATGACATTGAAGTGTTTTGCCATACTTTAGTCAATGATATACTCGCCTTGGAGACTAAATTGTCTCCTGTCTGCCACCTCACACTCTTCGGTGATGCACGTTGCGAACATGCTGCAATGCAGCTACCAGACCAGATTCACTTGGTCATCACATACATTGCAACCCTCAGCTATTTCTGCATTCGATTTTCTGCCAATTCCCAAAGTTTATTGGATCCAGTAAAAGCGCTGCTGCGTAGGACCCCGGACATTCTAGCGCAAAATGGATCCCTTGATACCTTGACTTTCTCTCCCTTTTCGAATGGTCTGTACGTACAATCATTGACGGCGCGCGCGTTGTCAGTATGGAGAGCGAATTGGGCGAAGCCCAAGCATCTGTGTGGCTCAACGCGATAGGGCATCGAATATCAGAACAAGGGGGACCGTGGCCAATACTGGCATCTCTTGTAAGAGAGATTAGAGGTAGCCGTGTCGAAGCCGTACTTTCAAGTACTTCTCAGTTGCGACAATCTTTGATAGTGACCGATACAATAGCCACGAAGATGTCTTTGGACAGTTATCTTCTTCCAGCGTATGGAAATACGGAGCAGTCTACTTACTCCAACTTCTCTAACTTCACTGCAGAGAACCTCGTCATTCCGACCCCTTGGCCTTCATTCCAACAGCCTACACTCGGCAGGCTTGAAGCGTTTCCCAATGGTCCGATAAGTACGGAGTCTGGGTGCAGCAAAGTCCCGTCCTCAGACGATTCTAGGTTCTCCAGCCCCGACGCTGCAGATATCTCAGGCACCTCCGAGGAAGTCTTGATCCGTCCGCCGCCTGTTACAGCTGCCTCTATATTTGTCCCTGGGCGATATGAACCAAGTTCACACCAATATTTTAAACTAGATCCTGATTTCCCGAATATCTGTGGAAGTGATTGGACTACCGACGGAGAGCAAGAGGTAGAAGGTTTTGGGCTTCCTTGCAAGGTTGCATTACAGCCATTTTGGAGCTCCTATGCCTAGTTACGGAGTACAGGGATCGAAAAACATATTCACAGATTCCGATCGGGCACGGAGTACGTGGATGGATTAGGCAGGTAGCAGCCATTTTATTAGCGCTCCTACGTGGGCATACGGGATATACAAGTCCCAACCAAGATTGATCCCATGTACTATGTCATCTACAGCAAATGCTTCTATAACAATATGCTTGCCTTCACATGACTGCCAAGGAACAGACAATTGCTACTGCTTCCACTCTTGATTGTCAAAATTAAGAAGAGTTATAGATATAGTACGTGACCCCAGGGGGCCCAGGCTAATCAGAGTGTGAATCTACTCCATACTGGTAGTCTAAAAAACCTGGTTTTCACCTCGCCTGCATTTGAGCAAGGCACAAGATTCAAGAGTTTTGGGAAAAGAATATGCAAGAAATGCACACGCCCACCGGATCAACACATGACGCCAGCCACAGCAACACCTAATCTCCTGTAATTTATCCATACTGGAAGGTCAAGAAACCTCCTTAAAAGGTGCATCGCCACACGGGATTGATATTTGAACTTTCGAGCCTGAAATAGGACAATAATGTCCAGCAGGTCAACCACTCGCTCCTACTGACGCCAAGATTTTCCACAAGCAAGGCAAGTGCAGAATAGTGTCATAGGTTCATCAGCACTTCTGGTCTGTGCCTCAGTGTACGTAACCTTTCTCTGGCCGCATTTTCCACATTGCAAGCTTTTACTGATACTTCGTTCGGCCTTTGCAACCATAGCTTTATCCATGTTCTCTTTCTGTATTTTCCGGTCCTCCTCTCGTCGCTCGTCGGATTTCAACTCGTCATGTGTCATGCGCACAAACTTTTCAGGTGAAATCTCGTTGGTTAGAACACGTACACGAAGGCCTGGGTTTGATTTATTCTTGAGATTTTGATATAAACTGCGAATTTTAGTACGATACTCTTCTTTGGATTCAGGACCAAATGCGCTAAATGCTGCTGTTTCAACGGCAATGGACTTCTGGAAAACCACGCGGGGTGATTCCGTTGAGTTCAAGCATAGCCCATCATATAACAAGCCGATACAGCTATCGCGGGTTTTATTTTGAGTGTGAGCCGTATTGACCTGGTCTGCTTTCCAGCTTCTCTTATCCGGAGGTACTGTGGACTTAGACATTTTATCCGTGCCAGAAGCTGGTGTTGAGAGACCGTTGGGTGTAGGTCTGGGGGAGTCGCTCGATCGCTGGCTTCCGATAGGTGACCCCGTCTTCTGTTTGTTTACTTCGTGCCGCCATTTATGAACGATATCACCGGCCAGTCGCGCTATCTCTGGGCTTTTATGCGTTTTTAGTCTATTGACCGTGATACCAATCTTCGTCGCACGGAGAAGGTCTTCAGTGGGCCGAACCCCATTCTGGAGAGACTTCAGTATTGAAATTATAGTAGAGGGCGGCTCAGAGGAAGCTGTGGCCTTCGCTAAAGCCTTGGACTGAAGTTCGATTTCTTTTGAGTTCATCATGCCGATCGGCTATATCGTGGGCTTCGAGTTCGAAATCTGCACGTGCGGCCCCAGTATCTCCCACGCACGTCTGCGGAGCAGGCAATAGGCAGGAAATGTGAAGGTAAAATTATCCTGCTGTGCTAAAAGTGTCAATATATGATGAAGTAGCTAAGATTCAACGCCGGATCAAGGCAGGGGTCTTCGGTAAAGATCAAAGGCTTCAGATTGGAAACCGATAGTCGCTTTGTCAACATGCTGCCATTTCCACTGAGATAACATATCTGAGGAAAATAGAATCTGGAAAAGTCATCGATGAAAATGAAGGTGATGCATGAAACAGATTGCTTGTTTCGGCCTACTCGAAAACAGCAAGAGTGCGTTTCCGAGCCGTTGCTCTACACTCGTGCGCATCCAATCAAACAGTGATAAATTGCAGTAAAGCAGAGAAGAAACTTACGATTTCTTAGTGACAGTGCGAATGAGGCGCCAGAGACTTCATCGAAGGGGGAGAGTCATAAAAGGGAAAGAGTGGGATTGAATAAACGAGGTGGTCAGGCAAGCTTGTCGCAAAGCGATGCGAAGTGACATTTTGCGGGCATGTATTACATAATCAGATAATGATCGATATTCGGAGCGGAAAAACTATTATACCTCCAATTCGGGTAAAGTGTCACAAGGCTTGTTCCACTTCACGAGAGGAACATCTGGGTACCTGAGCTGCTACGATCAACTTACCGCGGAGTTTCGTAATATCTTTGTACCCAAGATTTCGAGACGACCCATCAGACAGCAGGAAAGCAGACGTGGTCTATAGACCAAGTTGCACCAAAGCCTAAGTTATCTTCGAATAACGAACCTGGCAAGCATATTGAAGGCAGTTGAAGCTCAGCTTGATCGGAAGGTATAGTCCCCAACTACCCACAAGGACGTCCGAAGGCAGGAATCTGATCTGTAGGCGCAGCCGGATCTAGTTGCTTGAATGTCCAGGGCAAAAATGCCGGCAGACCCAATGGGCAACGACCCTAATTAACCTCCCACTTCAGTTACGTTACAGTAGGCTCCTAGGCCTAGCTCCGAACTATCCAGCAGACAGTCGCACGCCAATGGACGAAGGCGTGCTGGGGCTGATCACAATCACTACAGGAACATCTAACTCTGGGAGTGCAGCTAGCCCTTTGACTAGTACGAAATAATGCAGCCCTCGTGTCCGACTTATCGGGCAGCCTACGGGTCATTATTGCTTGCAGCCTTGATGCTTCGGAAAGCTCGAAAATGATGAAAACGTGAAAGAAGAAACGAAACTAACATGCCCAAGTGTCTTATGATCCATAGGCCTTTGGTACCGACCTGCTGAATGGAGATTGAGGGTGCGAATAGGCGCAATCGGAGTCTTAACTAAGGATCGTGGGTGGCTTGTGGGGAATGACGGATTCAACGATCAGTGTCCACTCCTCACTGTAGACCACCGTCTACGAATCATTTCATGTGGGGGTAGACCTCGTCACCATCGGGCTCACTCAGATCGTCCGCCGACTGGTCCATAGTCGCGACTGGATAGACCTTCCTTTCTTGCAATATATGGAAGACCGCTTTTCGAGACCGCTAAGCCGGCCCTACTTCCACAGGAATCGGTGGAAATCTTGCTTATCAGCCCAGGAACCGGCTTGTTCCTGGATTACCTAGCGCCTAACGTTACTCAGAGCTGTTACAGACAAGATGTGGTTGTTGAGGCGTCCGACCTCCGTTCATCATGTAAAGTGCCATTTCTTGCAGCCTGATCCTGGATATGATAGGCACAATCCCTTGTCCATTTCTCTTATTCTATGTACGTCCCATCCCGTTCTGCAGGCAATGCATCACACTGACATTCCACAGTTTCATGGAGCCTTGAGATTGGCGGCATTGGCAAACAGGAGAGTCAAGCTAGTCTCCAGAATAGTTACGCACTTCTGGCTTCCACAATAAAGTTGCGGAATCCTAGCGTGTTGCAGGATTAGGCAAGAACCCTCGTATGTTCGTATCGACACCATGCTTGAAAGGAATGATGTGTGAAACATGACTACTTTTGGTACGAGTCTCTTGCTCAGCATCGTGTGATGTACGGGGCGCGAGGTGCTATAATGTCAGCTCAGAAGACTCTCGGAGAAGCTGATGGCAGAATCTGCGTCCTTAGAACTCGTCTCTAGTCTAAAGACAATTGCTCACGTTTTAGTAGATGATGCAAACGCCGTATAGTACTTCAGTTCTGCATATGGACCTCCTAATGCAACACTGAATTAGCTTGTCCCTTGACAGTGACACTGTCGAGGCTGACATTTCCATTGAACCACATCCGATCCTCCGAAACGATCGGAAGGACGGACTTCGTTCGAAAGGAAGTGAATGCAATAAGGACGCATCCATCCACAGTCAATATCCTGCGTAAAGCTTAACCACGGGCAAATGTTCGCCATTCATTGTTGCACAGGTCTAAAACCCTTGCTTTTTGGCTTTCTGCTTTGTGATTTTCTCTACATTGCCCATCCCGCGTCAAATTGAAGCGTCCGAAGTCCGAGGGATCCTAAGAATAGAGTTCAATTATGTTGGGACTCAGGGGAGAATCTTCGGACGGTGCTGTGTACCCACCGAAATCTAGAAGCCTGCGAGATTTTCCGTGGTTTGGTTAACAACTCACAGGGTCCTGTAACATGGACGAGGATTCGCTTGAAATAATCCTAATGGCGTGAATACTCTGAACATGGGCGACGAAGGTCTCGAGCTTGGTACCTACGCAATTCAATGTATCCTCGCAGAGGATTGAAGACGTACGCGGGTTGATGGCCCCCGAAAACTACGCAGTCGGGCTTCCAATTCTATTTCGGGAACATCGGCCGGACAGAGAAAGTGCTCCAAGTTCCAAATCTGCTAGATTTGAAGAAGGAGAAGAGGTCTCCTATACCAATTTCTGGTTCTCAATGTCAATAGTGGCTGTAAGGGTGCAAGAGGTGGCTTTTCTAGACGGAACACTCCGTATGGGGTAGTGAAATGGTCGCCAATCGACAGACAATGCCAATAATCTCCATTAGATGTTAGACTGAGAAACCTTGTTAAAAAAAAGCACAAACAAAGATTCGTTGATCTCCAACTGGACCAAATGCGGAGGAACGGATATCGGATCGCAGCCACGCAGAAGAACTCCAAATGGAGAGATCATATCACCACAGGCCGATCACTCGATGTATCAGGATGCAAGGCGCGGGTCCCCGAGGACATGTATGTATTCACATGAACTGAGCACTTAGGGGAGCGATGGAGGCAGGGCTAGAGCTTAACTAACTAATCCGTACTCCGTAGAGACAAATAATAGGACAAGGAAAAAATGAGCATCACGATCTTTCATCCCAAGACTACTCCGTACGGGTTCAAACACTCCACATTGCCAGCTTTTGATAGTGGGTACAAGAGGAGATTTTAGACTTCAGGCCGGTGTGCCCTAAAAACTCTTGAAGAGGACGAGGTTCAAGCCTGAATCAATAATATGGCGACGATCGTGCCACCCGACGCTTTGGAAATTGTCCCTGCTCGCTACCAGTTCGATGATGGCTTGACTTTAGAGTCGCGGACACTACCTAATTCATATCAAGTTGTCAGTCAGTCATCACAGGATTAGTTACTTGACAGGCTGACCGCGACAGACCCGATTAATTTCACTTCTTTTAGCTTTGCGTGAATATTCGCGACGCATTCTCTGATGTGTCTCCCGTGCCGAGCTGAAACCTCTCGATCCTTCTTGAAAGGTTGTTTTCTGAAAGGAAGAATTTTCCAGAAGGTTACATGCAAGATCTCCAGGCCAGGCCGTTGTTGATTTTGCATTGGCATGCTTGGGAGCTCCAAGCCCAAGACGATCATAAACATACCAGCCTCCAGGGTACGACAGCAAGTCACCCCACGCTGTTTCGCTGTGACTCGTGAGCTTGTGAGCTTGCTCGAAGAATGGAAGACCCCCATGCAGGCCTGGTCTGTGCGCACTGCGTCAAGAAGTTCGCATTTATTGCGGTGGCGGATTCTTCCTTCGCGTCGGGCTTTGAGGTCCAGGGATCAATGAACAAAGAAATCCACGAATAACAATTCAACGTGTGGGACTCAGCAAACGAGACCTGAAGTCTTGTCATGGCAATTTATATTCGGGAGCACATGTGCGTTCCTAGTTGTGTGCATATGTAACTGCGTACTCGGCATACTGGATGTAGTGATCCCCGAACTCCCCTGTCTGGGCGACAATTTTGCTGACCGAGGCTTCAGACTAGAGAATTCCCTAGTGACAGTATATGTTTGACTTCCGCTTGTCCTTCTTATACGCCTGGTTAGTTAAACTACTAGGCAGACAGTGGAAGTAGCTAGTCCCTTGTCACATCCGCCGCGCAACACCTCGTCGTTTCTTCGATGCACACGTAGTAGTCCTACGGAGCATACCAGCAGTTGATTCTGGCGCTTAACGTAACACGACCAGTTCAATGTTGACTGACAAGCTAATCCCAAAGTTGTCTGGTCACGCCAGTCCATAGAGCAGGGATGATTGGAAGAGGTTCCTGTTTTCGGTCAAGAGCAGTGGAGCTGACAAGGGGAGCCCTGTACAACGCTCAGCCCTGCAAACAAAAACATTTAAGTTATTGAGGGGAATCGGGCCTTTCTTTAAGGTTGTTTCAATATGATCCAGCAATCGAACAACAGCATTGGTGTCACAAGCTTCAGGGGTGGAAACGGCCCCCTTTTGGCGAACCTCCTATCAGAGAGTCTGATGGGGAATTGGCAGATGCGATTATTATTGGAGAATCGGCCCCAAATTCAAAAACTGCATGATAATCAGCATTTCTGGGCGGGTGCGGCGATATCCGCTGACGGAATCGCCAAATTGAGCCACGTCTTCAAGCCTCCAGGACTTCGGCACAGGGGCGGTCAATGAGTGGATTTTGCATCTGATTTGTTGGCGAACGGTGGTGAATCACGGATTTGACACGTCTTCTCCGCTGACGATTGGATGGATGCATCTTCGCACAGACTGTTCAATAAGAATGAAAAACTTTGGGCGGAGTATTGGCGTTGTTGGGGACGGGCGCTTCGAGGAAGTCAATTGCCAGTTCTGGGTCTGGGGCCGGTCAATATATGTATCACCATGCTGTGCTTCCGGAGAACGTGTTATAGCTTTCTCAAACTTGCTTCTCAATTCTCATTCGAACCCTGCCTTGCATCTATCACTGTGAATATACCCCTTGGATGAGCTTGCGTACATCACTGTGTGTCGTGTCTCTTCCACTCTTCACCTTTCCTTCTTGCTCTTGATCTCTACGGCCTTGGAAACATGGGACGACGAGATATTATGCTCGAACAACAGCCAGAGGACTTTGATGCGCTTCCACCTGCACTGCGAAGAAAAGTAAGTCCATTTTTATTTTTCTAAATTTATTTTTTTCCCTTCCCAACCTTCCTCGACACGGTCTGGACCTGCAACTATAATGCTTTTCTATTCTTTTTTCGGTTTTCCGGCGCTTTTGCTATTACCCGACACATTTGCAGAGGCTTGCACACCATCCGATTTCCTTCTTTCTCTGCTTCTGCGACTGTCAGCGACAGGCCGTGGTGCGTTATCAGCGAGGCCCTTCGGAGTACCTACCTCGAGTGGAGTACCCAATCATACGATCAGTTCAACTTCCAAGGGTCGTGAGGTCGATCCATGGTTTGTGGTTGAAGATCAGCTGCTGGCGGTGGGGATGTCTATCCTCTCTGACTAGCCATTGCAGCTGTTCCCCTCCACCACAACATCCAGTCGATCTCGAGAGTTGGGCCAGCCAGTCTTCTATTTGTCTGGTGCCTTGCGAAAATCCAATGAGCGACCTGACTAGCAGCTTGGCGAAGCAGCTAGACTGACATGTCAATTCAATAGCGGCACGCGCACCCGAGATTTACGGGAAAATGAGCCTGCATGCGCTGTGATTTGAAGTCTCCTTGTGCTTTTGGATCCACATCCATTGCTTTTTGCTCTGCATTGCTCCTGATGGAGCGCCGTTGTGAGGAGAAATGCGCACCAAAAACGGCTTTTCACCGGGTCAATTCCTGCGCTTGCTCGTAATAGATGAACTTGATTTCTGGACCTTGACACTGACCATGCATTGCGATCTTCCAGTTATTTTCGAATTTGGAACGTTTTCGGCTGGAGCAGATACGATTAGCTCAGACCCATGCACGGAACAGCCAAAGCGTCGCCTATCATGACCCCAGACAGCCAGAGTTCACAAACAATCCCGATGCTACCAGCCCACGGAGAAGGCAACCGAAAAATAGCCACTACTATGATGCTCCCCAAACCAATGGTATGATTCTTTGTCTGCAACCCGAAGGCACTTTTTTCTCATAATGTGCATCCTGCAGGATTAAATCGTCGATTCCGCGCCCATAAACCACAGAAACAGAGGATTCGCTTTCCCTACTCCAGAAAATCCAAGACTCTACAGACTGCATATCTAGCGGCTCAGGCCAATTTTCAGTGGTTTCATTCCTTGCCGCCGAAGCTCCAGCTCCAACAATTTAGCGTGGAGGAGCGAGCGTGTTTCGATAGCTGGCAATCTAGTGTCATATTGGACGCTGCGGATGAGGCGCTTTATAAATTGGGACACAAAGCTAGATCATCCTCCGAGTCTGTCAACGCCGTGCCTGTCTTAAGTGGAACATCCTCCTTGTCCAAGTCTTCTTCTATAAACGACCCGCTCCACGAAGCCGATTCTGCAATCGAAATGGACGACGGCATGTGCGACAGCTTTCGCTGGCTAGACGACGACGAAGACCTCGACCTCAAACTCGACTATCACTCTCATATCGCACCCGCAAGGCCGCTTCATCTACAGCGGTTTCGACGTCCGTCTTTTAGGCGCACGTTCTCCTTCAGCTCGTCACCGAAGAATCGGTCCTCGGTTGTAGGAATGCCGCCTAAATCGAGCCATTCAGTCACTGTTCCTCCCGCTTCGCCCTGCCTCTCTCCCAGAAAACACCGCAGCTCGCTGTCTCGCTGCCAGCCAGTGCTCAGCCATGAATCCCAGTCTTCCATTACGTCCATAGACCATCCCGCGCAATACTACCAAGATCCGGAGGCAAGGTTGAAGCTGCGAGTCTATCTTGCCTCTCCCCAGAAGTTTGATGAAGCGATTGAGTTCGGATTCCCGTCGCTGGAACTCAACGAGGGCTTTAATTCTCGTCTATCGATAGATCGCGAATGGAAGATCCATGAGGACGCTCGGACCTTTCTGGACAATGATAGCAAGTCCGTCCTCAACGAGCCGCTCAACCAACCTGAGAAACGCCCAAAACCACCGTCAAAGCGCGACCACCTCCCCTCTCCCACATCCTCTCCCACCATTTCTTCAGGCATGGAGTCACCGCGAGAATCCTCCAGACAAACAAACAGGCCTCGCTTAGTACCAATAGCAGTGAACGACCCTCAAAATATTATTGGAAACCGTGAGATGACACTCAAAATGACTCTCACGAGACCCGATTTACGCCGCGCCGAATCATCGATTGTTTCTCCTCGCTCCTCGGAGCACGATGATCCGCTCAGGCTAGCCGATCTACCAGCCCCGGACGAAGAGTTGCACCTATGGGATGCTCAGCCGGAGGGCACTGGTAAGATGAAGAGGTTTTTACAAAAGCTGGGAATGCGACGCCATTGAGCGGCTATGTTTCCCGACGTCTCCCAAGCTCGGTCAATACTTTGTAAATATCATATTCCTTTCTTTCTATTTCATACTTTTCCAATACCATCTTTTTGTTTTTTTGGCCGAGGAGCGTCCGGACCTCCCATTCCTCTTTCTTAAATTTCTTCTTTTCTTCGTATTTCTACAGAACGAAGACCCACAACCTCAATGCATTCACTTCTTCTTTTTTTCTACTCCGTACAGAGTAGCATTTGCATTTAAATGAGACCGCGGTGCTCTCTTTTTCACTCTTGTTTTCACACCTATGACCAATTTCTTACATGACTCGTTGTTTGTTTCAAGCAAGCGCTACAGGAGCGCTTTACTACTCGCATGTGGTGTTTAAAGCTGTCTTTAACGACAACGTCGATTGACGTAAAACTAAAAATAAATATTGTCCAATTATCAGCTTGGCGACAAGAGACTACATTGAAATTCAGACATTGTGAGAGAGTGGGCCAAACCGAGCCGCAATCTGGAGTCATTATGGAGTAGAAATCGACTGTGCCCCAAGACTCAAGAGTACGACTCGAGGCCCCAGAATCCCAGATTCGTTATTATTATTAGTTTTTTGGTTGGAAGTTCTCCAGCAGACCAGCACCCTGGATCGCCAGAATGGCCCCCACAGGGCCACAACTTACCAGCCCTACTTCTCGACTCCACGTCAAATCCACAGAACCACCGTCCACCTCATCAGCCCCATAAAAGGCCCCAGCAACCAAAGCTAGCTATCAACGTAAGCAGAAGATGCAAAGGTAACTGAAACCGGGTGGCGATCGCATGGGTGTTTCAACTTGCCAGCCTTAAAGGGCCATGGCCCATGATTCCATGACAATGGCGTCAAGATTGTCGATGAACTAGATATTGATTATTTCTCAGCATTTCTTAGCAGCTCGGTTACAGTAACGATCTGATAGCCACGCCGCCGAATCTCCGGAAGCACTCTCTTTAACATGGGAAGGGTCCAGCTCCGTGCATCATGGCAGATGATAATCCCTCCAGGATGAAGCATACTTAGAATATGGTGAGCATTGACCCGCCAGTATGGTATGAAAGGGTCGTGGGGATAGATATCACCGAGTATCAGTTGATAGTCTAGCTCTGCTAGTAGCTTCAGCATCCTTTGGCCAAAAAAGCCCCCGCCAGGTCGGAAGTATTTCGGAAATTGGCTCTGTGGACCCAAGGCCGAAGCGTACACCCTATCGATCACCGTCTCAACGGTTTTGATCTGCTGGCGCAAAGTCTCATCGCCTAGAGCCTTGGAGGTCTCATCATGCATCGCATGATTTGCAAGCTCGTGGCCGTCCTCAACCAACTTTTCTAGAACCGCCTGGTCGTGATCGCCCTCCACGTGCCCGCCGATAATAAACCAGGTTGCGGTGGCACCATTCTCTTTCAAAACCTCCGATAACTCCTGTGTGTGCCGTGAGGGCCCATCATCGATTGTAAGTGCGACCATCTTAGTCGAAGTGGGAACGTGGAAGAGGACATCCGGCCAACGATGTTGGAGAAGACGAATGATGAACTGCGGAGGCTTGTAAATGATATAAAAGGGGGCGATAACACAGGTTAGGACCGCAAGCAAAGCGAACATCGTGATGCGTCTGGAGCGCAAGGCCCGACGATGGCGGAATTGAGAGCGAAACAAAGCAAGACGAGGAATCGAGACCAGGCGCATCCTTATGGGAACATGCCGAATCGGAGATACTCCGAAGGAGAGTGAACACCGGCTGTGAGGGGAGGTCAATTGCAGGAGACTGGGGAATCAACCTCCAAAAGCCATTCCAATCCCCCAGATGGAATCAAACACGCATCCTTCTCCAGATCTCGACTCCAGACACCTTTTGGGCTTCTGGGAAAATAATTGCCACGTGACCTTACCTCCGGACTGTGATTAATAAGCAGCTTGTCACGTGCCCGCCAGCCTCATCCTACGTAATAATCGCGCCGGCCGGCTGGCTTGTCAGAGAGGACAGCAAAGCGATATTTTGGAGCAAACGGAGCTGCAAGCGCATTCATTAGCCTTGCGTGAGCTTCCAACCGGATATGATCTGGCCCGGAGTCGAACTTCATTCTTCACTTATTTCCTTATTGGCCCCATTTAATCCCTGGGAGCTGTGATAGCGGAGTTATAACCGATTCCTGCTAGGTAGAAGCATTTATAATTAGACGACCAGAAAGCACGGTGTCACAGCGATTCCAAGCCCTTGCAATAGACTCAAATTGATCCTTAATTGCCGACCTCACGCGTTATCCTCTTTCCTTCAGTTATTCCCAACCCGATGTCGCGATTCTCTCGTCAGCGAACATGATCCTTCGAAGATTGCTAGTGGCTGCGGGCCTGCTACTGGCCTCTGTTACGGCTGCAAAGGAAGACGGCCCAAAAATAACGTCAACAAAATTCGAACACGCGCCTCGTCACCTGTTCTATTTTGAAGATTCAGATACCGTGGTATTTCAGCATAAACGCGATGCTTATATCTCAACCGATGCCGGTGCGACATGGAACGTCCTCAAAGGTCCCGATGATGGCATGAAAGGGAAAGTAAAAGCCATTTACGCTCATCCGTACGATCGAAATAAGGCATACATCTTGGGACAAGCGCAAACGCACTGGACAACGGATGATGCTGGAAAATCATGGCATGCATTCAAAATCGCCCAGGATCTACAACGCTCCGGAGATCCGCTGTCATTTCATGGTACAGATTCGAACAAAGTCATTCTTCATACGATTGAATGTCTTGGACCGCTATGCCGTACACCTGCTCTTTATTCCACGGACGGATTTAAAAGCCATAAGGTTTTGGTAGAAGATCAGGTCAGGTGCAATTGGGCCATTCAGACGCCCGAGATAGGGTCGAGAAAGGATTTTCCGGAGAAGATTGATAACCGGATCTTCTGCCTTTTTGGTGGCCTCCGCCACTCTCTCGGCAGACACTCACGTTTACTCTACTCCGACGACTTTTTTGATGGTGGTAAAGGAATTGAAACACCGCTAAACGATGGCCGGCCTGTCAGTGATGTTGTACGCCTTGTTGGGGTGAAAAAGTTTCTCATCGCGGCTGCAAAATCTGCTCGAACGAATGAAATGGCCGTTTATGTTAGCACTGACGCGACTCAATGGCACCGAGCTCTGTTTGATGGCCACAGGATTGAAAATAACGCATATACGGTACTTGAATCTACGAATTACAGCCTTCAAATGGCTGTCAAAACGTCCGGTGGATTCAATCCGATGAACGCTTTGTTTACGTCGAATTCTGATGGAGTCTCGTTCACGCGCAACGTCGACCATATCAACTCAAATCAATACGGCAACGTTGATTTTGAAAAGATTGCTCGTATTCAAGGTATTTTCATGGTTAATACTGTTAGCAATTGGGAGGAGATTGAGAAGAACCACCGTGGCAAAAAGAAGGTTGTGAGCCAGATATCGTTTGATGATGGACGAACTTTCCGCGATATCAAAGCAGGTGATAAGAACCTTCATTTGCATTCCGCTACCAACCTTCACAATAGCGGTCGGGTCTTCTCAAGTCCTGCTCCTGGTTTAGTCATGGGAGTTGGGAACGTGGGTGATTACCTCAAGCAGTATGATGAAGGCGACCTTTATGTCTCCGATGACGCCGGGATTACTTGGTGGAAAGCTTTGGACGACGCCCACAAGTACGAATTTGGCGACCAAGGCTCCGTTCTAGTGGCTGTGTATGATGAAGGGCAGACGAGCAAGATTTCGTACTCCATTAACCATGGTAAAGATTGGAAATCCGCCGACCTTCCCCAAAAAATTCGCGCGAGATTACTCACCACAACTCCTGACTCAACAAGTTTGAAATTTCTGCTCATTGGCACCTCGAAGTCTGATTCTGAAATTCAACATCATGTTATCGCTATCGATTTTAGCGCATTACATGAGCGGAAATGTGAAAAGGATGACTTTGAGCGATGGCCTGCCAGGCTAAACGAGAAGAACGAACCCGACTGTTTAATGGGACATAAACAATTCTACAAAAGAAGAAAGGCCAAGGCGGATTGCTTCATTGGTGAAGTGTTTAAGGATCCGGTTCCTGAACTCGAAACTTGCAAATGCAGTGAAGAAGACTTCGAATGCGACTTCAACTTTATTCGAAGTGAGGATCGAAAGGAGTGCGTTCCCGCTAGATCACTGCCGGTTCCAGAAGGCAAGTGCAAAAACCCAGAGGACAAATACACTGGTAGCTCAGGCTGGAGATTGATTCCCGGTGACAATTGCAACAAAGATGGCGGCGTTGAATTAGACAAACCGAAAGAAAGGCCTTGCAGCGACACTGTCAAGGCGCCCATCAGCGGGGAGATAGCCATCACTAAGCAGCTTTTCAAAGCGGGCAAGCCCTCTGAGTATTACTATTTAGAGCGTCCGGCGTTGAGCAAAGACAAAGATGAAACTATTATGCTTCTAACTGACAAGTTAGACGTATTCATTACCAAAGATCATGGCAAGAAATGGAAACAGATATTGGAAAACAAAAATGTGGCGAAACTTTGGCCTCATACTTATAATAACGATGTGATGTACTTTATCACCGGCGAGAAAAAAATCATTATGACAAAGAACCGTGGAGATAGTTTCAGAGAGATTGAAACAAAACTCCCACCTAACCGGGACCGACTACCCGTTCTCGCATTTCATCCTGACCCGGAGCGATCGGAGTGGCTTATTTGGACCGGCGCCGAAGATTGCGAGCGCGGCGGAGATTGTCATGCTGTTGCCCACTACTCCACTGACGGTGGTGATGAGTGGCATACCCTTATGAGATATGTTGCTCGCTGCGAATTTATCGGAAAAGATGGGGCTCGCAAGACAGAGGACACGATCTTTTGCACCCAACATGAAAATGAGGATCCTAAGAACAAACATCTTCGGTTACTGTCATCTGAGAACTGGTTCACGCACAAGAAAGTTCATTTTACGGATATTTTGGATTTCAGAACCATGGCGGAATTCATCATTGTTGCAACACGGGCTGAGAAAGATTCGTTGAGGGTTGGGGCCAGCATTGATGGCAAGACGTTCGCCGATGCGGAATTCCCACCAAATTTCAAAGTCAAGACGCAACAAGCATACACCGTTCTTGATAGCTCAACCCATTCAGTGTGGCTACATGTCACCGTTCACAATGTCAAGGATCATCAGTTTGGCAGTATTATCAAAAGCAATAGCAATGGTACCTCATATGTCCTTGCTCTCAGCAATGTCAACCGCAACAATGAGGATTATGTCGACTTTGAGAAGATGCAAGGCCTGGAAGGAGTTGCATTGGTTAATGTTGTGGCGAATGCCGAGGCTGTAGTCAAAGGTGCAGCCAAAAAACTAAGAACAATGATCACCCACAACGATGGTGCAGAATGGGCTTATTTACGCCCACCGCCCAAGGACGCTGAAGGCCGTAAGTACGACTGCTCGCCGGGAAAAACAGGAACGGCGAAGTGCGGCTTACACCTCCACTCTTATACTGAGCGTTCTGACCCTCGAGATACATTTTCATCCCCTTCGGCGACTGGTATAATGCTTGCTGTTGGAAACGTAGGTGAACATCTCGGGCTTAAATCAGAGGGGGATACCTTCATGACTCGAGATGGGGGCATTGAGTGGTATTGTGTGAAAAAAGGTAGCTATCTTTGGGAGTTTGGAGACCAAGGTTCCATCATTGTCATTGTTCCAGAGGGTAAGGCCACAAAGGTGGGATTATATACTCTTGACGAAGGGAAAACCTGGGAAGAATTCACGTTCAATGATGTGGATATGATCATCACTGATATATCCACCGTTCCATCCGATACATCGCGGAATTTCCTCCTCTGGGGTAAAGAAGTCGGCTCAGGTGCGAAGGCTGGATTTGCCACGGTCAATCTGGATTTCTCAGGGCTCAAAGAGCGTTCTAAAAAGTGTACACTGAGAGAGGAGAAACCTGAAGCCGATGACTACTATATCTGGGAGCCTAAGCATCCTCTATCAGAGGACAACTGCTTGTTTGGCCACATTTCGCACTATCATCGCAAGAAACCTGACGCACAATGCTTCAACGGTGCAGAGTTTGAGCGTTTACACAACGTCTCTACGAATTGCGCCTGTACCAGGAGGGATTTTGAATGGTAAGTCTTGGTAGAGCCCGAGAGCTAGCAGCACCTTATACTAACTTTGGCTTCAATTAGCGACTACAATTACGAACGACAGTCCGATGGGTCCTGCGCTCTAGTACCTGGACATCGTCCTTTGGATCCGAAGAGAATCTGCACTGAAGATCCCAATGCCGTGGAATATTACGAACCTACTGGGTATCGAAGAATTCCACTAACGACGTGTGAGGGTGGGTTAAAACTGGATGGTCTCAAAGCATTCCCTTGCCCGAACAAGGAGGAGGAATTTGAAAAGAAACACCCCAGACTTCGCGGCGTAGGGTTGTTTTTTGCAATTGTGCTCCCGATCGCTGCCGCTGGCGGTATCGGTTACTACTTATATTCTAGATGGGATGGAAAGTTCGGCCGAATCCGACTCGGGGAGGCGGGTGGCTCCGGCAATTGGTTGTCAGGAGGCTCGCCTCTCATCGCTATACCCGTTACCATTATCGCAGGTACTGTGGCCGTGATGTCTGCTCTACCACTTCTGGCAACCAGTCTATGGAGGAGCTTCCGTGGCTGGATACCCATTGGCCGCCGTTCCTCGAGGCCGTATTCATCACGGGGAGCCTTTGCAGCTAGGCGAGGCGATTACGTAGGAGTTGTGGACGATGAAGACGAGTTGTTGGGCGTCGAAGACTTCGAAGGTGACGATGACGAAGAAAGTTAAGTTGATATCGAAGAATGATATACCTATGGGATCTAGGACGACAATGTGACGGCGTTTGTTTCTTCTTACGAATCCTTTGCCAGCGAAAGAGGTGACTATCTCTCTGGGCGTCTTGGATCTTATCTTTTAGCGATCACATGGTCCCTCTAGATTTTTCGGACATTTTGAATGTGTGGCATACTCCGTTATCATTCCATTTGCTACACGTGTATTATAGTTGAAAATAATAATCAGGATTTTTCAAAAACCGAGGCTTGTCGGAGGATAGTCCGTGAAAGTTCGACCTTCATAAAGCACCCGCAGAATCATTATAGAAGCAACAAAGCCTATCTATTGGTTTTTGTGTATATCTTCCCGGCCAAATGATTCCGGGAGAAGCTGTATCAGTTTCTTTAGTATGATTGTGTCCAACCTGGGCAACCAACAGTAGAGCATAACGAACCTCTTCCATAGTCTTCACGTAATATTTGCCATCTCCACCATAGACATATATTGGTACTGACGGTTCTAGGAACTCGCGCATACTAGGGAAAAGGCTGTTACCCTTATTTCGAGTACCATGAGAGCCAAACAACCCGGGTAGCGGCACTTACAACTGTCTACAGGATCCACATGGCGAGCTTCCTGGAACAACATCGGTGGCTACAGCAACAGCCTTGAATGACCTGTGCCCTGCTGCCTGTTTTGTAGTTTTTTAGGGATCAGTCCATGGAATCAAAATGGGACTCGATGGGCACCTGAAGCACCAGGAAGAGACAACGTACAACAGCGGTGCCAAAGGCGCACTTCTCAGCGCAGATTCCAACAGGATAACTTGCGTTTTCGACATTCGACCCGGTGATAAAAGTTCCGTCTTCGGTGAGAACGCTGGCACCAACTCGGAAGTTTGAGTAAGGACCTTGTTGAGTACTTAGCACTGTGCTTGTTTCGTTATACAAGGTGGAGGGGCAAGGTTCCCCTCATCACGCACAATAGGCCGCATCCTTAGCACCCATGGCCTTGACGGAGAGAATAGCTATCTCGGCTGTTGTGAGAGACATTCTGAGGCCTTTGAACTTGTGATTATCCTATTTTATAAATGTCGAAAATGCTGAGCGGTACTCGAGTGGCTTAACAACGCAGATGGTGTGGAGATGCAAAGGTAATACCGTGCCGCCACTTGGATGCGCGGGACCTACAAAGAGTCTCGTATCTCAACTTCGATTTGATGGAACACAAATACATAGTTCGACAGCAGACGTCTTTGGGAGCAGAACCACATTCTTCTTCATTTTATCCCGTCCGTCATACTCGCTTAAGTTAGGGATACTAAGCCTTTCTTTCTATCATTCGCTGAGGGGAGATTCGATAATCCAATAGGCATGCAATAAATGCAGCGATAATTTTCTACTTCTTAGCTAAACTAAGGCAGTGAGCTATATTGCACAGGGCCATTAATGTTGAGCCCCTACACAGTTTTTCGTTATCAAATCCGAAGAAAATGTATACCTAACCCGAAATCGCACATATTAAGCAAAATGAGAATAGTCTATCCTAGAAATGGAACCGTCTGTAGAGAATCGCTGGCAATACTTTTGAGGAAAAAGTCGTCACTTTCTAAATGGGTATAAGCATAGATAGATAGCCAGAAGGCCAAGTTTTGAGATACCGGGAATAGGTGAAAGCTTCGCGTTAGCGAAAGTAGTTGCGTAACGCTTCATAGATGGTAAAGATAAAGGCGGAGCTCGGTGCCGATCGGGCGCATGTGATACCGCACCCACGGTACATACCAGTGATACCGTGCTCTTTCCATAGAATTCTGCCGACCTGCCAGAATGTCCGTTTTTGGGAATCCATTGATTTAGCAATGTCTTCGGTTTGGATACGAGACTTGATCGTATCTGCGGGATAGAAGATAAAATTATAGCTGATGCCGGCAGCTGCGCCGGCCGTCATTTGCTGGTATAGAGGAAGGGATGCCGATGTATCTTTACTACCGGGCGAGTTGGCTGAGGCGTTGTAGGTCCGAAAAAGTGCGGACACACTCTCGTAGCCCCCAAACCAAGCGGCGGAGCCACCCGTTTCTCGAATCAATGTTCCCATCTGGCCGCGCCAAAATCCTAGCACCCCATCGTGCTTGAAGACCGACACTATCAGGGACAAAGGCCCAGGGGGTTTGATTCCAGCTTCACGCATGCCTGGTACTTGCATTTTGCATTTTATCAGCTCGATGGGTGTCAGAAGGAGCGATGTGAACGCCCCAGACATAGCACCGCAGGTTAGCAGGGCCGGAATTGGTAATTTTTCTGCCGGTGAGTATATCGTCGATTGCATCAGCTCCTGTGTCACACGATAGCTAAAGAATAAGCTGCTCGTCTCTACAGCTGCACCAAATAAAGGGGCACTGATGCCACGGTAAAGTCCCCATAGTCCCTCGGCTCGAAAGGACTGGCGGAAACAATCGATCGGGCCCGTATAGCGGAGAGGAACTCCATCCGGTTGGGATTGAAGGCGGACCTTCACTGTATCGAAGGGATATTCAATATATTTTCCTGCGCAGCCAGCGAGCTGAAAATGGTTAGCCGTTGGACTCGGGGATCGGGCACGGGTCCGTGATAGCTTACGGAGCCAAATATCACATCTTTAATAGCCTCTTTCCCTTGATCCTGAGCCCTTTGCTGGATCTCCGGTATTTCCATGGCGATATCTGCGGTCGCCAGGGAGACCGGCGGTGCACTGGCAATAGTGGACATTTGCAAATGGAATCTTGAATGATAGAAGAAGTATGAATGATGATTGATGGGTAAAGAGGTAAGATAGTTATCGAGAAGGCATGGTAACAGAAAGTAAGATCTGTTTGGGGTTAACGATCCGTGAACAGCAGTCGACTGTAGCACGTGGCGGCGCAGAGAGTAAAGGAATCGGTCCGCATCATTTGAAGGAAGCCATTCTTCAGCTGAAATAGGCGGAGAAGCGGTCAGCCTGGGGAAGCGCAGAATGTCCCACCGGAGCAGGAGCTGTAGGTAGTGAGGCCAAAAAGTTGGAAATCGGGCATTGATAGCGGCGTTTTGTAGATTACACGGGAGCTGCCGAGTTTCCCCTTTGAGTGATTTTTTGAATGGGAAATTTCGTTGGTGGGGTGCGGAAAAGAAAATCGCCGAGATCCGGATCATCTGATAATATAAGATTAGATTCTCGATGGTGATTTGCTGGTGGGATCGAGACAAGGCTTATGTTGGTCTTGGCAATTGCTTCCGTGTCGCAGAACGAAAATTGATTTCATTTTTTGTGGAGAGGGAGAGAGACCAAGATCTTTTCGAACGGGTGGTCACTAGGCGCATATTTCGAGAAATTAGTGTCTGTTGAAGGTCACTTTGAAGCTCTCTTTGACATTTTTTTTCCGTGATGTCTTCAGCGGAAGAGGGTCCGGCAAAGCAATCGACTGCTCCCGTTGCTCAGCCTAAGGGGATGCGGGAAAATGGTAAGCCATTTTCTGTGCAGATTCGTTGAGTGCTTCGCGACTTACGCCAGAACCAGGGAAAAATTGGCACGAAAAAAATCTGCTTTTCGTCCCACTAAAGGGTTGACTTCATATGCACGCCGACTCGAGGAGCGAACGGCCCTTGCCGCGGTCAAAGAAAAGGAAAGAGAGATGAAGGAGGAAAAGGAGGCCGAAAGACAGGTACGTCGGTCTATACTGAAAGGAATCACTTGACTGAGGGCGACTAATAAAATTTGTCCCGTAGCGCCGCATAAAGACCATTAAAGACCGACGTGCAGCGAAGGAGGAGAAGGAGCGATATGAGAAGATGGCGGAAAAAATGCACCGGAAACGAGTCGAAAGACGAAAGAAGAGGGAGAAGAGAAACAAGTTACTTAGTTCGTGATATTAAGGCGGATTTGAAGATAGCTTTTTCACCGATCGACACAATGTCCCGACATTGGACGTTGCTTACCGACCAGTATCAGAACACATACCCAGACGATTCCGGCGTCCTCCGGATACTTGAACAATAATTTTCTCCAAGCGGACCAGCTATCCTAATGACGGGGCTTTGCTGTTTGAGATTTACTCTTCCGAGGCAGGTCAATACCAACCTGGAAGCGTGGGAGAGAAAACCTTCAACCCTAGGATTAACGAAGCTCAGCGTGCTTCACTTGAATTGGAATTGATCATACAATCGCACTCGAGGCGAATACTTTGTCGCTTCGCAATTTGCAGTATGATGGCTATCGACTACATCCTTGACTGGCCGATTTTTGAGATAGGAGCATTGTCATCTACGGCGGTAGTTCCAAAACGTCTGCTATTCCGCTCTAATTCTCCATGGTGAGAAAAAATGTGGCAAGCTTGGCCTCCAATTATAAGCTGGAGAGGAGCGGGTATTCCTGATGTCATACAAGACATCTTGGGCGTGTATAAAATCTCTAAAATATCGTTTCTACCAAAATATTAGTACTTATCTAACCCCATCATAGAGCTTCCTCGTACTCTTGCAGTCAGTTTACTTTTGCTTTCCGTAGATATGATTCGACGAGATTTGGAAGGCCGAACTGATACGTCTTGAGCCTAAGAGCTTTCAAGAGGCTTGATGAAGCAACCTTGATGACTATTATCAAGGATTGTTAAGGACCAGCAGCAGGATCAAGTGTGGATATTTTGAAAATGCGCGAAAGTGGCAAGAGAGGTGCTTTTAAATGCCTAAGTACCTAGGTAGCTAGGTGTCTGTGTGGTACAAAGGGGAGCTGTTAATATATCAGGTAGGTAGGTAGCTCTGTAGGTATGTAACTACCTCGGTTTAGGTATGCATATAGGGGCACGCGCTAGCGCCTCTAGGTATACCTACTCCGTACATTAACTAGATTAGGGAGTGACCTAGGTAGGTGCTCCATAGGGAGCAGTTACCAGCATCCTACAAGCTGGTCAATTCCAACAAACACATCACTATTGTTCCAATTTTCAAACTACTCAACTTCCATCTTAATAATGCATTGCATCTGGAAACATGTCCAATAGTATGGAGCCCTCACAAAGCAATAATTCTAGGCTCCCGAACTTTGCGCCCATTCAGGGCTCCGGGACAGTCCAAGCTTCAGGCCCTAGCAGCGCGACGAACACGGGAGCAAAGAGCAAATTTAGACATCGCCGCCATTTATCCCACCGAAGTTATCTCCATGCTCATCTCCACAATCCTCCTTACCTTCCCCACGATCAATGGGCCCATGAACACGTGGTTGCAGGAGCAGACTGGCTCCGGCCCGGAGAGCCGCCTCACATTCACGCAAATCTCGATGGACAGAGAGAGAAACGGAGAAGGCTACGTCCTCATATGAGACATCGGTCTCACGATGACAGACTCAGAGCTCACCCCGTAAAAGGTCATATGACCCCTGAAGAAACCGAAGAGAAGACGGATTCGCCCATGAAATCGGAAGAACCCAAGCCACCTGGGCATATCTCGCCGGACATAGCGGATGCAGTGGAAATGGACAATGTGATTCGATTGCCTTTTGTTCAGCGTCAGGAGACTGTTCGTCCGGAAGATGCTGAGAAGGGGGAGCTATTGCGGAAGCAAGTAGAAAAGTAAATCTCCGCCCAAAGCGCGCATGCTATATCCAGATCCTCTACAGAAACTAACCCTTTGACAACCTAGGTCAAACTTGGCTGCTCTCGCTTCCATTGCGGATCGTTCCATCACCTTTTCTCAGCGCCTTGATACTGCCTACTACAATCTCCTAGATCGACTCTCTAGTATACGCTCTACCATCACCTCTTTTCAGAACCTACGCGGTCTTACCTCCAACCTCAATGCTGAATTTAGTCAAGAAACGACCAATCTTGTCCGAAGCGCACGAACGCAGATCGCGAATCTTCACGATTTCTCCCCACAAATCGAGAAGATCGACGTCCTAGAGGGAAGAATGAAGATTTGCCGGGAGAAAGCCTCGAAATTGGATCAAAGACTCGAAGTGGTACGTGAGCGGATCGAAGTTTGGGATCGGCGAGAAATGGAATGGCAGAAAATGGTCAGCAGGAGGTTGAGGATAATGTGGGGAATTATGGGAACAGCCATTCTACTGCTCGCTGTGGTAGCCCTCGTAGAACTATTTCGACCGAGTCCGGTATACGAGGAGCACAAAGCTTTGGATCACCCGAAAGGTATCAATACTCAACCGGAAAAAAACATATCTACTTCTTTGCTCGAAAGTTCCAATTTCGAGGCTCGAGAAAGTAGCAAGAAACATGCGCAACCGTTCGATTTATATTCGAAAGATACTTGTCAAAATCGCGGAACCCAGCTTCCACTCGATTCCTCGCGGCGAAAGGATCCGGAGGAAAAGATACAACAGGTTTTAGACGAATTATGAACTTTTCGGTATATCCTCATTTCATCATGTATGTGCAGTATTTGCTTATGATACCCCACGCATTGTCCATTGCTTTGCTGTTCTCATTGGAGTTTTCAGATCACATTCACAAATCCATATTCTTTCAAGCTGGAGAAATGTAACACTTGCCTAGACGCCATATTCATAAGACCCATCATAAGAGTATGTAGCCAATTCCTGCTCATTCTGCAGCGCCTTTCTTCTTCTTCTTATCTTCAATTATCTCCAAATTGTCCTCTGGAACCTCATTTCCATGGACTTCCACCAGCCAGTCTAGCACTTCCTCGCAAACATCACCTTGAACTGTGATCTCCTCACCTCCTGCTGGGGTCTTTGTCACTGATGATCCCGTAGCGAACTTCTTGCCCAGCTCCTTTGCCACTTTCTTATTCTCTAGTCCATGTACCTCCAGGCCACAAATCACGGTGACAAACTTTCGCTTATTTCGTTCAACTCGTTTGATTTGTACCTTCGCTGCGGCTTTGCGTTCTTGATCTCGAGACTCGGCAAGGGCGGCTTTTGCTTCCTTTTTAGCAGCATCCTTTGCTGCACGTTCACGGGCGGCGACGGAGAGAGTTGAAAGGTTGGCGGCAAGGGCCTCTAGTAACGAGAGAAAGATGAGAACCTTAGAAGCTGCGAGGCGTCACGCCCAGGGTCCAAGGATCGAGAACGAGTACCTTCTGAGTAAAGCTTCTGATGCAAATCTGGATGTTTCGCGTGCAGCCATTCTTCACATTTTTTCGATGTTCCGCCAAATTCACAATACTACGATGTCGAACGGCCCCAGGTTTTGTGGTCAGCGGGAGTCTTCCTTGTGTCGAGGTCCGGATCATTTGGTGTTTCCGTGTACTCGAAGATTTGGGCACCTACCTCTGGAGGAAGAGAGCAAACTAACATTCATCAGAGGTCAGTTTCACGTTCCTTCAACATGGCGTATGCGGGGTAGGTGATTGCAAAGTTCATAGTCGATATTCTTACCACCACAGTAAACAATGCGTCGGGCCTGAGGCTCTGAGGGAGCTTCAGCCACAGCGGTATCAGCCATAGTAAGCAATCAGATAATACTTTGACAAATTATTTGAAGTGAATATCCAGTGTTTCAGGGGATCTTTTCTATCAGCCTTCACCCCTCCCAGTCAATATAATTCCGCTTCAGGGATCTAGAGCTTCCTATTGGATGGAAATACATAAATCCGATAACATCCCTTACAGTCGTTTGCAGAATGAATGCGAAAGTAGGAATTTTCGCAAGCTTGACCTGACCCCCCCATTTCACCAAAATCAGTCAAAATGTCAACTTTGACCTCAGATATCTCAACAACCACACTAGATATAGCTTAGAAATTATATGTAATGAATTCCTTGATTCAAGTACTCTAACTTATTAGTATTAATTTTCTCTATTATCATGATTCTAAGAATTGAATTTTTGAAGAATCTGTTCTCAAGTAGAAAAAGCAAATATAAAAGTGCCAAAAGTCTTCATACACTTTTTCAAAATTTGTTCCCCCCCTCAAACAGTCAAAAATCATGAGAGAAAGAAGACTGAAAAAATCAAGTTCATCATCAGACTAGTTTTCTATATAAAATTACTACTAAGTTATAGTCATTGAGATAGAGAATATACTACATATAATTTTTTATCTATATCTAGTCTGGTTGTTGAGATATCTGAGGTCAAAGTTGACATTTTAAGGGGGGGACAAATTTTGATGTTGCAAAAATTCTTGCTTTCGCATTCATTCTGCAAACGACTGTATTAAGCATGATGACTCATCTTCACTGAGCCTTTCAATCGGTGTGCTCCAGCTGTTATCAGGCTTGCCGCTTAAAGATGGATCATTTCAACTTTATGCACTGAATTCTGTGACAGTCGCGAAAAGAACCAGGTGGTTTTGATGCTGGTACAAGCCGGAGGAGAAGCAGATAGTCGCGCTCCTAAAAATTGACAATCATTTATGAGTCCAGAAGGACTTTCTCGCCAGCTGGCTGAATTCGCATCAGAACCCCATGGGCTAGCTCGTATACTGTCTGGCTTCGGACCAGAAAGCTCCTGATGATGGTCTCCGTCGGGCTAAAAAGCAGTGTTGCCTTATTCTGGTAGAAGTGCAGGCTCTGGGACATCACTAGTTGGGAGCTTTCATTCTATCTCTGCTTCCAAATTCAAGAACCGCGGCAAGTGTGGAAATGCGAATTGTTCCCGGATGAGCTGGAGCCCAACTGTTCTACATTTAATGGTATGTATTATATCACTGGAAAAGAGCTGGTACCAGGGAGGATACCACAGCTGGATGAACTCAACCATTTCCTGCTTCCTCTTCAGACCCCATCGGCCAGAACGCAAGGGTTTTCAACTGACTATCAGGTCAAAAGATCATCACTTCAAACTAGAAAGAAGCTGGAGGAGATATTTGATGTGGAAAAGAGCATGGCATGATGTGTCAGTTTGTCATGAATCAATGACTTGTTCTAATTTATATTGATTCTCCAAAATGTCTTCTTATTAGGTTGTCATCTTGTTTTAGACCTCCTCCTTCTTCGCGTGTACTCTAATACAAGATCTATCAAAATAGAACAAGAGTTCTGAGCTCTTCATTTTTCCAGCTAAGTATATTTTGAAGGTAAAGTACCAAGAGTCGAGCTGCCATACCCTAACCTCTGACATTGATATCCGGTTGTAGGACACAGCAGGCACCTCTGAAGCCTTTATCCATCAGATAGACTGCTAGTAAAGACTCAAAAGGAACCCGACCTTCTGTCAAACAGGAAGCCGGACGGAGGCGCTTTGAACGATTGACGGTATGACTTCATATTTTCAGGTCATTGTGTGCAGATGAAAATACGCTTCACCGGCTCTGAGTCTTGAACGCGTGAACACCTTTTAGTCGACCCGGCAATCAACTTTTATGGAACGGTTTCTGGAGCACATCGACAACGGATTGACCACCCAGTTCTAACGACGAAAATAGAATATAGAGCGGATCGCGGATAAATTGACACGGCTCTCCCGTCAGCTTGAGAGGAGCAAGGCGCGACGTCAGTCGCCGGCGATTTGACGGCAATCTTTTAACATCCACCACTGTTGCTTTGCCACTATTATAGTGGGATGCAACCGGATCGAGGAAGACCCATACAAATTCCCCGATGATGACCGAACAATGGATCAGCAGTTCAAGCTACTTTGTTACCAGGGATTTGCGAAAAAGTTGATTCGGAATGCGCAGTACCAGATCGCCGTTTGTTCTCCGAGTACTCATCGACTGGTAAAATTCTAGAGGCCCCTTTGCATACCCGTAGGAGTTATAGCTTAAAACGGGAATCCGTAGAGATCAGTGGCCTTATGGTGTCTAACTAATATGATCCGTCGCAACCTTTTGTTGCGGGGACGGCGATCAGTGCCGGCCTTTTGGGACATCCAGTCAGTGAGTCTAACCAACTACTTATAGGAATGCCCACCACCTCTTGAGTACAAACATCATTTATCACAAGTTCCCAGGCCTACGGGATCGTTGTTACCTAGTACCTAGGGCCATTCCACCGATGTTCAAGCCTAGAAGATACCGTTCCTACCTAGGTATGTATGTACAACTCTTGACAGCGCTAACTAACCGATGGCCGTGGCCGGGGAGCAGGTGGGCCGCCTTCACATCTTGGATTCCTCTTGCTAAGGGGTTTCCCAGGTAGTTAGTTATGGGGTAGTTAACTACCTCATGGCCATATCCCCTGACAACCGAGGCCCTCTTCACGCCGCCACGAGTACCAAATATTGTCCGAGCTGGATGTCTGAACAGCTACTCCACTCGCTATTTAGTTCTGGATCCTGGACTCCATCGCCTGATACTGCTTACGACGCCATGATGTTTGCTGGAATCGCTGGATGACTTCACGGCCCATGATATCAGGGTTCTTCAAGATTTCGGGCGCGAGCAGCATCAAATATAAGGTACGAGTTAGTCCTATATCGACTTGCCATTTTCTCGACTTCGTTATCCCTGCGCGGTTGAAATCATCGTTATTTGTTTCCTTTATGCAGTCTGACCATGGTTATTCCAGCCCATATCACGGCTTTACTAGCAATTTGCTCTACTACCGCAGTAGCAGCGCCAACAGAGTTCAAAAGGAACGATAGGTTCACCCTCAACCAGATTGCTGTACGAAAAGAAAAAGGGCACCCTGTTGCCGACCATGCCAGAACCCTCAACAAGCGAGGATTGCCCACACCGCGAGCATTGAAGCATGGTGGTGAAGTGGGAAGCGCCCAAGCCTTCCCCGCTCCTACATTCGATTGGGAATTTCTAGTCAAGGCTCGAATTGGAACCCAAGAAATTATGCTTCCCTTCGATACCGGATCTGCAGATCTGTAAGTGGAGCAAGATCCAGAGGTATAATCAATAAGTAGCTAACATGACTTAGTTGGGTATTCTCGACTCTGCTCCCAGACAAGCAGAAAAGAAACCACACGCTTTATAATCCTGGTCCTTCCGCCGAATTGCTTCCAGGATATTATTGGAATATAAGCTATTATGACAAAAGTCATGCCAACGGAATCGTTTATCTAGACGAGGTGGAGATCGGCGGCGTGGTAGTTAAAAAACAGGCCGTTGGGGCTGCCCAAGACATAAGTGAAGAGTATCAAAACAGTACTCGTGGGAGTGGAATCATCGGCGCCGGAATATCGTGGAATTCAGGTGAGAGTGTGATACCAATGCATAACCTTCGTATAAATGCTCACTTATATCGCAACTAGTGCAACCCATTCCACAGAAAACATGGTTTCAGAATGTTGCGGACAGGCTTGAAAACCCCTTATTCACTGCCTACCTACATCATCAGCGCCCTGGGTCGTATGATTTTGGATATATTGATCCAAATAAACACGAAGGCGAGATTACTTATACACCGGTGAATACTTCCACTGGTGATTGGACATTCACAGTTCCGAAATGGAGCGCGGGAAATGCGAGCGGCGGTCCATTGGTTGGAGTTGCAGGTAACTAGGCCCCTTCACCAGCGATTCCGCACTTGCAATATGCACTCGAGTTATAACCGACGTCTCATGATTTTTCAATGATGCAGACACCGACTCAAGCTCCTCTATTCTTCCGAAGGCCATCAATGACGCGTATTATGAACAAGTACCAAGCGCAAAATACAGCGACGATTATGATGGCTGGGTGTTCTTTTGCAATGAAACACTTCCCGAATTCAATCTTCATTTTGAAAATTATACTGCAGTGATATCGTCCGAGCGCATGAATTATGGACCTATGGACAAGGACTGGTGCCTCGGGAATATTCAGCCTGGGGCTGATCAGGATGGTGGCGTTTGGTGGGGAATCGCTCTATTTGAGGCACAGTTCGTTGTATTTGATTACGGCAACATGCGTTTGGGTTTTGCACCACAGAAGGACTCACAGACGTCCACTACGTGCAAACCTCGAAGTGCCTAGGTTTTGATGATTGAATGAATGATATCTGTACTATTACGTTTTGTCGCTCCCTAAAAGCCTTGTCATAATGATAACTAGCATTCATGTCAACTCCTGATATCCCTTGAGTGCTGTTCCAATTTATCAGAAATAAAGGATGTATCAGCATCTCGGCACAATTAATCGACCACTGAATATGCCCGAGGATGGTGATCTTACAGGAGATCCTTACTCGTCGATGGCTTTGGTAAACAGTAAACACAGTGAATTTTAGAATTAGCTACTTTGCAACGTATATGATTATCTATAAGTTTGATTGAGCCACGCCATTCTGGCGGCGGGAAAGTAATGTTGGGGAGGTTTCTCGCTTATAACTTCCATCTGAAACCTGGATGTTTCCAGTCAAGGCTTTGAATATCTGCGAGATCAAGATCTGCTAGCTCCGTATCGACGTCCTTTTTATCTCGTTTCCCGTTATCTAACTTGACCCAAGCTTCGAGCAACAGAGCGAGAATGAATGCCAACCCGTTCACCGCAAGATTGAGCCCGTTGCCAATAGGATAATCGGGTCCATCGTTTGGTAGAAATGCCCAAGTCGAGATCAGCCCTCCCAAGTTACCGGTCATCACTGTCATGCCAATCGCTGCTGATCTTGCCGTATCAGACACCACATTCGCTGATACTTGGGCGTTGGCGAGAGCACCAAAGCAAAAAGATCCGCTTGTAATTAAGAATGTCGCACCGTATCGAATACGTGCATCTTTGAATGCAAGAAACATTATATAGCCAATTATCACCACCGGCAAAGCGGCGATCATAAAGATATTTCGTCGATCAAAACGCCAGCTCATGAGTGGGATGAAAACCGTGAAAAAGGCCCCGACGACGTAGGGCGGAACGGTCTGCAGCTGTTGATGTACCACAGAGTATTTCGGGTATATCGCGCGAATGATGGTCGGAAGGAAGAAAGCAAGACTCTGAACGGTGATATTGTTGAGGAGAAAGACGAAAGAAGTGGCCAATGTGATAGGACTCAGTATACCCCTCATCATTTTAGATCCATCCAACTTATCCAAAACTTCAGTAGTCGCAACTCGTTCCGACTTAAGCCGTGCAATCGCTAGCGCCTTCTCCTCTTCAGTCAGCCAGGTGGCAGTCTCCGGTCGATCAGTTAATGTCAAGAATCCAATAAGTGCCAAACCAATTGTGATGATACCTTCAATGGCAAAGATCATACGCCACTCCCGAAGGCTTCCAAAATGGTGAAGTTTTAGTATTCCAGAGGCTAGGAGTCCGCCAAAGCAGCCAGCTAGCGGTGCCATCACGACATAGAGAGACAGTCGAAATGCGAGTTCGCTCCTTCTGTACCATCTTGACATATAATAAGCAATCCCTGGGAACATGCCAGCTTCAAAAATGCCCAGCAGAAATCGAACACCGCTTACTGCGGCGATGTTTTGAACGAATGCAGTCCCGATCGAACATATACCAAAGGCAAGTGTTATTCCGGGTATGAACCACCCAGGACCAATCCATTTGCAAAGGACAAGAGAAGGGATTTCGCAGAGAATGTAAGAGATATAAAAAACGCTCAAGACTGAATTGTAGTCGTAGCCCTTCAGCTTCAAGTCTTTCTCGAGCCCGGCAAGCCTTGCATTTCCTGGCGCATCTGTTAGTATGCAAATAAAGTATATGTGCCGGTTTGAGGTGAAGACGGCAGTCGAATGGAGTGGTATGAAATGACTCTCTCACCAACATTGGCTCGGTCGATAAAGCAGAAAAGGTACAGGACTGCCACTGTCGGCACAGTATACAAATCGATTTTCCTGCGGAGCTTTCGCTCGGCTACTGGATCGAATTGCACAAGGGGATTTCCGTACCTTCAGCCCAGCTAGGAGTCAGTGTCGATCGAACTCATCGTTTTTGGGGCGGTCATACTTATCAGTAGCGGCTCGCCCTCGTTCCGCTGCTTCCCTGGCATCATTTCCCAGAACATTGGCGTTATGCTTGACATCCATCTCTCGGTTAGTATTCCGCTGTGGGCGCGACAACCCCCGTAGCCTGTGCTCCGTTAATTTGGCTTTGAAATATGGTTCAACAAAGAGGTTAGATTATGTTCCGCGCACAAAATCGATCCTTTTTTTCCAGAGAAGAGCAAAATCATGAGTCGCCATGGAGATGATCACGGGCCATCTAAAGGAGCAGGACCAGGTCAGCTTTAATTAGTAAAGCAACAGCTTGGCACCAGGTTCAAAGGAAGTACTGCATATGACCCTGAGAAACACTGTAGCACACGTCGCGGTACCCTGCAAATAGTGCCGGGTACTGAAAGGAGATGTCTCCAACAGAGGCTCAGAACCCGGTAGCACTTATCAAGGAAGTCTTTCTCCGGAGTGTCAATATTGCCTACTGATTAGCATGTATGCATGTGTACCAGGGTTCGCCGTTTTCTCCGGTTTGCAAGCATATAAATAGTCTTGTACGGAGTAGTCTGCTCCGTATGACTGCATGACGGAGGGTATTTCCCCAAAATGGGTGATCGACGAGAATCAGGTCGCGCAGATCAGTGAGAGGTGGATGATCATTGATTGGGGAGCCCAATAACAAAAGGGTCTTGCATCCATTTCTGATTTAGCCAGAATAGTTGTCGGTCAGCTTTACACAATGAGGGGGTCAGGGCTGAATGAAAGTCCGTTGGTGATTTCAGTCGTGTAACCAAAAACGCGGTTTCTCACCGCAAACATTGAACTTCGGAAGGGAACACTGCCGGCGTCGGATCAACATTGTACCGCCTAATTTAGACCTTCCGTGGAGCTCCCGTGTCTTGGCGAGTGCTGACATTGAGGCGGCGTGAACGAAGTCCTGGACTCTTTCCCCCTGATGTTTCTGTAGATGTCGTCTTGAGAATGCGCGGTTGAGCCCAAATGCCCTATAGAAACTGTGACGGACTGCTGAAGGTGCACTCGACGGTACTCGTTCGAAGAGAAGCATGATCACCTCTCAGATTCGGTGATGCGCGAGAGCTGGAATCATGGTCAATTGAGCCATCCTACGCTTCCCTCGACCTTTGGGCGGAATTGTATTGTTTCCAGAAGGTAGTATATGTATGCTAACTATAAGCCCACAATTTGTGGGGTCGGTTGAAAATCCGGGCTCTAGCCTCTCCGTCAAGGTTGGTTTGAAGTTAGGCGCGGAGTGACCAAGGGCGATTCGGAGTATACTAACGTAGAACAGGCAGAATGTTGACGCCCGTACCCATTCATACGGTGTCCATGGATGATCGAAATTCTGGAGTGTTTGGAGTTCTTTTGCAATGAAAGAATTTACCACCTCCTTGACGTGTCACTCATTACATAGGTCAGAGAAATTATCTCTGAAGCGCCCGCGAACCTCCGAAAGCGATATCTTGAAATGCGCAAGATAAGGCCTATAAAATTTCATGCAGGCGCTAGAAGAACTTCTTGTATAATCTATGTAGCGTTTAAAAGCATGGGGAGTGCTTTGAGCCATGACGACCGCCGTGTTTGACTTTGAGAGCCGAGGGCAATAAAGGGCATCGAGCGGCACACATAGCAAGCTTCCATTATATGATCTTTGTATCTTGGCGCACTATCATCAATCGTCGAGCCTGGTGTATATCCTTGATTATAAGACCAAAAATTAATTGGTCATATGTATTAATTTTCAAACATGATGAAATACTGACCTACCCTTGGAGCCTCAATCGAAAAGATGAGGGAGCGAATAGGTAATTTGATCTCTGGGTTTCCTATGGTAATTTGGTGCACATTTTCCAATGCACAAAAATCAAAGGTTCATAAATTGGCACAAAGTCACCATGCCTCATGGGCAGGCATAGCCTGCAGAACTTTGATGAAATCCACCAAAGATGATCCTGGAGCGAATTCGGAGCTGTGAAAGGCGAAGTAAATTCTGAGGGTTTTGAACCCCACAAATTTGGGAAGCAATATGTCTGTAAAAGCCGTTGCATCTAGCATACAGTAGATGAAACCTTGAGATAAACAAAGGAAATGGCTTGACTTGGATGCTTCAAAGACAAGATAGGTGCTGGTTCTTTCATATATGGGTCCGAGGAGGATTGAGCAAAGCTAGGATTGTTGATGACTTGCTGGAAACAAGTCTGGTTTTTGAAGATATTGCTTATGTTCATACCAGGGTAACCAGAGCTCTGATGTAAGAGGATTGTAGTGTTCATTGCCACCCAAGTGCATGATGGGAGATTTCTTCTGGAAACACTGTAAATGGGTGCTGGTACCGAGGGTTTAAAAATAGATTGAAATGATCCATTGCAACCTCCATTCTGTTCACTGGTCTTTGATACAATCAAGCTCTTGGGGAGCCTGCCAGTAGTAGGCTGGGGGTTGGGCACAAGCCATTTATTAACAACGGTCAGTGGTTCCAGGAGGCTAAAGAACTGCCCACTATTTCATCGTTATTCTGGTAGAAGAATGGAGATAGAGAGTTTCGGCTTCTATGCCGAAGCACCGTGTCAATGTCCACATTTATCGTAGATTGTTGAAAATGGGTAGAAAAAAGAAAGAAAAGAAGCAATGACGAGATTACTCGACATAGTATTCGATATATCCGTAAGTCCAGATCGATGTTAAAACCTCTGGTGTCAAGTCAATAAGCTTGTCTGGGTTGGAAAGCCGCTTTTTCACGCACCGGAAGGCTCGCGTCGTTCTTTTTCTTGTGTGAAAGTCAGTGTATGCCGTACTTGCGGTACCCATCCGGAAGTTTGTCCAACAATTCCAAGAGGCTGCAGATGTGATGGCTTAGAAGGACCCTGGAAATGGATCAGAGACGTGGAGGGTGGTTCTCGGGCAGAGTGGATGCAACAGTAAATGCAATCAGTTGCTTGATTCGTAAATTTAAACAACACAATATCCCCAGCAATAGTAGGCGGAAGGGCGGATAAATTCATGTTCAACTGCGAGTGAATCACACTGGACGACTAGCGGATTTGCCGCCTTGACGCTGCATGCGTCCGAGCTCGATGGTGGGAAGGTCGCACTGCATGGATGTCTCAAACAGGCTTATCGAATTATCTATCATGGTTTATGCACGGATAAGCCAACATTATTATCTGAATCCTCTTGATATGACTGGTGCGTTGTCGATACGTAATTGACATCGAATTTGGCACACCGCCGGAGTTCAATCGCGAAAGTCGTACGAATGGGGTGCAGCAATAATAGCCCGCATTGGAGTTAGCCAGACAGACATTAACAATAGCACAAAGGGAAATGAGAATCCAACATATTTGAAGTTCGGTGTCCGGGAATCGTCAGCGTATCAGGCGTGAGTTGTATCGACGATGGCGAGATAAACACCCGGCCAAGTCGAAGATTTCTGGCTCCCGGCCTTTATCACTGATTTCGAATCCTATTTTGCTAAACGAGGCTAAGGAGCTGGTAAAGCGAACCCAGAAAATGGACAATCGGAAAGTCTAGAGCTGCTTGTCGGGAGAAAATGGGGTCTGCCAGCTCCTAGATCCCTGTTCGACCCATGGATCCTGACTCCATGGCCCATGGGGTTACGGGTATCTTCAACCCTCGAGACTTGAGGGAGGCGGTGTTAAGATAAGAAGCAGAGCAAGTAATGGTGTATGTGAAAATAGCATGCGAGTCATAAATAACTCTCTGTTCTTCTTCCCTTCTTCCACCTTCATTGAGCGAGCGTTGCGAGCACAGGAGCCAGGACTCAACCCATTTTCTAGACCCGCGATCATCGTGGCGCGACAAACTGACTTGATTTGCTTCAAGTACGCGTAGTTAGGCCAGGGCGAGAACCTTTCTTTTCCGAATTTTTGCTCGGCGGCGCAGGGATCGACCTCACAGAAGCACGTTATGTTAGGCAAGTTCTGAATTCTTTAGCGTGTTCTCCTTGCAGGGCCGCGACCGAAATCTCCACCCCGCCACCACTCGGCATACGAGCTAAAGAGGAAAAGGATATCGCAGACAAGAACTCTTTCTCACGCTTGTCTCGCTTGGAGGGGTTAGCAGGAGAGGGGAGAGACGAAAACTAGAGCTATCACAGCCGCCGCTGAAACATCACTGGTGTTGATATTTTCGTGGCCGAAAACATTTCGTTCGGCCCCTGAGCGGTTTCTTGTTGACTCTCGGATACCCTGGAGCTGCAGAGGAAGTTCTAGACGGAGGATGAGAAGAGAAGTCCAACCACAGATTCCTCCGAGAACCAATTTCGATTGCTCTTCTACCCGAAAAATTTCACTCTCTTCTTGCTCGAGAATTCAGAAATACCCGAAACTCGCCTCCGATATCCTGGACAAATTCTTACTATCGACGCCTCTAAATCCCCGCGCCTCGGCGGCTTTCCGCTTCTCAGATACATACCGTCCCTACTCTCCCTGTATCTGATTCTTTTGCAGCTTGGATCCTGGATTGTTAAGGAAGGCGTCGTCAATTCGAATGGAGATCTATCCTTGATATTACCAAAGAAAAAGCATTTCATTGGGAATCTCCAGGCGGCTTCGTTCCCGCCCGCATAGCTGAGTCAGGCAACATGCCGCGACTCTTTGGACGACCAAGGCGAAAATCCATCAGCTCCCAGTGTGAGTTATCTGAGAGCCGACCCGGCAATTTTCCCGCCAATTCTCCGCCATCAAATCGAGCCTGCACATACACATATTGCGAGGCTCAACAAGCCTGGGTTCCAGTCGATATGGACCCGCAGATGGAGGATTCTGCTTCTGCTGTGTGCGAAGCACCAGAAGACGATATACTAGAGGATCGATGGTCATTTCCAGAATATGGTGACGAGGCTTACCACTCGGAGGAGGAAGATCTTTCAGATAATTCGTCTGCCCGCGACGACGAACTAATGATGCCGAGAACCGCGGGCGATGATAGTATTCTGGAAAGGAGAGCACAAAGACAAGTGGATTACTACAGTCACTCTTGGGAGCCGCAGCATATGATAGCCACATGGAGGTATCTTCGGCGCCGCAGAGACATATACGTCAGGGGTTGGAGAATGGAGAACATTGTATGGAGAAACTGGGCAAAACGGAAATACAGCCTTGGAACCGTCCCTGCTGGTGATATCCAGTGGTAAGTCGAAACGGCCTGAATGAACAGAACGGTCATCACTAATCTTACATTCAAGGGATAAAGCCAATGACAACCCCTGGCTGTATGGGCCAATCATTGATGATGAATCCGATATGCCTGTCGCACGCCAAAAACCCTGTCCGCCCGTTTCTCCAAACGCAGATCGCACGTACAAATCCATCCTCAAGAAGACAACTCCATCTCAGGCTCTTCAACGACATTCTCACTCTGCTGATTCTCTGATACACCGCGCCAATGTCCTCGTTTTCATGGAAAACATTGACCTTATCGCACCGCTTTATCATAATGCTGCGGCCGTGATTGTTTCTCCCCCTTATTGCCGGCGTTCACTCAAAGCTGCTGAAGCCACATTATCTATTCCATCTGGAGTATCGTCTCCGGTCAAGCGAAAGCATATCAGCTTTAATAGTGTTGTCTCTCAAGCTGCAGTGGTGGATACTGAAGAAGACAATTCTAAGGGTGATACCGGGCAAGACGGTTTTGAGGGCGATTACTCCCTTTCCAAGGAACTGCGCCTGGTGAACGACGATCAGTCGCCCGAAGACAGTCCAGTGACAATGAAGCCCTTACACTCACCACCACCTTTAACAAGGGAGAGCTCGAAGAGTAGCTTCAGTAGCGGTGGCACCAGATCCATCATTACGCTACTGCCTCCCACTACCATTAATTTTGGGAGCGATGTGGACGAGATGGACGATCCTCAATGGAACTATGCACCTAAGCCCAGGCCACAACTGCTTCGGACATTCTCGAGTCACAATATTGAAACATATACTAAGGATCCGAGCGCCGATGGATCAACTGACTGTGAGCCTATTGACTTTAATGCCTCTGATATTGATTTTTTTGATTCCTTACCTGATGAAATGGTTAAGACTGAATTACGGGTCGAGAATAAAGACCAAGAACGCCGCTATCTTTCGCCTTCCCCGAGCATCACGGAAGATAGCTTAGAGGGCGAGACTGAGGCTTACATACACTGGCCTCTACCTGATACTTTTGTCGATGTTACAGATACCATTCGAGACCTTGCGCATGTCTTTTGGAATGTTGGTTGGTAACCATAGATTAAGATTTCCCTTTGCTCAGCTCGATTTTTCTCCACAACTTTCGTTAAAAAGTTCTTGTTTTCTGTGGGCATTTATTGATATCCCTTAGGATACTAATGTTCTTGGTTGCAGGTGTTTGTGGGCATTGGGAAAAGTTTTGGCGTTGGTGTTTCTCTTATGCATGAGATGGCGGGCGATTGGGTGGCCGGCGGGTTCATTTCCCTTTAATATAAAAACAGTCCTCCGGTGTTGTTTATTTCCTCTTTCATGGGTATGGAGTACCAGGCAGCAAGTGAATGGAGTTTGTGGGAGCTGCCCTGCATTGTGGGTAATTAGTTACAGGAGCTGGAAGCAGCTCAGAGAGCAAGCTTTTGACTTTGCAGTCCAATATCAAACAAGTTCTAAAATAAAGTCTTCAAACTGTCTCCTTTTTTCCATCCCAAGTTTGACCACTTGATGGACTCTCTCCCTACAGACTATCAACAGCAAATGGTCACGTGCGGGCGATGGCTGTGATCAGGTAACCGCCCACTAATTTAACTAGTTCACCCCTAGTTTAGGGGCTGAAGCTTCAACACCCAAGCCAGCTGCAGGCATTCCGGGCATGCAGCTTGCAGAGGTCTCGTTATTAACGAGTCTGAAAAGCAGCCGGCTTGGTTCGGCGCTCTTGTGTCAGCGGAAGTCTTGGTAATTGACTAATAGAGAGATTTGCATTTCCACCTCATATCCAATTGCGATGGTTGTCATTTACGTTCTCTCCGACCCTCGATGATGAATTGATTACGGACTCAGAATTCCCGATCAATACTGCCTGTCAAGGCCGGCATCCGATATCCCTCGCTCCGATCTTGCTCCGCTATTATTCGTGTCTTCCTCGCTCACCTCCGACGTAAGCCCGACCGGGAGAAATCTGCGAAACGGTACCGGATCACGAATCGATATTTGTCCACAGGGGCCCACGGTCTTTTTCCACTTCACGATGGAGACTGTCAATGTGTCGGAGCTAGTCGAAAGACTAGGTAGCGACGAAGATGCCGTTCGGAAAATGGCAGTTTTCAAGCTCCAATCGAACATCGGCGACCCCTCGTTTGCGGACGTTTTCATATCGGAAGGTGGGCTGGTCAAGCTGAGGCACTTGGCTATGACAGCAACTGGGAATACATTGGCGTACAGCTTAACGTCATTTGGGAGGCTGTTGGAAGTAGACAAGGGGTGGGAGGTTGTGGATCAGGAATTCATAGAGAGGGTGGGTGGTCAAACTCCTTGATAAATTCAGGACCCTTTCCTGCGTATGACATGCCTCTGACGAATCCTGCAGATTGTCCAGCTCATTGTTACTCATCCTTTGGTCAATATCCTGCGTGGCGCCATGTCCATACTGGTGTCGATTGTCTCGCACCCACATAGCTCAGGACGTGCTTCCATGTCCGATCAGCCAGGCCTCTTTGGGTTTCAGGCTCTCAAGCCGGCAATTACTATACATTCGCAATTCCTAGAAATGCTGGTTAGCAGGCTATCTTCAGCTGACCATGCACTGTGTGCCAACTCTCTTCAACTGATCAATAGCTTAATGAGAGACTCTATAATGTCTGAAAACGAAAGCGAATGGCCTAAGTTCATCAAGCGGTTGCAGGATTTGGGTGTTATCCGGGCTGTCTATGTGCTTATGCAGGGAACTGCGCTACAAGACCTTGCACAACCTCTCCTAGAATTTCAATCGCTTACCAAGATATTACTGAAGAAGTGGAGAGACCTCGCAGTTGATCTAGAGAACCCAGAGCACCGCCGGGCACTGAAAGGCATTCATCTCGCAAGTAACCCTGAGAAACCGACACTAGAGGGCGAGATGACTGGATCCAGGAGACATAATCCACACAAGTGGAGACGGCTTGGGTTTGACAGTGAAAGCCCTCAGTGGGATTTCCACGAGATGGGATTCCTGGGCATGATGGATTTCACCGATTTTGTCAGAAGATATCAGGATCAATTCCAGAAAATGCTTTTGGAACAATCAACAAGGAATTCAGATCAAAGATGTCCTCTTGCCAAGGCATCCTTATCCGTCACTGCTATATTGTATGAGCATTTTGAGATTGACAAAGCCGATCTGGAGGATCCGAAAAGTTATCTCATTTTGGAATCAAGATCTAACCTCGACAAGATATTCAAACCGCTGCTTCTCCACTGGCCGCGGCTTCATGTTGCTGCACTGAACGCTTTCTTCCGCCTATGGAAAGCCACTGGAGCCGAAGTGGAAGATTTCTCGAAAATTGTGGAATTAGTACGAATCCTAGTTGAATCAGTAGTTGGTGGAGCAACAAGGACCAAGGATATGCATGAAATAGAGGAGGAGATGAATGATTTCGAATACCAGCGACTGCGGGAACTGCAAATGGAACTACTAGAGCTGACGTATGAAGACGTATGGGGTCAACATCTCCATCAAGTCCGGGAAGAGCTCCATCATGAGGCCTTACAGTTTGTTAAAGAGCAGCGGCTACGGTGCTTACTACAAGGGGCTTGGTTCCCTATGGAGCCCCCTTCTAAAGGAGACAACAAAACCGTTACGAAGCCGGAAACGAAGCGATCCGCCCCTACGACTACATATCGATATGCGCAGCTTTCACACAATCGGCGATTTCTTCACTACGCCGACTTCGATTCAATGGACACTGACATCCCCGATATAGACTCTCTTTCCCATAAAAGTATGACTTTATATCTATACCCTATTGAGAATCTACGGCTAATGAGTGCTTAGTTGACCTTAATACTGTATCATCCGTCGTTTCTAATGTTTCTGCATCGCCTGACGATTCTTCTGGCTCCACGATCAAAACCCTTCCGCAACCTTCTTCTTCAACCAGAATCACGATTCACGGCTTCTCCCATAACCCCTCGTCGGCCCCCAACAACCCTCAGCCAGCTGGCACTTTTTCCAAAGAGGGTGCTAATCGTCAACGCTCAGATACGGCTAAGACTAGTAGAACTCAAAAAGAACTTGTGCTTTTAACGCTTCACCCACAATCACATAGTGTTGCATCGGAGTGGCTTGATGGCCTTCTGATGCTCTTGAACCAGCAACCGATTACTGCCGAAACGAACAAACTCATAAACTTGGTGAGCAATTACGGACTCAAAATTCGATTGCTAAATGTAAGATTCGACGATGCTACTTTTGTCGGGGAGTGTCCAGAGGTGCCTAGCCGTGAAGGTTTAGACGAGGATTATTACTACGATGTTTTTGGAGGGACCTAAGCCCTGCAGACGCAAATTTTGCATTCTCTGTCTTGATACCTAAACTTGTTGCATATAACCTGCGCTGGCGTAAATATGTTGGATTTTTTAGACCAATCAGTAAAAACTGCATTTCCCATGACATGGCCAACAAATTTTCTTTCCACGCGTACCTGCACGCTCTGTTTGGTTACCTATATATCCGCTATAATGAATGCGCGGTCGGAAAAGCGAATGTCCTATCAGTTATACGGTATCTGTACTGGCGATTGACGGAGTGCTATCCGATTTCTTCATTTTTTTGTCAGGGATTAGAACGCCAAACTTTTTGCAACCGCGAATAGTTCGCTTCCTGGCAAATGAATATTCCGGAGGGGCTGAGGACCGAGCAACACCCCAGCCACATTTTAAGAGTTCATCTTGCTCGTCACTACTCGTCTTCTTCCGTTGCGAGAATAGAAGAGACATGGCAAGATGCCGGGTATATGCTAGAACTTTGTTCGCATATTTGGTTATCATCTCCTAGACACAACTGTAGAAAACTATTGTTTCTGCTCCAGAATGACTGTTACGCATTATTTGATTTCTGGAATTGTGCTCTCTTGGTATGGAGTCGTAATTGGATTACACCTCACCGGATATATTTTGTTGTTGGTTTTCAACTCTCTCACTTATCACCCCCAAGCTCGATTTAACACACTATAGGGCTCGATATCTCGCCGCATCTAAAAAAGAACGAGAGGTAGTGGCCCAGAATCAGTCACCGGAATATCCTCATGTAACAATCATTCGACCCTGCAGAGGAAGCGACCCACTCCTCGAGCAATGTTTGGCTTCCACTTTTGCACAAGACTATCCCATGAACAAGTTGTCGATCTATTTCTGCCTTCATTCACGAGCAGATCCATGCTTCCCGTTATTGCAAAAGCTTTGCCTGGAATTCGCTCGACACGATACCCACATTTTTATCGAGGAGGAATCCCGCATAGCAGAAAATTTGGGCCCAAACCCGAAAGTGTGCAATATGAGCCAAGCGTACCGTGATGCACCCAGTGATATAGTTTGGATCCTTGATTGCAATGTTTGGGTCCGGCAGGGTTCTTGCCGTCGCATGGTAAACAAGTTGGAAGGATATACTCGCGGGTCCCGACCTTACAATCTTGTATACCACTTGCCAATGTACGTGAATGTGGGAAGTGTCGCTGTTCCATCTGAGAATGGAGACCAGCCCTATTCCAAGTCAGGCCGCAAGAAGTTGAAAGTAGCCCGAAACTTTGGAGGAGAGATTGAAGAGCTGTTCTCTTCAACCTTCTTTGCGAAGCTATATACGGCTGTGAACTTCTGGAAGGTCGGACCCTGTGTGACGGGAAAATCAACAATGTTTCGCCGTTCCGACCTCGATAAAAGGAAGTGCGATCTACACTCTGCCGACTCAGTCCCGAGTTCACCTTGTGGTCACACCGGACTTGACACGTTATCCGACATGCTGTGTGAGGATCAGGCAATCGCGGATTTTCTCTGGGAGACAGACCTCTCCAAGAATGGCCGACGCCGGCGGCAGGCACTACTTGTTAGCGAACTGGCGATTCAGCCCGTGAATCTTACTTTTTCGCAGTTCTTTTGGCGCCATACAAGATGGATCAGGGCACGGAAATTTGCTTACCCACCGGGAACGATCCTCGAGCCGCTGGCTGAATGTATGATTTGTTCGGCCATGGCAGCATTGGCATTTTCCTCCCTTTATAGCACAGACGAGAATACATCTCCCATTGTGTGGAGAAAGTTTGCTCTATTTTTTTTTCAAGCATGTCGATCTGGGCTACAACCGATTTCTTTCTGCACAGATTAATCTCCGCTGTTCATCAACAAGACTTTGGCGGAGCAAAGGAGCGGATAACTTTTCCAGAGCTGCAAGAAGCGTATAATCCTCCATCGGTGATCAGGTGGCTTGCAACATGGTTCACTCGGGAGCTAATGGTTGTACCGCTATGGCTTTTCGCTGTATGTGGAAATACGGTTTCGTGGAGAGGCCAGGGGTATATCGTACGGGTAAACGGGAAGATGGATCATGATGTGGCAATCAAACGTTGGCCTTTTTTGTGGCCGGGAGGGCATGAGTGAATGTTGGATCATCCAAATGCAAAAGTCTTCTTCCGATAAAAGTCTAGCTATCGAGTCCTTGAGCGCGATGCTCCGTAGCGCGTTTGGATCCGATCGGAGCCCCTCTGATAAAAGTGACCAAACATTAATGCTCCATGAAAGCTTGACAGCTTCTTATAGATATGAAGTTACAATGAACGGGGCACGGGTCTCCTTGACCTTTGGTAAGACGGCTCGGATAGGTGCATACACTTGCAAACACATATATATGAGCAGCAGCTAGAACATTGTAGGGACGACACTTATGTTGGTATTCGAGTAAAGTCGTTTGTTCTGGTCATATGTAGAACACTACCTATCACCTAGCGAGATGTTTCGGATATCATCCTGATTCTCAGCAGACACCATTTGCACGAGTAAAATCATCGTCTTTTATCCCGATTTCGTCGATTGCAAGCAGAACGGGCTGGCTGCCCGATATCCCATACGGGTCCGGATAAAATCACCCCCGAGCCCGCCAGTCCATCGATAGGTACCACCTTCCCCAACAATACGTATGACTGTAACAGCAGTTGTGACTCATAGATGATACAAGGGTATATATAACTTCTTCTTGTCAGCTGAAAGAGTCCGTGTAGTTTGATTACTGTTGTTGCACCCCCAATAGCTTTTCATTTGAAAACAACTTGCTTCCGTCCGATCTGTATAACCCCTTGCCTTCGTATACCAACGGCCTCCAGACTGCCACAAAAAGATGTATCTGAAGAAACATCGATAACGGCGACTATGTCCGCCGGGACGAGTGCAAAGCTGCACATATAGCACGACGTCAAAGGTTTCCACAACACTTCATTATCCTTCGAATGTACCCTTGAATCAAGATTTCAAGTCAACCCTTAAAGTACCTTCAAGGATTTTCAAAAGATAAACCTTGAACCTAAGAGCTTTGAAGCGGCTTCCAACGACTATTATCAAGGGCTGTTAAGGGCTGGCGACTGGCTCAGCCGAGGATTGTGGAACTTTTGACGAGGTACTGCAGTTTCCCTTTGTCTCCGGGGCGAGAGGTGATGGCCTGCGTATTTGAGTCTGATACGAGCGATGAAATAAACAGCGTCCGAAATGGCCTATTCCCCTGAGGAGATTGAAGCAACTTTCGAGGAGTTCGATAGTCCCTTACGACAATATAACTGGCGAGTGAACGCTTTTCATTCTCGTGGACTCAAAAGGCTTTGAATTCCCAGACATATGGAGATATGCAAGGGAGGAAACTTGAATTTTCGCCGAGGCCAGTCAGACTCCGGGTCTAATTACATGATGGCTTTATACCTGAATGGTCGAAAAGAAAAGAAAGTCCGAGGAACTGTCAAGAAAGGGCTGCATGCTGCGCAAGAAACTAGACTGGCTAGAGTATGGGCGACTCCCGGGCCATACCTGCGAAAAGAGATGATTCGGGGATTCAAAGAGGGCTTGGGACATACCCTACCCTCGGAGGATGAGGTTGTTGCTGGCGAAAATCCAGAGATCCCGATCGAAACACCGACGATGAGCGACTGTGCTGAGGAGATGGACCTTCTCAGCGAGACTGAGGATAGTATCGAGGAGGACCTCGAGACTCGAGCATATGAGCTTGAGTTGGAGCGGGAGGAGTGGGAGGAAGTGAAGGAAAAGAGAGATGAGAGGATGGGAGAAGATATAGGTGTCGCATAGCCCAGTCCACCAAAAGAGAACGTCCTCTCTCAGCTGAAAATATGTGGCTAGATATCCTCAAGCTCTAATGTATGTACAATCTCTGGCAATAGGTGAGGTGATTGACGGGCTCGAAGTTTGCTATGGACGTCTGAATAGTGTTGACTCTTTTAATGCAAATGGCTTGGAAGTCTGTTACGGCAGGGCGTCTGTTAAGAACAAGGTACTCAATCTCGGACAATCATGTAAACTAGTTAGGTACTGTCAGAGGTCATCATACAGGATCATTAGGACATCTAGCCACTTCTTCTTCTTCTTCTCTTAGGGTTGAGAGAGGACGTTCTCTTCAGGCCCAGTTCGCTATCTTGACAGGTGGTATCTACAGAGTAGGCAGTCAGCCGCTACCTAGGTACCCGCCAACGCTCGACACTCGGGCCGAGGTTTCTCCGAGTAGCAGGTAGTTACAGCTTCCAACTGCATTAGTTACCTGAGGATCCTTGTAACGCTCACTTTGATCATGCTGCGTTCCTTTGCAAAAAGGAACCATCCGGCTGTGGGCACCTATCGATACGCGATTCAGTTTTTAAATCGCCCTTCCCAACGTACGTGATCACCGACACTACGTTCCAGGACGAATCTAACCAGAGAAATGACCGCTTTTTCTCTGTATCATGGCCGCAGCACCCCCAAGAAAGCGGCAGAGGAGACTTGAGGTCCACTCCTTGGAAGAAGAGGAATCCCCTTTAGCGCCCTCGTACGCAGCTCAAAAGGGCAACGAAAAACCCGGAATACAATCAAGCGTCGTCAGACATAAGAGTCCGCAAGAAACCCCGTCCTCGGCTAAGAATGCTGTCCGCAAGAATCGCCCCAAGCCTCGAGATTCAAAAGTACTTTCTTCTCAAACTTCGAATGGCTGTGCGGCTTCACTCGAGTCCTCTCCGACGTCCTCTCCCGAGAAACGAAAGTCGCGAAAGAAATCAGTCCCTGAGCCATCAAAATCACTCCATTCGTTTTTCGCTCCCGCCACGAAAGAGCAACGATGGAGCAAGATTGTAGATCGCCATACACCGGATGTTTTTGAAGAAATTGAGGAAGTGGAAAGCGAGGAAGATGTGCCTAGCTGGACTGGAAGCCGCTCTATAGATATTACAATGCGCCCTCGGGACATCGAAGGGAGCCAAGTGGACGCAAAATACTCAACGTATCCTGATTCTGCAACGCAGCCTGCTGGCAAAAGATTTAAGCCTGCGAAGCGGTCGCTCGGATATCCTGGCCCGAATATGCAAAGTTCTAATTCCTCGCAATTCTCTGGTCATTCAAAACCATGGGCGGAGAGGTTTGCGCCCGTCAACCTTGATGAATTAGCTGTCCATAAGAAGAAAGTTGCCGATGTACAACAATGGCTGGTTGATGTTTTTGCCGGGCGGAGTAAACGAGTACGATTGCGGTATTCATTTTGACTTGTATATGATCCTTAAGTACTGACGAAGCTAGAGAATTCTTGTCCTTCGTGGGCCCGCTGGTAGCGGAAAAACAACAACCATCTCACTGCTGTCGAAAGCTATCGGATATGATATTGTGGAATGGAAAAACACTGCAGGGGCAGATTATTCACCCGCTGGATACGTGTCTATGGGAGCTCAATTTGACGATTTCATTGGACGAGGTGGCACTTTTAATAGTCTGGTACTGACCGAAAACCCGGTGTCTTCGTTCTCGAACCTCGATTCTAGTGCAGCAAGCGGAGTCTCGAAATCTCGAAAACGAGTAATGCTCATTGAAGAATTTCCGTCCTCATTGACCCAAAGCTCCTCGACACTCTCAGCTTTCAGAGCGACTCTCCAACGGTATCTAGCGGCAGCCGGACCAGTATCGGGATTTAAGTATACTCCTCTAGCCCCTGGCCCCGACTCTCACCCTCCAATTGTCATTATCGTCTCTGAAACAATGCTCGGGACAGGAGCTGCACTATCAGATAACTTCACAGTTCATAGGCTTCTAGGCCCTGAACTCTCCAATCATCCCAGTTTGAGCGTTATAGAGTTTAATCCTGTCGCTCCCACTTTCATAACGAAAGCCATCGAACTTGTTTTGAAGAAAGAGGCGCGCATTTCTAAACGAAGGCGGATCCCTGGCCTCTCGCTAATCAAACAGTTTACGGGAATGGGCGATATTCGAAGTGCCATCGCATCATTGGAATTTCTATGCTTATTTGGAGACGAAGACGGTGATTGGAGCGGAACTCTAGCCGGACGTATCAAGAAAGGAACCAAGCCCGTGACAATACTTACGGAGAGCGAGAAAGAATCATTGATAGCAATTACACACAGAGAATCAAGCCTTGGACTATTCCACGCTGTTGGAAAGGTTGTATATAACAAGCGGGAGGATCCGGCGGCCACACAGGCGCCAGATGCCCAGCTTCCACAGCCTCCTCCGCATCTTCATCAATTTGTCCGCCAAAAGACATCTCAAGTTTCGATTGATGACCTGATCAATGCGACTGGCACCGATATTCAAACATTCATAGCGGCCCTTCATGAAAATTATGTCCTTTCGTGTGGCACTGATGTTTTCACAGATATTTTCGCCGGTTGCATCGAGGAGTTATCCAATGCAGACATCCTAGCACCGGAGAGCCGCAAAAGGGCGCAGTCTACTCGATCTGGCGCCGGATTGGCTCGGTTCTCATCTCTAGGAGGTGGGATAAGCGTCGATTTATTACGTCAAGACGATATTAGTTTTCAGGTCGCTGTTCGAGGGCTGTTGTTTTCACTTCCTCACCCCGTCAAACGACAGGCACCCCCCGGGACTCGCGGGGCAGACGCTCATAAGATGTTCTTCCCTGTCTCCATGCGGTTGTGGCGAGAGACTGAAGAGCTCTGTGGCTTGTTAGATGTATGGAATCGTCGTCTAATGCATCCGTCACTGCCTACAATGAGCTCGGACTCTATATCCGGTCCTGGTGGTGTAGAATCCTGGGGGAACCGTCTCAAGTCTGGCTTAACACCGGCTGAAGAAAATGAAGCTATGGCATCCGCCCCCATTAGATCAATAATGTCGACACAGGAAACCCTATTGGAATACTTGCCATATCTGCGGTTGATTAAACAAGGTCTCACATCTGATGGCCTCGAGAAACTGACAAGGTTTCGAGGCACGCTTGGCCACAATAATGATATATCAGAGGAAGACTTTGGTGCACTTGAAAGTGATCAAACCGAGCATTGGGCGACTGATCCAATATCTAAATCTCCTCAGAAACGACGTTACGCACGAAAGATGCCACCACCTCCCCGTCCGCAGTTTGTACGACCCAGTATGCCTGCACCTATCATTGAAGAAGCAGTCGAAAAGCTTGTCCTTAGTGACGACGATATCGAGGATTAAAGTCTCGTGCCTCTCAGTACCTCATTGAATTTAGAATTTCAGCCATCTAGATGGCTATCCATGAGAAAGCAGGATAGTTTCTGGCAGTTTTGGCCTTTCGAAAGTAAATGTAGTTTAGATCTACCAAGAGATACGTATTCTAAGCAATACGCCTACTGGGCGGAGTGCTCCTGATGCTCTCTGCACATTCTTCACTGAATCCACTTGAAAGGAGCTCTCCGCTCCTTTCAAGCCATCAAGGAGGTGGCCTGATAGTTGGGAATGGCCATTTAACTTGCTGACTCAGCGGTCTTAATTGCAACATATTGACTTCCAGGTTGGATCACAATATAAATCCAACAGCGTTAGATTTTCATTCCCTGGTCTTATTCGATTAGCCATTGGTTTCTGTGCTCTTTTTTCTTGCATAGTTCTGCGCTTGTCCTCGCATTTCCTACCGTCCTACCGTCCTACCGCCCCACCGCCCTACCGCGCTCCCTTCCAATCTTCCGATCTCCTTCGATTGAGCCCGCAGAGTGATCAAGGGGTTAAGGGGTTCCTGATCGACCCGATTTCTTATTATGTCGAAAACTGCAAACAATGTTGATCAAGGAAGGAAACGAAATACAAAGGCCTTTACTGAGTCAAGAGCCCTACGTGATGCCTCGATAACCTCTGCCAACGGCCAGGTAGAGGCCAGATCAATGTCCGATACTACAAATGGAAATACAAACGCAACGCGAGGGAGCAAGGACGTTGCGGTTGCTGTTGCCCATACTACTATTCCGGCCTGGCTCAATATTGGATTCATGCTGGCTCTAATCTTTGGTGGCTGTTGTGCTAATGTGAGTATAGCTAGACTCACATTCCCCTATTCTTAGAAATCAATCCCAAGCTCATACACAATAGGTTTTCACATTGGAGTCAATCGTTACGTGAGTGGACTCTAGGAACATGAACTACATGATCTTATTGAATGCTGACATACCATCATTCTCCAAGGGATATGCCACATGCCGGTAAGCACTGGAAAGGACCAGAAGAAAAGGAAAGGGTAATTGGCTAATCTTTCTCAGGTGCCCTTATTACTTTTACCCAGTTTGCCGTTACATCTCTCCTTACTCTCCCCAACGTTTTCTCTCTTGCTGCAGGCCCAGGCGCGCTGTTTCTAAGAACCCGTGGCATTCCAATAACACAGTGGATAATCTTTACGGCATTTTTCACGACAGTCAACTTGATGAATAATTCCGCATTCTTATTCAAAATCTCCGTACCACTGCATATAATAATTCGAAGTGCCGGTCCAGTGACATCTATGATCATTGGATACTTATATAATTCAAAAAGATATACCCGTGTTCAAGTCTTTGCTGTGTCCATGCTGTCGGTTGGCGTGGTTACTGCTGCGCTCGCAGACGCCAGGGCAAAAGGCAAATCTATTGATGTCAAACTGTCAAGCGACCCTGACGCCTCATCCGTCCGAATGATGCTCGGATTCGCGGTTTTGGGCCTTGCAATGATTCTCGGCGCCTTCCAAGGTGTCTATGCTGACCGACTTTTCCAGAAATATGGCAGAGAGCACTGGCGTGAAGGTTTGTTCTACTCGCATGCTCTGTCACTAATCACCTTGATACCTACTTATTCCAAGTTTGTTCCTCAAATAAATACACTCCGCTCGTCCCCTTCGATCTTGGCATCACTGCCAAGTTTCACCACCAACCCTTCAGCCCAGCATTTCTCGACCGGATCGAAGTCGTCCTCCAATCCCTTTTACGAGCCATTACTTGTTTCTCTTGTCAATAACCCAATCCTATCATCAGCTCTCTCTCACATACCCTTGAAGCTAGTATACCTTTTGCTAAACGCTTTGACCCAATTCCTGTGCATTCGCGGCGTATATCTTTTGAGCGCAAAATCTTCTTCACTAACCGTCACTGTTGTTTTGAACATTCGAAAATTGGTCAGTTTGATTTTGAGTGTATACTTGTTTGGCAATCATCTCTCTGAAGGCGTTATGGCGGGTGCCGGGATAGTGTTCCTTGCTGGTGGGATATACGCATGGGAAGGCGCTAGACTGAGAGCACGTCAGCTCACAAAGAAAGAAAAGAGTAGGTAGATGATAACAGATAGAGCGTTTCGGTGGTTTGATTTCATTATCAAGGGCATGGGCGTACTTGGGCGCACTCCACTTTTTCTAATGTATGTACAATATGGAGGCTCGGCGTGGGTTGCAATCTATGTAAATATATGTATCTAGACTATTAAAGATAATGCCTCAATGGAGCCAGTTTGGAACTATTCAACAGGATATGGCGCTATACATAAAGGGACGTCGAAAATAGAAGAGATCGTTACATAAAGAAACAGTGTACATACATACATACATGGAACTACAGCTACCCCGTATTTCCATTTTCCAACAGGGAATAGACTTACGTATCCGGGAATATATATAAAAATACAGGTGCACACACGCATACATGAACTCATACATGACTTGAAATTGCAGGAATTACCTTTTTTTCCGAAGGGAGTAGAGAAGGGTAACGATTTGCTCCCACTTAATTACTCTTCCCCATTTGGAGCTTTCTGTGATATCTTTCGCAAGAGAAGCAACGCAGATAAACAGCCGTAGCAGGAAGTTTCAAGCGGGAAAAAGACTTGATATGGGAAGCTTGGAAGTCCGAAGAGCATCCAGTAAATCAGAAACACATTCGACAAAAAAGTCTGGCAATTGAAGGAAAAAGCCAACTCTCCTCCCTACAAGAGTTAAAGGTGTTTCTAAAAAATGGCAACATGAAGAAAAGACTGATAGTACAGCAGATACACGAGCAATCCAAATTCAAAAGGCGATGAGAGGGACGATAACTCCTCTAGAGCACCTCTCCCACAATTTTTGCTGCCTTTTTATATGTTTCTAGTAGCTTCTCGCATTTTTCTCGCTCGGCTTTGATACCATCATCTTCATAGAGTAGTTCTGGGAAAAGATCTTCTTTGTATAACTCACTGACGAGTCTATTTTGAACAACATCCTTGCTGTGATTGACCAAAAGGTGCATAATTGCTTTAGGGACTTGGTCCGCTATCGTTTCTCGTACAATATTGAAATACGATGAGATAAGACGACGGATAAGTTCCGTTTCAAGAGCTTCGCGATCAGTAAGAGCCGGCTCGGTCTCGTCCTTCTATGATTGTATTAGCGAAAACTCTTGTAAATGGGCTAAAAAATGGTTTCTTACCAGAAGAGAGAGGTCGTATTCAGATGGGGCGCTTTCATCGGGAAATTGGGTGACTGAAGGGGATCTGATTTCGTTCCGACGGAAACTCTGACTGAAACTTGGCTCCGTAGAGTGGCTTACATGGCGTAAATTTCCAGGAGCAGGTCCAGGAACCGGAAGAGCGCCTTCCTTCCCGAAAAAATAGTTGAGAAAAGATTCCTTGCCTCCGGATGCCTGGGCGGCTGCTTGAAAGCCATTGAGTGAAGATGATATTCTGCTATTTTCGAGGTTACTCAGGTGGGGGGACTGGCTTCTACCAGCTTTCTGCCCTCGGATGGCAAGGCTATGATTCCTTTCGTCTTCGCGGTCTTCGTTTTCATCGGGTGTAGCGGCTCCGTTTACGCCAAGCTCCTTGACTCGCCTTCTTTCACGTTTGCGTTTGTCTTCAGCGATGGCAGCTTTCTTCTCCTGCTCTTGTTTGCTTTGAATGACGGACGACATAGCGGCGGCAGCTCCAAGGAAGTTGGGGTGATTGGTGTTGATATAAGCACGTTGTATGGAAATAAGAGATTCGACGTAGGTAGAACAGGGACCAAGTCGTTCTCGAAGCAAATCCGAGACAACCTCAATTAGCTTGGCCTGCAAGCGTGGAAATCGAGATAATTCGGTCGAGCCACATGTATGACAAATCTTAATTAGTTCTTCATAAACAAGTTCAACACATCTCTGGCTAGGAATTTCAAGGAGTTTAATCTGGGGTTTCACGAGTAGATCAAAGGCAAGTTCCGGAACAAAAAGGCTAGGTCTTGGGCCTGTAGAGTTCCGGATGGCTGTTCTAATATCGAGAACGGAAAGATTTTGGGTCGGATCTATAGTCTCAAGTGAATTTCCAAAGACAGAATTGAAGATATAATAAATTCTGGCGCCACCACAGAGCTCCTTTGTTGAAATCTCTGATGAGGTACCGTCGATGGACGAGATAAAAGAGGAAGCAAAACGAGTCATGAGCTGTAGGATTAAGGAGCCGCGATGCTCCTTGCCGCTGAACTGTTTGTTACCATAGCTTGCTAACTCTTGTTGTGTTTGTCCCATAAGTGTGTTCAAGCGAGCCTTGATATCCGGCAGCCTCTCCCTGATATGGCCCATGAGTGTTGTATTTAAAGTTTTGGCGAGATACTGTGTTCCGCAACGGATAGCCATATTTCTGTAAGCTGGGTGGTGCCTGAAAAAATCCGCTTCGGCTTTCAAGGCATCAGAAAGTGGCTTTCCGCTCTGAATATCCTGTTGGGACCTGTTTACAACACCGATGAATCCTAGTTTCAATGGGTAGACACGGCCTGTAAGAATATCCATGGCGTTTGTGCCATGGTCCATCAAGTCTAACTTGGTCAATACACCAATTGTTCGTTTCCCGACAGGATCGACATGGCGAGCAAGTTTCAACGCCTCTGAATTGACAAGATCGACATTTGCGGGCGATACTGCTAGTATAATGCTGTTTGGCTTAGCGATATATTCCGAGATCAACGTTCGCGTCTGTTTTTCGATATCTGAGGGCTGATCACCGATCGGTACTTTTGTTAAACCAGGAAGATCCACCAAGGTGAGGTTTAGTACATGTGGAGAGAAAATTTTGAGATTGATAGGCTGTCGGTTGATGCCCTTATTGTTTCCAGCGATCCGGGAGGTCTCATTTTCAATTTCCTGCTTCACTTGCGCAAAGTCTTCGTACTTTCTCCCTGGCTGATGGTGAAATTCGGCCCATTCTCCTTGCTTAGCGACAGATGCAGCGGTGTGAGGAACGTTTACTTCATCATTATCTTGTGCATCATCATGCTCGCCAGGGACGTTTATGAGTTGGAGAATGAGAGGCCGCCGCGTTACAATTCCACTGCCACGGGGAAGGAAGTCTCTCCCGACAATATTCTCAAGGACGGAGGATTTCCCAGAAGATTGTGAGCCGACAACAACCTAAGAGACACCTGTAAGAATACGAAATTACAGATCTGGGGCCGCAGTGATAAAACTTACAATCTGAGGCAAATCCAGGGAATCGCTTCCAATGGTATTAAAAACCAAGTCCTGGAGTTTATTGACGGTAGAAAGCAAGTCTTCTCCTAAGGATGCCATTTTGGAAATATGTTAGGCCGACTGAGCAGTCCCCGGGCTCTTTGCTGGCAGGATGTCCACACGGAGGAGGGCCGGGACCTAGAAAGAAATGCTTATCGATGGCAAAAAGTGAAAAGAGAGCGGCAGCAAGCTTTGCGCGAGGATGCGCAGCTACATCAACCCCTGAAGCAGGCAAATCGAGGAGTGATGAGGCCAACGGTATGATATAGCCGGCAGAACGTGAATATCACAAGGAGAGCGGGAGGCGAGGGAGCAGGTCGCAATTCTGCTGGGCGATGTTTATGCCGCCGATTTTGTTCTTGCCGATCTGGGAAGCTAGCCCACACGTGATGGCAGCCAATCAGAGCAGGAAATGAGTGAGCGTCATTAGGTAAGCATATCGAGTGCGGGTCTGTGCACCAAGCAAACAGTGCAAACTATGATGTCAGCGATTGCTGGCCCGAAGATGGGATGAAAAGGAGTATCGAATATTGCAGGGGTGTAGTACATATATTCGTACGGGCGACGAGAACGATGAACCATACCAAGATCCAGGTCATATAGTACTAATTCAGCTGACTACAGCTCGGCCTATCAGGCCTCAGGACCAGCGATCATCTTATGCTATCATTCTCAGGTTGAGCACAGGAATGGCCTCAGATATCATTGAAGCGTGAGCTTTGATACCTTCCACATCTCTCTCTGCTTTACAGGGAATCGCTATCTATATATCCCTTGAGCTAACATGACTCTTAACATAGTCTTCGTAACAATGAAATCATCCCTGATGGTTGAGCGTCCCAAAACCCGAACTGTTGCTCTGCATGCACTAACGCTGCCACCCAAATAGTATTGGATGACTTCAAGCCCATTTACTCTTTAAGTATCCATTATCCAAAATCAAACACAGCCGTTAGCCTTGGTAATACAATCTCTACCGACAAGGCTCAAGACCCTCCAGTTTATGATTTTCATTCGATCGTCCCCGGCGATGTTCCAAAACGCAGCCAAGCCTTCGCTCTCGTACTCACAGACCCGGATGCAAAAAGCCGCAAACACCCAATTTGGAGCGAATTCTGCCATTGGATAGTGGCCAAAGTTCTAGCTCCGGAAGCCACTGGAGCATCTTCCAGTAAGGATAATGGCCAAGTACTGGAGAAATATATGCCTCCAAGCCCACCACATGGGACCGGGTACCATCGTTATGTGTTTGTGCTTCTTCGTGGTGATGCCGGTAAAATTCATGAACTAAAGGCACCCAATGAGAGGAAACAATGGGGTTATGGCAAGGAGCGACATGGCGTTCGACAATGGGCAGATGAATATGGATTGGAAGTGGTTGGGGCGAATTTCTTCTTTGCGCACAATTGATCAAGATGATCCATCGGAGCTGACCGAGACTCAAAATTCAGCCCGGTGAAAATGACTGGTATAATTTGGACAGCATAATGGATTGAGTCCTTTTAGAAATTGGCTCGAATCTGGGTAGCTAATTTGAATTCGCTTTCAGTTTGTAAGCTCTAGTAGTCATGGCAGTTTATAGATAGTGAGATCGATAAGGGAGTAATAACGCAAACAGTACAAGCTGACTGAAATATAGATTGTGCTAATTCAACTTCCAGAATACTTTTGCCAACCAAGCCTATTTGCAAATGGGTTTCCAGAACGGGGGCCATTCGCTCAACTAGATGAATAGAGCGAATAGCTGAGAGTGGCCAGCGGCGACATATTTAAATGAGTCTTATTTGTTGAGTTCAACATAGTTGGCGGGAAATAAGCCTTTTTTGCCGTTATATTCACCATGCCACCAATCCTCATCAGGAAATTCCTATTTGAAAATATTAGTATACCGGAAGAAAGAGGAGTTTAGAAGCTGAACGTACAATGTTGATGATTTTAGCGCCTTCTGGAAACCCTATCTCATTGTCTTCGGCAGCTTCATAGTCGTATAGCGCAGTTGCTGTAGGGCCAGCACTCTTAGTGGTGGGCGGTGGTTGAGCTGATTCGGCTACAGGAACGGGTGCGGCACTTCCTGCAGTTTGAGAGGGCGCGGCGCCGGTATCTTCAACAACCTCAACGTAATTTCTAGGAAACAGACCTTGCTCTCCACGTGGATTGACACCGAGCCACCAGTCTTCGTCAACCATGTCAATGTTTGTGACGTATTCTCCTTCTCGAAGTTCTATCTCATTATCTTCTGCTTTTTCATAATCGTACTGAACAAGCGCGCGTATGCCGCTTGACGATGTTTGAGGAGCATGGTCGGCAGCTGTAGCTGTAGCTGTAGCTTCAGCGACGGCTCTGGCGGGATCATGAGCGGGCTCGGCTTCGATTTCCTCTTCCTTTGGTGCGCTTTCGATGATAGATCTAGTGGGAAGAGGAGTGGGCGGTGAAAACTGTTCTTGATGAGCATCCGTGACATGGTCAGCTGCCGTAGAGCGCCCAACAGGCATAGCCACACGAATTGGAGAGCCAGTTTCGACTTCAGCAGGGGTTTCTGGAGATGGGGACCGTCTTTGTTGTGGTGGAGGAGGTAGTTCCTGGTGGGAGGTTTCATGGTTCTCGTTGGCACCGGCTTGCAAGCCAGGAATTGGAACTGCACGTGCAGCGATAGGTTTCGTATCTGTCGCTAATGGTGGTGGGGAAGGAGCCGCTCTGTCATAAGTTGTAGAAGGAGCTGCGGCTCCCATTGGAGGCATATGTGCAAATCGATCGCGGATAGAACCTACATTTCCAGGGCTTTGGGCCTCTGATTGTTGCTGTTCAGTCTCATCGGGTGAATGGTCGGAGGCAGCAGGACCTGATGATTTTCCTGTATGGGTTGTTTGAACTGGTGCCCACGTTTTACCAGTATACGAGCTTTTCCAGCCACCATCCCCGCTGGGTTGACCCTGAAGAGGAGCAGTGCCGGCAGTAGGCTCTGGAGGACCACCAGTAGCACCGCCCTGCCTTGCTTTTTCTCCGCCCATAGCTGAGAGGGTGTCTTGCCACCGACATCAGCAAAAGTCTGACTCGCACTGCCAACGGGTGGCAGTGAAGGAGAGTTTGTCCCGAATTCCCCTGGAAGGGGAGCCTTCGTGCCAGTGAATGTTGAACCACCGAGCTTCTTTGCGACTTTGGGCTTTGGAAGTGACGTGAGTCGCTCAGAAGAGGTGAAAGCGGCGGAACGTTCGGCAAGGGACTTCGGCTCGTCGCTATCAGCACCAGTTGCAGCGGGAGAGACCTGACTTGGTACAGGCCTGGCAGGCTCGCCCCCTTGAGCCTTGGCACGAATGGCAGCAATGTCAACCTTTCCAACAGGCTGATATGCCCCCTGAATGGGCTCCGGTCTTTCATCACGCATCTCCCCAGACTCCCGTGCCTGTCTTCGAATTTCGGCAATGTTGACTTTACCAACTGGCTGATACGCGCCTCTAACAATGTTGTCATTGAATGACGTTTCAGACCGTTCGGATGAGACTGTCGAGGTCTTTTCTGACATAAGATCTTTCATATTGACCTTTGTAGGTTTGTATGACGACTGAACCTTTTCTAGCTGAGTCCGAGTGACAGGCGGGGCGTCGGCCCCCCACCCATCTTCATCGACAGGCTCCGTTGTATTTCCAGCCCTTTGCACCCCCGACAAGGGTCTGAACGAGCCGGTATTACTGGTAGGAGTGAATGCCGGCTTAGAAGCCACCGAAGGCTTTGATGCTGGTACAGGGGGCGAGGTGGTATTTGGGGCTGAGTACTTTGCTCCCGACGAATCCGCGACTTTTTGAATAATACTCTCGGGAGTGAGGTCGCGATCGGATCGAGCTGTTATTTGAACATGATAGCCCTATATTCGATTAGAAATATACCCAATTGAGGTGGTGAGAGGCGCTTTCATACATGTAAAACTTTAGAAACGGCAGCAAGGTGGCTAGTGAAATATCCCTTTGTTCGCTCCGGTACTCCTTCGCCGCACCACGCAACAAGCACACTTTTCGGAAGGCCAGTGTTCGGATCTCTGATTTTAACAAAAGCAAACTGAATTCTGCCTTCAGAAAATTCTTCAATCAGATCGATCAATTCTCCCTCTAGTCCAAAGGATTAGTTTTGAAGCAAACGAGAGAATATCCTTAATTTCGCACCTCCTGTAGACTGAACCTTAAGCACGCTCTCCTTAGTTGAGGCATCTTGAAATGCGCTGACTAGGGGCGCTGAGACGCTGAATATCGCCCATTGTCCGTAGGTAGCTGACTCGGAGGCGGGACCGGTGGGTGCGGGGGCATTGACCACTGACTGGTAGCTCTTCGATATCGAGTGGCCATTGGTGGAAAGATTCAGAGTAGCCATGTTGATATGTGCCTAGACAGACCAGCTAAAGGTATCACAGAGGAAGGAAGCGTTGGACACGAGGTATTCGTTGCTGCCTGGCTGATTGAATACGCAGTTCGAAAGGTAGGAAGATAAGGAGCCCTCTGTAACCAAACTACTTGAGTTAGAAGACAGTTAAGAATCAGGGCAGCACCCTTGGGTGCTTCAAAAAAGGAAAAAGAAACTAAGGGGGAAAAAAGGAGAGCGGTAGACGATGTGGACCGTAGCTTTCAGGCTTCTGTATGCTGATATGAGCATTTGCAGGTTGTTATGATGATCATCCAGTGTCGACGTATGGCGGGAGGTGCGGAGTACCCCAAGCGGTGTATTACATAAGATGCCACTCACTTAGTCACGTGCCTCACGAATGGGGATTGGCGTCGGATCCCTTGCACGTGACACTCACGTGATGATTCCTCGATTGTTTCGGGCTCCCTATTGGTCCGCCAAAGTGAAGCGAGCACCGGCCACAAGCCTGATCCAGTGATCCATCTCATTTTCCTCAAGAATCGCTGTTTCTGCGCATCAACCCCCTCCGACTTTTCCATGTCTTCATCTCCTTTCAACTCCCAACACCGTCTCTCATCGCCACACTCATCTTTATGCATATTATTTTTTGATATTTTTTACCCTCGAGCGCATGCTCTGTTCTATTAAGAGTTTTTCTCAGTCCACAAGATATTTTACTCTGATAGCTGGGCAATTGCGCCCACAACCAATCTCTCTGCGGTGATGCGCGCATGGTCTTTGACACATATTCCGATATTTCGATATCACGCTGCTGTCTCTCGCTAGGTCTCCGTCACAAGAACTTGGCAGTAATCATCTCCGCTTCCTTTGTCCGCATTCTCTTGGTCAACTCTGTTCGAGGTAGTCGCTGAATGCCTGTAGCATTCGACGTCTTCTCAATTTACGTGCACTTCTGTTGATTTGATTTGAGTGGGCGCCAGTGTTACTCTATCGGAGATTGCCGAGTGGCAGATAAACTCCCTGCATCTCCCGAGTCTGATCTTCAAGTTCTTTATACTAAGTTTATTTCGAAGATCCTTTTGGCCCTCTTTGGTTGGCCTTTGTCGACATTTTGATTGCCTGTTTAGTTCATCTGTGGCCTTGCAGGCACTCGCATAGACGATGACGGATCAGGCCGCCTCTCCCGGTAGTTCAAGTTCCTCTTTCGATCCTTACTCGGCGGATTCCCCAGACAGCCCGATGGAGACAATCAGCCGGACTTTGAGCCTTGGGCCACAGCCGTCAAGTGAGAACCAGGCTCCTGATAGCACAGGTAAACCAGCTTCGAGACAGTCCAAAGAACCCTCGAACTACAATAGCGCTACTGAGGAACACCAAGATATGGTTCTCCCAGATCGCCAACCTCTAAAAAGGAAGCGCCTGGCAGCCGGAAGTGAATTGGATCAGTATCAGGAGTTTCCTTCGGGCAATGGTGTTGACTACGGAAACCCTGAAGAAGAATTGCAACCTCCTCCTGGTCTATTGCCAGCGGACCGGAACAAACGTGTCAAATTCAATGGATCCACTTCAGAGGTGTTGGAGACTTCTCTGGATAAGTCAACACTTCCGGGGGAAGTCTGGCAGTATATTTTCACTTTTCTTCCACCTGCGTCACTGGGCCGTCTTATGCAAGTAAATAAGGCCTTCAAGAACTTGCTCACTGCGGATTTTACTTCGGAGTTGTCTGCCAAACGTGCAACTCCATCTTCATTACAATACGTTCATCCAAATTTCATTTGGTCCTCGTCTCGAAAAATGTTTCACCCAGGGATGCCACGTCCCCTCTCTAATATGACTGAGCTGGAAATGTGGCGCCTTGTCTGTGGAACTGAATGTCAGTTCTGCAAAAAGCCTGGTGATAATGCCTCTTCCGATTTTTCCTTGTGGGAAAGTGGTCCTGGACCCAACGGAGTTCGAATTATTTGGCCTTTTGCCCTACGAGCTTGCAGCAAGTGCGTGCAAAGCAATTGTGAAAAGGTTTGCTTCACTTTCTAGGCAATCATTTCCTTAAGTTTATAAATGGCTGACATCAAACTAGGAAATGGACCTCTTATTTTTCTCCTCGTTGCCCACGTTGCTTGTCCCTGCATTGCCTTTCGCTTTTTTCACACCTTCGATGCACTTTGCTTCCTCAGTTGTCCTGCGGTCAAATCAACCTCCTTCTGGCCTAACCAAGTTCTATTTGAAGTCCCATATCGAAGCCATGAGGGCCAAATTTGAAGAGGTAAAATCACTCGGTTCCGCAGCCGCAGAAGAATGGGTCAAGGGTCTTGAGGGAGAAGGCAAAGAGAAGCTTGTCGATTCCGCAAGATGGGAACAATGGGAACATGCCGGGGGTCTCCGCTCGCTTAGAGCAGCCACTGCCCATATGTCTGGAAGGTCTAATGGCGACTTTACTGACTTTGGCGGCCAAGAGTCCAGCACTGGGACTAATTCTGGCGTCTCAAGCCCACCTACCGGAACCGCTTCACGTCACGGTCGACTTTCGTTTTCTTCAAATACGCATGGTGAGCGGATATCCTTTTATTTATCAAACTTTTGCTCCATGACAGGCAAAGTTCGATTTTTTTTTTTTTTCTTCCATCCTTTGCTTTCGTTGGCGGTCCTTGTCCCTCCCCGCCCCACTCCTTTGTTCACTGGCATTACTGATCTACACTCGCTTTGGCACATTTCCCCATCTTTACTTGTGGAAGAGTGGGTTACATACTTTTTTTCCTATCCTAACCCGCCCCTAACTACGCGCCATACAGTCAACCACAATGTGTCATAATTCCTCTCTTTGCGTACTAATTCTAATTCAGTCAAAGTAGGAAATTCCCATCACCGTTCGGAGCGCAGTATCCACGACGTCAATGAAGCCAAAGCAAATAGGAGAGCAGAAATTGAGCGTCGATGTGCAGAACTCGACCCACCACTTAATGCACCTGTCCTTAATCACATGGATACTTTTCTAGCTGCAATTCAGATTCCACATCACTTTACTGATCGAGACTGGGAGATTCTGAAACCTCGGCTTCTATCTCAGAGAGAAATGGCTGAACGCCGTGAATCGGAGCGAATCAAACAAGATAAAATGCTTCATGCAAAGTCGGAAGAACGGCGACAGCAAGAAGCGCAGCTAAAGGAAGCTAAAGACATGCTCGACAAAGAGTGGGAAGAAGTTCAAAAACCCATTCGGGAACGTATGGCAACATATGCAGATGAAATAATTCGTGAAGGTTGGCGTGATGGCGAAGCGGTCGTTAAAGACAAGTGCCCAAAATTTGCTGCCGATGTTTTGATGTACGTTCGAAACAAATTTTACAGTGACTTGGCGAAGGAGGATGCTGCTGCTCGCAGCCTCGGCAATCCCATCGAAGAGGATCTTCCAGGGGCGCCACCAAAACGGAAACTAGTCCTGGAGAATATGAAGTGGATCTTCGATCAAAAAATCAAGCCCCTTACAGATCCCCTTCAAAAGGAACTCTTCCTTTGCAATGGCTGTGAGAACAACACCAAGTACTACGGTTTCGAAGGGGTCGTGCAACACTACGCAGCGAAACACACCAGCGTCCTCAGTTTAGGTAGCGTGGTTGTGCATTGGCGCTCTGCGTGGCCTGACCAACCGCCCTTCCATCCAGACCCGGGTGCTGCAAGAGCTTTAATGTTCGCTATGCCGCGTCCAACAATGGCACAGCCTGGTATGGGCTATCAAGGAAACCCCATTGCGCCGGACCCTTTTCCACAAATGTCACCAGCCCCCTACAGAAGAACTCCTTATACGCCCTACGCTTATGGCTCTGGACCATATCGGCCTCCTTCTCCTGCCGGTTCGCAGTACTATCCGCCACAGCAAGGTTATCCATACCCTGCTCCACAACCTGGCTATCCTCCCAACGGACCTTATGACCCGCATGCGCCGCCACCTCCAAATCCTGTATATGGCTCTCCATATCCTGGCCCAGGCTATCCTCCACCTTATGCAGGCCCTGATGCACGAGCACCAGCACCGTATCCTGGACATTATGGATCGCAAACTCATGTGCCCCAGTTTGGACCTCCATTCCCTAACAACGCGCATGGTCAACAGTCCAGAGGCCCTCCAAATTCTCATAAAGGAAATCCTAACAGCCAGGCTTATGGTTTCTATCAATCTCAGGTTGAAGAAATCGCTAAAACCTCAAGGACAATATGGAACAACACTTCCGGAGTTAAAGATATTCCTCACAACGCGAGGGCTCATGTCATTTTGCACCATGTGGCAGCTCGGTTTGCAGATCGCTATGGCCATGAGCCACCTCTAGCTCTCGTCTCTGATGCTCTCAACAGTCACCCACAAATGAAGCCTGTTAAAAACCTCTCAGGGCTTGCCTGTAACTCATGTTCACATCATCTACGGCGGGGGCGTGGAGGCCAAGAACGCAAAACTTTCAGCCTTACTGGTCTTATTAGTCATTTCCTATCGGTGCATCTGGCCAGGGATGTCCCACCTCCTGACTGGAAGACAAAGATGGTCGCGTTACCGGAAGATGAGGCAATTTCCTCCTTGTCTCAGCTTCCTGGAATGGACAATACCAAGTTTGAGGTGATCAGCGCCGCGTTCCCTTCGGTATTCGGCGTCGGGCCTCCTAAACCCCCAAACGGCAATGCGGTAAGACAAGAACGGCTAACATCCAAAAGAGATCAAATCGGGGCGTCCCGAAGCCACCAGGCTAACCAAAGAATGCATCATCGTGACCAGCTCGAAGTGGCTGTCGATGATTTCCCCAAGTTCATGGACTCTCCTTCAGGTGAAACCGAAAACATTCCAGAACCACCAAAGGAAGATGAGTACGATCCTCATCGTCCCGCATTTATCGAACCAGTGAGGGATCAGTATGGGCGCCTGGAGAATCGTCGCCCCGCACCTAGATCTTCCGCGACTATGTCTGCTCGAGATCCAAGTCATCCAGGCCAAACATCTGAACCAGTTGTGGGCGAAGTTCGTGACCACTCAAGAGTTCCACATGTATCAATTAAAGGAGAACCTGAAACTAAACAGTACGCGAAGGTCAACCCTAGACGTGTCGAAACTGATTTGGGTCCTGGTATTGGCACTGACTCACGACTGGATACCGATCGCTCAAGAACTCATACAAGAAATGTTTCCGAGGACGGCGAAGTTCCAGAACCTGCCCCCTTACAAGGCACGAAAGTTAAGCTGAGCCCTCCAGGCGAAGAATTGAGCGCTGCGGAACGCTTCCTTAGCAGTTTTGTTCCCGGTCAAGACCCTGAAGAGTACAAACCTGGTCCTAGCGACATTGATCGATCGAATGACCGGCCTAGGTGGCTTGATCCAGAAGATGGTGATGAACGTCGTTGGCGTGCCGAAGCAAATGTGGCTGAAAGTGGTGTTGTAGGTGATATTCCTCGCGGTGGCTGGGCAGGTAGGACCAATAGCCCTTCCGGCGCTCGAAGCCACCGCGACTTTGATCCACGATTTGACACCTCAGACAAAACTGCACCCAGTGTACGGCGCGCCGGGCTGTTGTCGCCAGACCCTGCTGAGCCCAGGCATGGAAGGCGACCCACTCGCCCAGAGTCTCGTCACGAACACAATACACGTCGCCCTCATAGCCGATTCGATAGATACGAAGCACAGCGTCAGGAATCGTTACGACCAAGGTCACGTTCACCTACAGGGCTCGATGCTGCTGCCCCCGAACCCGCCTTCTATCGGGATAGGAGCCCAAGAGGGCCTGCGAGGCGGCCGGTATACTCAGAGTACGCTTCTACAGAGGCGTACTATGACCGTATCCCTGTAGAGCACCCAGCCTCATATACCCGTCTTCCATCCCATGCACAATACCAGTACATGGATGATCCCAGATATGCAGATCGGCCATTTGAAGGTGCGGTTGAATACATTCCCGTCAGATTCAGCGGCCGAGAACCCCAGAACCCACCCACATACTATATTGAGCGTCCCGTGCCTCGGGATGGACCAAAAGAGTACGTCAATTATGAAATGGAATACCGAAGACCACCAACTTACGAAGATCCGGGACAATTCTATCCCTCCGAAACTATACCTCGACATACCGAGGGCGCTGGGGCTTTACCACGTCGTGGTCGCTACCGCTAATACCGCACTTTTTTTCTATTAGCTGATCAAGAGCTCACATATCTATCAGCCCAATGCCCTAGGTCATATGGAGTTTAATGGTTCATTATTCTTCCACACATTTCGTGTCTTTTTACCCACCAGATCTACTCACTCAATCAGATTGAGCCGATCTCCCGCATCAAAACGGCGTATTATGCTCGGGAACTGACATGTTTTCCTTGCATTGTTCTTTTATCACGTGAAGTCTTAGATGCTCATTCCTGTTCATGATCAAGCTACCATTGAGTGGGCTTTTCGAATTCTTTTTGAAATGCTCGACCCTGCTCATGAACAGCCTTATCATCTACTGCTGCTCATCTCTTGGCCAATCCTTCTATTCAGATTCCTTGTTTGGCGCCGAGTCAATCGGAAGATTTGCGCCTCAGCCTCGGTCTACGATGTGTTGAAGTGGACCCCCAAAGCAGATGTGCGACTTTCCCGCGTCCCTTTGCTTTGTTTCCTCTTCTCGGTGTTTTCATTTTTGAGTCTCATTTCAAAAAGTTCTTCTTTGGATTATTCTTCATAAATTGGTTTACCCGGTTATCCTCCGGGTGGCTTCTATCACCCGGATAATGCTAATCTCCGACTTGTGTATTATTATTGAAACTGCAGGTGATTCTGTGTACTTAACTATTTTTTGGAATACCTCTTTTTTTTGGGAATCGTAATGTGAAAAGTTCTCGTTGATAGGTACACAATGCATCCACAGACCATGTAAGATCAAGAAAGCAAAAGCGGGTCAAATTCGGCTATGAGCTCGAAATTCAAGATCGGCCCGCATCGCTATGCCGTAACTATGGATGTGAGCTGGGGGCTGAATCCTGGTGAATGAAACCTGTTCGTCTACTGGGGATATGATATCGGCCTTTGCTGCAAATTGTTCGTTCATCCAGCCGTGTCCGTGCCGCTCCGCCAATGGAGATTGCCTCGCGAGATTCGCCAAGCGACTTCTGCAAGACGGACAAGGGGCTCGCCACGTCGCTGCATGCGCTGTAACTTGCAGACGGTGTTGCGGGATCGAAACATTTCAACAATCATCTTACCCTTGTGGCCTTCTTGGCCGAGCCTGCTCTCTCATAAGAGCTGTCCTTACATAGCCAGACGTCCAGCTTAGTTACATACCTACTGTGCAACAGAACGGAATACATAACTACTCTACTCGTTAAGTCTTCGGTCTCTCAGCTCTCTTCCATTTCCATTCACAGCTCAGTTGGACTAGCAACTTCATCTTTGAGCATTTGATGATAGCTGCAAATCATATGTGAGATGTCAGAACCATGTCGAGGCCCAGAGTTCGGCCCATTGCACCGGAAAATCCCTGATCCCCACTTGACAGCACCTAGTTTCGCACCAGACGAAATGAACAGCTCACCAATGGCATTGGTCTCAAACTCGTCAGGTACCATGGACGGAAACCTCACTGAACAGTCCGGAAATATGGATAAGTCAGCCCATGATGACGACTCTTCCGGCTGCGAGTCTCCGATTCTACCTCGAGACCGACAACGACGCACAGCGACCTATGACTACGCGTACGAAAAATCCGTTAGCCATGCTGAAGCGAAACTCTTCTACCAGCGTCACCAGCAATCCTATCGCCCTACTGATGGAGAGACGCCTCAGAGTCCCCCTTTGGTCGCTAGGTCCGCCACGTTACCCTCCTCCAACTCCGTGGAGTTCGAGTCGCCGACCCGACCAGCGAGCACTACATCCCGTTTGAGTAGCCAGGCCTATACTCTCCCACCACCTAGTCAGCATATATCGACTACAGCAGGTCTCTTGCGCAATGCAGGACTGGCCGCCGCGGACCAGTCTGCTCGAAGTCATGTCTCCCACCTAACCGTGGCCCAAGATACCGAGTCGCGGTTGCTTTCCTCGCAGGGAATACATGGTGCTGGTGCTGGAATTGGCGTTGGACCCGGCGCTGGAGGGTTCGTCGCTAGTGATGATGCGATTGCTGCCGAGCTGGGTTTAATATGCCACAAGATTCAATCACTCTTGGACACACGGCACAAATATATTCGGTTGTCGTTACAGAGTTTAGGTGATAATCCACGCGATGAACCGGGATGGAATATCTACCCTCCACCTCCAGACCCGGCCTGGGCTGAGTATGGCGATCCAACAGGTGCTAATAGCCTGTCAAATAGCATAGTAGGGCTCCCAAAAGGCTCAGCAGCTGATCGTGATGGAGCTTCTACTTCTTCGACACGCAAGAGGCGAGAGCCAGGTCAAGATATTGGCGAAGATTTTGATATGGAAGATCTCTTGCCCGTACCAGAGGCTTCTGCTATGGTGTTTCAATTGGATGAAAGCAGTGTTTACCAAGTTTACGAAACCGCTGAGGCTTGTGAACTAAATCAACCTATTGTTCAAATCCCGTCACTCCGAGATTTCTACATGGACTTAGATTCTATCCTTGATGTTTCGACAGACGGCCCTATCAAATCCTTTGCGTTTAAAAGATTGTCTTATCTTGAGGGAAAATTCCAACTCCATGCCCTATTGAACGAGTACCAGGAAATTGCCGATAGTAAAAGAGTACCGCATAGAGATTTTTACAATGTTCGAAAGGTGGATACTCACGTCCACCACTCGGCGTGTATGAACCAAAAACATTTGCTACGGTTTATCAAGAGCAAAATGAAGAAGTCTCCGGATGAGGTCGTTTTGTTTAGAGATGGAAAGCATCTAACCTTGCGAGAGGTGTTCGAGAGTATCAATCTGACCGCGTATGACCTGAGCATTGATACTCTCGATATGCACGTAAGGGCTGCTAATCCTCAAATGACCATATGTCATTGCTGACCCTGAAATCACAGGCACATGTTGATTCGTTCCATCGATTCGACAAATTCAATCTCAAGTACAACCCGATCGGTGAATCCCGTTTGCGCGAAATTTTCTTGAAGACGGATAACTATATTAAGGGCCGGTATCTAGCCGAGATAACCAAGGAAGTCATTGCCGATTTGGAATCGAGTAAATACCAAATGGCGGAATGGCGCATTTCAATTTATGGCCGCTCCATGAGTGAATGGGACAAACTCGCCGCTTGGGTCATTGACAATAAGCTCTTTTCTCCCAACATCCGGTGGCTTATACAGGTCCCTCGACTTTATGATGTTTACAAGTCCAATGGTATTGTTGATGATTTCGAAGCCATCATAAGGAATCTTTTTCAACCTCTCTTTGAGGTCACTCAGGATCCGAGCAGCCATCCAAAATTGCATATCTTTTTACAGCGGGTCGTTGGTTTTGATAGTGTCGACGATGAAAGCAAAGCCGAGCGTCGATTGTATCGCAAATTTCCAATCCCAAAACAATGGAATACCCAGCAAAATCCACCTTACAGCTACTGGATCTACTTCATGTTTGCAAACATGGCATCGTTGAATACCTGGCGAAAACAGCGCGGCTTCAATACGTTTGTTTTCAGGCCACATTGTGGTGAAGCTGGTGACCCAGACCATCTTGCCTCCGCATTTTTATGCTGTTTAGGTATCAGCCACGGAATTCTGCTCCGGAAAGTGCCTCTTCTTCAATACCTCTTTTACCTCGACCAAATCGGAATTGCAATGTCCCCCTTAAGCAATAATGCATTGTTCCTTACCTATGAGAGGAACCCATTTGCGACATTCTTCCGAAGAGGGCTGAATGTGTCATTATCTACAGACGACCCATTGCAGTTTGCTTTTACCAAAGAACCGCTAATCGAGGAATATGCCGTAGCTGCGCAGATCTATAAGTTCAGTGCCGTTGACATGTGTGAGTTGGCCAAACACTCTGTTGATCAGAGTGGATTTGAATTATGCCTCAAGCAGCGCTGGCTGGGGCCGAATTGCCATTTACCTGGCGTAGCTGGGAACAATATGGCGAAAAGCAATGTCCCCGACATTAGAGAAGCGTTTAGATTTGAAACCTTGCTTGGAGAACTTGGACTGTATGTACTGCACAACAGCGATCAACTCCAACTTCGACGAGATAGCTAATCCCTCACGTGTCTAGGATCGAACGATATTCGTCAACCTCAGCGACACAGCCGCAAACTCCGAAAACTTTCACACTCAATAAGTCATGGCAGCCAGCACAAGCGGGGTCTCCGTCCGTGTCCGGCAATGCCAGCTCCGTTGGTGCTCCAGGGCCGTCAATTCCAGCTCTTGCACCAACCAGTACTAGCCCAAACGGGTATGATATTATGGGCGGTCCATCCCCCAATCGGCCACAACCCGGGCAGCCAATCAGCGGCTCGTTCACAGACGCACACAAACAAACCAGTGGTCCTAATTCCACCTCTCCCACTCTGCATCGACAGCAACCAGGCACGGATACAAAACAGCCGTACGCTTCGGCTACTTCGGCCCCGCAGGATGTGATCTCCCCGATAAACTTAAATGGTCCTGTAATCGATCAGAAGATCTTTCCGGGAATCGTGCATGCCCGAGTGAGACGAAGCAGTAGTCTACTTGGCGCGGAACAAAACCCGTGGACAGAGAGCGAGAGTGGTGTTGGAGAGCCTCTCACAGAGGAGCATATGCCAGGCACCTACGATGCCGATGACAGCCCGCAGTATGAGGAAAAACGGCCGACCTGGCCAAAGGTTGAGGATCATGAGGATGACTGAACGCACCAATTCAGTCTGACTATTCTTGCTTCTCCCAACTTTTGTCGATTTGTTCAGTATATGCTTAAAAAAAGTCTTGATCATCTCAATCCGAATGGAATTCAGCTTCACTCCTTTAATCTTCACTGCTTCACTGTAGGGGTGTAAACCTATCTCATGTCGTTCTCTCTTTATTCACCATGGCCCTGCCCTGCCATACTTCTAGAATCTTGCCGCTTTAAGCATCAGTGATGACAAAGCGGCTGTTTCTGCATACGCGCTAATCAGTGACGTAATCATGCCTCAGAGCTCCGTTGCGCTAGTCTGTTCCTGGACTAGTCGCGATAGCGCGGTCACATGTCAGCTTGGCTGACGGAATCGAGTCGCGAGAGTTCCGGCGGCTGGAAATAAGCTGTGGAGGTACTTTGATGGCGAGGGATTTATTCTTAGCACCCTCGCTGTTTGACCTGGGTCAGCCTGTCGCGGCACACCAGCAAACCTTGTGCAAAGGAGCTTCCTTGAAAGTCTGGGCCCTTCCGTCCCTTTCACCACTCTTCATCAGCCTCGACTCCTATCCTGAAGAGAAAAGGGGTAAAATTTTCCTCGTCTGTCGTTTACGAGCCTCTCTTACTCTATATAAGGGCTGCATCTGCGCAGCTTTTTTTTTTCGGTCTTTCATCGATCGTTTAGGTGGTTTAGGTGGATGTTCCTTGCGCGTGATTCGTGTTATCGGCGGTGACCTTCCAAGTTTCCGGTGGGCCCAGAACTGGAGCACATCGACCTGTTGTTTCGGCGGCGGCAGCGGGTTCGGAATCTCATTAACAGCTGCTCTCAGAGAACTGATGGGACCCAAGGATGTTCGCAGGCGACATCCCAACGATTCCTACCGTCATTTTCGTCCGTTCCATTTGTTTCACGATCCACCGATCGGAGCAGTAGACGATTACTATAACCGTTGGAGGAGACGCAAGTTTGGTTGAAGTTGGAACTATCATGGAATTGGAGGAGCAATCGCGACGGGAGAACCTCGCCATACACAACAATGAGGAAAGCAATTCGGGCAGCGTGCCAAGACGAAGGTTCGCTCCGCTGCTTGTCGAGTCAAGCAGCTGTCGATCGTCAATGAAGAGTGCCGTCAGCCGTGACTCGAAAGACTTGGCTGAGCCCAGTGCATCTATATCTCGAAGATTAAAGCCACAGTTGATTGAGACTACTATAGATCATCGTGGTGGAAAACGGTCAAGGTTTCAAAACCTGAGCTCGTTACAACGACGGACCAAGTCAAGAAACAGCACGATTCCCGGGCCTGAGCCTAGCTCCAAGAGATTTCATCCTCAACTTATCGAAACTGCAAAGCGGTCGGTCCGAAAAGCACCGGCCGGTCCTCTCTCCCATCCTTCTCGAGCCCATAACACGATACAAAATGCGGAGTGGAAGGGAAGCTCAATGCTGGCACATGCCGAAGAGTCCCATTTTTCTTACGCAAGTCTCCAGCGCCGCCACGAGAAACGACAGCATTCATTTCGGGTCCCCGATCTCCCAGCAATACAGTCAAACAGTAGTCAAGAATCCCTCATTTCGGCTGAAGACTCTGTCACCACATCCCATACCTTCCTATCGGAAAAATATTCACAGGCTTGTCAAAGTCCTAAATCGCAGTCCCCTGAGCCCTTCATCGAAGTTGACCTCGACTCATTACCTGCTGAGACGCGGGAAAGGATCTTAAAGGAGAGAACCCTCGCGGCATTCCCCAACGAGCAAGTTCATCAGCCAGTCGCCCATTTCGCGATAGATAAGGAAGATGAGGAGCCACCGGATGATGATATGCTGGGCCCGGCTTTCAGAAGTATGACCCTTGATTTACCTAGGTGTCGCCGAGATTCAAGTACAGAATTGACATGGGAACTCGAAGAGATGCGACGGCACAAACATGAATCAGAAATGCGTGCCAGAGAGAAGCAATTTACTTCTGCTCAGTCACAATTTTCCGCCGCCGCTCTAGCATCAAAACGAATGATGGATCTTAACACCACTACTTCCCGGCAGAATGCTACTGACACCGGAAACAAGAGACGTGCTGTACGTCCTCCGATGTTAGGTAGCGACATTATTTTTCCTCTGTGTGAATCACCGCAAACGACGAAGTGCGAAACCGATCAGGCCCCAAAGCCACATCACAGACATACTGGTAGTGAATCACCTCAACCGCATCCAAGTCCCTTATGGACCCCTGATTCTCATTCTCATATTTGCGACGAGCCCGGGTTATGGCATGGCACATGCAATAAGAAGCTCAGCGAATCGGATATGTTGATTCTTCCCTCTCCTCGATTTATTGTTTCCACGTCTGCTCCTGAGCCTGTTTTTGAGAATAATATGTGTGTCGATGTTACTGCTTCTTGTACCAAATCCAGCAATTTGGGGGTACCAGGAACGAGCTGTCTTCGCGCTCCTCCTAAATTAGAGCGGCAGGTCGAAGATAAAGAAGTTTCGGATACAGATATTTTGCAAGAATTTGATGATGATTTTGTCACGCAAATATACAATTATTTATCACTTGGGTACCCGTGCCTTGCTCGAGATTACGACCAGGAGATCTGCCTCGTCACTGGCATCTCTCTGGAAGAGCTTCAGAAGGATGACAAGTTTGTCAATGCAAAGGGCTACCTCGGTGCCCCCGACCGATCTCATGGTGAAGGGCAAGAGAAACGGTGCGCCCGGTGGGCCGCTCTGAAGCTTTATATTCACGAATGGGCAAGTCGCCAACCCCGATCAACTAATCCAGGGTTTGGCCCTGAGGCTTGGGGTGTTAGACCAAGGGGTAGCTGGGCAGTATAAAAGGGGCAATCTCACCGGACGGCTTTGACATCCTTCTCATTCCTCTTCTCTTTTTTTTTTCTTGCTATTTTACCAATTTTAGGGTTTGGGTTACGGAGTTCTTTAGTATATATATTTTTGTAATAGAATATATCTTGTTAGTCTATCAGCATATGGCATTTCTTCATGTAACCACTCCAATAGCTGCATGTTTTGCCTTTCAAGTGGTCTTTTCAGAGCAATCATGTTAGGATGGCATCAGAGTGACGCTACCTACTCATCCCTTAACAAAAACCTTCAAGATTCTACTGCTTTGATATCCGCTCCTTCACCGGCTGCCATAACATACGAGCTTCCTATAAATTTTGGATATCGATTCGAAATCCTCGAAGTTGAAAGGGTTCTCACAACCCCGAACTATAGCCTTTGGTGCTTTTGCCTCAGAATGGGCGACAGGCATCTATTCGAAGAACCTCGACACTCAAGCGAAACAGAGCAATCAACCATGAATAGCGAGCATGTAAACAAAACACCGATTGAGCCTATGCCAACGCTCACCGTAGTGCGACGTCTAACAGCAATTTCTGCCTTGTCATCGGCCACGGTATATGGCAGCTTTTCCCAACCCCTCCCCTTCGAGATTTGCCGATTTGTTCTGACATAGGCAATTGGAAACAATTGAATCTGCGATCTAAATTTTTGGCCGTCAAGCCAAATCTCTGTGCAATTGAACAGCAGTTCAGATACTGACATAAAAAGGATTAATGGTTACGTGGCGGCTGAGATTCTTGATAGGAACTATACAAAGTTTTGCAAGGAGATCGAACCACCTGCAAAATGAGGAGTGAACTAGGGGTTTACCAAAAGATATCAAGAGGGCACCCCTGATGAACATGAGTGTGAGTGTGAGCTAGAATAAGTTGGCAATTATTTCAGCAAGAAACAATTCTTTGGGTCGTTAAAGCATACCATTCATAGCTGTGATGGGAACAGCCCTATACAGTCACTTCCAGGCAAGAAGTCAGTCTTGGCCACTCAAGAGACCTTATGGCGCTTGAGAAGGAAGGTGTTTTGACTCATATAGTAGCTACAGGTTGGTCTAGCTCGGACAAGAGACAAGAATCACTGCTACCAGCCATTAAAAAAATGCCTGGGCCATAAAGTGACAGTGTGGACATTCAGGTACCTGAATATTTCGTGTGCCTGAAAGCCCAAAATGTTGTTATTGGTGCCCTTAGAGACCTTGAGTTGGGCAAAAAGATAAGAGCTGGGACATCAACAGCCATTGAGTAAAAAGTATCCTTGATCATTCGCGGTGCGTAAATGCGAAGCGCTCCAGCAAATGACTAGTCTTAGCATGATATTGGCACCAAGTAACGCAGTTCAATAAACTGAATTGCATATGTTTGAAGAGCCTTCGCTGGGGATATGACATTATCATAAGAGCACGGAGTAGGGAATTCGCAAGGGTTTCGAAACGAACACCAGAAGCATAGAGCCATACGGTTGTCAATTTCCATTCTTCCTAACGATCGTAGACCTATAGTAGCTTGGGACGCCGCAGGCCCTCAGAACCATTTGGTGTGGCAAAACGGCAACGCAAGTCGAGCCCCTTGCCATGGATCATACCGCAAACGAAAACCTTTGACATAGACTCTGTAAATCCAGGACATCGGGGACTTCCATCCGACGCCGCTAATTCGCTTCTCCTGAAGGCAGGTCTCCGGTTCTGGAACCAGTCGCTCCGAGTTCGGGAGACACATATCAAATCTTGTGGGTGGCCGGAGTTAACATCCGAAGATTTTGCAGGTATGTGCGTCGAACCTCTGTAGTATGTCCTCACGCAAACAATTAACTAGTGATTTGCCCCCAAGGCTGAGACGACCGGGGCCGAAAGGGCTTTAGCGTGGGAGCGAATTGGCTTTGTGCCATTGCAGGGCTTCATGTGCCTGTGATCTGGCTAAGGCATACTCCGTACTGAACGCGTATCTGTCTAGGCATCGGGCAGGTTATCAATCGCGGGATGAGGGTTTTGGAAGGAAAAGGAGATTTGCTGAAGTGAGGCGCGTCTTGATGTCGTTTCTGAGACTGGAAATAATATTGTTGAGAGGTGTCAGGTGACCCTCTGCTAGTTTGCTCTGTTTGCACCGCGGCCCTCCTTTTCTCGTCTCCTTTCGCTTCTCTCCTGCTCTCAACCTCACCTTCAAAAATCCATCAGCGGGCAGCACTCAATCACCGCAATGGGCGTGCGTAAATGCTGTCACTCCGCCAAAATTACCATTATGGCCTATTCCACGGGCTTCTATATCGTGACAGCCAAATCGTTTCCTGCCCAACCTAGCACCGTATTTCTAGCTGAGCCTTGGAGGAACGCATGATCTCGGAGACGCAACCTCTGCCAGAAGCTAACAGATAGCTCAAAAGCGACCCAACGTTCAGACTAATCACAAAGCTTTCAATAAACAGGGCGAGACGGAACTATATGCCGAAGGTTCGGCCTTCTACACCGGATCTACCGATTGACAGGTACCTGCCTTTCCTCCAATGACTTGCATCCATCCAAGCCGGGAGGCTGTGCGCTCGCGGGAGTTCGGGCTTTTTTCAGCTTCCCTTGCAACAGATTTGCTCATTAGGTTTTTGAGAGAAATTTTTACGCTTTGCGCCGACTCTACTCCGTTGTTTTCTGGAATTTTGGGTTGTCCTGTTGGGCTCGTTCGCGCTTGGATAGAGTGTGTGCCGTCTGGCCCTAACGGCGGACTCCGCCATTGCGATATCAACTTCTATCGTATTTGTGCTTGCCCAATTTTTTGCCATTGTCATCTGCCCTTCTCCTCTTATCGCCGTTCTTACACCGCTATCATCAAGCTCGGCTTCGCGTTTCCAATCCGTTTAGCACACGGATAATACTTATTACATGCTCTTTTCCTTTATTGAGGCCCTGCAAAGCTAACACAAGGCTGTGGGATGAGGTTTTTCGAAACAATATAACCCGCCTACTGTCAAAATCTCAGACCATATGTGATACCTGATGGACCTGTCGAAGTACAAATTGAGAGTACTTCGCCTATTAATATTGACACTTTCCGGTCGAAAGTAGCTATCGTTATCTGTGTTAAACTTGTTTCAAGTCTGGCTATATATCTATTTCCTATATTTGGCCTCAACACTCTTCTGGTTGGACTCCTCATAGCACGGTATCAGCAACCCATTCGGATTTTGGAGCATACCGGCGGCGCAAAACACCAACGAACTTGAAGTGCATTTACATATCATTACGGACACTCCAGTCCTGCACTACCGCTTCAAACTTGGATTGCGTTTTATCTACCTTTTACTGTCGCGATGAGTGAGCCGACCTATCTCTGTCTCACCTCTATGTACAGGGAACTCTCCCCCGTTGAGATAAACCAAGATATCGACGAGGACCTACGCACTTCAGTGCTCAGCCACATTAACAACATGCCCACGACACCATGCTGCCCATCCTTATTATCAAATGGCATTGGTCGAACTACCGAACATTTGGAATTATCGAGTCGCGGCATCCTTCCCTCGTGGAGAAATACAATATCCCTCGAGTCATCTCTCAGCGAAAGTGACGACGACAGTGCTATCGCGCTTCTCCGATGCGCCATTCATAGGCTCCCCGAATCTGACCATTCGCACCTTCTCTCCCGACTTACTTTTCCGGAGAGCGAAGTTAGTTCTCCGCCGTATACAGCCGATGATTGGTCACTATCCGATTCCGACTTCCAGCTTCTCGATAGCGCTAGTGATGGTGAAGACGATTGGCTCTTTCTGTTTCCTGACGACCATCGATCCAACGTATTGACGAGCTGCGAGGACTCACTCTTCAATAACTGCGACAGTGGAAGCGAATCCGTCGCTTCGTCCTTGATATCGTCTCGTCTTACTTGGAACACAAGTCCTAGAACACTGACAAGGCATGTTGGTGCGCACTTTTTGGAACTCACGCCAAGCTATCATCCCAGCTACCCATGTTGATACTCCTTGTGAGAACACACCCAACTGAGTCACCAACTGGGCTTGAACTAAAGGTCAGTAATTTTCAGCACCGCACCCTTTTTTCGTATTTCAACTAGAAATACTCGACTTTTCCAAGAGTGCTATTTTTTCTTTTGACTGGCTCAACGCCCTTGTGTTCCTTCGCTTCCGTTGGCTGTGTCTGCACAATGTAGCCTGCTTCGGCATTATTGCGTTTTAGAATATGAGAGGAATCTCTATTCTATTCATGTTCATTGGGTTATTTCCTCTCTGAAACCTTTTTTACTATGATTTTGTACGATCATATGCTGTTTAAGTATATATTAAATATCTACTACTTTACGTAGATACATATCTTCGTGCATGCCGTTCTATCTGCATAGCTCACAGTCATGATTGAAGGTATGCCGGCCATAAATCCCTTCAATTAATCTTTACCTGAACCAAATTTAAAAGGACTTAATAATAGAGCTGCAAATGTAGGCTTAGTTCCCATCAGGTGCTCGGGCAACTTCTGGGTCGACACGGCGGGTACTTCCGGCCGCAAAAGCTTCTGTTGTGACCTGAAACCATAAACAAACCTCTTATCAGAATGCACCCTCACTTCATCAACACCTCGACCCTACACAATAACCACGTCTTCACCCATGTTCAAACGATTCTCCAGCAAGAGCTTTTACCTTGACAGAGTCATTAACAAATTCGAGATTGGACTAGCTTGTGTCCGCCAGGCCTGTCAGCAAAAATGCCCACGCTCAAGCAGCTCGTGTGTCAGGTTGAATGGGCTCCAACTGACATTCCTTTCAAAGAATATGGTGTATCTTACACCGACGGTACTGTAGAGAGCTACATCCCCATTCCCTCCGCAGCAACGCCGTTTTCAATCAATCTCAAATCAATCGGTTTCATTGCTCCAGGCCTTGCAATGTTCGTTTTCATCGATGGAGTCTATCAATGCAACAGAAACAGGCATGACCTGATTCCCTCAGATGAAAGAAAGCAAAGCATAACCAAAGAGAAGGCAAAACGGAAAGACAACGGAGTCAGCTTTCGTGTAAGACAAAAAGAGGAAATGCGAGGTGATGGAAGGTGGGTGGGCAGACCGTGGAGATTTGAACCTTTGCAGATAAGTATGTTTGATAAAGCTCAGCTGGTATCGCTACAAGTTGTTCTAAGGAAACTAACGCTATTATATCCTCTTGTTAGTCACGGAAGTTCCAGGAATGCCCGAAATTGGACCGAAAAGTCATTTTGATCATCTCGGGGAGATAATGGTGATAGTACTTCGATGCGCACCACGATTTGGTGATGGACGTAGAACTCCCAATGGATGCCGCACGCCGGACTCGGCCATGGCTCCAAGTCTTGATCCAAATGGTAAGAATATCGAAAACGGGAATCATAGGGCCAGGCCTCTAACTTCTTCAGACATCGATGGTGCTATTAGTGACGAAGAGTTTGAAGCTGCAAGAGAGAAATTGACGCATCTAAATATCGATTCTACACCTCAACCCGGTCGAAAACAAGACAGTGATGGCGAATTAGGAGGATTTGGCATGCTTTTCGATGGCTCTAGCGGTGATCATTATCCTGCTCATCGTTATCGCAATCGACACGATGAGCATAGACATCTAAGCGAGCCACTCCAGACAAGATGCGAGAGGGAAGCTGAGTATTGCCCTGGGTGTGACAATATATACCACCAACCACGAATAGTACCACCAGCTGCAAGGACGAATATTGTCTCAAACACTGCCCCGAAGAGCCATAAATATCGACCGCCTTACGTTACGGACGAAGTAGAATCCGACGATAATATCCCCTCTGAACAAAAGGGCCGGGGTCATACAGGTCTAGGGCGAAGAGCACCCGATAATAAAGTATATACTTGCTACACAAATATTCCAGGGCCCCACCAATATGAGGGGGAACGAAATCACACCACTGGCTATAGGGAACAGGAGCCAGAGGCTCTATACGAGTGTCAAGCACCTCATATGGACTGCGATAGAAGAGCCGAGCGCAGATCCTGTTTGGAAAGGGAAGATAGTGACTACGACTGCCCCGATTGCACACATTCCAATCACAATCCCGATGACCGGTATTGCAGAGCTTACCACAGTTATAGGGTCTGTAATGAATGCAATATCGCTCCAGAAAAGTATCGCAAGGGAGACAGTCGGCAAATTCATCCTTTTCTAGAATCAAAAGTTGAGCGGAGAGGCGGAACCGTATCTAACCACTGCCCTGAATGCTACAACGATACAGGTTGTGTGAAGCGGAATATGGACCGACAGGTCAGCGCCCATTTATCACAAGAGCCTCGCGGACACGTCCATTCACGAGGTGAAAGGAAGACTGAAGAAAAGATTGCATATGGAAGTAGGTTCGGAATGGCTCCAAATGGAGTGCCATCAATCGTTTTGAATGTGAACCCTTCGTCTTGCAACAACGAACATTCGACATGCAACGCCTGCACCAGGCAGTCCAGCGATGCCTCGGCAGGCTCTGATGAATGCTATGTTGTATCAGATGGCAAAAGAATTCCTCATCGCTGCAGAGGTCCTCAAACAAGGGCACCGAACGCTCATACCCACAATGAAGCACGCCATCATGTTCACGGCTGCCATGGCTCCCGTGAGACTCTTGGAGTAAATCGCTACCGTTGTCACTGCAATGAATCAAGTGGAAGCCGATCCACTAGCCAGAACTATGGAGGAACTTTCAAGAGCGGCAATTTCAACAATTCAAGCCAAATAAATGGCGAATCAAGGTGGGATCATGGGTCAAAACAGCCTCAAGTTAGGTCAAACGGAGGTCCTGCAATGAGTAACTGGGACCAGGAAAATTCCGGGCAACAAGGTTGCAACACCGATAATCGTCCCATGAATGACGATTGGGGCAATACAGGTAATAGGAATGACGCGAGCAACATCCAGACGGAATCCGGCTGGAATAATGATACCGGAGATACTAACCAATCTGGAGATGCATGGGACAACTCCAAAAACAATGGGCCTGGAGACAACGCGTGGGACTCTGGAAATCCAACCAGCCAAGAGGGTGGTAATAACGATAGAGAACCTCAAAACGGGTGGGCCTCCGAGAATGCTAATAACGGCAACGAGGGTAATGGATGGAATACCGGCGAGAATAATAATACGGATTGGGGAAACAACCAGCAGAGCAACGATCAAAGCCAAAATCAGAATGGCTGGGGAGCCAATGGTGATTGGAATAATGCAAACAAGCCTAATTCTGACTCCTGGCCAACCGTGGACCAGCCTGTAGAGAACTACGGTAATGGTTTTGGAACCTCCAGTTCACAGCATAATACAGGCAGCGAGGAGGTCAATGGTCAGCCACAATCAGTGCCAGTCTTTGGAGCGCCTGCACCACATTACCGACTCGTTTTTCCAAGTCGCCAACCAATATACGCATCACAGTTTTATGACCCCCAGAGCGATGAGCCGCCATTATACACCGTCCCAGAAGCTATTGCAAAGGAACAATCGCTGTCCCACCAAGTCCAACTGGGGCGGGCGGAGGAGTATATCCACAAGCTGCGAGTCCCCGAATATTTAGATACCCTGGAGGAACCGTATGCCAAATTTATATTCAAGTATCGAATGCAAAGTAAGTCGAATTCTGATCACACTGCTTTAATGTCTAATAAAGGTCCCAGACGTGATCGAAGAGAAATTCAGCGTCAAGATAGAGCGGGATCCGGAGGTGGAACGGAAAAAGTTGGAAATGTTACCAAAATCAGACATTGTGAATCAGCTATTGCAAGTGCAGGTACGAGCTCAAGCGACTCTTCCGTAGCTAAAACGCGATTAACAGGAAATAGGGATTTCTGAGCAGCCAGTCAACCGTTTATGCTGGCCTAGGAGAATCCGAAAACCGTTCCGAGACGATCCAGTATGGAACCCCTTTTGGAGATCCAACCACCAATCTTAGCAATTTCAATAACGACGGGGCTTGCGGAGGTATGAATGTTTTGCCAATGCCAGGGTACAGCCCTGTGATGTATAATTATCCATATTGCAGATATTGGCACCACCCAGTGATGAGTGGTGTGCCACAAAGATGGCGAAATGACTGGGATAACAAGGCACCTGCTCAAAAGATGTACAGCAGCACGATAACCGAAAACCCATGGCAAAATCATCCTTCTAGTGAAGCGAGTCAAAGTGGCCCAGCGAATGCGAGATCGATTACTAGAAATGCACCGACGAGTGCAACATGGCCTCAGCCTCGTGGTCAAGTTCAGAGTGGACTACAAAATAGCGGAGGAAATGCTGCAAGTTTCACCGACAATTCATTTCCAAAGAAGAGTACACAGGTTAACAGAAGAAACATCCATTCATCATCCGGCAATGGTGATCCAGTTCGGAGCCATCATTCTCTCCCAAACAGCTCAGCAAACCGGGAAAATCCTATGAATACACGGCAGGCTAGCGAGGGCCAGACAGAGCCGAGCAGAAGCAGTTGGAATCAAGGCGAAACTGTTGAAGGTAATTGGTAGGAAATATATGGAAGCGACGCACCCAAATTTCCATGATACAACACAATAATTTGTCAACCTGATGAAAGATTGAAAATAGCTTTTCAAAAAGCAGTAATAGCACAAAAAAGCAATGCATTGTGGCATTCAAGCTCCCACAATTAAATCAATTATTCAGATATCTGGGAACCCTGGGCTCTGGGTTTCCTTTGGGCGATGCTGATATGGCCGTACCCTCCGGAGTTCAGCTGTTGTGCGCTGCCAGTTGATGATCCCGGGCAAGCGCCGGTATCTAGATCGATGTAGATCTTGCAGAGATGAAAACCACAATGCTATAGTGCTTGCTGTGAAAAGCTGGCAGTTGCTGACCCGGTTTTAGCTGACAGGGAAATAACGAGCATATATCTCTCGATGGGCTTCAATTGCAATACTCCTCGGCCGTTCCTAAATCGGTTTGGCTTCAATATTAGTAGCATATCACTAGCACAGGACATACAGAGAAGACAGGATGGTTAATACGGAACTCAGTGATAAAGGGTAGTTGAATTTATGTATGTAGGATGGATGAAAACTGACTGGGAACTCGTGAACGCAACCTCCGCACCAACAGGCACCAACAATTGATGCTCAAACTAGTTATGTAACTAGTTAACTAGTTATGTAACTAGTTAACTAGTTAACCAACCTTCAAACCCACCTAAATACATCTGCATCCACTTCCATCCTTCTTCCGCCAAAGGGCCAGTGTTTATTTCATTCTCATTTCATCATTGCCGGATAATCTTTGTGTGCTACTATCATGGCCACGACAAGGAGTGTCGAGGTAACCTCCGGCCATCTTCACGTATTGCATGATCAAGTTGATACCTCTGGGAATGGCGTTGAGTACAGACTACTGCCATAACTACAAAGTTCGCAATATCTACTTATCCTCAGATTTAGTATTATTCTCATTCCAGGTATTGGGACTCTCTCGCCAGTGACCTGGCCCTTCGCTAACCCCGAGTGGCTCAACTCCCGACTTGGCTACGGTGCTGGAATACGCGTTCTTGCCTATGACTATCCCTCGCCGTTCATGAGGAACAAATCTTGTATGGAATCAATGTTGATGCTAGGCGATGGTCTTCTCCGGATCTTGAGTGACCCGCGATCAGGATATAATTCCAATCTGGTCAGTGGCTTTACTGGACTATCTTCGAGTAGACGTCATTTTTGCTGACCTGCCTGCCGTAGGCCACTAACAAGAGGTCAATTTTGATTGTCTGCCACAGCTTAGGCGGCCTTATATTGAAGCAATCTTTGTGTATTGCCAACAGCCAGTTTCCACAATATGTATCGCTGGTCAACTCCATCGTGGGCATCATATTCCTAAGCAGTCCGCATCGTTATAGCGATGAAAAAAGAACTTGACGCGGTTTCATGCGATCTTAGAAGCGGCAACCAATCAAATGTCCATGATACCAAATGCCAACCTGGAGCAAGAAGGCAAAATTTTGCTGGACCTTGCAGAAAGATTCGAAGGGATCTCACTCCGTATTCCAGTGCTATCCATCTATGAGCTCAGAGAACCGAATATCGCCTCAACAACAATACGACAGAAACACCAACCAGTATGTATCGAGCTGTTGGTGCAAGCTACGGGAGCTAATTTGCAATCTAGTTGGTTAACCGTGAAACTTGTTTGACCCATGCCCCTAAGGAAACAGTAATTGGCCTTAACCTTAACCATTTCGAAACATGCCTCTTTACCAGAAGTGTTGGTGGTGAGGGTCTACCGAAACTCAACTACTTTATCTGTGAGACGTTGAAGTCCGCCGCAGCTGTTGTCGCCACGAGACTCCAGGAGCGTAGGTTCTAAAGGTGCCTAGAAATTAAAACTGTTCAGCATGCTGATAACAGTAGACGAGCAACAGCATGCCACGGTGAGCGTTTACTCACCTATGAGCGAATCGCCACTTATTGGTGGGCCTTGAATCGATTTATCTTCAGTCTTCTTCCCTAACATTATCTAGTTGAGCCATGCGAGCGGACGACATTGCCGACTTCGAAAGCAGCAGAAGTTTTATCGAATAAAGCGACAGATGGGACATCCATTTCTAGTTTTGATCTGGTTTATTCTCCACCGCCAGATGCGGAGAGTAGAAAGCCACTCAACCTACCCTGTGTCCTTCTCAACACTCATTCGGCCAATGAAGATTTTTGTGGTCGTGAAGATATTTTGCAACGACTTGCTACGGAGCTCCTACCTTCGCGACCAATAATGACGGCTGCAGGCCGGGGCCTACGACAATTTGCCCTCTGCGGCTTTGGGGGTATTGGAAAGACAGAAATAGCACGTGAATTCTCTCGACGCCACAAAGAATCTTTCGATGCTGTATTCTGGGTGACGGCAGATGAGATTGCAAAGCTTGACCACCAATACCAGGAAATTTCGTTGGCTTTGGGGCTCGAAGATCTGACAGATTGCAAAAGTCAAGTTATTACTAGAGAACTTGTAAAAGGATGGCTCTCCAACCCGCAGAAATATATGACCAGCTCAAATGCGTTTGCCGAAACCGGTGACTTTAGTTCTGAAGCGACGTGGCTGCTTGTGTTTGACAATGCAGATGACCCCATGATTCTAGCGGATTACTGGCCTCAGGGCAGCGGGTCGATCCTGGTCACTAGCCGTGATCCTTTGGCAAAAGCTATGTTTATTAGAGAGCCCTCAGGCATTGATCTGGGCCCACTGACGCAGCAGGACAGTGTCTCTCTTCTTAACCATCTGACCACTAATTGCAACCAGGCAGACGACGCTATAGCCCAACAAATCTCCGACGCACTTGGTGGTGTTCCTTTGGCCATATCGCAGATGGCGGGTATCATCCGGCGACAAGAGCTCACTTTGGCAGAATTTTTCGAGCTGTATAAGGATCACGATGAGCACGCTAATCTCTATGGGACAAAGTTCAATACAAATTCAGTCTCATACAACCATAGTCTCTCAACTGTTTGGGCACTTGAGAAGCTGAAGCCTCAATCTCGACAATTATTGGAGCTGATGTCATTCGTTGACCCAGATATTATTAGTGAACAGTTGCTGATGAAATTGGCTGCAAATCGTCATCAGGTCGATGGTGCGCATTTCAGGATGAGAAATTACATTGACGCTAGAACTGAGCTCTTACAGTCATCACTGATCAAAAGGGATGAGCGAATGCAGGAGTTATCAGTTCACCGAATCATCCAAGACGTTGTCTTGGGTATGATGGATGACACAAGAAAACAATTAACTTTTGACTGTATTTTGCGTACCCTCTGGTCAAATTGGCCATCGGCGATGCCCAATCCGTCCAAGACGCCAGAGCTACCTCCGCCAAAGTCAACTGGAGGTAGGTTAGCTGTTGGAAGGTGGCCTGATTGTGCAGCAATATACCCTCACGTTTTAAAATTACATCAGATATGGCAGCTTATCTCGATTTCTCCTGATGCAATTAAAATGCTTTTTGCGAAGCTATTGACAGAAGCTGCGTGGTACGAATACAGTGAATATTTTGCTCTATAAAATCTAATGTTACTAGGTACCAAAAGGAGCGTGGACGAACAAAACAGTTTGATGGCTTTTTTGAAACTGCTCTTAGTATCTGTGAGTCTATGACACACACAGACCGGGAGTCTTTGCTTGCAGACATCCATTTCTGCCTGGGTTCTATCGCTATGGATACGAACGATTTTGAAACAAGTCGTATTCACAAGGAACATTCCTTTAATCTAGTTTCGGAAATATGCAAAGAGTTACGTACTGAAGACGAGAGGCTATACCTGGCCTACGCGGAGCGGGGAATCTCCCGAATTCAAGACAAGCGTTATGAAGAAGGTGAAGCCGATCTCAAAGAGGCACTGCGAATCCGCAAATCTCTCGGCAATTACATTCCGCGATCTGGCGAAGCCAACTTAAGCTGGGCGCTTCTTGCGCAAGGAAAGCTCAAAGAGTGTAACTTGCTTCTGCTTGATAGTTTGGCTGGTAGAGAAAGGGCCTTGGGAAAGAATGACAAGGAGTCTATCCGGACTGGGCTGATTTTATATGCACTTGGAAACCTCCGTGCGGCTGAAAACCAATGGAATGACAGTTTCGAATACCACCAGCGATCATGGCAACATATGCTTGCGACGGTGGGTGAGAGGGATTTTTATACTGCAAATGTTGCTCACAAGGTTGCCGAGCATCTCATCCGCTTAGGCCAACATGAGAGTGCAATGTAAGCGCAAACCTCCTCCTCCTAGCCGGGTGAAAATTTTCTGATTTCCATCAATAGTCGAATGATCGATTTGGCACTCGATTCTTGGTCTATCGATCCGAACGCACACAGAAATGAAATTGCCCGCACTACATTTCTCAAGGGAAAATTGTTTGAAGCCACAGGCAAAACCCACAAGGCTTCCGTTGCTTTTCGAGTTGCATGTCGCTTAAGGAAGGAGATCACCAACGAGGATCAAGACATGAATAGCTTGTCAATGGAAGACTTTGACGAGATTGTTGCTTTCTGGTCTCGCTGATGGGAACCCGTCCCCCATGATTCATGTATAGGACTCCGTAGATGAATACCCCTGTGGAATATCTGAGTCCAAGTCAACCCTCAACCTGGAATATGGACTGCGGAGGGTAAGTTCGTGTGGCCCTATGGGAGTGTGGCAGCAACTCTGTTCCCATCAAACGTTTAAGATCGCAGATCGATACCGTACTTCTGATAATTGAAGTCTTCCAGACTGGATATGCTTTCAGCCCAGCCGTCATCAACCTCTCCTACTTGCCAATTGTCTCCGATTTCAACTACCCCTTTCTTCCCAGCCAAAACATCCTTCTGACTCGCCTGGTAATGGGCCGCAACATATGGATGTGGTACCCAAACTACTCTCATCCCAGCCCGTCTCCCAGCCTCTACTCCAATCACACTATCCTCAAACACCAAACATTCACTGGGTAAGATGGGGTTTTCGTTCGAGTCCGACATCAAAGACTGCAATGCTACTAAATATATGTCAGGTGCCGGCTTCCCTCGGCCGTGTTGTATCCGCGGGTCATCACCCAGCACCCGATTATCGGGCTGGAAGAAACTTAATAACTGTTTTGATTCTGGCCTCGAGATTTTCAATTCGTAGCTCTGGCTTTTGGTGCTGGATGCTAATGCCAGCTTGATCCTGTCCCCGGTTGCATTGCGTGCGCGGCTAAGATTCAACAGAAGTGTCTCTGCACCTGGCAGTGGAGTGCAATCTGGGAAATTCATTCGCATTTGGTTTTTCAATTCGTAGGCAAACTGTTCTCGAGGGATAGGTAATTTCGCCCAGTGGTGGAATACGTCGCCATTTGTGGAGTCTGGAATGCCCATGATCTGGGCTCTGATTGATGGAGTGAAAGCTGGCCTTCCGTATCTTTCGAGAAGTTGATTTGTAGACAGAGTGATTATGTCCTCAGAATTGATGAGAAGCCCGTCCAGGTCAAAGATGCAGGCACGAATTGCTGGAAAGCTGGTCAGAGCAAAGGTTTTGTCAGATTTAGTTTCATAAGACGAAGCTCCACCTCGACAACATACGCTGTTTCTGGATGCGCCATGAGTAATTGAAATACACCAATGACTGCAGTATGTCGCTATAAACGACTCCGGGTATGAGGCTGGAGCGAGAGAATCAGTTGAGTAGAATTTATGAGTGTTGACTTGGTAGACGTGGACTCTCCCACCTTGACCCCTCCTTCATGCGGGATTAGTTTAGGTAGTTAACTAGAAGCCGAGGGACAGGGGTGTTGAGTACATATAGATTATTGGATGGTGATCGGGTCTTCTACCTAGTTAACTAAATAACATCATTAGGCATTATAAAGTATCATCATCGATTAAGTTCTTTCAAGCATATATTCTTGGAATCAATGGAACCTTTTTGAACTATCAGATATGATAATTTAGGTGATATCAGACGGCCTACACGCGATTTTCATTGAGTAACTGAGCTTGGAAGCTATGGCTTCCAAAGTAGTACGCGACCACGGTGTATACAAGGCCCTGAACCTCGAACTCCTTCCTATCTGTGTCCTAAAAATCCTACTTTCTAGATTTGCCTCGCTGGTGATTGCTTCGCCCCGACTCAGTTATCGAATTTTACTGGTAGGGTGGTGGGTAAAGTTAACTATCCACTGTGGAACGGGCCGGCCCGAAGGGGTCCTCTTCAAAACTTGGGGGCACAACTATGTATGTACATACATAGTTGCGGTATAAAAGTTTTTGAATGTGTTGGAGCTGGGTAAAAGACCCTATGCCATACCTTCCTGAAGAATCTCCACTAGATTAAGTCCTAGGGATACTCCCAAGAAACCCATTATCATAGCTTCTTTGCAGCCCTCAAGAATTACCTTAGCATGAAAAAAACCTTCAACGAGGCTCTTTACCATTTCGCCCCTTCACCGACACCTCTGAATCGTCCTGCATGTCTTCATAGTCATCAGAATTCTTTCTTGACTCATCGGACACCACCAAGGTCGAATCCGAGTCTAGCCGAGAATCTAGGCCGGAGTGCCTTTGGTTTGCCGCCTCGATAAATTCATCCCTCTTTTCTTTTGCCCAATCTCGTGCATTGCGATACGCTGACGCCCCTTGCCGGAAGGAATCTAGGTTCCCAGTCATTGCCCACGAATTGATCTGCGTCATGATATATTCAACACGGCCATGCGGATCAGGTTTGTGAATATGGGTGGTGTACAGCTTCAGTTGACCGCCAGAGTAAGTTGATGTAAGGGTGTATGCATTTCTATCATAGATTGGCCGTTCTTGGTTCCGGTAAGACTGTAGTGAATGCATGGCACGGGCTCCCAAGGCACCATCATAGCAAGCTTGCCGCATGACTACTGCGGGAGTCCCATCAGGGCCCTTTGCCTCCAAAAAGAAGTTTGGCACCATTGGGAGATCGTCCTGTTTTGATGGAAGAAGATGATGACTGAGATCGTCACGAATATGTCGTTTCAATTGTTCAGGACGGGCGCCATAGAAATGGTCCGGTTTGGCAGATGCGAGGGTCCCGTTTGTCAAGGGAGCGAGATTCGCAAGCAGATAATGCCCTCCAACACACTTTGGATCCCCAATATCACCTTCAATTGTTGGGATGACTAAAGTGGTGATTGGCTTCTCCTTAGACGCATTTGTGTCAGCCCGCTTGAATCTTTTGAAGTGTTCATCGGAGAATCTTGATGGCGAGAGGGAAGGACGTGGCCGGCGCAATCTTTCAACTATCTCAGTCATGTTATCCGGCTCAGGAGGAACCTTGCCATCAGGATATTCATAGCCATCAGGGTAAACACCGTGGTCAACCAAATGTTGTTGAAAGTTTCGGTTATAGGTGGTCGTATTCGTACCTTTCGTAGTTGTCTTTGTGAGGCGGCAGGATGATGATTGGGCGTACGTTGCACATTGCTTGGTGACCCGAGAAGGAGGCGCATTGGATGACATAGGTTGTATAGGAGGATCATCCGGCATAGGATACTGAATTAGGTTTCAGCGACGAGTATATGATCGTTAAAGAGAAAGAAGAACAACAACAACACAAACCAGGGTCCTTACATCACGAAGATCTGAGGTATCTGGACCCCCCAACCTGGAAAGTCTTTGTATTTGTTGGCGACGAGGAGACGGACAAGTGCGGAGATAATTGGGAGCGAAATGAAAGGATGACTGAGGATTGTGATACTGGCGGAGTCGTGGATGACCGTTTCTTCGATCTAATTCCTTCAACGCATCTTCTGTCAACCAGATCTTTGACAACTCATCCCAAAACTGTGGTGTGGGCGAATGATTGGGCTTCTGTCTTTTCGGATGGGGCTGCGGTGTGGGAGGCAATGAGTTAGAAAGGTGGCGCTTGCGGGAAAGGCATGGGTTTTCTAGAGGCATATAAATGGTGCTGAAGGGCAGCAGATTGATGGAAAGCTCAGGGCGAGAGGTCTAATAACGATGATAATAAGATTAAGGGGCCAGGAGTATCTGCACAGAGTACTAATAGGCACATAAGTGAGAGGAAAAGAGAGAATGGACAAAAGCTCGAGGGTGTAAATTCCTGGGTGCTGTCAGTGTGTTGTGAGTGGTTCAGATAATGAGATGAAAGGTGGACATTGAAAGGGCTTCATGATAGGCAAAGGATGCCCTTAAACACAAAGGAGTGACTATACAAAGAAGAGTGCAGTGGCACTCAAGCACTTTGTAAGGCTGCAGGTGAGATAGAACAGAGCTGGATCCCAGGCCCTTCTTCTCCTCAGCATCCTAAAATTCTTGGTTCTATTCAGGCTCAAGATCTTCTTCAGTTGTCACAACAGTATAAGGGGCTATTTCAACCAAAAGATCATCACTTCTTTTCAGTATAATAGGAACAATTGTAGAAACATTCTGAGAGCACGGCAGACATCTGGCGATGAGCGAGCAGGCGATCTTGTGGGGCATTCCTTTTCTAAATGTCAACTTCCTCAAGAATTTTGTAATCTCGACAAGGAGCGCGAAGTTGCACTGTAGAATCAGCCCGAAGCGGTGCTAGGTCTTACTATTTTCGGCACCGCACAGACACAAGCAAAGTTGCTAGGTCCCTTGCCTGTCCAAGCCAGCCATTCGGATCTTGTACACCTCCATCCCACTCACTGCGGCCAGCACAGCTGTTTTTCTGGCTTCTCCGCTAAACGACCCATTTCAAGAACATTCCCGTCCCGAAACCCATCATCGATTTGTCCCAGCTCAGCAGCCAGCTGCGCATACTTAATTGTATCCCACCGCCTTCCCTCCATGCACGATGCGTGGGCGGCAGACTGATACGCGCTGCTTGACGCTGGGAAAAGCCTCTCTTGTTCATAAAGACTGATGAGAGTCTGCGCTATGTGGCGTGAATCGGCTCGATCCGTTCCGTTATCCTGTTGTTGCTGGAGAAGGCCCGCCAGGTCCACCATTTGAGCCACGCGAGAATCCGATGCCCGTGCCATGCTTGGGGGTAGACTGCAGAGGTTACAGGTGCAGTTGAAGGCCCACGAGGTGTACAGTCGTCCAAGGCGCTCCTGGCGCGGTAACTGGGGGTCAATGTACGTGATCGTGATTTCTTCGCCAGGTAGAATGGTTGTAAAAGCATGAACGTAGTGAGTTAAAGTCTCCTCGTCAAAAAAGTATGCGGCGTTTGGCCGGCAATTATGGTTCAAACGCTATGGTGTGTTAGCTAGGGTTGTACTATCGACAATATCCAAACGCGCTGGCTGTTACGGGCGCAGAACTTACAGCGATTTCAGGAAAAACAGCATAGTGCGTGACATCCTCAGTCTCGACCTCGAAGGCATTGGTCGAAATTTTATCACTGATAGGTTCCACAGCAGGGTGACCATACAGTTCCCAAAACATGTCCCTCGATTTTGGTGGTAGTCGGGCTACGGCCGCCGCTTCCAGCTGGATCCAGTCTCCCTCATCCAGGTCGTCGTCAGCATCAGCATCCAAAAGGAGAAGTGGTGTATGCGCAAAGACCCGATCGCCGCGGTGCAGCGTCTTATTTGTGATCAGACCGCGACCTCGACCAGGAAGTTCCCTTTCTTCAAAAGGCGGTGCGACTTGTGAGTTAATTCCGACCAAGGCACTGGCGTCCTTGAAAGCCGCTAATTGTTGGATGGCCAAAATTCGGTCAGGTGTGGTAATAATCGATATGCCCCGGCCACCAGCAAATGTTTGAGAGGAGTAGACACAGAACAATGGGTGCATTTCATCGTACCGGTCGCAGTCCCGCCGAAAATCCAGCGTCACTGGTGAAGTTGGAGGTATCGTGCTGGCACCGAAGAAATCCTCGTCGAAATCGCCACCCGCCCTGCGGCACTCCGAGCGTTGTAAAGGGAATAGAGCTTGTGCATCTCTACTATCGGCGTGCACCCGTCCGGTTAAGCCTAGAATTGAGATTAGGAATAAGAGACACGGTAAAACCATGTTGAGGAGTTATTGAGTACTCCGTATAGAGTATAGACTGTTCACGGTTTTTGGAGAAGCCTCTGTCGGCACAACATAGGAGCACGGTGGAGAGGATTTTATACCCATAATCAGCCGCTCCGAGACATTCGGGCACAGGCTAGATCAGCGTTGCCGTCCACGTACATGTCGTCGGAGGCCATGTTTGAGGTCTTCTTCCGCCAGCGGTTGGGCCCGAAGAGCCTGTTTGACAGTGGATGAAAATCCTGGATCCTGGAGGGGGCTTTTCTGGTGAAACCTGCAGAGTCAGAAAAGCGAAAACCCATCTTAGCCAACCCTGTAAGGACCTAGTGTAGTTAGTAGCGATGAATAGCATTTCTTGCCTGTGACCAGGCTTCCGTAGCCAATGGCACATCGGCAACATTGCGCGAGAACACCTCAGCGCCAGTTTCTGTCCGCACGACAGCTGCCAGGTGGTGATTGTGAGCTGCGACTCGAGGACGTGATACGGATGTCGGATTAACGAAAGACCGATAACTAGGTATCAAGTCACGTGATCGCACGGTCATGCTCGCGAATGGCGAAAGTGTTTACAAGGAGAGAGACTCCTTACTTGACACTCATACACCACCCTTCTTTACCCACTCTTCCTGCAGCCTATTGATAGCTTTCCTTGAAGGCTATCACTACTCCGTATTGAGTGTGGTTTCGACTCATCCCTGAAACCTTTTTGACCCGGGAGCGACGTCTAGCTGGCTATTAGACAGGGGCGGCGTAAGACTACTGTTTTGAAAGCGCCGAACTAAATATATGTACGATTTTATGAGCTGGTATCTGGGGAAAGATGCTATGGATCATACTTCGAGCTAACAAGCAGTGGTTTTCCTATCAGCTCTTATTAAGAAGCTGTGGATGAAATCGGGATGTTCCTCCCCAGCCTTCACTCTGCATTGGCCATTGGATTCTCTTTCTGGTCATTCCTGCTCAAGGTGCCGATACTTTTTATACCAGTGCAGGTCAAGAAGCCATCACACAATTGGTCTTTCCTTAATGCGGGCAAGGAACATCACCTAAGCCAGTTAGTTAGAAGGGGAGGAAAGTGGTCGTTTGTTTTGCATGAGATGCATGTTCTGGAAGTCTTAGAATCCAAAACACTCTCCCTTTTCACCAGCCTAAACTTTCACTTTTTCCTACTCTCCGGTACTTGGTTTATAGCCTCTAATCTTCCCTAATGACATCTAGCTACGCGGCAATGGAAGGGTTAGCAGATCGTACCAAGTGCATCAGTGACTCTTTCTAACTTACTAGATGCGAATCAAGCGCAATACAGTCTTTCCAGAATTCTGGTCTTGAGCCTGGAGTTACGTATGTGCGCAAACTGCCGTCTGGACGAATCGTATTGGCTCGCAAACCGGTCAAATACAGATCTATCGGTGAGTCGATCGCCAACGCGCTTCTCAAACGCATGGGTATGGACTACCGTGACATGCGGACCGGCCCGCATTATCCGTACCCACACAGTCGGGTACCCGTCCCTGATCTGCATTATCAGCCCGCTGGAGGACCTGGATATGTAGTTACACCTCTTCCAAATCCAGCTACAGCCCAACCACAGCCTGTTTCGATTCCTTTGGTACCTGTCGTTCGACCTTCGAATCATGGGCCGGACCCTAATACATCTATCGAAACGAGGCATCGCTGTAGTGTCTGTGGACGGTATCGATCCCCCTCTTACCACCACCGCCATCCAATTATGGCGGGACAATCTCCCGCTGCCAGTGTTTGCCACAAATGCCGAAGTTTTCAGACTTCCAGCAATGACAGTACGGATAGCGGTGATGCCTGTAAACGTGGACACCAGCGTTACAAGAACATTAGATGCCACCGGGACTGCTCTGATAAACAACATGGAGATAATTGCATCCGTTACCAAAATATTGCACCCCTATACCATGGACAGGACTGCTCTTCGAGTAGACAAAACCATAGAACGATAAGATGCGCCTCAGAACCCCCAAATTGTCAGCATCCGCTGCAACCTTGTCAGTATCACAAATGTGGTCACCACCAATTCCTAGCAGATCAACAGTACATCCATCTTGCAGGTCGCACTGGCAGTGTTCACGGGGCTACAGGGCATGGTAATCTTTACGATCTTCCCAATCAACCTCTTCCACGCAATGGGGCGTATGTTAGCCCCGCCGATCTGTATGTGATTCATCCTATAACTTGACGGGATTGATCAGTTACGGGCTTGCTATAGTCTAGTCTTACCTGACTGATAAATAGGCATATCGGATCGGAGCGATTTTCTCGAGCAAGGTCGGAAAGCGGGCGTCACCTAGACAGCAGCCGACGAAGATATAGATGCTCTTCTAGTGGCGAGGATCAACATTCGTGGGATAGAAATCGCCGCAAACGCCGTCGAGGACTTCGAGTCCATTTTACAGGAGACGATGAGTCTGATTCCGGGTATGATATTGAGAGCTCTCTGGATTGCCTATAGAGATGTCCATTCTAGTCTTGCCCCTTGCCGAAACTCATTAGACCGTATAAGCTACAGATACAGATCCCGTTCGTGCTTCCGTAAACGACACCGACATGCCTCCGAACAGCCATTCACGTTACATCCTAGAGATCACCTCCATTTTACTCGAGGCAAGTATGTCGTTTTCCAATCTCGATATACCCATGCTAAAGTTGTCGAGTCTGGCTTGCTAGGGCATGCATTAGACTCTCATCCTGAGATTGCCTATGTCTATCATCGACACCAAGGCCCGCAGCCAGAGCTGTGTCCTAAGGAGCGATGGGTGTATGAAACCCAACCTACCAAAACACCCTATAGTCATTATAGGTATGCAGGTTGGCAGCATGGACACCCATACACTGATCACCGCGACTCAGGCCAGAAAATCTACAAGAGGCATCAGATCTTTCCCAATAGTGTCACTTACCACCCGCCAGGAATTACGCATCACGGTGTTCCTTGGAAGACTTGTTATCAAAAATGGGATTATCCAACCCTTCTTGAAGAAAACTGGGACTGATGATTGGTCCATTCGAGTGACTTTCATCGGTCCCATTTGTGTTCTTCCACGTCGCAATATGTGCTGAGCCTGGTCATGGTGGGACTCCTGAATCACCGTTATTACCGCCTAGAAAATTGTTCGCATCATCCCACTCAGTATGGCTCGTTGCAGAATGTAGCTATACCAGATTCCATTCTTAAGCCTTAGCAGCACTAGATTCTTTCTAATTAAAAGATATAGATAATCATTGACACGCTGATAGGACTGGTTTTAAGCATGAACGTATAGTTCTACTTCGACAAACTATCAATACGTCCAAGCACAAAATTCATGATTTTGTAGGCTGCGCTGGGAACGTATTCAGGTGCCATATGCCCCGATAGAAAGAGCTCTGCGAACGTCAAGTTTCGCTCCGTCACATACTTGCCCAAAACTCCAGATCCTGCCTGTGCACCTGGATTTCCCCTATGACTGGAAGCAACATATAATGGCTCCCTAGCAGGTTTTGAAAACCCTTGCCCGCCGTTCCAGGTCATGTTTTGAAGGCTCAAAAGCGTACCGTTGATGGGGAGAACGAAATCCAAGTCACCATGAGCAATGATCGATCGGCCTCCCCGGGACTTTTCAACGACCTCTGGGAGAGCGTAGAAGGATGATGGTGGAGACATGTCATTTCCGTTTACAAAAACGTTTCCAGAAGCGCATTCACTCCAAATGCCAGTTACAGGAACATGAATTGCCCGTTGAACGTCTGGACGAGCGAAGTAATTCCTCGATCCTTTCGTGGTCACCGGACTGCTTCCGGGAAATCCAAGGACATCCCAGGGTACTGGGCACATATCTGTGATATGATATACGTTGAAACATGGGTTGATATCCATAATAGCGTTGGTGACCTCGTGATAGGTTCCGCATTGGGTAAAATCCGGGAATGGTCCTTTCGGTGGCGGATAGGTGAGATACTTCTTGAAGTATTCATCGTTGCCACACTTCTTAGCTCCGTCTCGGATACTTTTTGACGTAGTTTCATTGAAAGGGAATAGGCCAGCCCAGTGATCAATGAAGGGCACGGTAATTGCTAGAGAATCACTTAGCAGGGTGTCAGATTTATGCTATGCCGCGGTTTACATACCATCAGAGTAGTCGCGCAATAACGGCGAAATCATAAAGATGTCTTGCAGGTTAAAATATTTCTGATCGTTCCTATCATACATCGCTTTCGCAATATATGGAATGTACACGCCAGCGTAGCTTTCGCCAGCAATGTAGATTTTCTTTCCTTGAAGGCCGAAGAGCTCAATAAAATTCTCGAAAAATCCGAGGAACTGTTTGGCAACGTCTTCTTCATTCCTAGCGGTGACCTCTCCTGTAGAAAAACCAGTGCCAATGGGCCTAAAAAACAAGTCAGCACTCAGTCAATGAGATTTTGAAATTTTTTTCTTTTTTCGACCGTATTTACACCGCCCATATGATTTAAAATTGCTACTAGAAGGGGTTCCAATCATTTCATGTATCAAAGAGGTAGCTCATGAGGTCCAACAGGCATTGTGTGGCACGGTAAGATTAGGAGACCTGGAATATCACTCACTGATCGACCCAAATTATATTTGTGAGCTGCTGCCAGCCCCATGGATTCTTAACAGGGTTATGTGTTCCAGGTTGCCATGAGAAGGGGCCATTTTCTTGAACGAAACCCTCCATGGAGCTGCAGCCGGGGCCACCGTTTAGCCAGATTGTAACGTCATCTTTCCCTGCGGGGTTTGTAGTGGGAAAAAACCAAAAGAATAGCTTATTCTTATCATCGGACTTTCTAGTGATCGGAAGAAGACCTGCGTAAGATTCACCAAGGTCCCAGTCAACCTCCGGGACCTGTTTCCCGTCGACCCAGAAGGCTTTACGAAGTCAGCAGACCGCCAGCAGCATAAGGGGAGAGAATGAAAAAGGGAATGGGTATCATACGTTTAGTCTTTGGGGTCAAATACTGGTTAGGAGTGCCATTAGCCTCACGTTTAGCGAGCGCGGCAATCTGGGCTCTAGTAGAGTCGATAGGTGCGCCCGCAGGCAGACCATCAACGAAGCAGCAAGCCAACAGAGAGGCGATTGAAAAGGATATCTGCAAGTAATGCATTCTGAAGTCCGGGATAGAAGGACGCCCTTCTTAGGTGAAACTCAAATCATTGACCCAGGCGGATGGCAATCTCTTCCAGACAACAGGGTCCATTGGCTGCTTTTAAACTAAATACAAACTCCGTAGCAGCATTGTACATTCATCACAAGCAAGACTGCCTCGTTCATCTGTCTAGGTATGCGGTATGGTCTCATCCAGAGTTCCCCGGATGCCAGAGCTCAAAGTCCTATGGACCCAGACATCCGGTGACCAAGGTTGAGGCAGATTGCAAGTGCCGATCAGGGAACATTCTAAAGTCTCTTTCGAGATATGCCGCGATGGTTGGGTATGTTCTTGAGTCGCAGCGTCACGAGAAGCTTCATAAGGCCCATAATTTGGCAACGCAGGCCACGGAGGTAGTTGAACCAAGCTTTTGTGGACTTCTGAACGCCGGTCCATCGGCACGTACGGGCATGTACCCCGCGATTTCGCGCAATCGCTGGCATGACTTATCTGATAGCTAATGCTCCACATCGGCTACCTTTGACCAAATAATGTGTAGATTGTGGCTAGGCGGACAACTTTCAGCAAATCCCCTCATGCTGTCAAGCTTTCCTAAACTAGCGTAGCCCGCCCGATCCATTGCAACCATCTGGATGGTCTATTTGGACCCCGAATTCTCTTCCTGATCCCGATACTAGGAAGGCATTCGTAATCAGCTAGCTGCGGCTCGCATGGGAATATGCCCCGACACGGAAGATCTCCACGCGCAAGGAGCGAGAGGAAGCATTTGATAACAAAGAGTGACTGAGGTCCGGCATATCGAGGAGTGAAAGCGGACGTTGGATATGAACCCTTGGAGTTAAATTGCCCGTTGTTTGTGGTGTCAACTAGTTGGTTAGTTTAGGATCAACCGACACAGTCAACTAGTTACGTACTCCGACGGCAAGTAAACTATTATTGACTAGATACCTAGGTACCTTTTTAATAGTCCGAGACAACGTAACGCTAGACATGTGTCATATGTATGTACTGCCCACCACTTCGGTGAACGTTATCTCTTTTGTCTTCCGCACCGAGAAGAAGCACTGGAGATCCTCGTGAATGTGGGCCGTCATTGGGTAGTTATCTCCAATTGACGCCTCATAGCAAGGCGGAGATTCGAGAAACACTGATACGTCTAATGGCAGGCTCGAACTATGTTCTCTGAGTCCGTAATGAGGTTATAGTGGATGGAGAGCACAGTAATATGTCATCAATGATACATTACCCGGAGTTCTTCTCCTGTCTTCTCCATACTCCGCACTCGTCGTCGGCGTTGATGGATATCTGATCACTTGATGATTTGTCTCTCAGGGGCCGATTTTGCCGCCAAACGGGATGATGACTAAGCACGGTTTTTGCTTCACATCCGCATTCCTTGGCGCGCATGTTCGCGGTTTATCGAATGCTCAATAATGGAACAGCTGCACGCTTGCGAATTGTGACCTTGATCACCATGGTTGAAGCGGCCCGAGATGGATCCTCCCCGCGAGAGAAACGGAAGCACGAGGAGCACGGCGATGATACTACGGGTCCTATCATTGATCCACAGGTCAAACGTCCCCGTGTTATAGGCCCAGTTATGCCCCCAGCGAGCTTGGATAAGGAACAGCAGAGCAGCAGCAACGACAGCAATAATGATGATGATGACGACGATGACGAAGATGGCTATGGACCTTCTTTACCTCCAACAGATAACCCTGTGCGGCCGGTGCCGCATCAAGTGAATAATGAAAACAATCATCAGGAAAGCTTGGGCATCGGGTCTTCTCCGCCTGCCCCGGAACAGAATAAGAGAGATGACTGGATGTTACGACCCCCAGATCATTTGGACTTCTCTTCAAGAGCAGATCCAACAAAGCTACGGAACCGAAAGTTTAATACTGGACGATCGGCTACTACTGCTGCTGGAAAGTCGGCCGCATCGACGTGGACGGAGACTACTGAGGAGAAGAGAAAGCGCTTGGAAAATGAAGTTATGGGGATACAGGCCTGTGCTACCTCTGGCCCCTCGGAGATACCGAATACCGATGCTCAATCGCAGAAAATCAAAGAATATAACGTAAGTTTTTGAATCCCCGATCTTGGTGCATCATGGCTCTCTAACACCCTTATAGGAGAAACGAGCGCGAGACAAATCGTTGTACGTACAGCATCAAGGTAAACCGCGGGACGCTGAGGCCGATGACCCGAGTGCGCGGGCATTCGACAAAGAAAAGGATATCCGGGGCCCGGCAAAAGTAAGTCACGCCCAGCAGCGGGAGCTCCTCAGCAAAGCGTCATCCAATATATCGTCTCGTTTTTCTGGCGGCAAGTTCTTATGAACTTTTGGAATACCCATAGGATCTTTAGAAATGGCTATCACAAAGAGCACGTACGGCCCATGATTGGGCTGGTTTCTTGGAAAATGAATCATGAGTTATGTTTCTTAGTGCATTAAATATCCTAAGGCTAGATTCCGAGAATTTGCGCTGTAGAAGGGTCTCTATTCGTACACGCATGGGTATACCATCTATATGTAACATATCTGGGATATTGAAATGGACATCATCAAATCACTGCATTATCGCGGCCACATTCTATCATTCGTCGATCTCCATAGGCTCAAAGCCATCATCAGCCATCCCACCGACATCTCCGCCCAATGTCACCCCTAATGACGTTGTAGGAGATCCTGTCCTCTCAGCTCCGAGCTCCATGTCGTCGCATTCAAGCCGTTTGGCGTCAGCGATGCTCTTCTCTTGCGCCCGCTCCCTAGCACCTGCGACTACGGGCCGGATCTTGTCATCCTCCTCAGATATACTCAAAGCGCGAGGCAAGCGGTACAGGACGAGCTGGTTATCTGGTTTGTGATCTAGAACTGACGGCGGAATCGCCATTACCTGTTTTTCAATCTCGGGGTGAGAAAACTCGACGAAGTGACGCCGTTCTTCGGCTTCTATCTCGGCTATTTCCCTCTCTAGATCGTTGATGTAGACTTTCGTCTTCGTATCGTCTAGCTGCATGCCATCTTCATCGGTCTTGTGCGTATAAAGGGCCGTGGAAGGAGCCGGGGCATTGATGGTGGACGTGGCGATGGGTTTGGGGCCATTTTTCGCTATGCGACAATGCAAGAATGAGCCGGACTGCAAATTGCTTTTCCAGGCAGCGATAGAAGCAAGGGTTCTAGCTAGACTTACCGATGTGAAGACGGCCGAACTTCTTGGTCAGGGGCTGTTCTCCCTCAAGCTCGTCGTTCGCTTGACGTTTCTGTCCATGAAGCTCAGCTCTCCCCACAGCCGCCATCCATGCATCCAGCAAGAAGAAACTTAGCGATTCACTAACTGGAGCCGACGGAAAATTTTATTTCCCCAAGATCGCCTCTTCCCTTGATCTCGTATTGAGGATAGATGCAAACCCAGCACCGCAACAAGGTCCTTGCTCTCCGCAGGCTAGGTGGTTCTGCTTGAATGGGCGGAGTTCATTTGAGTGTGTTGGCGAATCGGCGGATTTCTGGTTTGACTCGAAAGTTCTTCATCGTATCGGCTTCGAAGTCCTTATTCCTCCGCACCCCCGCCGCACTCCCCATCCGTTCTTACAACCATTCTCCCTCTCCACGCCCGTCATCTGCATTGTTCAAAATGGCGTCGTCTACGTCCGCTCCTCCGCAGCACGATCAGGAATGGCCGGCTCTCAAAGTTCGGGATACGTTCCTTGATTTCTTCAAGCAGAATGGCCACACGTTTGGTGAGTCCCACAAAGTTCCCCGCTCCGCTCTGCTTCACGGCGGTCTCTAACGCTCATGGCCTGGTATAGTGCCGTCCTCGTCGGTGGTTCCGCTGTCGGATCCGACTTTACTGTTCGCAAATGCGGGTATGAATCAGTACAAATCCATATTCCTAGGCACGGTTGATCCAAACTCCGATTTTGCGCAACTCAAACGTGCCCACAACACCCAAAAGGTCCGTCGCCCTCCAGAATGTGAATGAAACTCTTGCTAAGGCTTCAATTAGTGTATACGCGCTGGTGGAAAGCATAATGTACGTTCTACAGTCGCTGCAGCGAAATCCGGACTTGTTCTAATATGCTGGTAGGATCTTGACGATGTCGGCAAGGACAGTTACCACCATGTGAGTGATTTGAACTTGGCCATCCCATTGTTTCTGTCGACAGGAACACTGATCGCCTGTTCTTGCTTTAGACCTTTTTCGAAATGCTGGGCAATTGGAGTTTCGGCGACTACTTCAAAAAGGAAGCTATTCAGTACTCATGGGACCTCCTTACTAAAGTCTATGGGCTGGACCCGGACCGGCTATACGTGACCTATTTCGAAGGGAATAAAGATGCCGGTATTGAGCCTGACCTAGAAACGAAAGAGCTGTGGCAGGCAGTGGGTGTAAAGGACGATCATATTCTTTCCGGAAATATGAAAGATAACTTCTGGGAGATGGGTGATCAGGGACCATGTGGTCCTTGCAGCGAGGTTCACTATGATCGAATTGGAGGGCGCAATGCCGCTCATCTCGTCAACATGGATGACCCGAATGTCTTGGAAATTTGGAATAACGTCTTCATTCAATATAACCGCGAATCCGCGAAAGTCCTTCGTCCATTACCAAACAAACACGTTGACACCGGTATGGGATATGAGCGACTAGTATCTGTTCTACAAAACAAATTTTCGAATTACGACACAGATGTTTTCACACCCCTTTTCGATGCTATTCAGAAAATCACCGGAGTTCGACCGTATACTGGAAAGTTTGGCGAAGAAGATGTGGATGGCATCGATACAGCCTATCGAGTCGTCGCTGACCATGTCCGGACTTTGACTTTCGCTATTTCAGATGGAGCTGCCCCGAATAACGAAGGCCGTGGCTATGTGGTCCGGCGTGTTTTGCGCCGAGGTGCTCGTTATGCTCGAAAATATTTAAAGGTCGAAATTGGAAACTTCTTCTCTAAAATTGTTCCCACCTTAGTGGATCAGATGGGAGCGATGTTCCCCGAAATTAAGAAAAAGCAGACAGACGTTATGGAGATTCTTGACGAGGAAGAAATATCCTTTGCCAAGACATTGGATCGTGGAGAACGACAATTCGAAATCTACGCTCAGCAAGCCAAAGAAGCTGGTTCTGGAAAATTACATGGAGCTGATGTGTGGCGACTTTACGACACTTTCGGTTTCCCTGTCGATCTAACCCAGCTTATGGCCGAAGAACGTGGGCTCAGTATCGATAACGAGGAGTTTGAAGACGCTAGGCTAAAAGCCAAGGAAGCTAGCAAAGGCCAGGCGAAAGCGGCCTCCGACCTCTTGAAACTCACAGTCCATGATCTCGGAAATCTTGAGAAGGACGGTGTGCCAAAAACGGATGATAACGCGAAATTTGGCAGAGGCAACATTACGTCCAGCATCGTTTCAATTTACCATAAGAAAGAGTTCGTCAGTTCGACGAGCGATATCCCTGAAGGCGATCAAATTGGCATCATACTCGATAAAACCAACTTTTATGCTGAACAAGGTGGCCAGGAATATGATACCGGAAAGATTATCATCGATGGAAAAGCAGAAATGGAGGTCGCAAATGTACAGATGTATGGTGGTTATGTGCTCCATACTGGCTTTGTCAAATACGGCAACTTCTCGGTTGGCGATCCTGTACTAGCAGAATACGATGAGCTTCGTCGATGGCCCATCAGAAACAACCATACTGGAACACACATTCTCAACTTTGCGCTTCGAGAGATCCTCGGAGACGGCATCGATCAAAAAGGTTCTCTTGTGGCCGCGGAAAAGCTGCGATTTGATTTCTCTCACAAATCCGGTATCTCAGACAGTGACCTTGAAAAGGTTGAAGAAAAATGCACCGAATACATCAGACAGAATTGTGCTGTATATTCCCAGGATGTGCCTCTTGCGACTGCTCGTGAAATCTCCGGTGTTCGAGCCGTCTTTGGTGAGACGTATCCTGACCCTGTTCGCGTTGTCTCGGTCGGGGTCGAGCTTGACGAAATTCTCAAGGATGTTAAAGATCCCAGGTGGCAGGAAGTAAGTATTGAATTCTGTGGTGGTACCCACGTGCAGAAAACTGGCGATATCAAGGACCTTGTTATCCTAGAGGAAAGCGGTATCGCCAAGGGCATTCGAAGAATTATTGCTGTCACTGGTGCGGATGCTCATGATGTTCAGCGCCTTGCAAAAGAGTTTGGTGAGCGGCTTAACATGTTTGAGAAGATGCCCTATGGCCCGAAGAAGGAACAAGAAGCCAAGTTCATCCAGGTTGATTTGAGCCAGCTTTCAATCTCCGCCGTGGAGAAAGCCAAATTCCGGGAGCAATTCACCCGTATTCATAAGCAAGTTCTTGATGCTCAGAAAGCCTTCCAAAAACAAGAAATCAAAGCTGCGTTGGATGCTATTAATTCCCACTTCGAGAAGCCGGAGAACAAGGACAGTTCGCACCTCGTTATACGCCTGCCCACTTCGGCCAATCCCAAAGCCATCAGTGAATCAATTAATCACGCAAAGTCGAAGCTGAAGGACAAATCGCTATACGTGTTCGCTGTGGACGAGGAACAAGGACGTGTTGCCCACGGATGCTACGTTTCATCGGTAAGTTATTTTTCATGGATCTTATTTCTTTATGCTCTTGCTAAAAGCCCAATAGTCTCTCAGCGCGCAAGGCGCTTCTGCAAGCAACTGGTCCGGCGTCGTAACCTCTCTCGTTGGTGGCAAGGCTGGCGGGAAAGCACCCACTTCCATCGGTAATGGAAATGAAGTCAGCAAAGTCGACGAGGCTATTGATGCTGCCACTAAATATCTTGAGCAGTTCAAATTATAACCGTCTGTTCATATTGTCGTTATGACTGCCCATATTATCTGCTTTTTCCGATTACGGTACTTAAATTTATCCACGAGTAGCTACAAGATATGGCTTTGATAGAGCTCCAGAGCGCTTTTTCCACAAATGAAATATAAATAAAGTTTTATAATGCATTTCAAATGTTCTACTTAAGTCCTCATTGAAGCACACAATCGAGCCGATGAAGGTATTCGTAGAAATATTGGCTCTTGAAATGAACATAGAATAGAAATAATTAGATATGCGGTGCTTTACATATTTAACGGAGCACGGTCTTTCACATTTCTCCACACTGTGCGATCACGACATCTTGAGCCGGCCTTTCTTTCGCTGTCTTCGTCATTTCGACCATCTTCACTATCTCCATGCCCTCGATGACCCGGCCAAAAACAACGTGTTTGTTATTCAGAAATGGTGTTGCAACCGTAGTTATGAAGAACTGGCATCCATTTGTGTTTGGTCCCGAATTCTTCGCGGCAACAGTCAGAAGCGCTGTGCTTCAGAATGAAAAGGGAAGGGAGAAGTATGGGACTCACCGCCATGCTCAGCAAACCTGGCCCATCATGGGTCAAATTGAAGTTCTCATCGGGAAATGTAGCCGTGCCGTAGATACATATGCTGCCTGATCCATCACCGTTCAAGAAATCCCCTCCTTGAATCATGAACTCTCGTATCTAGATTTAGTCTGTCAGAAACCAGTAGGAGGATATACAAGGGAAAGTGATAACTAACAACTCGGTGAAATTTGCTACCCTTATAACCTTGCGGTCTTCCTCGAGAGTCCTTTGTCTCCCCAGTACAGAATTTGCGGAAATTCTCCGCCGTCCGAGGAGTAATATTGGCAAATAACTCCATCTTGATTCGACCAAGTGGTTCACCTACCAACGTCGTATTTGAGTCAGTGCAATGATGCCATCATATAAAATAGATTTTCGAGCTTTGGGTATATTAAACCGCTTAAAGGAAAGTCTCTCCAGTCGTTCAACATATACACGATTATATCGCCAGCGCAGAAGCTCACTTACCTCCCAGAGTCAAATCAAAGAACACTATTGGGTTAGGCCCATTTTGGCTAATCGGGGAAATATGAGCCATATTGTTGGAGTACTTGGCCAAAGAGTAGTATGAAAGCCCAGGGTTTTGACCCAAGTGGTTGTATATTATATCTTCATTCTAACTACTGGCAGAGGATGATATAAGTGCCTTCTATGATCAAATTGGTCGTCCATTGAAAAGTTTCGGTCAAATGATGATCCGGGACTTGTCATAAAAGAAGAGCATACAGACAAATGAAATGAAACTGGATCATGGGTACTGAGAGACAATTTGATAAGAAAAATTACATGATATTTGAAAATTTAGGTCATTGATCACAAAGGAAACCAGTCGAAACGCAAAATCGCTGAAAATGCCGATCTACGGCAAAATATATCCCGCCAATCATACCTCCCAAGGAAGCAGTAGTTAGTTGATTCTCTACTCAACCTCCTCGGCATCTGCTTCCGCATCCACGCGACCTTGATTTTGCTGGCTCTGGTTTTGCTGGCCCTGGTTCTGTTGGGCTTGTTTTTGCTGGCCTTGATTCTGCTGGCCCTTGTTCTGCTGGCCCTGGTTCTGCTGGCCCTGGTTCTGCTGGCCCTGATTCTGCTGGCCCTGGTTCTGCTGGGCTTGTTTTTGCTGGCCTTGGTTCTGCTGACCCTTGTTCTGCTGACCCTGGTTCTGTTGCTCCTGCTTCTGGGCTTGTTTCTGTTGTCCCGCACCGCCGCCTAAGATTCCGTCAAGGAGGCCACCAGCACCCCCTGCACCACCGGCGGCACCAAGGAGACCGTCTAGAAGCTTGCCACCAGCGCCCGCACCGGCACCACCACCGGCAGCGCCACCAACAGCGTCTCCAGCAGCACCAATAGCTTCGTCAATAAGTCCACTGAGGGCGTTACCAGCGCCCGCTCCAGCAGCGCCACCGGCAGCACCCCCGGCAGCACCTCCGAGAGCGCCATCGATGAGTCCACCAAGAAGCTTGCCTCCAGCATCACCAGCGTTAGCTCCTGCATTTCCGCCCGCGGCATCGGTGCCGTTGTTGCCCTGATTGTTCGCACGCTTGTTTCTTGTATTCCCTTGATTACCACCGTTGTTTCCTCCGTTGTTGCCGCCGTTGCCGCCGTTATTTCCTCCATTGTTTCCTTGGTTTCCTTGGTTACCACCATTGTTACCGCCATTGTTGCCGCCATTGTTGCCGCCATTGTTGCCGCCATTGTTGCCGCCATTGTTGCCGCCATTGTTGCCGCCATTGTTGCCTCCATTGTTGCCTCCATTGTTGCCTCCATTGTTGCCTCCATTGTTGCCTCCATTGTTGCCTCCATTGTTGCCTCCATTGTTGCCTCCATTGTTGCCTCCATTGTTGCCTCCATTGTTGCCTCCATTGTTGCCTCCATTGTTGCCTCCATTGTTGCCTCCATTGTTGCCTCCATTGTTGCCTCCATTGTTGCCTCCGTTGTTTCCACCATTGTTTCCTTGGTTGCCCTGGTTGCCGCCATTATTACCACCGTTATTCCCTTGGTTGTTCTGGTTGCCCCCATTATTGCCGTTGTTTGCTTGCATTTGGACAGGAACACAACCACCAAATGGCCCAGCGCGGGCAGGGTTCTGACAGCGGACCATACAAACGTTGTTTTGACCGGCGACTGTGCCAGTGCAATTTTGCCCAGCGGGAATTTGTGCGGTCATCGTCTACGAAGAGTTAGTATCCACTATACCAGGGACCAGTCGAAGGTGTGAGCTACTTACGAAATCCGTCTTTCGACCACTGAGATTGATTCCTCGGCGACCAGGGACATTCTGAGTGACTTGGATATTCTGCCATTGCGTTCCGGTTCCAGTGGCATCAATCATACATGTGAATGGGCCACCACCATCAGCATTGACCTGGTGTAGAGTCATTGTAAGTTGTCCACCAGCGGAGACCTGTGGCAAGGTGCCGCCATTGTCAGCCATGACCTTCTGAGTTCCGGCTTCAATATTATTGTCGCCACCCTTTTAAAGCATGTCAGTATATGGTCAAGTGTATAGTAGTAAAATGGATTAGCAGCGGATTTACCTGGAGTGTCTCTCCACAAGTCTCTGCTTGGTCTCCGCGAAAGCGGGTTGTGTCTTGCTGGAACGGATTTCTACGCGTTCCATCCCGTGGAGTCGCTTGATCAACTGCAAAGGACTGACGTCAGTACTGGTGATAGAAGCAAGAGAGCAATAAGGGCAGTCTCACTTCCAATTGCACTTCCTTGGCCACCTTGGTCGCCAGTTGCCTTTGTAATAGCACCATGGCCAGCTGCCATATCTGCAGCCGCCAGCAGCGTGAAGAGAAGAGAAGGGTTTGTAAACTTCATATTGTTTAAGGCTGGGAAAGACCTGCCCTCCGTTGCCGAGCTATCAAAGCTAAGAATGAAAGGTGAGAAAGAAAAGCTTTGGTGGAGAGTGGCGCCTGGTTGAAGTCTTGCGATCAACACAATACCTCCGATGAGGTCTCCTGCGCTTCTTATATTGACGAGCCTGGGGAAATACAAGCACGTGAGTCAAGCTTTCTTTCCTCTCCTTCGGTATGCTTGCCGTCGCTAGGAGTGGCATCTTCACAACACTCCAACTCCAGACGTCTCAGTTTATTCCGGTATCACAATCTCTAGACTGCGGGGAACGTGGACGACAGAGTTCAGCAGTCCATGGGAGTATCATATGGCGCTTAGGCCACGGAATGGCAAGATATTGCGAGATCTAAGCCACAAGGAATCTAGTAAAACGGCCAGGAGCCCCGCCACTGGTGTGAAAAGGATAAGGGCAGGAAAGGGCAAACGAACACGATAGACGCTGATGGGGACTGGCAGTATCCTCCATGTTGCAAGGAGCCAGATGATGTAGGATAGAGAGGTCCTCCTGTAAGTTTAGGTTGTTCTTAACAACCGTGTGTTATGAAACCGGACCATTTTGATACAGGAGGTTTTGCAAGGCCCGTAGCCATGGAGGGCAGTTCTAGAAGATGTCATTGCGTTTGGAGGATGTATAGTAGCCACTGGGCTATGTCCACTTTTGACATGTTCGGACTTGGATCGGGAGCTTTTCTCATGAAGCTGTTTGATATCCTGCTTCAGCGCTGTCGTCCCTGAGGAAGCTTGCGGTTAGCGCGGTTCGGAATTCCTACGCGCTAAGCCCAAACCGGTCTAGAGCCCACCCAACCCAAAACGGTCGCCTGCATCCATTTTGTCACGCTCCACGTCACATCATCGTGCCAGGAGCTCAAGTTCTCAAGTTCGCAACCCGCGTTTGGTCGCACTCGCGGGTAGAACGCTCGGTTGAACGTTTGCGTCGACGTGAATGCCCTCGGTTCCAAACGCATGACTTGATTCATTGTTTATTGGCCACTCGTTTTCCTGTTACGTGTCTACCGACAGCTCCGTGGTGAGTTGTTCATTCTCCGAGGCGGAGTAACGTGTGTGGTGAGGATTCTCGGCTTTTCTGTGCAATACTGAATACGGCCGGTATAACAAGTTATGGATTGCGGCGATGGTGGTCGTAGAGGCTGAAGGAGCGGGTAGTGGGTAGTGGGTAGCGGACAGTGACAGGCAGGGAACAGACAGCATTCTCTGCCCGTGCCCCGACATCTTAAACGCCGAGCGTTTCCCAAGTCCAAGAGGGATGGACTCGCAAGAACTCTCGACGCTCAGACTAGTCTTCGGATCCTTGAAAACGACAAGGGCCTTTGCCAAAAATTCTTATGCGAGATTTCCCTATCAGCCAATCTGCCGAAGTGGGTGAGGCCATCGTTCGTCTTCCAAATCCCAACCCCGTCAGAGTGGCGACCTTGCTGCTCAATACGGAGTACGTGAAAACCATAACCTTTGATCTTCACTCAGGAATCAAGCTGAGACTTCCCCTTTCGGCCTTTGCTTCTGCTTTTGGAACACTTGGCCCCTCTGTCGGATCTTCCCATATTCTCCATTTCCTTTCTTGGAATTCTCTATCTTCCAAGTCTGTCATGATCAAAATCATTTTGGTGGAGCAGCCGTCTTAGGCCCAGCTCAAAGGAACCACTATTTTCCTGGGTCCTGATATTCACCCGGTATCCACGGCCTCTTCTCTCGAAAACTATTTGCACGCTTTTTGGTTTGGGAGAATCGGCCGGGGTTCTTGGTAATTCATGCGTTCCGTTCCATATTTCTGAATAACAGCTGAGTTGCTCTTAGCTCTGGATTCCGGAATGTTCAATGAGTTTCAGGTGTAGAAAACTTCTTAGCCGACTAGAAATTATTTCTACTATCTCGTTTTGAGGGTTTTTAACAAATACTGAAACCGTCAATACAAGGGCTCTATACCCCGTAGTCGTTCCTATCGAGCTTCAACTCCGACTATGGTAACTGAAGATGCCGGTTTTCGCATTGATAAAAAGAATACCCATCGGATGGACAGTAAGACAATACGGAATTAAGAGAGGAGACACGGCGTTTGTGAGACCGGCGAAAATCTGCCGGAAATTCTGAAAAGTGGAACTATCGATCTTTGCGCCTGGCTTTCAAGCCCATTTTGACCTATCAGTCTGGCTTCAGCCATCTGCAGTCCAAGGTGACTGAAATCTTAATAAAGATTCGCGCTTGGTGAACAAAATGATGAGCAACTCCCTGTCCCCCGTATTAAGACCTGTCCAAGACTCCGTGAGCATGGATCACATTCTCTGAGGTCACGGAACGCTGACTCACAGTATGACTTCCGGTACGAGTTTCAATTCGTGCTTCGCTGCTCAGCAATCCCTGTTCGCTCAGCACAGCGGACGCATAATCACGATGCCCAAAGATACAGACGTTACAGCCCAAGAAGATTTCCCGAAAACTGGGCTTAATAGGGCTAAAGAGTGTCATTGTCTCTTACTCTTTTGACCCCTACATCGCGACGTTCCAGATCGTGAAAATTGACGCTTTCTATCCTCGGATATCTCCATCGTAAAGTGGCCTCCTTTGGCTTTGCAAAGACAAATTTTTTATTGTGGTTGGCTAGAAAAAAGCACTTGGTCAAATAAGATCTGGTAGCAGCCACCATCAAGATTTGTCTACCATGCACAAAGAGAAACCCAGGTGAACCACCAGCATCTTTTCTCTGCCTGTATTCTTTCAAGTGCCCGGTTTGGAAAGAAGTGTGGAGCATTACGAAGCACACAGGCGGACTTTAGACACGTATGGCCAAGCGCTACCCACACGGCGGGGGCAGGTGCATTCGATAGGTCATATTCAGACCACCGATGGTATTCAGAGACCTCTGAATAATAAGTCACCGCAATTTCCTGTGTACGATCGGCTCCGCAATAGGCTGGTCAGGCGATATCGAGGACAAGGGCGAAGTATCCAGTGTCCAAGCAAAATCGGTAATGATGTGCGAATAGAGGGATAACCATCGCCTAAAGATGCGGAGGTACTGCATACCTCGTATTCTACGCCGACTCAGTTGAGGGGGTGAAGTTCCCAATACAATGGTTCACCAGGCAGAGCGGACTTGGCGGCCGGGGACAATGGCCGACGGCTATCGCGCATATCGGTTGGCGGGCTCGGCTCGCAGTGGGGTGGAAGTGGGTCCTGATGAGGCAAGGACTTGGCACTCCCTTTCCGGCAGTACGTACGTTGTCGATCGCGATCAACGTTCTTTATTCCACTACATATGTATACATACATAGATACATACATCATAGTTGATCTTTCTCAAGAGAAAGGCAGCCCGCAACTTACGGTAACTACATGCAGTAAGATAAGTTTGTACCACGTTCTCAGGAGCAACAATCGTCCAACCTTGTCCTCGCCATCAATCGTTCCCTGCGCGAACACCTCACATAAGCAATTATATCCCTGTGTCTATTTGTCTGTATGTGTGTAAATATATTTACAGCGGTCCTGAGAGTGGGTGAGATGATGTTTAGGGCCCCTTACAATATGTAAGTAAAGCTGTCGATCGATTCTTGTTGTGCCGTCGCCTGCAAGGAGACCCAACAAATTAAAGATCAAAATGGACGGGAAAAGCAGGCCAGTTTTTAAGTGGCTGTATTCTAGGAACCAGTTTCGTGGGTCCTACATATACCTTATCACGCTGCACCCTGCCCATATGATAGTCCAGCTTTCATACCAGGCTGCATATTTCCAACGCCCTTCAAGCAAGAGCCAACGCCAACTTACAAACCGGAGTATGCAGGATAATGATATCTGCTGAATTATTGATACGATCGATTTCCGCAAGCAGCCTATACGTCAAAGCAACCTATGCTCAGGAAAATCTTGGAATAATGCCCTTTTTTGGCTAGTCCAGTTTAATTACTTCTCCGGAGTAGAAAAGCTGCTTGAGCCCGTTCCACAAACCTGAAAATGCATCGCACATTCCCTCTTACGACCTTCAGTAGATCGATTTATATTCACATCAAACCATGGTTTTGCTGAGCTATACAACACTATTATTCGGGACTGTAGGGCTTCTGATATACTCCGTCGCTACACGCTATGCTCGGTGGCGCCGTCTCTGCCACATCCCAGGCCCCCCAGGGATCGGCTGGGGTCGATGGTGGATTTTTCAGCAGGTCCTGTTTGGCAGGCTGTGTACAAGCTTAGACGAAGTTTGTGGAAAATATGGTAGATGGCGCCACCACAGTTTCATGCTCAATATCGTTGTCGCTAATCCTGATTTATTGCTCTTTGATAGGGCCTCTAGTTCGTATCGCCCCGGAGTACGTGGTGTGCAGTGATCCGGCTGAAATAAGACGTATATGGAGTCTACGCTCCGGATACTATCGATCATCATGGTATAAAGCAATACGCATCGACCTGACCAAGGACAGCGTCTTGACTATCATTGATAACAAGGAACACCATCGGCTTCGAAACAACGTAGGCCCAGGGTACTCAATCAAGGGTATCGAAAGCAAAGCGCAACTGTTAGATGAGCAAGTGGTGAAATTGATCGCGCTAATCAAGAACAAATACATATCGACACCTACAGAGTTGAGGCCTTGGGATATGACTCGATGCACGCAGTATTTCACTCAAGATGTGATTACTGCCGTGGGTCTTGGACAGGCCATAGGCTACCTGGAAGCTGACAAGGATATTTTTGGATTGTTTGCAGCTTTCCAGAGCGTGGTCATGCCGTTGCATGTACTTGCGATGCTGCCAAGTGTCCTAGACCTCGCGTCAAACCCACTCGTCAAGCCGTTCATCCCTAAGTCCACAGATGAGAGAGGCCCAGGCCGACTTCTATCTGTGATCAAGGAACATGTTGACAAACGGTATGGCCCTAACAAGATTCGTAAGAGTGACGCTCTTCAGACGTTCGTTGAATCAGACTTGCAGCGAGACGAGGTCGAAGTGGAAGCTCTTGTACAACTTCTATCTGGCACGGACACAACAGCCACGGCGCTGAGAAACGTAATTTTTTTGGTTACTAGCAGTCCAAGTGCCTACCGTTCATTGCAAGCGGAGATTGATTTCGCAGTCAAAGATGCAACTCGCCCCGTTATCTCGGACGAACATGCTAAACAACTTCCATACTTGCAAGCATGTCTCAAGGAGACCCTGAGAATTTGGCCGCCAATTATGGGGTTGATGGGGAAGGTCTCCGACCAAGATGATGTTATTTGCGGGTTCAAGGTCCCAGCACAAACCCAGGTCATGTGGGCACCGTTGCCGATGATGAAAAATCGGGACGTATTTGGTCAAGATGCCGAGATCTTCGAGCCGAGGCGTTGGCTAGATGCGGATCCCGAGAAGCTGAAGCTGATGGACGCAACGCAGGGGCTTGTCTTTGCGAGCGGTACGAGATGGGAATGCATGGGTAAAAGGCTGGCAATGATGGAGATGGGCAAAGTTATATTTGAGGTAAGGGCCCAATTTGGCAGTTGTTGACGCCTGCGTATCTATAGCTTTGGATGCGAGCTGACAGGACAACTTTATCCTAGCTTTTCCGGAGATTCGATTTTGTAATGCTCAATCCGATTCAGCCATTCACATGGCGCCATTATGGACTGACTATTCAGAAACATATGAATGTCAAGATCACGCTTCGGGATCTTGTTGGCGAGGAGTAGGTGAGAACCTAGGCTCCATTGGTCGCACCTGAATCGAGAGGGTACGTGGCTGTGGAAGATTTTCAAGCAGATATCAAACCAGTATTCAATAAGCAAATGTCATCGACTAGGATTTTGCTCATACATACTCGTCGCTTTTCCCATTTTAGGCCGCTCCGGGGAGAGCCAAGACCTTTCTTGGTCGGACTGTATCTAAAGCTGCAAAGCTCCTCGGGAGTGATAGTGCAATGCAATCCTCCTTCGCTTATTCTACGTCAGTGTCCAGTGTTTTACCTTTTCTAAAATTAAATCGCTCCACCTTCTCCAGCATATATTGGCCTCAGCCATCGCGTGGGCAACGTTATAGACGCCGATACGGGGGAATTGAGGGACTCCATAGACCGAAGAATGAAGATATTAAGTCAGTGCTGTGCCGCACGAACAGGGAAAGCGGCTCATCTGGCAAACAATACGAGTGCTTTTCTCAATGGTTCAGGATACATGGAATATTGTCTATCACTTCAGAGGACGTCACGAAAATGGTGACGAATCCTCGGGTGCGTGCTGGGCAAGAACTGAGCTGGAATGCTAAGAGCACAACAGCTTCTCTTTGTATTTGTCATGTTTCGAAATCGGAAGGCAGTACCCCGTAGTTATCAAATTGTGCGGAGTAGTGCTTAGGTCTTCGCGATCTGACAAGGATCGGAGTAGCAGTGCAATGCTGGGGGGTATCACACTTATATGCGGTCTCTCTGGCAGTGCTCCTAGGATGTATCACAGTTATGCTGCTCGGGTATCGTAGTCCGTCGAAAGTGATGATACTAATGTTTGATGGTGATATTCATGGATGAGTGAGAGTACTCCGTACGGAGCACTCCGACCCCGTCCGGACTCCGGAGATCTCCATCAAATTATTTGAGGGTCCAGAGGATGACCTCTGCGGTTGTGTAGTTATTCGGTTTCAAGTGGAGGACCACAGCCGATCAGGACGATCCTGAGGACCAAGCATTGCGCCAAGACGCGACCAGAAACAAAGCCATTGAACTCTTAGTGAGAAACGAAACACCGGTGGTCCAGTGCCACACGTTTCAGCACCCTCAGGATGCTGACAACTTCTCAAGGACCTTTTGCTCGCTTGTTCAATGCCTGATTAGTTATTGGTCGTGATCGATGGCCGGGGCTTGACTCCTCGCTTTTTCGACGTGTCTTTGTAGGCTTTCTTATTCAGTCAGAAGAATGAACTGTCCATTGTGGCTGTGAGATCCCTGATGCTTGCCACCTCGCATCAGTGCTTGATTGGCGTCCACGGATCACGGATCACGGATGGGTGACCAGTTGCATGACGTTGGAAGACATCGGGTTAGGATTCCCTGTGTGCATTATTAACTTATGCATGCGACTCACACTCACACGGGCGTCCGTTGCGCAGCCTTCGGACTCACTGAGTGCTCTGTAGCTCCTGTCTGTATTTTCAGGATTACCAATTTCAAAGATTCCATCAAGCGGCCCATCAAGTATGGAGACGCGAAGGATTCGACGAGCTCTTGGAGACCGCGAGAGTTACCCAATTCATTGAATCCTCAAGAACGCGATGAAACCGTCCCGGCGCCGAGGAGAAGTCACTTTTCGCAGGCGTGTGGCGGGAAAGTGACTTTCTCGGCCGCGCACTTGCGCTCTAGGCCCGATTGGGCTGTGGATCCTGTCCCAAAGCGGTAAGGCGCGTCAGCTCCACAGCCGGCCAGACCCGCGCTAGTCCTCTTTGGGCGTGTGTCGTCGGTGGAGCGGATCCACTTCTAGCCTCTCGCGCCCTCTGATTGGCTCTTCTCCGCTTCCAACGACCAACAACCATTGCGGCCGCTCGCTCGCCGGTTTCTCGCTCGCTTTCAATTCTCCCCAAAAGAGTCTCCATCGCCAATTCCTCGCTGGCAGCCGCTCCCCTCTTCTCGTCCCATCTCATCGTCTCGTCAGCTCCACAGCCACCACTCCATCTCTCGCTCTCTCTCACGGTCTCACCCTAAATACTACCGCGCCTCTCCTCCACCGGCCTGCTGAATACCGCCCGCCCGCCCTTCTGACGTTCCCGTCGTCCGTTCCTCCTCGATCGATTTCTCAATCGCTCGCTCCAGACCATCATTCTAGCCTCTGTCTCTCTGTTGGCTCCATTACCTCATTGCTACGGCTCTCCGATTCAGCCTTTTCGGCACTGCTCCCGACGCACACTACTGCAGCTGACCCCCGGAAATGCCACCGCGTCCTTGTCACTGTCTTTGATTCCAAATCCGAGATTGCGCAACTCCGCTTTGAGTTTTTGAGCCTCTGCCACCAATTCTGATATGAGATGACTGCGTTGACAACATCGATTTACACTACGACGGTTCTACGACTTTGATATATTGACTGCCAATTCTCTGTCTGTCGTCCACTGCCGTCAGCATTCACATCTGGGCCGTACTGGATGCCACCAGTCGACCGAGGATCGACGCTCCTTGAAACTTATCAATTCGTGAACGGCCGTTTAAAATCCGGTCGTCACCATGTCTACTCCCACTCCCACGCCTGCGTCAGGTAATGATTCGGGCGGCGGTAGTAATAGCCAACCACTCTTATTCTTCGTGGCTCTAGGATTTGGCGTTGTCTTCACCAATCTTTGGTACCCCTCTCCCTCCCATCAATCACCCAGATCATACACCTTGCTAATATGGCCATCTTGTCAGGATCATTGTGGGCGTGAAATATTGTTTCCGGTACAACCAACGACATCGACAGCTTCGAAATGAGGAGACAGGCGATCCCATCGATCTTGTGGCAGTTCCACGGACCCGCAGAAGAAGAGAAAAGAAATTGATGTCTATGGATGAAGTCAATAGCCGATTTCCACTTACGAAGTACAAAGCCTGGCGGGTATCGAGAGCTGAAGCTGGACTGCCTACAACCGGAGGAATTGAACCACCTGCCCCTGGAACCAGACCCGCCAGTGTGAGAAGTGTCTCGGGTGCTATCGTTGAGATTCCTGCCAGGCGAATAAACGACTCCCCGGGAGAGAATTCAGGCATTACCCAAGAGAAATCTTCTCCTCCGCAGAACAATGACACAATAGAGAAGACGGCAGCTCCAACAACTACGCCAGGAGGAGGAGAATATTACAAAGAGTCGAACCCGGAACATCTGGAAGGTGACGATGAGCATGATGAGCATGATGATCATGACGACCCGATCCATGCAGCTGTGCCTACAGAGCTTCTCGCGAACCCTGGAGATACGTGTGCTATTTGTTTAGAGGAAATCGAAGACGACGATGATGTTCGTGGATTGACTTGTGGACATGCCTTCCATGCATCCTGTCTTGATCCATGGTTGACCAGCCGCCGAGCCTGCTGCCCGCTGTGCAAAGCAGACTATTATGTTCCGAAACCACGACCTGAAGGCGCCGAGGGCACGACCGAAGCTAGTCGTCGAAATACCGATCGAACCGCGAATCCTGCGGAGCCTGCCCCAGTATTGATCGCCGGTCGAATACACCCCCTTGCTGCAAGGATGATGCTGCCGGGCCGTTTCCTTTCCTCAAGCCCACGGCAAGAACCAAATCGTTCTACGCAAGATTCCGCACCAACGCAAACACCGGTCCGCCAGGCAAATGAATCGAATGCCGAGTCGAATCAAAATGGCAATTCAACCTGGATGCAGAGACTGCCCCGATTTAGTCCGCCGCGAATAAATCTACCTTCGTTTGGCAGGTCTCGCCCCGCAGAGAATGCAGAACCGTCACCTAGTCGCCTCGAGGCTGGTGTAAGGTGATGGCTAATATCTGTTCATTCTGGAAACGTGTTGATGCCCAGAAAACAGAGAAACGCCTCTCGCTACCCTGTATGATCTTGTACCTCCTACCCGACTCTCTCCTACGAACCTTTCTCGATGGACTCAGCGTCATGAGATGGCGAGGAGCCCTGATAGTTTTTGACGCTATACCTGGGTTATTTTTGAATGTCGTCTCATCGCCCGCTTCAGCCCGCTGTACCAATACCCTCCTATCTTCTTCATGGTCGTTCCCATACCCCCTCGACCATTGCATATGATTAGCATACAGTCCTTACAATGGATTCGTTTATTTATCTGACTTGGTGTTATTTGGGATTTGAAAACTTTAGCAAGGTGCATATTTTTGTTTTCTCTTTATCTTGTTCGATGGATCTTTCTCTTGTATGGATGTTTTCCCCCGATTCTAGCGTGGCGTAAGGAGTTCGTCATTTATGTGGCCTTTCTTGTTTCATTTTATACTTGACTTATGGTGTGATTACGCCCTGCTATTTGTTTTTTTTTTTTTTTTTTTTTTTTTGCACACTCCCTCCATTGCTCTGTGCTTCAAATAAAATCCACCGACTCGTTTTTCGGAATTTTTACATTTAATCCATACCGCTCGTCTTCACGATACCCTGGGACAGTCGGGTCGTGTCATGTCTCAATTTCTCGGGGTATCTGCGTTTCTTGCTTTTTCCGTTGCTGGCTTGTGATGGATGCCGGATGCTAGGTGCTGGATAATGGATGCTAGGGAATCTCTTGATTTTTCAAACGTTGATCTTGGAAGGTCTTGCCTGGGCTTGAGGCATCTGCACAATGAACTCGTATATATTACTTATATCAACGCATGGGGTGTTGATTGCATATTAGACTTCTTTTCCAATCTACCATATCTATTCAATGAGTGTCCTTATTTACACCAGTAAAGGAGACGGCGGAAATACACTTGAACAGCGATTATATCGCTGCCAACGTAATGCATTGAAAATGCCAGGCAAAAGTGCAAATATGTGCTGCACGATCTCTCTGAACGAGCAAGCCATCCTCATAGAGTGACATAGGCCGAAATATACATAGAGAAAAAAAGGGATAATATTCAATAAAATCCGAACGCCGTGGAAAAAGGGGTACACTGAGACTTACCCCGTTACACATACACGGAGTCAATCGTCAAAGGCAAAATGTACAAAAAATGCGAATTCAGAACCAAAAAAAAAAAAAATGGCGCAACAACCGCTGTAAAAAGGAAATCTAGAGCTCCCTATTTACTTCTGTCCCTTTGGAGAGGCGACTCCGGCACTCAGCACACTTGGTAACTCCTCCTCTCCCATTTTCCATAATAGCCCAATTCCAAACCAGATTCCGGTGACCAGCAACAATGTGAATCCGCCAAGCAGCCAGAATGGCATGCTAACATCTTTCTTCTGGCAAGCGGGACCACCCCATTGGATGGTTTTTTGAGTTCCTTCATCAGCATTTGTGTAGTCTACAGTTCGGAGACATCTACAGGCGTAGCATTCGCTTCCTTTGGAGGCTCCTTGTCGTTTGAGATAGCAGTACCCGTGGCCGGAGCAGGAGTTTGTACGGGCGGTGCAGGTTTCATTGGTTGCATAGCACATTGGAATGAGAGTAGAGAGCGTGCTGTTTGAATGCGTAGTGTTGGAGTTGCGGGCTAGTTTGGTTGCGGCCCGGTGGGATGAATGTCGTTGGTGAGAATGTAATCGTGTCTGTGTGGTAGGGAAGGGAGAGTTATCCCAGTGGTTGCCAGGTAAAATGACAACGGTCGCATCGAGAATAGATGATTTCGCAAGGGAGAGGATTGGAATGATATGCTTGTAGGAAGAGTACATTTTCTTACTCTGAAGCAAATGGTTAACAATTGGACGGATTTTTTTCGGCTAGGTTAAGAAAAAGGCTCACCTTAGATGAACCGCTGATCCTAAGAACAGCCGAGACTTGCTGACCAGGAACTAGTGGTACGTCGCCGAAATGGTCTCGAACTACATATCGGAGGCGCTCAATATCGCTACCCTCGTCAAACATTGCGCTCATGAACTTTCTTAGGAAAGGTTCCTTAGAGGGGCATTCTGTTCCCTCCTGTGATCTTCGTAAGCAAGAGGATCGATGATTTATAGACGGCTAACGTACCATATTTCTGAGTAGTAAATCCGCGGTAGTGTGCTTGTCTAAGTCCATTTGGTACACGCAAAATGGCGAGTTCGGTCGTTGAGCCGATGGTTCGGAAAGGAGGCCATGAAGAAACGCTGTTTCCATAAAATCTGAGGAAGCTCCTGTTACTGTGACACGATTGAGCTTCGCTTCCGTATGGATTTCTATAAACCAAGACTGTTAGAAACATGACGAACAGCAGCTCTGAAGACTAGCTCGGTAATAACGAACTCTTAGCAGGATCAAATCCCTGTACTACAACCAGGAGCTTATGAGACAGATCTCCTTGATTGGAATCTTCAAATAGCACGGGTTGCTGCCCTCCAAAATTCTCCAGGTCTCGCAACAGCTGGTCATCTGCATGGCCAGCGCCCCAGCTCCCGAGCCATCCTAGTCGCCTTGAAAGTATTGATCTAGCAGTATCCGGGGTGATTCGTCGGTCACTTAAAGAGTCATCAATATCGGGCATAATAATCGTCACATCTTCGGAAGCTGCAGCGGCCGCAGCGGCAGCGAAGCCGATCGTGAGGTAAGTGAGGAGCTGCTTCATGTTCGCAGAGTCCGCCTCCCCTGCGGTGTAAAAGTCCAAGAATGAATTGGCCCTGGAGAGTCCTCAACCTGCGAATATTGAAAGTTTCAAGAGAGTGACTTGAGATATAACACCGAAACTATGCTGCCCTGGTGGTGCTGGATTTCATCATTTTGTTCGAACCTGGAGGTCCTCTTTGGCAGTGAGCTGGGACTGGGCACACCGGAATAACGCCGGGACCTGGCATCTTCGGAGAAACAGTTAATCCGATCAATTCCCTCCACCTGCACCACCCTACCCTTACGGTAATATTTGGATGATTGAGTGGCCTGATTAACGAATATATGACTCTTTTTTAAACTTCTATAGCATCTCACTTCATGACTTAAGCTACAGCAAGATTCCTTTTCCATTTGAGGCATATAGGGCAGAAACTGGAGTCAAAGAGCAGAAGACAGCATGTCCGACTCAAAACTTCTACTAGAACCATCAGTATGATCACAAAAGCACTACTCATCATCCACTGTGCCTTGGGGCATTGGCGCTACTCCCGCTATATGGAGTGTTGAAGACTTGAGAGGAAGGTCAAGTACTAATGGCCACGTTGAGCTAGTAGCCTGAGTAGCTGATGCCATCATGTAATGGAAGTACTGAGGTTTTGAAACTCGATACCTTCCTAGTAATATCCCCGAAGATAGCACTGCCCAGAGCCCTGTCTCCAAAGCCCCTATGGTTGAGGGCAAATAGCTTCCACCCCGCCGAACTAGCGCAGTCGCACGGTATTTCGATCGGATGTCCATTTTCATGAACTGTCCTTGGGTGAACTTTGACATCGGGCCCGTAAACATATGTCATCGCTCTTTGCCTGGGTACAAGGGACAAGGGGAAAATATGGGTATTTGCACTCGGTCCGACCAGCACATTCGCAATAGAAAAGGAGAATAGGTGAAACGTTGTGCTGCACACAGTATAAGTGTTAGAAGCCACGATTCTACCGTAGCTTCTCCAGGCACCTAGTACCTGTCCACACCTTGTAATCCACTGCCCGGAGTAGTTAGCCAAGTCCTAGCTTGGTATGATGTTGAGAGACACCGCGGGCTATCGTTTCCCTAGTAAGGTATTACCTAACATGCCAATGTTTTTGCCTGGCTTTTCCTTGTTAACAGAAATTGATAGAGGAAAGATGAAGGTTTCATTTGGCACATCACCAGGCACTCAGTACGGAGTACGTTGTCTGGATGGATCTTTTGATGTGAAATCAAAGTTGCGACAATCAAGTAACGAAGGGCCGTTTTATCGGCTTAGTCAGATTTTCTTGTGGTTTTGCTGACCCTGACTCACCGCTTTGTCTGGCGGCGGCTCATTCAACACCAGGTCGGGTCTCCATTCTTTCTCCGCTCAGCGATACATCTTGATCTTAAAAGAATAGCTTCCCTTCTAAAAGCCGGGCCCTATTTAATTGTGCCTCAAGTTCTATGCCATCTATTGTTATTGCCTCCCTCCTATTACCCGGTCTATCCCTCACGATGCAACGTCCAGTCAGAAATATATCCAGATGATTCCGCGATTGTTACGGCTTGCCCCTCGCCGTCCGCAAGCCTTCCAGAACCGACAACTGACCCATCTCCCATCACGGCGGCTGCTTCAGCAGCAAAACCAGAATGTCAGATTTCACAGGGTCCGATTTAAGAAGGCACCGGTAATAAGGTGGAGTCACATGCCGCATAAGGGTTGTGGATGAAGTTGAGCTAACCAGTGTCTAAGGGGTTTCTTTTTCAAATTTCTGTTCTACTCGTGTGCCTTTGTGGCCTGGGATAAGGTCGTATGGACTCCGTTTGTTAACTTTATCATGAAAGACGAGGATGAGGAAGAGGATTCGACGAAGTCACGGCAAACACTGGCCAAATCGGATGAAGAGAAGGCCTTAGAGAATGATGACGACGAACTATTTATTCCCCTCAGTATACCACGGACTGTGTCCAGTAAAGAGCTTACAGAGGAGGAGTTTGACTCGGTCGCAAAGTTCCTTAAGGATGAGGAGTTTCGTGAGTGGTTAATAGGTATCCTCGCGGCCGATCTTGACCCAGACAGTATTGCTCCTTTCACTAACGGCGACGTAGGCGACCTGGTCGATTATGTATGCCGGGCTGCGGAGAAAAACGATTTCCTCCGCAATGAATTGGGATTTCCGATTGATAATGGAGGGGATTGGATGACCTTGTGGGTGGCCCACGAGGAAACAGCATCTCCGGAATTTCAACATTTAGGGTAGGTCGGTTTCGCATTACTTTTGGCACCTAGCTAACAGATGAATGCACAGGTTTCACCTGCACGACGAGGGTGTAGACCTAGCCGTGCGCTCCCTTTCTTCAGACGAGGGTAAGAGATTCCTGGATATTCTCTACCCGGCACCATTCGTACTGGCTTTATATGGAGCGGGAAAAGTATTCTTTGATTTGAAGTGGACAAAACTTAAGCTTTGGCTTAACGGAGACCGATCCACATCCCAGCAAATGGTTTCTAGAAGCGGTGGCATGAATCCTGTTTCTTCTCTTTTCGGCTCAGGAAACATGAGAGGATTGGCCACCCCTTCTCAGACTGGCGACTCATTTCAAGAAAGGCTCTCCAATGTTGAGGGTGCTGCGCCGTTTCAGTCTTCGGAAAAGCCGACGCCCAAGCAGCTGCTCAAATATGTTCCCAAACCGGACCCGGACTTTGTGGCGGCAACGAAAGCCTTCAGTATGCTGTTTATCAAAAATAAGCTAAAGGATCCGCTTGTCCCACGGGCGGTTGTAGAAGTTCAAGGACTGCTTCGTCTCAATGGCTCACATGGATTCTGCACTGCTTATATCACTGGTTTTTTTCTCCAGTTGAAGATCGATGGTGCCGTATAGATGTCGACGTCAAAACTATCTTTCCGGCGCCCAAACCGGAATGATTTGGTGGTGCTTAACGAGAGGAGTTGACGACTTTTCGCTTTATTATCAGCGGCTACCTTGCAAGCGTCCGGCGTTTCAATTTCACCATTTTGCTTTTATATCTACTTCAATATTCCACCTGCAGCATTCCAGTTCTCTTTTGGAGTTTTATGGCTTGACTTTCATGACCTAGATACCACGCACACGGAAATTTCTCCTGGCGCTCCTTACCTCACCTTTGAAGGCTAATAGATAAAATAGATAAAAAAGAAGAACTACATCCAAATATCCAAGCTGCCTACCCTAGAATGTAGTAAACAGTCGAAAAACGAACAAAGTTATGAAGAATTAAACTTAGAAGTGTGACGTAACGGGCCGAACGGGGTCCTCGCGGGGCATCAAGAGGCCGATATACGGGACGCATTAGAAATAGCCGCAGTCCATTGATGTTGAGACAACATCTGTTCATATTTGAAGAGCAGCAAAAAGCATTTATCGCCCTGCGATCACTCTATTCAAGCCAATTCAAAGGCAATAAATCGGCTATCTGAACTATGTCTCTCCCACCGAAATATGCGGGGCTGAAGCTCGCTGCCACAGGCGGCGACCATCCGCATACCCTTGAAATTTGTGAGTAGCTTAGCCAGTTCGCAGAAAGTTCAGAGTACGCTGACCCAATGGAATGCGATGTATTCAGATCTTGATTACGTTTGCCCGGTCAGGCTATGCTTCAATGACTGGATACTACGATACATCACCGCTGACAGCTTTGTTGAAACAGTACTCTGCAAAGATGTTCCATACATTCTACAGCTCTGTAGCCCCTATTATCCAGAAGCGCTACGCCTCCACGCTCCAAGTCGTCTTTCGCCCGCAGATCCAACCCTGGCACCCTTCGTCCACCCTCACCCATGAAGCTGCCGTTGCGGTTTTGAAGATCGCCCCTACAAAATTCTGGGATTTTAGCAATGCATTGTTCAAAGCCCAGAAGGACTACTTCGATGCCAACGTCGTGGAGGAAAAGCGAAATGACACATACAAACGCTTGGCAAGATTGGCCGAGCAATCGACTGGCGTGGACCAGGTCAAGATTTTCTCGATGCTTGAAATCAGCGACCAGCCGACTGCCAGTGGATCGCTGAATGGAGGTAATGAGGTGACAAATGACCTCAAATTTTTGGTGAAAGTGTGTTTTGTATCCCACTAAGATGCATCACTCAGGGGCTAATTCATCGGCAGTCAAACAGAGTAGTTGGCGTTCATGTAACTCCTACCGTCTATCTGAATGTAAGACCACTTTGTGAGCGTATTTCAAGCAGACTAATAAGTTTTGATTGTAGGGAATCGAGGAGAGATCCATTGACAGTAAATTTACTCCAGAACAGTGGGAGGAGTGGCTTGCCAGAAACATTGTTTGAACAGTTCAAAGTTTGGGTATCTGGATGCTGGTGGTTTGAAGTAGCAAAGCTACAAAATATGGAAGCTCTCTCTAAAGTCATCACTTGAGTGACTGATTCTGATAGTATTATCATTTCAGGCACCAAGCCAAACACAAATGTAACAGCAAACCAATAAGTGGTATACATACTTTTCCCTTTGTCAAGGTGAATCATAATCAATATAGCACGCTAACCCATGCAAATGAACAAAATGGTAGTCATTAAGTACAAGTCCGGCTGGAAGTCCGTGAAAAAAAATCAAAAACGCCTGAAATGGGTCATTAAAGATGGAAGGGCGGCATGATTACTGCGGTGGTTGATAATTGATAGGCCGTCTAGAGTACCAGATCAGTCAATAAGTGATGAGACAAGCTAGCCTTTGAGAAAACTCACTTGAATAGCAGAATATGTGGCTCGGGCTCATGGACTTCATAGTGCTCCCAACCTAGACTCTGAAGTTTGACATTAGAACTTAGTCTTCTCCTGCTGACCGGTGAAGTTACCTGTGTGATTCCCAGATCTCGCCATTCCTCCTCCCACAAAAGCTTTAGAGTACCCTTCTGGGAATCAAAGTATTCCGGGGGAATCTTCTTCAGCATATGCTTCGGAAGCTGAACGTGGCGATATTCGAACTCGCTATCGGAGTATCTGACTTTTGATCAGAACCACAAACCACCTCCAAGAAAGGTTTGATCAGAAATGGTACCTGGCCGAGTAATGGATGGCTTCAATGAACTCCTTCAGCTCTTGCCTCTCGGTCTCATGAAGCGGGCGCGGACTTTTGTTGCGTCTGGAGAGATCGATGTCCATGTTGTGCGACGCAGTATTGTGATCAGAGAGGAGATAGTTCGTTGGATGTGTTTGGACGAGGAAGGAGTCGCTTTCTCTAAGAGAGGCACGGATAGCTTGGAGCCAGGTGAATAGTGAGTAGGAGGATTGTGAAGAGATCCGCGGCGGCGGGCGGCGGCGGCGGCGAGTTTCAGGGAGGGGAACATACCGAGCTTCTCAGCGTACCGTCGCTTGTGAAAGAGCGGCAATTAACACAAAATGTAAGACCTTGGGCCTGAAGAAAACTGAGCTTAAAGAGAGACGATGAAGAAGTGCTGCAAAACAACGGAGATCGAGTCCTGATAACCGCCGACAACTGGGGTTTGGATTCCAAGCAGTTAATAAAAAAAGGCGGGATGGATTGGAAGCTACCGAAAGCACGTCGTACGGACGGATACGCGGACACGTACGCTGAAACATACCAAGACGCGCCGTCGGGGGTTTGATAGCATCGAAGCGCTTTGATTGGATAGGGTGTAGCTCCAATTACAATTATGGCCAATCACAATCTTAGAACAAGGTTTTGTGGAACCTTTCTCAAATACAGTATTCCTGATACCTGGTATTGACGTATGGACTCTGTAACCGGTCAATCCTGTGGACGCGGGGGTATTCATTTGCTGCAACACCCTTTGATCCTGACATTGGCATTGACAGTTATTGAGCAAACTGCGAACAAGGGCATTAGATGCATTCAAGCCGGTATCCTCAGCATTCTAAACGATCGAATGGCCTCTTTCTAGCAGCTTTTCTACTATGTGGCATGCCCCCTGGTAGGTGCTCCGTGAGTATCGCAGTACTGCTACGCCTCACGTGTGCACCAGCCACCGCCCCTAGCCCCTAGCCACACTCCCGTGCAAGCCACCCTCGCCCAGCACGCCCAACAAAGTCCCCAAGTCGCGTTCGCAAACTGAGCTGCCGGCGCATGGGATCTCTTGCGATCATATCAGAGCATTTCTGGCTGAAGTCTTGCCATTTCTTTCTCTATTATTCAAAGTACTGCCGGTGCATACTCTGACCAGATTGACTCCCTCGCCTACTTCGATCCTGCCTCCGTGTGCGCTGGAGTTTCATCCCTGGTCCTCGCCAACACCAGCCAGTGATAAGGGCGCCATGCCGACGAAACGGCGAGCCAGTGCGGTAGTCGGGCCTCAGGAGGCTCCAGCTAGATTTCCGAAGCGGCAACGATTCACTGTAAGCTCCAACACTCCTCTTGAAAGCACTCCGCCAGCAGCTGCACTGCCGGAACACTGCCCTTCAATTAAGCAGTGCGATGATGGTTGTTGAATGGAGAATGGTTTCGGTCAAGACAATTAACTTGCGGGTTGAACTATGCTTTTGTCAAGCCTACAGCTCGGAACAGTGGCACAGGCTACCTCTGGAGCCTAGACAGTGATTTATCAAACAGCCAACTCCACTGTACCTCACCTTGCTCGCATTGTCTCTTGCACGCGGCTTCATTCTGCATGATTGTTCCATCTCAAGTGCACTGCTTTTTACTAACGACATCATCTTGATGATCTGCAGGGCTATGTTCCGGAAACAAATGAGACCCCCGAGCAAACAACAAAGATCGGATTGGATCTTCTGGAAAAGATCAAAGATGCTAAAGATAAATTGTGATTTGCTCGTCGCTATGAAGAACTCTGCTCCAAGCTGCTAACCTCCAAGCAGTCAAAATCCCATTGCGCCGGAGTTTCTCCAGCTCCCCGATCGAGTTCGTCTTCCTAGCTCATCGCCTTTTGTCCCACTCAAAATTATTTGCACTGCCGAAGCATCTGTGCTAATCCAAATATTTCCATGATAGAATGAATATCCCGAATATTATACGATAATTCGGCTTCCGATTGCTATGGACATGGTCGAGGTATGTCTTTTCTTTTCAGCCCCGCTACTCGGTATAGACGGGTTTCTGATCGCAAACTGATGCGCTAACCTATGCATGTTATAGAAAAAACTGCGAAATTTCGAATACTCGTGCCTTACTCTCCTCGAAGCCGACCTCCGAAGAATGGTTAGCAATGCCAAATCATACAACATAAAGGGCTCCACAGTTTTTTCAAATGCAGAACGGATTCGGAAAATTGTCTCCGCTGTCATGATGGAGGAAAATCCGGCGTATAAGGATGAAAAATACGTCCCCTTTTCAGCCCCGGTTCCCGATGCTGATGAGGAATACGAGTCTGGAGTCCAACCATCCGAACCACCGCCATCGCATACAGACCGTAGTGAAACGACATCTCGACAAAATGGCCGTGGTAATTCGCATCGAACACCGACGACAGACCGTGATGTTGAGGCAAAAGAATCAGCGACTCAGTCTTTTGAAGGGGACACATTTGAGCAGGCCCAGGAGAGAATCATATCGGAGATGATTCGACTCAAGGATGAAGAGTACGTATAACACTGCGTCTATGTTTTCACATATGCGAATGCTGATCTGCGATCCAGTGGGGAGGAAATTTACTTTCCATTTTTGAATAAACCTGATCGAAATGCCTACAAAGAATATTATGACATTATCAAACACCCCACATCTCTCCGAACAATCCTCAAAGCTGTTCGTGGTACGAATCAAAAGAAGAATACAGTGAAGTCCAGCACTTTCAAGACCTGGAATGCCTTCGCTGAGGAGGTGAGCTATATCTGGCGAAATGCGCGGGAGTTTAACGAAGATGGAAGTGCGATATTTGAGCTAGCCGGCGATCTTGAGGTACCTTTCAGAGCTCCAACGGTTTGTCATCTGCTAATACTTCCCGCAGAAATATTTTCACCAGCGACTTAAAGAAGCACGCCGAAAAGTACCTGAACCGGCGCCGGTTGTGGAGAGTGGACCTACTCGAATCAAGCTACGAGTAGGCAGCACGAAGACTCCGGAGCCCAACACGCCAAAACTTACAATCAAGTTCCCTGGTGGTGCCAAAGCAACGGATAAGGTCGTTGAAAAACAGCACCCTGGTGTTACGGTCGACAGCGAATCACTTAAACGTCAACAAGCGCTAGTCAGGGCAGGCTCTGGGGGTATGCAGCATTCTCCACCCAATACCTCGACCAGAATCCTACGTGACCGGGCCCCGCCTGTTCCGAAAAACCAGATGTCCCCGAAACGCGAGGCCATTCGGCCCGTAACGCCCGGTGGTAAGCTCGAAAGCAAGCCCAGCCAGTCTCCACGAACTATGGCATCGAACACTGTAACACATAACGGGGTGCCTAAACAGCAGGTTAACGGTACCTCCTCAGCCCCCGCTACCACCGCGCAAACACCTAAGGGTGCTTCACCGGTGGCTCCTGTCCCAGCTGCATCCCAAATGGTGACTCGGAAAGCCTCAGCTCCTGGCCAGCCGGTTGCCGGTCCAGCGGGAGGTCCACCTCAACGAAAATACAGTAAGTCATCTATCCTAACCCTGAGCCCGTGATGAAATTGCTCAAGTATACAATAGTAGCACCTCGGTCCCAGTTGATCACGCACATCAATCTCCGGACAGAGAACGGACCAAAATTCAACCTGAACATTCCATCGACGTCTGTCACATCTCGACAATCAGTGACTCTCAGTGTTCCTTTCTCTCGTAACGTTCTATACCTCAGGCCTACCGTGGTGTCCAGTAGCCTTGACCGTCAAACTCAGCTCACTGTGACCGTTGGAAGCCAGAAGATACCCTCGCTTGGTCCGCCTGTCAGATCTGCGGATTTCACAATACCACGATATGAGCTGCGGTTAGGCCCTGGAGTTACGAAGATAGATGTCGAAATGTACGCTGCGGTCGGGAGAGGGCTGGCAGCCGCAAACGGGCAGAGCGTTGAATACGAAGTCTTTACGCTGTTTATACATGTGATGCACAAATAGATGATCATCTGCGTTTGGGATACTTTTTGTCATTTCTCTCGAGTCTTAAAGGGGTGCTTTATGGTCTTTTCAGCGGCATGGGCGGGTTTAATTCGGGATAAATTGCAAGGAACGTACTTTTCTTCGGTTTCTTATCTTCTGCTTCGAAGGGAGGGGTCTCTACTTTACTGATATCTACCTTACGTACTGTCAATACACTTCCATTCCATTCGTGACCCCCATCCTCCCGACAGCCACTTCCGCGACGTTGAGGCATAAGTGCTCTCCTGGTCCCTGGAGTCTCCCGTAGCCACAGGCCTCCCCAAAGCGGCTAGCGTCGCTGACCAATCTACGGTAACGATACCGAAAAAGTCTTCAAAGTTACGGTAAAGTTTTCGCAACATTTAGAGTTTTGCATTTTTAAAAAATTACCAACCGAGTCGTCCAGCGTCCTTCTTCTTTCGCTTCTTCTCTTCCTGCAATCCTTTTTCTTCAGCTCCTCCTCGCTCCCCTCTTTTGTGCTTCTCGTGTGGGAGATCCTCTACTTTCTTCTTCTCAGTTTCTGAGATCTGGTGTTTCATCCTTTCACTTTTGATTTATCAAAAGTTCTGATTGATCTCGTTTATCAAACGTTGAAAGAGTCGCATCTTCCACAACTGCCCAACATGTCTACTGAAGTTTACGAAGGCGCCATTGGTATTGACCTTGGTGAGTATCTTATGTTCAGCCTCATAAGCCACTCGCGAGTCGGACGACACTGACTATTGCACGTACGCTAGGCACAACCTACTCCTGTGTTGCCAACTATGAAGGTACCAACGTGGAAATCATTGCCAACGAGCAGGGTAACTTCACAACTCCTTCCTTCGTTTCCTTCAGCGATGAGGAGCGTTTGATTGGTGAGGCCGCAAAGAATCAGGCTGCCATGAACCCTGAAAACACCATCTTTGATATCAAGTGAGCTCTTCTGCACCCCCAGACAGGGAAACCCCGCCCTCTGTATTTTGCCCGGTTCTAATAAGCTGGAATAGGCGTCTCATTGGACGACGATTCGATGACCCTGTCGTGAAGAAGGATGTTGAGTCCTGGCCATTCAAGGTTGTCGACCAAGGTGGCAACCCAATGGTTCAGGTTCGCTACCTCGGAGAAGACAAGACCTTCTCTCCCCAGGAAATTTCTTCCATGGTTCTCATGAAGGTACGCGCTTGCGACTCTCGCTTTAGGTATTTTCAGTTACTTACATGCATTCCGTGTAGATGAAGGAAGTTGCCGAGACCAAGCTTGGAAAGACAGTTACCAAGGCCGTTATCACCGTTCCTGCTTATTTCAACGACAACCAGCGCCAGGCCACCAAGGATGCCGGTGCTATTGCTGGATTGAACGTCCTCCGTATCATCAACGAGCCTACTGCTGCTGCTATCGCCTACGGCTTGGGCTCCGGAAAGTCCGACAAGGAGCGCAACGTTCTCATCTACGATTTGGGTGGTGGTACCTTCGATGTTTCCCTCCTCAACATCCAGGGCGGTGTCTTCACCGTCAAGGCCACCGCTGGTGACACCCATCTTGGTGGTCAGGACTTCGATACTAACCTCCTTGATCATTTCAAGAAGGAATTTCAAAGGAAGACCAAGAAGGACTTGTCGGGCGATGCTCGAGCCCTTCGCCGCCTCCGAACTGCTTGCGAGCGTGCTAAGCGTACTCTCTCTAACGCCACTCAAACCACCGTCGAGATTGACTCCCTCTTTGACGGAGAGGACTTCGCTGCTCAGATTACTCGTGCTCGTTTCGAGGATCTCAATGCTAAGGCCTTCAGCGGTACTTTGGAGCCTGTTGAGCAGGTCCTCAAGGATGCTGCCTTGGACAAATCTCAAGTTGATGAGATTGTCCTGGTTGGTGGTTCTACCCGTATCCCTCGTATCCAGAAATTGTTGAGCGATTTCTTTGATGGAAAGAAACTTGAGAAGGTATGGATCCTAACGAAGTTGTTTTTTGATTCATCTTTAACCAGTTCAATAGAGCATCAACCCAGACGAAGCCGTTGCATACGGTGCCGCCGTCCAGGCTGGTATCCTGTCTGGCAAGGCCACCTCCGCTGACACCCAGGACCTCCTTCTCCTTGATGTCGTTCCTCTCTCCCTTGGTGTTGCCATGGAGGGCAACATTTTCGCCCCCGTTGTTCCTCGTGGCCAGACTGTGCCCACCATCAAGAAGCGCACCTTTACCACCGTTGTTGACAACCAGACCACCGTGCAATTCCCCGTTTTCCAGGGTGAGCGCACCAACTGCGACGACAACACCTCTCTTGGTGAATTCACTCTGTCTCCAATTCCTCCAATGAAGGCTGGTGAGGCTGCTTTGGAGGTCGTCTTCGAAGTCGATGTCAACGGTATCCTTAAGGTCACCGCCACCGAGAAGTCCTCTGGCCGCAGTGCCAACATTACTATCTCTAACGCCGTTGGCAAACTTTCCACCACTGAGATCGAGAACATGATCAACGGTACGTATTCATAAAATTGATTTTCGTTATGGCTAGTAACTAACTCCCCTTATAGAGGCTGCCAAATTCAAGACCTCGGATGAGGCGTTCAGCAAGCGATTTGAATCCCGCCAGCAACTCGAATCATACATCACTCGGGTCGAGGAAATTATCTCTGACCCAACCATGTCTCTTAAGATTAAGCGTGGTACCAAAGACAAGATCGAATCTGCCCTCAGTGATGCCATGGCGCAACTCGAGGTTGAGGATTCCTCTCCTGAAGACCTCAAGAAGAAGGAACTTGCTCTCAAGAGACTTATCACCAAGGCCATGGCCACCCGATAAACGTGTCGCGGACTCGGAAACTACTAAAAATAGCCTAAAAGAAAGGGAAAAAAGGAATATTTCGCCGTTCTCAGGAAACATGCTCTCTATGACAACTCTAACTTTCTTTACTCGATATGAAACCTCAGTGCATGAATGGGATGGGTGACTTCTTTTCTAATGTCTTTTGCATGACTGCTTTTATGGGCTTTTCAAAAAGGGGATATGCGTGTTCTTGTTTTTTTCATTATCTAGGTACCTGTGCTTTGTTTATGCTTGCGGGTTTTTCTTTTTCTCTGAGATGCCGGAACCAGCGCTGCATGTATCAAGTGGCGATGGAGCTTCCTGTCATGACCTGCCAATTAATAGAACGTTCAAAAGTATAAATATCCTTGTAGTTCACTCTCAAGCCGACGATGTTGAGAACATGAGGGATTTGCATCGAGGCCGGCTTCTGTGCTTTGTCGAAACCTCCGCTCCGCTCCGCCCTTTCTTGGCATAGTTTACGGCTCAACCAAAACCTCCGCCTCCCATACCACGAACTTTGCAAGCGGACCGGCGGCACGTCTTCAATTCCCGTGTACAATGTCGCAGTCACTTCGAATAACTACCAGCTGTGCCACCCGTGCACTATTCAGGCGCAGCCATATCCCTCCGGTCAAGGAGCAGCTTCGCAACTACACTTGCAAGACCTATTTAACGACCAAGAACACACCTCTCCCACTCCGTCACGCCAAATGCCTTCCTAATTACTTTCGTCCCTTCTCAATCAGTGCTCCTCTCGCCAAAAAGAACAAAGAAAAGTCTCCCAACGCTTCCAATGGGGCCAATAGCACCACCGATGACCCGTTTGATTTTTCACTGCTTACAGAGCGCACACAACATGCCGTGGCACGTTTGAAAGAGGATATTTCCAAGCTCAGAGGCGGAGGCCGGTTGAACCCGCAATTTATTGAAAACGTTCGAGTGTCGCTGAAAACAAGCGCGAAGGAGAAACAGACAGTCAAATTAGGCGAAATAGCGCAAATTCTTCCGAAAGGAGGGCGAATGATTACTATTCTAGCGTCTGAGGAGGAAGTAAGGCACCCACCCCTGTGTTCATGAGACCAAAACTAATCCATACCTAGTACACTAAATCTATAACATCCGCTCTACAAGCAGTGCCCTCGCTCTCCCTCAATCCTCAACACGACCCGCATAATCCTCTACAATTGAACCTCCCTGTACCGCCACCAACCCGTGAATCTAGAGAGGGGTCTCTCAAGGAGGCAAAGGCTGCATTGGAGAGGGCCGGAACCGTGGTTAAGGAAGCACGGGCTAGTATAAATAAGAAATTGAAAGCGATGGGGAATAAAAAGGCTGTTGGTCCGGATGACCTGCGCAAAGCTTTGGATCAAATGGAAAAGCTTGCTGCAAAGGGACAGAAGGAAGTGAAAGACGCTTTTGAGGCAGCGAAAAAGGCGCTCGAAAAGGAGTGATATTGAGCAAAACGAATACCACGAGCAGCATCAGAATCCCTGTTGCTACCTCTGGACACCAGAAAAGTTCAGACTCAAAGATTTTAGAATAGAAACAGGGCTCAGAAGTAACGGCTCTGTATTTATGTACTGGAAGATTCTACTAATAATACATCAAATCCAAACGTGTATCAATCCTATGCCGCTCTACTTCCTGGCTTTGTGAGCCGGCTCGGCAAGCCTTTCATGAATTTTTGCACAAACTGTTCGGCATCGGGGCACCGATACGTGCCGTTGTTCTTTAAGTTTCGTAGCACATGGGCGACAACCGGGACACTGGCTGCTTCCTGATTATCAATGAGGGGCTTGTCGTATTTCCCTTGGACTATCGTTTGGATCATTTCCTTCTTTTCTTGAGCACTGACGCTCTCAAAAGCTGCCTCTTCAGGAGCAACAACCTCGCCTTTACGTTCCGTAAGTTTTTGCGCTCGTTCGGCGACCATCTTTTGCACCAGTTCCAAAACTTCCGCTTTTTCTTCTTCACTCTTGAACATAACTCTCTTTCCATCATACATGCGTTGGGCGAGTTCTGTAGTTGGATCATACGCATTTAAGTACCGGGCACCCATCCAGTTCAGCTGATCCCTCACGGTTTCGGCATTCGCGACTGCACTATCTCCACCCGTCATAGGTAGTATGGGCCATGTAGGTCTCAATTTTTCTACACTATAAGGTTCAGGATCGTACCGTACCGGAAATCGACGTTCTTTCGCCTCTAATTCACGCTCGTATGCAAGGACCTCGGGATCAGCATCGAATGCTTCCTCTTCCTCTTCATATGGATTGAACTTCCGGCGCTTCTGAGGTTCTCTAGGCTGCGTACGTTTTCTGGAGAGTGCATTGACAGCTGCGAATAGGCCCTGATTGGGGCGGCGTCGGGCGGCGAGGCGACGGCCTTCAGGAAGATTTCGAAACGAGAGAGTTTTCCGCGGAGCCGAGTTCGCATTTTTACCAGAGGAGGGATCATTTATAGGCCCCCGTTTGGAACCAGGATCAAAGGTCCGAATTAAGGGGCGATTAGAGGAAGGTGAGGAGGATTTATTGAACACGCCTTTGAGAAGCGACTGGGTGTTTTCGCGACGAGCGACTTGATCAAAGTTTGATTTGAAAGGACGCCGTGGAGGAGCTGGTTCTAGTAGTATGATCGATTAGCCGAGTCCAATGCCGCAAACTTGTCATGATGTTGACAACACATTTGCTGGGTCGCTTATTGGAATATATCAACATACCCTTGGAGTCGTCACATCTCCGTGATGTGAAGCTAAAGTGCCTGCTTGCGCCATGGCCAACAATAGCTCTGTTTCCTAGTTGCCGCACTGGCACTGCAGTACACTTGGGTGTCAAGCTAGATGCCATATTTAAATTCCACCGCGACCGCTGCTCATCTCCCAGCTATCATAAAGGATACCGAAGTCGAACCGCGAGAATTCTCCAAAACTTAGAGCGGCATGACTAAGGATCTGCATACTCGTCTTAGTAAGCAGACTCTCAAGTTAGCTTGGCGCTGGGCTCACCCAGACGTGACCTGCAGAGTCATTAAAGCTCCCGTCTAGACGTTATCAACACACACTTCTCACGATGTTGACGCGCTTTTACTTGCTGAAAGTATCCAAATTAATACCTTAAGAAGCATTCACCGAAGACTACTTCCTGAAAACGAAGTCCGAGCCGAGAATATGATCCGCCGCAAACCAACCGTCATCACAATAACTGCTGAAGATATAATTGCCTTTGAAGAAGCTCGCATTGTACGCCAGCAAGAGTTGGAACTACTGCAGCAGCAACAATTGCAGCAGCAACAAAACAGTAACAGCAGCAAAAATGCGGAAAACAAATCCGGCGTTGATCCGAATGACGAGTTGAAACCGTTACCTGGAGACAAAGCAAGGATAATCCGAAGCCGGGACGATAGAATTGGAGTGAGCAGGAGGGCCTGATTACGACTGCCGGATAGTTGTAGGAGACAACAGCTATATTCGATGAGTCTTTAGCGGAGTCAGTGTGACATATATTGAACTGGGCTCTGAAACAAGGACGCCGAGTCATTGGGCGAGGCCGCGCGATCTAACCTACAAAACGAATCACAAATAGTGAGCAGACACTAGACACAAGCCTGATTTCTCGAATTTGAACCGAAAGCTACAAGAGAAGTCAGAAATCCTCCGGTATCTTTTCCCGCCGACGTTACGACAGGATTTCCATCGCCCTGGCCGGTTCACCCATGTCTTACCCATAATCCATATCGAGAACCTCGCGCACCTGCGCTTTAAGCACTATTAGAACAATCTATTCATCGCGTAAATGTTCATTATGACGAATGTTCCGGCGAGGGTGTTTATTAAGAAAAGTACGCCTCTGATCATAGGAAGAGAAAAGGCCTTCAGGAAACAAAAGATATTACTACATACTTATGCTTTTCCATAAAATAATCTACAAAATTAGGGGCACTGTGAGTGGGGCCTTGCCATTCCAGTTTAAAGAAAGACCAGAAAGTAAAGTCATGAATCAACATGGTATCCAACGAAGCCTAGCGACCAGCACTCGCTTATGGTCCGTACATCGCACTTGGGTTTTGGAGAATCGCGTCAGTGCCTTCCCACCTGCTCTTTAAGCCTTGCAGTGTATAGACCCGAGAAAGTTCGATGTCCCAGTCGTGGCCAGCAGCGGCCATGAGTGGATTGTCATAGTAATCCGCGTCGCAGGAGGCCTTCTCGAAGAACGGTTCCGGGATCATGATCGGGAGGGTTGGTGAGTTATAATCGAAAGGATTAATATTAGGTGTTAGCACCGATGACAGTGAAGAGACAGGGCTCAGGCTTTCACATGGGGAGAATTCGAGGTCGGATTGTCTACAAGAAAAGCACTTTTAGTTACGTGCCAAGCCCGGTTGAAATGAGAAACTTACGTGAAAAGCCTGGCCGGGTCCCAGTTTCCGCTTATTCCGTCCTGGTAGACATCAGGTGGTGAAGTCGGCATTGCTGCGTTTCCTACAAGCGTCTTGGACGCCATATGGGGTGGCGTGGTCGTGACTGTATGGGCTTTACACTCATCGTAGTCTCGAGGCCGCCGGAAATCGTTTTCTTGTGAAGCATTGAAAAGGGAGTGTAGCGCCGGGCTTGGAACTGGCTGTAGAGCATTCGTCAAGTCATGCTGAGAAGAAGATTTCCCCAGACATGATATAGGTGTAACAATCCTGAGTGTTGGCGGAAGGGTAGAAACAGGCGAACTAGAGGGAGGGATATCAGGTCTGCCTGCATTTTCATCAGGTGAGAGAAAGTCTTCGGAGCGGGAGGAATATCGGCTTGGACTAAAGGATTGCTGTATCGCTACAGGATTCGACGGCGTATCCGGCGGTAGGAATTCGGACAGGTCCTCGTAGTGACCCAAGTATGGTCGCGGAGAGTCTGATTTGGTGATGTTTTTTTCAACACTTTCTTGAAGGTTCTCAATGGAGAACTCGAAGTAACATTGCTCGGGGCTATAATTCGGCTGCATAGGGGAAGGAGACTGTGGTATTTGGATATTTGTCGAATGAGGATGATGTGCCTTTGGTTCCGAGCTTTTCCCGTCCAGAGAGCCTGTCTGGTGGTTCGGCCAATTTGGGGGTATGCACACCACTTTGAGCCGCTTACATGCTGCACAAGGCCATACATTGCTTGTTACAGCATCGCATTTAATTTTTCGTCTGCGGCAGCCACTGCAGGCTCTCGTCACTGAGATCAATCAGCTTCTGTACTCACAGAAATTATCAGGTCGCCACGTACTCTTTAAACGTTTGTGTTTAGATCCTTCATCGACAAAGACAAAGCCTAGATGAATCTGTCAACATAGTCCGCGAATTGTCCATATGCAGTAGCGATATACTTAAGCTAGGTGAGTCCATTTTTTGTCCCCGGTGTAACACGTGTTTTCACAGTTATTGAATATGGCTGTTTTGAGAGTTGAGAGTGTCGTGTAGCAATATCAATCAGTACCGACTGGTGTTTATCCGGCATAGAGGCTTTTTGAACGATCTGGCGGAAGAAGTTTGAAGAATTAAGAATTACAACGAATGCGAGGGTGTCAAAGAACCGAGAACCTGTTCGCTACGATGCCATAGCTTCACCGTGAATAAATATAATGACAGACATCAAAGCTGCTAGAGTTATGAAATGAAACAGGCCAGTTTAGACCTAGCCAAATGAAAAGCATGCATTGAGTGTAAAAGAGGGATTTTTTGCGTCAGAAGGTTGGTCAGCCAGCGAGGCCACCAAAAAGAGATGAATGAGATATATAAACAGGTTTCTTGAGAAAATAACGAGTGTATAGATGTAGGCACATCCCAGTTAGCTCACATGGATGTAAAAAGCAGATGTTGGGGACTTGGAGCTTCTTGTTATATAGCAAAGTTTGAAAGGCCACTTTCAAAACGTGATGTCCAGACCGCATAGAGAGCGGTTGCGTAGCCAGCGACTAACCATAATGGGAGTAGTGAATTTGTAAGATCAATATATATAAAACCGAAAAGAATTTTCTCGTGGGTGACCCCATGATTCAGGAACCGCGTACAAGCCAGGTCAAGGGGGGCCGGGAAGAAAAGTAGGTTGTCGACAGACAGGGTGGGGTGCTGCATTGACCAACTCCGCGATGGCCGAAGTAAGACGGTCAAATGGCATTCAGTATGGTTATCCCAGGGGCTCGGGGGCCGCCGGGATGGCCAGGGTCCATAACAAGAGAAAAATGAAAGCTCAAAATTGGGTCAAGAGCATCGGAGCAAGGTGTGCATCCTTGTCGCAAGAGGGCGCAAGTGACTGCTGCGGCCAAAATGGAAATGGGTGATTTGAAATAGAAACATGTCGCCTATCTGTAAAGTATCAGTTCCCGACTAGATTGCACCGAGTGTTCAAGTAGCCATGGAAAGAATACACCAAGTCTCTTGAAGAGACAAATTTTTGTACACGGGGTATGAGCCTGCAGGCAATTAGCACGGGATGGAGTGCCTGTTGGTTTCATCTCATTATTTTTCCCAGTCGTGCTGCTCCTAGGCTGCATATGCGTGAAAAAAAAGGGGAGATTTCCAAAGGATCAGGGAAAAAAGCGCATTCAATGCGCCGATGGGTTGTGAGAGGGCGAAGCAAAAATCGAGAGGAGATGGGGCGACATCAAGATCACCCGATGCGGACTAGGGCGTGTTTCTAAATTTGTCGATCAGCCCGACTCGAAAGTTGTTCCTGAACGGCGGATCTGCTATCAGGGATCAGTGCAAGCGTTCAAGTCAACGCTTCCAGGGTTCGAAACGGCGAGATCTTCTTCGAAAAAACAAAAATTATCCTGTTCTCGGATCTTTCTTGCCGGCCAACCACCGACTTTCGCCCAATCGGATTTGAGATACCCGGGCAGTTGTTTGCTTCGACAAGGGTTCTTGACCCCTAGGAGAGCTGTCAGTGAAGTGAACCTGTTCTCGCAAGTTACACCACCTGGTTGGCATCACGGTTGTGGCGGAGATTACGGGAGATATCAACGTGATGAGATCGTTGGATCATCATACCACTGAGTTGTCTGGTAGCAAAAAACGTGGGGCATCCAACATCTCGTCTCTTTACCTTGTTATCCCCGGGGCCATGTCCGTCGACCAGATCTGATGGATGCTACTACTAGATAATCTCTGATCTCTCAAGCCGCTCGCACAGCTAGACTAAAATCCATGTCAACATCTGACCCTGGTGCTGGCAATCTACAAAATACTAATATGGCCACAGACTTAGTGACGGATTTTCGTTGCCCGTTGCCTAACGTCCGGCGCATAATCGCTCAAGTCGCCTTTTTTTATCGGTGCTCAGGTGACGCTAAGTCCCCACTATTACTGTCAGCCAGATGGCTTGGCCTCATCACACCAGGCATGCGGCTCGTGACTTAGGAGATGCTGAAAAAGCTGTGCATCGTGATTCGCCAATTGGCGCAGTATCAAAACCAAACCGGGATTTCTCCACTGATAATTAGAATGTCGTATACTGACAAATTATGCTAACCGCTTTTAACTCACTTTTAGACGAGGGCCTTGTCCTGAGATGTCTCATATGCAACATTTGACGGTGTTTGTCGGGAAGTTGTGGCAGCTACATCAATTCACTTAAAGACTATAATCTTTTCCGAATGCTACCTTACCTTAGTTGCATTTCAGTCTTGAGAATTGGCGACGACACCCTTTCTCTATTAGCTTACTTGCATTCTTGCAGTTGAGAATCCGGCTGCATCGACCCTAGCCCCGCCAGCGGAGCTCGTATGACATCAAATCGCCCAACCGAAATAGACGAAGCACAAAGATGACCGACTCAAAAGACAGGCTCTGTCATGGGTGTTTCTGCCTAACGCTGCTTTCGGACCATCTTTGCCCCGGCCCCTCAGGAGTGAACCACACGATTAAATTAGGTCGGGACTCACTGTGAAACAGAAAGCGATAGTTCCCGCCAGAGCATTCTAAACGTTGCCAAAAGTATCGGTGGCCCAAGTCGCTATATACTAACCTTGAACTCGGGAGTTTCCAAAATGGTGCGTAACTTTGGGTACGTGAGAAAAAATCAAATAGGTACTCATTTTTTACTGCTTCTACAGCTAAAGCGCCTCTCTAAGACAGAGCAGAAGGCGGCATAGTCTAAGCAGCATTTTGAAATCTTAAAAGTTCGTAGATGGCCGGCAGATGTGCTTTCTCTCACAAGCAGCATATATCAAGAGACTTTCTCTTTTGAGCTCTCTCGTTAAGAATATTAGAATAGGGCAATCCTCTCGTTACCGACCCGGTGGTTTGGTTTCACACCCTCCAGACATGCGTACCATTTAAATGCCTCCCCTAAATTAAAAGAGAGATTGAACCCCTGCATGGTATGAAATTTGAGGCTCGGTAACCTAATGTCGCCGAAAGATGCTAGGATCCAAGTATGTATATAGCGTCCATGTAGCATCGCCGCCGAGATGCCGGCAAGTTTGTGTTGGCTGCGTCTGCAAGACAAGAGCTATTCGGTCTTAATCAAAATCAAGAATACCCTTGCGTTGACTTTGTACATACATATTTCAGGATGCCGTGAAGTCAACTGAGTGAACTGATACATGTTTTCTTTCCAGGCTCTCTGGCACAGTGGGAGTGTGGAATAGAGTTAAGGTCCACAACCCTAAATGACACCTGAGCTTACTGTATAAGGTCTAGCTTCCGGTAATATTCGGTGATACAGCCGTAATAGAGCGTAATGATACTGACATAATCACGTGATTGCGCTTATCTAATTCCGACCGCCTCTTGGCGTCCGCCCTCGCCCGCCATGTTAGGAACTCCGCCCCATGCATCCTTCAGCCTCAGCCTCGGAATCTTCGTTGTTTGCTTTTAAAGCCTAGAAATCTTGCTTATCTGAAACCTCACCTTGACCTTATGCACATCGGGACCTGCATTGATAGTCCGGGGTCGCCGCTTGAAACCACCGGATGTACCTGGCCAGATTCATCAGCAAAACATATTTTCTGAGCTAATCCTCGGATTTTCTTGCAACAGGGGAAGACCGTCGGGACATAAGCTACTGTCTATATCAAGACCCTTCAAGCGAGGCCTTGGACTCTGGATCTTACAATCAGGCAGTCGATATCATATTGTATACAAAATGTCGGCGGCAGTTGAAAATCTCAACCCCAAAGTTCTCGATGCAGCAGACTTGCCAAAACGTCAAGTTCTAAATAAACCAAATACACTCTCTGGCAAACATACCATTTTTGACGGGACAATCTTCAGCAGCTTGGCACATGTGCCATGGGAAAAAGATCCGTTCACTGATCCTCCAGATTTAGGAATCCCGGAATTTGGAAGGGTAGAAGACGAGGTTGAAGAACCTATTGATGAGCAAGAGATATATGGTACAACTCTAAGTGCCCCTTATTTACTATACAATAGCTGACTTTATATGTCATTATCAGATCTGGTATCTACTATTTCAGACCCCGAACATCCTATTACTCTAGGAGAGCTTGCTGTCGTATCTCTACCCGATATCTCCATAACACCGGCCCTTCCGCACTGCCCTTCATCGCCTCTTCGAAAAGTAACTGTTCTTGTCACACCCACAATCACACATTGCTCTCTTGCCACGGTTATCGGTCTTGGTATTAGGGTACGGTTGGAAAACAGTTTGCCGACGCGGTTTAGAGTTGATGTGCGGATTAAAGAAGGTACACACAATACAGCAGAGGAGCAAACTAAACAGATTTCGGATAAGGAGAGAGTTGCCGCGGCAGCGGAGAACTCTGCACTCATGGGCATGGTCGAGAAGATGTTGAGCACTTGTAAATAAGTTCATCGCACGACTCCACGGCGTTTGAGGTTATCGGGTTTGTTGCTTCTAGCATAGCATTCTTGATATTGCGCTTTTATTTTGTAAAAGGAATAAATTGGCCACTCGCAAGCTATTAAATAGCATTAAAATCATGTATTTCCAAGAGTCATCTAGTCGTACAGTATGCGAATGATACCCCGCCCATTTTTGTAGCCTAACATTAACCATTTCCAAGAACGCCACTCTCTTTCAATCCCTTCCATAACTCCGGCTCCAGGAATTTGCTAACAGTAACGTCCTCCGCCAAACCCTTGCGCCTCCTTGTTTTCAGCACGAAATCTCTAGCCGTTGCCATCGCACTGGCCATTTCGAGAGGCCGAAGCTTAACATCTTTATCCAAAGGATCACCTGGGACGACGCTCCATTTGTCAAAGACTAACGAGACAGTTGCTTGGCCTTGTGTATGAATCCGAAGGTCCGTTTCAAACCCAAAGGAGTCGATGACGGGGATTAATCCACGAACGGAATAGAGCGGCGTGCCTGCGATAGGCCCGTCGGTGAGAACATGCCCTCGTCTTCGTGAGAGAACGGTGTATATGGAGGCAACAGAATCAGCTGGTCCAATCATGGAGCATGTGTAAATTGGTTCCATGAGACGGGGAGAAGCCATAAGGAAAGATGAGTAGACAGCACGTCGAGTTGTAGGGATGATTTGGCCACCGCCTCGGAAAATTGCTTGATCCGCTAGGCTGATATCTGTGAGGCGAAATTTTGCGTTGCGAATAGCTGCAGTATTCAATCAGAAGATGAACATGAGGGTGTAGCAGGACGACTTACGTTCTTCGCAGAGAGGGCCCTCACGAGTGCCCCAGCTAAAACCCTGGCGGATAGATTCCCGAACCGTTCCAAGCATTTTCTTGTCAACCTTTGACGGCAGTGTGTCGTCTTGAAGTATATTTGGTCCCATATCATCTGGGCCGAACGCCCAAATGCTGCGAGCAGCCAGTTTGTCCCAGTCATACTTTTCCTCAAAGAATTTTGCTACTTTCCTTGTCGGGTCATGGATCTGGACGTTTCCAGCTTCAATGTCTTCAGCAATACCATCATCCAACGGCTCAGCAACCATAGTGACTTTATTTTTCTTGTTGGGCGTTATGGCGTAGCACATGATAGCAGAGGTATCAACAACCGTTTCACAAAATCTTGTGACTGGATCCGAAACTTTGAGCTCCATTTCTGCGTACAATCGACGGAGGTCATGGAGAACACAATCCATATAGAGCTCGCCGGTTCCAAGGACAATATGCTCACCGGATTCCTCGACTTTGGTTGATATCAGAGGATAGCTCTTATTGACTTTCCGAAGACCTTCCAACATCTTTGGAAGTTCCGATGGGTTGATAGGTTCAACAGCGACTTTGAAAACAGATTCGGTCATATGACGTATTGGTTTAAAGATGTACGCATCTTCGTCGTCCTCAAGTCGAAGCGGCACAAGTGTGGCAGTCTTGACAATAGAATTGTCAATGCCACTTAACAAAACCCAGTTTCCGGCAGGAACTCCGCTTGTGGGGATACTATAGCGAGTCTCCGCAATGAAGGTGTCCGCTATTGTAGCTACCACCATATCTTCTTCATCATCGACAGTGTAACCCTGCCCCAAAACCCTTACTTTTTGTCCAGGGCGAGCGGTACCACTCATGATCCTTCCAAATGCATTGAATTTGACAGCGTCGACAGTGTTGAATAGTTTCGAAATATGAACCACCAGTTGACCATCCTGGTTACAAGATGACATCTCTTCCGCAATCCTCGAGTCCAAAGGACCAGTGTAATATTTTTCGAGAATTCTCGAAGCACCCTCCGATGGTGATGGAACGTGCTCCACAATCATATCAACGAACCCTCCAACAGGCCCAAAGAACTGCTCGCAGACCAGTTTCAAGAGAACTTTTGCGTCTGACCTCAGCTGCGTGGGCTTTAAATGAATCCCAAGCGTAGCCAGAGTCTCTTTCAAATCCTCAGGGCTCTCACTAATCGTGTGAGAGAAAACCTTGTAGATTGGCTCCAGTACAAAATGCACAAATGATCTCTTGGAATTTTCGTCTATCCCTTTCCTTGTGAACTTTCTGGTTTTGGGACTGAAAAAGATATCTCCCCAGAGTCGAAATGCGAATTCTGAGACATCAATTTTAGAGAACGTATCAGCATACATTTTCGCAAAGGACTGAAGCGTAAAACACCAGTTCAATGTGGAACAAGCAAACGCAACATTTCCTTTCTCGGGGCTGAGTCTTCGCTTTTCGCCTTGTCCAGGTAAGGTTCTTTCGATGACAGTGTTCACTTCTTCAATCACATGTTTCAATTTGAAGTACGCATCCTTTGGCTCTAACTTGAGCTCGAGTATCAGACGGTCCATCTTATTCACGACCAGCGTGAGGGGAGGTCTTCGAGCACAGCGTATTTTATGATTTGCTCGGTGTTGATTTGAACGCCTTCCACAACGTCCACCACCAAAACAACACCGTCGGCTAGTCGCAGAGAAGCTGCTACTTCGTCGACAAAATTCACGTGTCCAGGAGTATCAAGAATATTGAAAAGATAGGATTTGCCTTTGGTACCTTGTAGTAACAAGGTCATGGGTGCAGCCTTAATCGATATGCCTCGCTCCCGCTCGAGGAGATGCACGTCAGTGTACCGCAGTTGTTCATCTCTCGCTCTCCCAGTTTTCCGATCTAGCTTTGCAGATATGTCATGGGTTTCCATAACGAGGGTATCCATAAACGCAGTCTTTCCGTGATGAAGATGGCCGACCAGAGCAATATTTCGTATTTGATTGGGAAAATTCAACATATCCGTCATAAATTCGCGCGAATAAAACACTGGTGGCAGGTCCGCCTCTTGCACCGCAAACTTTTTCTGCTGTATTGGGGCTATTATCGGCTGTGATAAAGGCTGTGCGTCTTCTTCTTCGACCATCGTCTCGACTTCCGCTCCGTAAACCTGCTGCGCGGTGGGATAGTATTGTTTGTCTTCATGGAGAATAACGGCATTTGATGGTCCCTCTTCTAATTGGAGACTTAATGTCAGCTCCAAAGAACCAATTAACTATACAGTATCCATCTTACCGTCTATCTCCATGAGTTGCTGATCTGGAGCAGCAACCTCATCCGCCTCCGACTCCAGATCGTAAGAATAACTCGCCGCAGGAATTTCTCCATGTTGCTCTTCCTCCTCCGATTCTTCCGCACCTCCAATGTAGTTACCAAACCTATATATACCATTAGCACCGAATTTCCATTCTGCGCAGCACTCAATTGGCATGCGCAGCATGTAACCGACTCACTCGTCGTAAAGGTCGTCCATAATAGAACTTCGCCACGGTATAATACAATTATACTTCAGAAATTGACATGAGTTGAGAATCAGAGCAGTCAAAACAAAATACACTAAGAGGATATCTCAGGCGCCTTGCCCGTGAGAGACAGAAAATTCTGAAAGATGATAATGACCTTACGCCCTCTCCCTCACTCTTGTGATCGCGAAGCTTCAACTTCAGAGCTCGAATTTCATAGATTATGTAACAAGGTTCATTAATCATCAATTTAGACTTCGCCGCTAGTCCTGGGACGTCTGTTACAGACCAATACGATAAATACGGTACTATAGCACGTAATGATAAATACGGACGGGAAAGCTCTCGTATCGCCGTAACATCTCAACATTTTCTCTTTGGCGGGCGCCTATTGAATGTCTTGCAGCTCGGTTGACAATTGATTTGTGATCACATACTCGGCATCAGCAAAACTCCTAGCAGCTTTACTAGATTAGGAGTAAGTTCGCATTGGGTTGTGTCCTCCGTAGGAATCGACAGTTTTATGTCACCGCCTGAGAACTAGCTATATAAATCACTCCACCCCCACCTGCAGCCACAAGCTCTCCGGCTCTTAAAGTCGACTCTAATTGTCAATAAAAACAATTTGCTTCGCCTGCAGACTCTCAATTCTTTCTGCGATTTTTCACTCTTATCGCACCGATTTTGTAAGACACTGCGCAAAAAATGTCATCCCGCCCACCGGTCTATATCGTCTCCGCGGCGCGCACCCCAGTTGGTTCCTTTTTAGGGTGAGGAGCCTCTCGTACTTCTCTCAGCCAGCACGCTTGAGACGCTTGCTACTGAGGGAGCTGGCTTTCTATTCTAATTGCTTTGATTAGAGAAATAATGCTGACTGACTGTGTTCAAGAGCTCTTTCAAGCTTGACAGCCCCTCAATTGGGATCGCATGCGATCAAAGGTATAGACCCCTGCACTGCCAAAATGCATCACTGCGTTCGCGCTTGGCTGACCATATATGCTGCAGCTGCTCTGGAAAGGGCTCCTCAGATCAAGCCCGAAGATGTAGAAGAGGTATTTTTCGGAAACGTCTTGTCTGCAGGGTGAGTTGCTGTTATTTCAACGTCTGTCAAATACTAATTTATATGATTGCAGTGTTGGACAGAGCCCTGCTAGACAATGCGCCCTCGGTGCTGGCCTTTCGGACTCCACTGTTTGCACTACAGTTAACAAAGTCTGCGCTTCTGGGCTAAAGTCCATTATTCTCGGCGCCCAAACGATTATGACAGGTAATGCAGATATCATCGTTGCTGGCGGCACCGAGTCTATGTCGAACACTCCTCACTACCTCCCAAACATGCGAACCGGTGCCAAATATGGCCATCAGACTCTCGTTGATGGAATTATGAAGGATGGTCTCACAGATGCTTATGGAAAGAAGGACATTATGGGTCTTCAAGCTGAGGAGTGCGCAGAGGATCATGGCTTTTCCAGAGAGCAACAAGATGATTATGCTATTCGAACGTACGAGCGCGCACAAGCTGCTCAGAAGTCGGGTGCTTTTGACTTCGAGATTGCTCCAGTTGAAATCCCAGGCTTCAGAGGTAAACCATCCACAATCGTTGATAAAGACGAAGAACCAAAAAATGTGAGTGGAATCTGGACTGGCCAGCCGTTGCTAGCAGAACTGACTCAAGCCAAGCTTAACGCCGACAAACTTCGTGCTATTAAACCAGCATTCATTCCAAACGGCGGTACCGTCACCGCGCCCAATTCTTCTCCCCTTAACGATGGTGCTGCCGCGGTTGTTCTCGTTTCCGAATCCAAGCTCAAAGAGCTCAACATCAAACCACTAGCTAAGATTTTAGGTTGGGGTGATGCTGCTCAAAAACCAAGCAAGTTCACCACCGCTCCCGCCTTGGCCATTCCCAAAGCTCTCAAGCACGCTGGCGTTGAGCAGTCTGCCATTGACGCATTCGAAATCAACGAAGCTTTCAGTGTCGTTGCTCTCGCCAATATGAAGCTTCTCGGTCTTTCGGAGGACAAGGTTAACCTTCACGGCGGTGCAGTTGCTTTGGGCCACCCGCTTGGTGCAAGTGGTGTCCGTATCGTCACCACCTTGCTAGGTGTTTTAAAGGAGAAGAAGGGAAAACTCGGCTGTGTTGGTATTTGCAACGGCGGCGGAGGAGCTAGTGCCATGGTCATTGAATATTTGCAATAATTTGTTACTGCAGCGCGATAGCGGCGCTGCCTAGTCAGGTATGCGTCTTCTTGCTTTCGGGCACTTCGGGGGGAAGAACGGCAGTTCAGTCCGCAAAGCTCTATTCAGCTTACTGCGTAAATACTCTATCAGTGATATCCAAAAAAAACGAAATGCCACAACTTTGATTACAGGTACCTATTTAAATTATGAAAAGTATATAATGTTTACATATGAAGGCGCTCAGTCTAAAATCCTGTGATTGAACAACACCAAAGCCACATATATCTTCAAAAAGCCGCCCACTGAACGCTATGCAAATGCTCCGACAAACGACATGAGCGCGGCGCCTCCAGCGACCGCCAGACATGCTTCGATTCTGTTTCTTCCTCGAAGCGTTTCATAGCTCCTGTCGCTTAAGAAGTCTTCCGCTAGGAGTTCCACCAGTCCAGCAAATAGCAACAGACCGCTGCTAAATGCATTGGTCATTCCCATTGTCAATAACCCGGTCTCGCTAGCCGGGTCATATAAAGTATGTAGGCCCAGTCCAATTGCTTGGCCGATTGGTGTAGTGGTTCCGTAAGCCAAAGCCATGAGCCAGGGTTTGGGCGATGAAGCGGGAAATAAGTCGGGTATGAGAGTTGCAATTCGCGCACCTAACGCAAAGCCTTCGAATGTCTGATGGAAGGATATGGCTACAAGAAGGACGACGAAATTGGCACCTGTAGCAACGCTAAGTGCCATGCCGATAAATATACTGTGGAATAGAATGCCGGCTTCGAGGAGAAGGCATTGTATAAGTTGTTTTTGAGGGTGTTGGTTATGAGGACTGTCGTGACCATGGTGATGGGTATGATTTCGGGAATTAGGCGGATGATTAGATGCCATGGGAGTATTAGGGATAGAGTCATCTGGGAAGGGTTCGAGTTCGTCGAGTTCTAGGTTCTCATCGTTCGGCTGTCTTCTGGTGCCTCGATCTTTGCTATGCCTTGGACTGGCGCCAGCCATTAGATTCTCTCTTGACTCGCTCGCCGGCGGATGGAGCATGTTGGATGCATGTCGTTTCCTTTGCAAGCTAGAGCCATGAGCGTCGGCTTCAGCGGTGCCGAGCTCCTCATAGTCATGCACATGGGTTCCTCCATCTATCAAGGTATCGTATTCACTCCCGTGAACATGTCCCGCACCTTTCATAGCAAAGAACATTTCAACTGTAACAACCACCATCACTGCTATCATGGCCACTAACCCGGCTGTGGCCGGATAGCCTCGATTCCAGAATCGTGGAAGACATGGATTCGTCAATGAAATGAACGCTGTAGGAAGTAAATGAACAAATGCCGTCGCAATCAGAACACCGGTGCCAAAGTGTCTGGAAAGGAATAGAAAACGCCGAGGAATCGGGAGTTTCGGAAACCGTCGAGCAATTATAGGAAACGAACAAGCTAGAGTCAACCAAAATATCAGCATCGGCAAGTAACAACATGGAAATATTGCCGTCAGAGTGCATACCGAAAGTACTAACTCCCAGAATCAGGAACAAGGCTATAACATGCATCGGCAGATTATAGTCCCCTGATTTTGTAGTACTCCCACAAGTCGGTCGCGTGCTCGGCTGCGCCGAGCCGGGAATCCCTCCTTGCGCCCGCGTCTCCGGCTCTCGTCGCTCAAGTTCCGCTCGTAGAAGTTCAACGGGCACAGCGGCCAAAGATGAATATTGAGACCCTGGACCAAGTGAACCCGTTAGCATTCCTTTGCGCAACCAATTCAACCACAATCCTCCCCCTGTAATGACACCAGAGCATGAAGATGGGTCATATGCAAAGTGCAAATATAGAGTGGCCTCACCTTCCGGCATTTTGCAGCCGAGCAGAGTCTGCCCGTTCCCGAACTCTGGTGTTCTATCAAGTCACTTGTGGCTCCGTGTCTAGACCCATGACAGAAGGATGCTATGATCCGAGCGCGGTGAAACGGCCGTTTTTGCAAACACTCCGTAGTATCCTTCAATATATAAAGCTCATAAAGACTCCGGAAAACTCGATGCGTATAGAGGAAGGGCACCTCGGATCGGACGGGAGGTATATTGCGTAAACGTAAACGGCGGACCTGCACGTTACACCAATTCGGCAGAAAGTCAAATGACGTCTGAGTGATGATAAAATATCAGAAAGTACTCCGCATTTAAATAAAGTGAACGAGCCCAAATGCTCGCCCGAGAGCCGCTTATCAGAAAAGACGGATTTCTACGCAGCACAGTTCAAGAGCGTCAAAGGATCCATCCGCAACAACCTCGATACTTAGCCGGACCCATCTGATTATGTAAGAAAAGTCAGGGGTTCCAGTATGAAACTTTACTTAGACGGCGAAACGGAGCGGAGCGAACCGAAAGGGCTTGAATGATGAGTATTTTTTTGGATAGAGTAGACTGCTATGTTACATGATATCTTATGATTAAAGTACAGTGGACGAAAGAGCGGATATAGTCCTCACCAGACACTTGAAAAAAAAAAAAAAAACGCTTTTGAGCAGAGATGAACCTGTTTCCACAACCAGATGTTTTGAAATAACTGTCTTCTCACGACGCTTGACTTCTTCTCTCCATCTCTTCTACGCGATCGACAATCCATTGCAGCTCCTTTTTCAACTCCTCATGGCGTTCGCCCTCTGGATCCTCTTTCAGCAAAATACCTCGTAGGTTTGAAAAGATATCGACCGCAGCGTCAAAAGCCTCGTCGTTATGAACCAAACCTTCACGCGTGATACCTCCGCCGAATAGATCCCACATGTCTTGTAATTCATTGTACCCTTCGCCTTCTTCAAGGTGCTTATCACGTTGCTCCTTCGTGAAATGGTACGGACATTGTCCCTTAAGATTCAAGGTCTCCCAGCGTCTATTTATTGAGTCAATTGATTTATCAGTATATTATTCGGGGTACCGTGAGGAGACATTTTACCTTTGCACTTTCATGAGGGCTTCGCGGAACATGAAATAACCATAGTTCGAAGTCCAAGAATCCCCAGCGCACGCAAGGAGAGTCGACATCACAAAGTGCTGAGGCAGATCGTAAGCTGAGGACAACAGCGGGTTTTCTAGAGCAGTCTGCGAAAAATAAAATTCCTGCCGAGCGAATCGGGTCATTGAAGAGTTAATAGACTCTTGCTCTACTTCGGAGAGCTCCTGGAAATTGTCCAGGCGCTCGGGAGGCTTTTCTAGCGCATATTTGATAAAACGTGGAGCATGTGCCTGATGTATCAATGGAGCAACATAGGACGACTCCCAATCGACTACACTCGAGATCTTACCGTCTCGGAGTAAAATATTCCCGTCATGCAGATTGTTGTGCCATAACGTTGGTCGAAGTAATTCAGTCCGTTTCGGGAGCAGCATAGGAATCACCGATAAATATTTCTTAAGTAACTCAATATGTGCCTCGGGAGGAAAATAAATATTGTTGAGAACTCGAAAACCCGGCGGCGGGGTGTATTTTTCGGCATGCTTCTTCAGCCAGGCCATTTCACGGTAAGCAATCGCTTTGTATAAATCCTCCGCCGACGCCCCTATAAACCGGTCAGCTCAGACGATGTAAGGGAACAGAAAGGGTTCAAGCAGAGTCTTACATGGCCCCCGATCCAGCTCCATTTCATCCTTTTGATTGACCCAAAATGCGCTGTCAATGGTAGGTCCTATGACAAACCGATTTTTCACGTAGTCCCTCAGATTTGATGTTCCACCCGTCACAATCTCTGCGGGCTTGCATCCATCGAAGCCACTATCGGCAAGGTAGAGTGATCCAGAACTATGAAGCCATCCATGTTAGCTATTCAAGAAAGAGAACATGACACCGTGTTGGCTGTCAATTGAAAAAAGGGTACCAAAGACAAACAGATTGAGTGAGACAGCAAGCATCTTCTGTTCCAAATCAACAACCTGGTCAACCACAGCTCGCTTCTCAGATGTGGTCATCCCATTCCAAGTCTTGCCTAGCCCCTCACCAACCGCGTCTTCCATGATTATATATTCGGCTCCCACAGGATTTCCCTCAGCCGACGCATTCCACGCCAATATCTTTGGGGTAGGTATATCCAGCACATTTCGCGCCTATAAGTCGCCAAAATCCACCCCGAGAAGGGAGCCATGGTGTTAGTTATAGAATCCAACAGACGACAGAAAACGATAAAAGCAAAAGGAATAAGAATGGAGAAAGCTTCCGCTCACAAACTCCACCGTCGCCACTTCCGACGCCGTAACCCTACCCATCGATCCCACATTCGGCGTAGGAAACTTCGCCGTCACCACCCTCCCATCATCCATCTGCAATTGAAATAACTTAAAATCATCCGCATCTCCCAGCTTACTTATCGACACGCATTTCCGCGGAATACCGGTGCTGGTATCCCCCAATGCCCTTTCAGCGACCTTTTGTAGCTCGGCGACATTGAAACGACGATAACGCTTTTGCAGCTGCGCAGCTTCGTTCCAGAGCCAGCGACCGGAGGTGAAGCGATAGAAGTCTTCGTGCGGGTCTTGGGAGCTAGGAGAGTTGGTAGTGGAGCTATAGAGGCGGTAGCTAAGAGGGAGGTGAGCCTGTGGAGTAGCAATGCTAATTCGGGCGGCGCGGCGGAGGAAGAAGGCAGTAGCTTGATTGCGGACCATTGCGGAGTTGAATTGGGTATTTTATTGCTTTGCAAGCTCGGCAGAGCTTGGGAGGCGAGCATCCAGAACTATGAGAAGAGACTTGACAAGGTCTGGTTTGAAAGGAGGTCAGAAGAACACGTTCAGCCACCTGGTCAGCTCGTTATCCCAGGCAGCAACTGTTGCTAGCAAGGGGGCAGGCAGCCAACAGATAATGTCTTCTAAAACTGCATTCTAGAAGGAAACCAATCACAAACAACATCTTCAAAAAAGAAAAAGAAAAAACATCTAACAGAAAAAAATCTCAAGATATTCTTCCTTGTCCTCTCTTATTTTGCATTTCTCTGCACAACATTTTCATTAACATAGGGATCATTCGCTCACGTGGTCTGGCTAGTTATTTATACGAAAACGTAGCTTTTCTCATACGTATGTGGAAGTCTCCTCGACCCTGGGCGAACAAGTCGATCATCCTGACTCCCGTTGCTCCACATCCCGACTTCACAGAACGATGGCGCCGGACGAAATTCAAATATGGGGCTTCACTTCGACTCTCGAGTGATATCATCAAAGTATGGAGTATTCGCCACGGCGTGCTCAGATGATACGGCTGTCGCATCTACGGGGCATTCATGTTTGGAGAGTAGCTGTAAAACAAAGAAAACCTCTTCGTATTTCTTTCTCAACTAAACAAATGCGCGGTTAAAAAAAGCAGAAAGTATCAAATGCGGTTCGTTATTCCTCAAAGGCTCCCTGTTCGGAAAAGAGAATCCCAGATCATCATGTTTTGTAAAAAAGATAGCCGTCCTGCGCGCCCCACCAGAGGTATCCGGAGAAAATGAAAAAAGAGAAGAGCACACGTCATGTAAAGTACAGGTAAAGTAATGTGAAAGGAATAAAGCCAGCCGAACTGCACCGGGCAAAGATTTTGGGAGTTAAAAGGTACTGAATGCAAATGTGGTCAGAGACATCTCATTGCCATGGTAATGCAGATTCGAGGAAACATTTCATGTACAGCGACGATACGTTTGGAGACAGATAAAATGTAAAAAGAAATATCCCCCGTGCAAATGGCAGTTGGCAGGACCAGTCCTCGAGTAGCTTATGCTTTGTCATCAAGTGCTCGCTAGTGAAACACTCGAGTCGTGAAGCCTTGAATGTCAGCTAACGTTCTCTCTTTATGAGATCGTGAAGAGGGAGCTCTTGGACGACTCAGCGCAGAGTTTGGAAATCTGTTCAGCACTATAGCTTGTGCCCCAATCAAACTTTTCCAAGGTCTTGATGGTAACACTGTCGCTGCCAGCGTCGAATAGAATGGCATAGGTTTTTGGGCCGTTGACTGGGCGATCGAAGTAGTCGCTGGAGCCGCCGCTCCGGTTTCCATGGAATGTGGACTTGCACTTGGTGTTTCCACTGTCGAGCACTTCGAGGACGTCGAACTCTCCGCAGCCGCTCTTCCAGCAAGAGCATTCAGACTTTCCATATTGAAGAGTGTGGGAGATTTTAGCGTTGAGGAACCAGAAGGCGGGCATGTCCTTATTGAAGCCTTTGGCTCCAGTCAATGGCATAGTAACTTCGACGATGAAGAGTTTGCTTGCACCCGAGAAACCCTCTGATAATTCAAGTTAGTGGAAGATAACATGAGATCTGAATGACAAACTTACTGTAGCTGACGGTTCCAGGGCGGCAGTATCCACAGTCACCGTTCTTGCACTCACTGTCGGTCATGATGATGATCTCCTTGCCGTCTTCTACTTTACCTCCCTTCAGAACAGAGGGAGCTGAAGAACCACCGACACCGGAAGATGAAGCGTAAGAGAGGGAGTTCCCAAAGACCCTGGAATGGGGGTTAATATGCATCATTCGACTCTCGAACGGATGAAGGGGGCATACATGTCAAAGACACCGGATCCATCTCCTCCGTTGTTGTTAAGGAAAGTCAAGCCGTCGGCCTTATCCGCACTAGCATCATAAAGGGCCTGACGAGACCATTGACCATCGACCGGATTAATCTTGGGAGTCTTCACACGATTATCGCCCTTGGTACCGGTAGGAGGAGAGTTGGAACTGGGAGCAGAGTAGCTACCGGATCCTGGGGCAGCGGGTGCGGGAGTGGGTGCTGGATTATTGCCGCCGTACTGGTTTGCCCAAGAAACCTTTTTGCCGTCAATTTCCGCGACGACCATATCGCCAACAGCACGACGATGCATGTGGCCGTGGCCGTGACGACGGGCGTGGAAGCTGGGTTTAAGATCGCGTTTGCTGTTTCCGCCGAGAGAATAGAAAGCAAATTTGCCCAGGGTGGCAGGACCACGGATATTGAAAGAGAGCTGAAATAGAGGTGGTTAAAATGGTGAGATCTAGTGGGCAGTGTTCGAAACTTACTGGCTCATCAAAAGGAGCAAGAGGTCCGCTATAACTCTTCTTCTTGGACGAGCATTGGCCGGCGCTGGTCATGTCGATGACCTCGTCGTAGGAGCCAGTACCACCAACAGAGGCATAAGTGATCTGTTCGACTGCAGAGCAATACCAGTTGCCGCCTTCCTGTCGAGCAGATCCCGCAGCACAAGCCTGGGCTGAGGCGGTAGAAATGGTTGCTGCCAAAGCAGCCAAGGCGAGTTTCATATGCATGGTTGATTTATTTCAAAGCACCTGTTGCACACGGACTGAAAGTTAGAAGGGTTCCGGAAGGAAGCAAAATAAGCTTAACGCGCGCCGAGAGACGAGAGGAGATATCCGAGCGAAATCACAAGAACAACAGAAGATGGTTGAGATGAAGTTCCAGAGAAGAAGAAGAAAGAATGGGGGGAGGATCAAAGTGAGAAGTGAGAGAAGTTCAATTGCACTGGGAAGATTGGAGCGAAGTGAGGACAACCAGGGATGGATGCACGTTGTTGTGGAAGAGACAAACACAACAAAGGGATGGCGTCAACAATAGCAAACAAGCAAGGTGATTGTGCTCGTGAATTTTTTTGATGGAGATGATCAATCTCATCCAATGGATGGCCAACTGGAGAGACCTGTTTTCCCAGCGCCAGAGGTGAGCGGGACTTACCGAATGAGAGAAATAGATATCAACAAGAGAAGTTGGTAAAAAAGGAGTTCAGTAGTAAGATCCCGATAGATAGAGAATGGAAGAGAGCAGGAAAGCTCGAAATGAGTGGCTAGGCGTACAGAAACAGCCCGAAAATGAGTGACTGGAGGGAATCCCGACGAAACGACACGAAATGAGGTTGTGGATGAAGAAGAGAAGAAGAGGAAGAAGAGAAGAAGAAGAAGGAAGAGGGAGAAGGGAGGAAGCGGGCTTTTTGGGCGCGCGTTAAGCTTAATTGGGAGGCGTTGAGTTTCTTGGTCCAGGGGGGTCCAGGGGGGGTCTTGGGCTCTCTGGGACCTGAACCAGCAGCCAAAGCCGGGCTGCTTGGCGTGCCTGCCGATCCAGAACTCGCATGTTGCTTCGCTTGTGATTCCCAAGGGGGTACGCATGGACTCGGGATTTTTACTCTGTGATTGTAATACGGATTACTATTAAAGTCCATTGACAGATCTCGGATCCTTCTTCGGGATCTGTGTCATTTGAGCATCCTGCGAGGTATGTAGAGTAGTTTCGACTATCTCAGCCGTCTTGTCTGATGAAGAAACGTGTCAATCATGGTTTCGAATCGGGCACAGACGAACACTCCATAATGTTGTCGCGAGTCGGAAGAGCGACGACCCGGCCATTCTTCCACGTCAGTTTTTCTCTTTCCCCCTGTGACCGAACTGGTACCAACGGATCCCTGTCTGCTGACCAGCATCCAGCCAATCACCGTGGTGCGTCGGGAAATTACAGGCCGGTGTACGCCCGCTGATTGGCCGACACGCCGTGCTAATGAAACAACCTTAGGCAAGCGGGACCGCATTGGGCAAGGTGGTAATTTTGGGTGGTCATCGATGACACGGACACCCCAACACTCAAGACTCAATAGTTGGCTGATCGCTCGCGGCTTACGAAGAACGCCTCAGGAGACGCACACCTGCATTCCAGAGCAGAAAGAGTGTCTATACATAGGTATGCTGCATATTCTGCGGACCAGTAGTCGTGGCCCATACCGAACTGGCCGAAGTCCGTTTCACGCTAGCAGTTCTTTAAACTAAATCGAATCCTCGGAGACGCTGACCAGAGAGTCATCAAAGACCACCCAAAGCCCTTCGTCCCAAATTCACTTTCAGGGGTGCGTTTTACGGTTTGTGCCTGGACGCGCCCCCACCTGCCCAAGACGCTAGCAAAAAGCAACAGACTCGCGCACAACGGGAAGGCGCCCTCCTGAAACGCTGACTCAGCCTCAAACTGGCCATCATTCTTCTTGCTGACAGTCACTGAGGATGCAAGTGAACCTGTTCATCTGTGTACGGAGTAGATACCTTTGGAGTGTGTACTGAAATGGCATCGATATCTCTGTCATCCCGAATATATCGTTGATTCCCAATCATTCGGCTCTGCGTTCTACAGCCACCTCTCGGCACGTGTCAGCAACCACGAACCAATTCTCTCGTCACAGTCCCCACTATCTCATCAACCACAGAATATCACACTCAGTCATCGACTCCATTGTCCCCGATGAGCTTTTCCAGCCACCCAAATCATATCATATACGTTTCTCTCATCGTTGATGAGCTTTTCTCCAGTCGAGATCTCGCCTCCCAGCCCTACATCTCCGCATTTCGGGTCACCAGGATGAACCCGGTCTCGACCGCTCTGCCTTCCCTTGGTCCCTGGCTCCCTGGACATCATCTCTCCCGATTCCCGGAAGGTTGGAAAATTGGCAATCCATGAAAATATCTCCTCCGATCCGCGCCAAGAAGAATTCGTGATCGAGAACTGGCATTACTGGACTTCTATACGGAGTAGGGGGCGAGAAACAACACGGCGCGGCTTTTCTTTGGTAGAGATACCGATGCCATACCATAGTAGCTGTCGTATTGGGAGTACTCTTGGTGCCCTAGTTGAAAATATATTGATCCTGTCGATGAAAAGAGTAAGGAGGAAAAAAAAGATGTGTGCACCTTCAGCGACTCGAACGACAGACCTGCGGGGTAAAAGTGTGAAAACAGAAAATTTGAGTGCAAGTGTGGGGCAGGTGGGAACGCTATACCCAATCCATTCAATCACCAGGCCGCTCATACGCGGGATAATCCCTTAACTTACTACAGATACCCTCATGATAATGAAGAAAAAAAAGCCGCAACGAAAACAGTTTGAATTTCATAGCAAAAATCTTCGCCTTCACTTCATATGAGGTTCGGTTCTACTTAATAAGGAGTAGTATACTATGGTTCATTACCCACCCGTTTCCAACAGCCATCCGTGGTACGCCTCGTATCCAAATCTCGGACATTTAAATGGGCCCTCAACGGTCAAAAAAGAAAATCATTTTTGTATTATTTTCCCGAGGAGCGGAAATTGCCAAGAGAAGAAAGAAAAGGAAACATGATCAAAAATTTTGAGGCTGATGGTTTTGTATGATTTTCTCCAGTTCGAAACCAAACGCCTTTCAGCTTGCATGCATAGAACAGAGTTTTCTTTCTTTCCTTTTTGCATGTAAAAGAATATCAAACATTTTAATGCCTCGGCTGGATGCGTAGTTTATCGAAAAAATTGCTCGAAGATACGGAGCAGTTGAGATGAAAAATTTCCTTTAAGCGTGCCGCTCGAAGAATCGCGGAACATCTGCTCTCTACACTTCTCCGCACTCCAGCGACTACGTTGAAAAGAAGACAGACTCACGATATCAAGATTTATCTCAAAGATGTATGTCCTTCGTAAGCTAGTAGTGTAATGTGTATCCATTGATCTATCCCGCTATCTATCATATGTCACGCAGATGCATCCCATACGGAGTACGGAGTACATACATCTATGTTACTCCCAGTAGGTAATCATAGAAGCACCAGGCCGCACCCGCACCGAGTAAGGCAATGGACACTCTTTTCGGCCCTGGTCTAGACTATCTCCTCCTCTTTCTTTCTTCAAAGCAAAAAAGGTCTCCTCCACCCGCAAACGGCTCAACGGGAGGAACTTCCGAACAAAGCCGAAAAAAGGCACCATGTGGCTCTGCTTTTTCTGTCCCCAGCCTCCAAGTCTCCAGTCTCCAGCCTCCAGGGCAAAAGGAAATCCGAGAACAATCAGTGGATCTTTTTACAATTCTCTTTTCCTTGTCTTCGAGGACGTCGTGGCTCGTTCGCATCGCATACTTCGGGGATCGAAAGTGGGGAGGCTGGGTGGTGGGGCTCGCGCGCGTTCCTGAGGCCGATATTTTATGGGCCACATGAGCGGTACCCATCAGCCCGAGAAGTCCAGAACCCGTTAATGACGGATCCTGAATGACGTTCGCAGCGATCCTATGCGCGGCTCGGTTTCCATATTTGGTACCATCGAAAAAGTGGCCTTATGCCGAGGCGCGCTTGCACGGAAGGAATGCCATGCGCACAAGCCTCACAAGAAATCTCTTCATCGGTTCTTGACTTTGGTCCATCCTTTGGTTCCCTTTGGCCGGCTACCGGGGCCCGCTGGTGATTGTGCACCTGACGTTTTCTGCTTCATCATTGCGCGGACTTGATCGTGGTGCCCGTCCGACATGATTGTTTGAGCCAGAATGGTGCTTGCATCTGTGCCGTCGCGAGCCGGTGGGAACGTGCTGACGAGGACAGGTGCATTGCCGATGTCATTATTGTCCAACTGCGCGGCACCTGCTTCGTCCCATTCTTCTTCTTCCAGAAACTCCCATTCCGCCGTGGCCATCTCTGCAAGCAGCATTGCTTTCAGTTTATCGGTAACTTTCAGGTATGATGGTAGTTTCCAAGTCTTCATGAATTCGAGCCCATCAGCGTTGCCCAAAAAGGAATGCGCTGTTCCGTGGGAGTAATGACCGAGGAGGGGCAGTGATCGTGTGCGACGAAGACCCCCGTTGCGTATGTCTTTGCCATTGCTTGAAGTCCTGCTTTGTGAGCCTCGCCTAGACAGTGCTTTCATCAAGGCCGGAGGCGCTACCAGAAGCTGCCAGAGATTACGTCCCATATCGCAGACATCCTCCCAAGACTCCAATCCAATCTGCAAGCCTTGCGATCGACAGACCCATGACACGTCCCATGCAAGGAGCACAACGCCTTCTATGAAGAGCGTATAACCCGCCGGATCTTCTTTCGCGAGCCTGGGGAGGCTACGATCGAGGAATAATGGACGGGGCCTCGGAAGTGGTCGTATCTCTGGGTTTCGCGATGGACCAGGGCCAAAGGAGTTGCTAGGCGATAGGCCTGGGAATGGGACATCTTTAGCAATATAAGACGCAGCCGGAGTAAATATTGTGGGCAAAGGGTATCCTCGATGAGGAAGGGTGACTTCGGCTGGGAGACGTATAGCTAGATAGTGCGAAACGAGGACAAGGAGGTGAGCAATACGAGAGAGCGAAGTCGTGATGTGGGCAGGATTGGCATCTTTAATCTCGTTAAATCCTTCTCTTGAGTCCCTATGGAAAAGGTGATGGGAAACTTACTATTCATATCTCTTGGGTCCACAATGTGCAGGCCTCCAATCGAGTACGTGCTTATTATCTCGCCATTCTTTCGCCGACTCTTCTGCCGCAAATTATATAAACTGGCAACCTCACGGCACAGAAAGATCCTTGACTCTGCGGTCTTGGTATGGAGATTGTTCCACACCGTCTCAACCCGTTTGACGTCCTTTTGCACATTGTCTAGTAGCGCTGCTCTTCTCTCAGGGAGCTTATAGTTCGCCGACTCAGCATCAGAGCGTCGCTTGGCCAACGCCGCCCGACGTCGTGAAATCTCCTGCTTCCCATCTTCGATCTCTCGCCTGAGTTTCGCGATCTGCACTCGCATCGCCTCCGTCCGTATCTCGGATTGTGTTCTGAGGGTTCGCATCGTCTCGACCGCCACCTTGGACGGCTGGGCGGTTGCCCAGCTCGAGGGGTCTGAAAATCTACTCTTGGCCCCTTCATCGATGTGAGTTGCCTTCGCAACCGCTGCCTCGATCTGCCGGCCTGCAGCCTCTTTCTTCAGCAGGACTTTGGCGATATCGTACCGAAGGGAGTACAGCCGTTCGCGGGCACATTCTGGGCAGTAGAACGCTTCTCCGGAGCCCCAGGACCGACAGCATATCTGACAGCCCATGGCAGGCAGTGCTGAGTGGTTATTTGTGAATTAGTACTTGTGTAGTGTTAGGGAGCGGAGGTTGGTGCCATGTTTCGTCTGAGCTTTGTTTGCTTCTTTGAGCAGGAGCAGTACCAATCAACAAAAGACACTGAATAGTTAGTCACGCAACTTGCCAGATTGAATATTTATAATCACAGAAGTTATTAACTCTTCACAAAGGCATGAGCATCAATAAGGTTGTCTCATTATCAGGAGTTCGGTATGTAGAAGTCATAGTCAGATACAACGATGAGGTACACCGCTGAGTTTGAGTATTAGGACCTCCTACCAGCGGTCGAGGTCACTGGGCAGGCTGTAGCCTATCCTAGTGGAAGTGCCAATCTGATAACGTAATCAAGCCACCCGGTGGCAAAGCCGTAGGTAGTCACCGCCTCCCTATGGAGTACTCCGCATCGCTTCCGACTTTAAATTGACAACCAATATTTTCTTTGGCCCCAAGCCCACGAATGATAATCTGCTGGGATGAACGAGTTACCACAGATTTTTGGCGCTCGCTGTGCTTCATGCTACAAGGCCGAGCTTACCACTCTCTCGAGATGTAACAACAATTTCTAGTTGCCTCCTGGAGACGACCCTAAGTTCCTGCAGCAGATGGAGTCGTGACTATTCGATTATATTCTTGATTACTTTTGACCACAAGACGGCCGGATCATAGTCTATCACTCCGTACACTTTGAGTGACCTATTTTGGTTCAGGTGAGCGTACGAAGCTCTTGCAATTCCATCTCAAATGTCCTGCTCTGTCCAGCCCTCCCATCACCAATAGGCAAGCCTGTGCCATCAACAGCAATAAATATCCATGAGCGCTTGAAACGAAGGGTCTCGGAGAAGCTGTGTGGCAGTTGGACGCTCCTCAGGAAGGTACCTAAAACATTTGTTCATGATAGAAAGGACATGTTCTAGCTCTTCTGGACTCCTTCCCTTAGGACAATATCTCTTCATGACTCCTCTGAGGTCCCATCCAGGAGCGGGAACCTTGCTGTACCACTCACTCTCTTTATCTTCTGGCCATAGGTAATGGCCCTTGAACTGTGCCGGCAGCGGGCCTAGTCTTTCCGCTATTTTAGCCACTTCCGGAAATCCGTGGAAAGGGGTAAGCCCGCAATAGAGCACTGAAAAGATACACATATAACTCCACATATCACAAGCTGTGCTTGAGCCTTTCTTAAAGTATCGGTCTGGGGAACAGAACCCCTCAGGAGGTCGGCCGTTTTCGACTACCGGAGTACCGAGCTTCATAGCTAGGCCGAAATCACCCAGATAGAACTCAGTTGTACATAATTCGACAGGAATCGAAACAGGTTTGACAATCTCTCCTGACTTCCAGACTTCAGAGTCGAGGGTAAGCTTTTGCGGCCGACCAAGCGTTCTGTATTTATCCTGCTTTCCGAGATGAGCGAGAGAAACCATCCCCCAGGTACAGTTGCTCTCATTTAAATCTCTAGAGTATATTAGCAGGCAATCGCTTGCGGGCTCGCAGTTTATACCTCGATGCACTATCCCAGCTTCATGTAGACTTTCCAGAGCCTGTAGCAATTGTCTGGCAGCAGACATGCGAGTAGTCATTGATTTGTCGCCTAAAGTGTGTGCAGAAAGCGTGTGGCCGTGTAAAGGAAAAATAAGGACACGGTGATTGCTCCCATTTCCAGGAAGCGTGAAGGTATCAATATATAGAGTAAGATGTGAAGTGTCTTTCACATTCTCGAGAATCCCCCTTTACATATAATACTCGTTTCCCCCCTTCCTTCAGCCAGGACTTTGAGTGCAACATCCACCTTTTTCTTAAGGTCATGAGCCATCCAGACAGTTGAAAAGCCACCATGGCCGAGTTTGTGTTCCACGCGGTATCGTCCATTCAAAACTTCCCCGAGGCAAATAGGATAATATCTGTGCTCGGTTTGCTTAGGACCGTAACTTGAAGCTTCTTCAACAAGGCAATCAAAATCAAAGTCCGTGTAAGGATCATACGGATCGCCGTAGTCGCCGTCATCATCATTCATGGTGCGAATGAGCCAGTTAGGCCAAGGGACAGGAATCATAAAGGAAGAGTGTCTTTCGAGCTGCCTCTATCGCTGCAGAAAATTTGCAAGCGGCTGTCTGGTTGTCCAGCTGGCCTGAAAGTCATCAGCAGAGTGGACTCATGATTGGACGCTGGACTATCAACTAGAACTACCTAGGGATGAGATTCATTCCATGCCCCAAAACTGATTATACCTAGGTAGTCAACTACCCCGCTATTTTGGCTAACTATTCTCGCAGATGGAGGATAGGTATTAGGTAGAATGTAACAGATGTTCACACCAAGGAAACTCGCGACGCTAGGAACAGGTTATGTAACTACATTATGTTCTAATAAAACATGTAGTTAAATCACCCCAGAATCCATTGGCCCCCTGAGCTACTATGTATGTAATATTCTACACTCAGTACCCACTAGAACCTTTATTATTTATAAACCAGAATCTCTATGATGGAGTGGTGTGTTCGTTTATTAAAGTCAGGAAAAGGTAGAAAACATCTGCCGTCTTGTAAGGACCAAGACTCTAAGCGCCTTCAAACCATGGATGGGCCAATGCCTGGTCTGCTGTGATCCTTTTCGTTGGGTTAAAGTTCGTCATCTTGCAAATCAAATCTTTGAAAACAGTATCAACCCCTTTCCAAGAGGAGAATGGTCTCCGGTCATTGCCGCTTCCAAAGCCATCGTATGTGGTTTGGAAGATCCCATGGTAGGGACTGTGTCGGATGTGGTGGAGAAATCTTTGTATAGAGTCCATGTCTGAGAAATATGAGATTTGGCGCGCAAGAATACCCGCCAGTTTGGCCTCTCCCTCACTAAGCCCGCTTTCATCAACATCAAACAAAATCTCTTTCTGAACTCCAAAAACACACTAGGACAAACTTAACAATAGCTATAGGGGCCAGTAAGAGGTTAGAGACTCACCACAATCGCAAAAGAGAATATGTCGGTGGATTTGTTCATTGGGCCTGCTGCATGTGCTTCAGGACTGCGCCACAATGGATTGCCTAGCTGCCGTCCCATCAGTGCTGGACCTGGAGGTACAATCGCCGCGTCTTCAATGTCGCCAAGCTGAATAGTTGAGATATTAAGGCCTCTATATCAACAAAGATATTATCGGGCTTAATATCTAGACCTCATCAACGGACTGTTCAGAAGCAGAATCAACACAAAGAAAATTTACCGGAATGGACTATATTCTGATCATGTAAGGTGGCGATTCCCTGCAAAGTAGTTTTAAGGATACGCTTTGTTGTCTCAAGAGGTAGGTCTGATTGAGATGCGAGATGAAGAAAATCATCGGTTAAGTATCGATACACAAATGTCGATCGTCCAGGGATGCCATCCACCGGCAAGCGGAGATGGGGAGAGTTCTTGACCATCTCATATATCCCCTGTTGGTATTCAAATTCTGCAACATCTTTCAAAACAAACTTGGACACGCCAGAGCGTCGGGAGAAAAATTGTGAGTTATTGACCTTGCGAGACCGGACTATCAAAGCAGTAGGTACCTGGCGGCATAAACGCCGAGTGGGTAATTTTCCTTTCTCTGGAGCACCCTTTCAATGGTGTATCGACGACCCGACTTGCCAGTATACACTTGCCCAGCTGATGCTATATTAGCCATCGTATGCACGGGACGAGGTTGCTCTGAGGATATTTTCTCGCCCGCACACGTGCTCATGGTTCGGGCCGAAGGGGCAAGCCATTTTGCAGTAAGAAGAGGCCCGTGAAAGAAAGAATAGTATATCGGTTGAGAGAGATAATGCCTTGAGAAATGCCGAAACAGCAACCTTTGCTGCTGCTGGCGCATGATCGATGAGATCCCTCAAAATCGTGAGCAAATACTCAACACGATGCATGAAGCACCAGTTCCTTCCCCAATTTTACTTTGATAATCAAGATTATGCTTCTTCTACACACTCATATCTGTCCAGAGTTGTAGTTTTGCGTTAGGTGCTCCATGCCATCCCAGGAAAGGTGGATGGGTAGAGATTTTTCCGTCAGCTAGTTACTTCGGTTCTTGAAAATTATGTAAGTTGCTAAATAATCACTGACTTTTGGGGCATTCCAGACCACATCTCTTCTCCCCATGACACCCACTGTTGACGGATCATTCTGAGTCAAGTGTGACGACTCGACGAGTGGCTGCTCAATTTCCATTCTTCAAACACTAGCAGTCTACTGGACCTTGAATAGTATTTTACGGCGCATCATTTCAAAGAGAATCGAGCCCTTTGACTTTCGTCACTACATCCACTCAACATGCCTCAAGCACCACGACCGCGATCAAAATCAACATCAAAAGCCACAACCCCGACAGTTTCCGACAACGAGAACAGCAATAAAGCCAAAGATATTACGCAAATAGGCCAGGAAACTCAAGGGCACTCAGTTAACATGCCAACTAAGGACACCAGACAAGATGAATTAGCACAGTCCCTACGCACCTGTAGCTGGGAACAACTTCAAGAGCGATTCATTGAGGCAATGGATGATAGATCCGATAAGGAAAATGCGCTACAGAAAGAAACTGCTGATCTTCTTGAGGTTTGTTCATACCGATCTTCACCCTTGCTATGCTGTCTAACTTTGTTTGTCTTCCGTGGGATAGGTCTTCATTGCATGGTCTCAGACAACAGTGTTTTGTGACGAAGACCGAGCTTATAAACGGTATATCCAACTTCTCTGAATCAAAGTATGGCCTAGCACCGACTGATCATTCTCCTTCAGATTCAAAACGAGAATGGACTACGTGCAAAATTCAGAGGAGCGATTGGAAGACAAGAAACAACATTGTAAGAAACAGACCCGCTATTGTGTTTTCTTAGGCGATTCTAACTACTGCTATACAGATGCAAATGTTGTCAAGGCCTTTGAAAATGCGCTTGCTCTTTTGCGGAATGAATGATTTGATATTGATAGACGGATTCTTTTCGTCCTGACGCGTTGCTGCTTTTAGTGCCTTACGTCATCATAACTATGCCAAGGAGCTTGCACAGTGGGGTGCATCTGACGACTCCCGGGACAAACGGTCAAGGTCGACATAACATGGCGCCAGAGCTATATGTAGCATGTAGCAATTATGAGCGGAACCCCTTCTAATGCTGATAAGGATCTCCTCCAGCGACTGAATGCGCTGAAGCCATCAACTGTGCAGTTTGGATCCCGCGGGTTTGTCACATCTTCAGTCATTCATATACTTTTTGGATACTGATTACGTTCATAGAATATCTTGGGCAGATCCTTGTGATGACGAGAATGAAGTCCAAATAAGTAGTGGTGGGCGTAAGGATCACGTCGATGAAACCGATGATTTAGCTGCACGCTTCAAGCATCTAGGGCCAAATTTTGGAGCCCCCGACTTCACTAAAGGACGACAACAACCGCAAGAAGAAAGCGAAGACGATGAAGAGATTGAAGAACTTCTTGCAGGTCTGCGAACAAAAGAAATTTGGAAACTGGAAGGTCATCATGCCGTAAACGAGGCCCGAGACGCACTTTCTGAGGCCATCGAATTTGTAAGGCTTTCCAACTTAATAAATTTTGAATAGTCTTGTAGGTCTGACAAGCGAGGAAAGCTCCGGGGAAATGCCACCAAGGAATCTCATGAGCGTCTAGACCCTCATAATGATTCTAGCAGAGATAGCTCGGAAGAAAAAGAGGCAGAAGATGACATACAGAAAGTGCTCGATGAGCTTCGTACCCCCCAAGCTGCACCCGATAAGAACTTTCTGGAATCGAACACATTACAAGAAAACTCGAATAACGAGAATCTAGACACCAACGAAGCTAATCAAGCCTATGACCTTCCTTCAGTGCCTACATCTAATCCACATGTTAAGGAGAGGAGAAATATTTATACCGATCCCGATGACCAAGTTCAAACTTGGTGCTGTATTTGTACTGATGATAGCGAACTAAAATGCCTCGACTGCGGAGACACGCTACTTTTCTGCCGCCGATGTTGGAAGGAAATGCATCTTGTTGAAGGGAGTACGGAAGAGAAGGAACATCAAGCCATTGCACTCTAACAAGAAGGCTTCAAGGGCCCTTCGACCAATAAAGGAATCGATTTAATCCTCGAAATGGAGGCTGATTATATTGTCCAATATGAAAGTCCAAACAATACGTTATGAATTCGAGTATTGCTCACCGAAAGTTGAAAATGTAATCATGCATACTGCCCTGTCCATTCCACATCAAATCTCCCGCCCCCGTTCGCCTGTTTTCAATTTCCTTGTCCTTTAGCTATGCGTTCTTTTGACCGGTACCGACTAAAGCCCACCACTAATGAAAAACAAATTAAAAGCCCAACAACTCAAGACTGTTGCCCTTCTTAAGTTGAACAAGCTCATACAACGAGGTCAAATGCGATCGAAAGTGAGCCTTAATTCCCTCCCCCACGACGGCCGGAGCCCGAATATCTGTCCGGCTGATCGTTCGCACGTCCTACAACATCCTGCCAGGAAGCTCCAAAGCGTCTTCCAGTTGCGGAAAGAAGGCCTTCTTCCTCAGCTTCCTCAGCATCTTCATCCATCTGCTGTTCATCAAGCTTAGGTGTACGGAAGAGCGATGTTGCGAAAACCAGCAGTGATAGCCCTAGTGTCCAAAGTTAGTATAATTCGCATTTTCCGGGTCCGAATTCTCCATACCTAAAAAGCCAAACTGAGCCCAAAACGCAACAAGACCGAAAAATGGAAAATTAAGAGTGACACGATTCAAGAATGTACTAGCAACGCTTGGCGTACAGACAGCCCTAGCTGCAGGGTTGTTCGCTAGTTCAGAACACGGTTTTAGATATTCCTTGCGCTTCGAGCATCCTACGAAAGGTACGACATGGTTTGGTGGATAATCGCAGAACGTCTGAGGGCCAAAAGTTGCATATTGCGGCACAACAATCATTGAGATCGAATAATTGAGGGCGAGCGTAATAAGCGTGAGTAGTACGGTTGCGAGGAGAAGTGCCTGGGGAGATGTATGGCCCTTTCTAATCCGGAATATGCGTACCCATAAAAACCGAATTCCGATTGTTGCAATGCCCACCACGGAGCTGGTAAAGAGGTGGAGGGCCAAAATGATGAAGATCACATAATCGATAGGGAAGACAGTTGCGGATCTCACGAGTACCCAGTTGATAGGGTTTGGAAGGTTGATTTTCCCTAAGATGTATCCGCACTTTTCTTTACAGATGGAATTCTTCGCTTTGTCGATGCAGGTGAGTAGCATCGAGACCCAGATCACGATGGAGAACATTAAGAGAAATAACCCGCCGATCAATTTGATTGGTCGGAATACAGCGCCGAGTTTGTACCAAGTTCGCACAATTCGACTCCTCCCTTGTCCGCGAGATGCAGCTGCAAGACGTTGACGGCGGCGAAGCGTCCTCTCCTCCCGGACAAGGGAATCGAGCTCTCTTCGATCTTTGGAGGATAGATGGTCGGGATTGTTATTGCAACGGCCCTCAAGCTGACGCTGGCGCTCATTATTCTCTTCCAATCGCGAATCGATACTGGCACTAAGCGCGGGACTGGATAGTGACGGAGCAGACTTGATAAACGAGACCGGGAAAAAAGCCAAGCCGGTTGACGAATAAATCACATAAACGATGATGCCCAGTACAATTAACAATCCAAGGGCAAAGGTTAAGGCTCGTTCGCCATCTAGCATATGCTGTATCAGCATACATTGTTAGGGGCAGATAAATGGGAACACTCACTATTTTCTGTGAGAAGCTTTTTAAAATAATCCAGATCAAGGTGGGCGCCTTTGCGATTTCTTGCCACTGGGACGAAAAAGCCAACAAGGAATAATATAACGGAGAGTGAGATAAAGACTATGGTATATTTCAGAGCACCCCAAAGCTGCTTTCCAGTAGTCTGCCACCCTTCCTCCACCGCGACTTCATCGTACTCTTCGTACCAGAAATACGTGAAGGGAACAACCAAAAGGCAAAGAACGACATCAAGAGAATAGAGAAAGTAGTAAACCACAGTCAGGGAGTAGGTGATCTTGTCAACCTCGTGCTGTGTTGCCCAATCCTTCCTTAGACCTTCCTTAGAGGAGGTTGTTGAGGATACAAGAGCAACATCGACCGGTAGTAAAAGCACAGTCGCGAGCAAGGCTGTGAGGGTAAAGATGCACACGGTCGTCACCACCGCTGAGCGATCGCGAGGTGTTTGGTAAATGTAAACGAAGGTCGAAGCGACTATAATAAGAACGGCGATAACGATGGCATATACAATCCAGATCAGGGTGGATTGGAGGAGCGCCATTTTGGGGTATCAATCGAACAACCGGGCTGAGATCTGTAGAATCGCTCTCATGCGCGCAGAGTGTAAACAAAGATGTTCAGCCCTGCATGATACAGATATCAACAAGTCACCAGGCAGAACGCGAGAGTCGGATCAGAGGAGGTTTTGCTTGCTTGCAGGTGAAGCCTTGGAAATGGTTCCTTCTTTGCTTTTCCTGATGTGTCGTCATAAGAGAAGGGAGTCGCTCGTCCGCTCTGATTGGCTGGCAACGCTCCCGCCCCACATTTCTTGATTCTCCGCAGCCGTTTCGACGGACTTCATCAAAACTGCCCGATTCGGACACAGACACGGAATGCAGTACGGAGCACTTCTACTCTGCTCCGGCAAAGCGCTTTGCTAAACCAACTACTTTTTGGATCTCAACGGGCAGCTATCTACTTGTTTGAGACTTCCAACTCTCGGCAAGGCGTTGCTTTACCACCAAAGGCCGTCAGGGAATATTGTCCGCGATCCATTCTTCATGCTGTAAAGTAAAGAAGAAGGATATTAGCCTCAGGCTTTGACCGCAGTCCTTATTTTGGACTTTTCGTTTTTTAATCAGGTCTCTTTATCCATTTTCTCAATGAAACCTTCGTGGTTTCTCACTCTGCTTACGTTTTGTCTTGACTGAGAGACTCATTATCCTGTCAGTTGGGATCTGGCATCTTTAATCTTTCCGCGATAGGGATTTAGCACCTCTACTCAGATCCCTTCATCAGACCAATCTATTCAGGAAGCAGGCTGCGCCATCAAGCAGGAGCACAGTCATGACTCCTACACACCGAATCTTTCCAATGAAGATCTTCTCCGTATCTCGGACTACCTGGGGCTACACTCCTCCGAGATTTAAGTTGAGAATGCCATGTCGAAAGGCCTATCATACTATGAAGCCCCGTCTCACAATGGAGTCGTCTGATGGAACAGGTCTGTATCCGTGAGCTCCAGCGGCCTATAATATGCTAATCTCTACAGTGCAGGAAATTTTGGAAGAGGATTTGTTTCGATATACAAGAAATCGCTGGATGTATGTCCTGAAGTTTTTCTAATTGTGCATACCTCTAACTGATTTGGCGAAGCTTTAATGAGTCTTTTCAATTATCCCAGCGGTATCTGAAATTTGATCTTCAACAACTTCTCAATCTTGCTGTCACTGCTTGCATCGGCGCCCAGCATTGTGCGTTCAATTTACCCGTTGGAATTGTATATTGACTCGGTTTTCTAAGGTGTCGAGATCCACAAATGTCGCGAAGGCCTGAATAGCAAAGCATATTTATTAACAATGGACAATGGTTCGCAAATTATTGCAAAACTCCCGACTCCAGCCGCCGGTCCCGCCTTTTACACGACGGCCTCAGAGGTAGCAACTCGAGAATTTGTAAGTTCGTTCCCCTTGCCAGATTGCTCGAATACTAAGCATTCCACTGTAATCAGCTTCGTGATGTCTTAAACATCCCGACTCCTCGCGTGATTGCTTGGTCTGCAGATGAACACAATCCGGTTGGGGCCGAGTATATATTGGAAGAAAAAGCTCTTGGACGACCATTGGCGTGTCTCTGGTATGGATGGCCAATGAAGACTAAACTGGATATTATCTCTCAGGTTGTGGATATCGAAAGACGGCTAGCGTCCACGAAATTCTCGAATAGCGGCTGCATTTATTTCAGAGACGATATCTCGGACCGTGAATCTGATCACAGCACCCTGATGGAATCCCAGGAAACGTCTTCAAAGACCTTTGAGCGTTTCACGCTGGGCCCTCTTGTCTCTAGCGAATTGTGGTCTGATAAAAGAGCAGCTATGAAATTGAACCGTGGACCTTGTAAGATATCGCCTGCCCAGAATCCAGTTTTTTCGGTCTTAACAACGTGCAGATTGTGGACCAAGCCAGTTTATCGAAGCTATGGTGATGAATGAGATGGAATACATTAAAACTCATGGTCGCCCTCGAATGAACTACCCTAGATCTTGCTCAGAGCTGGAATCGCCCGATGAGGCGATTGAGGTTTTGAATCAATTCCTAAAACTCATGCCGGCCATGGTACCCCCGGCGGGAACTGAAGACATACATTCGCCAACCCTTTGGCACCCGGATCTTCATCTCGATAATATATTCATTGACCCTGACTCTAAACAGATTACACAGATCATCGACTGGCAATCAGCGACAGTCATGCCCTTATTTTACCAGTGTGGTATCCCCAGGATGGTGCAGCATTCAGGAGATATACCGCATGATTGGAGTCCAACTAAATTCCCTGATAACTATGATAGGTTTGACGAAGCAGAAAAAGAAGAATTTGAAACTGATCGGAGAAACAAATGTTGCCATATGTACTACCATATCGAGACAAAACTGCATAACCCAAGACATTCGGCTGCGCTAAAGCTGGACCATTCTGCTCGAACAGAACCTCCCCGTCTAGTCGTCAATGCTTGGGAGGATCAAAACCTCTTCTTTCTTCGGCGCGCATTACTCTTGATCACTGAAGAGTGGAATGCTCTATGCCCTGCATCAGGCACATGCCCCGTCAAATTCAGCCAATTGCAACTTGATTCCCACTTTGAGGAAGAGGGAGGTCTTAGTGTTGTTTCCGAAATTCTCAGCATGTTTCAAGACCGCTGGGGATTGCCCGGCGATGGAATGGTCCCCCCAAGTGCGTTTGACAAGATGAAGGCCGCCGTTGCGGTAAGAAGAGATGCATTTATCAATAGTGCCGATAATGAGGCTGAAAGAGAGTGGTTCTCAAGACTATGGCCATACCAAGATACGAAGCAATGAAATAATGAGAGTTTGCACAACAAGGTACTTCATTCACTTGTATCATTTCAAATCAGGATCAAGGAAATTCCTTCTTTCAAAAAGATACAACCCATAATTTGGAGTTCCATCAAGGAGGGCAGGCAATAGTAATATCAAGATGGTGAAATAGGTACCTAGGGTGTTGATTTTAGCGCTTCATGCAAACGCATCGGGAAAAAATAATGTCAAGAGAATAAGTTCAAACCAGAAGGTTATCACAGACCCATGCACTGGACTTCAAACTAGACCACTGTGGCCTAGAGGGATCTAAACTCTGGATTACTTTCCATATATTCCCATGTAATGTGTAATGCAAGTGAATCGAGTTCAGTTTGGTGCCTGAGAATCGATTACATAACAAGATCAAAGACGCCAAGGCGCTAATCCTAAACGATCTTTAAGCTTTGATATCCCGACATCCAATGAGGTTGGAAGCTCAAGCAGCTTGACCACAGACCTTCTCAATGCTGCCGAAAGATACACGCCAGCTCGGGATATAACTTTTCGAGCTTGAGAGGCTTGAAGATGCCCTGCAACATCTGAATCTACTTGAGATCGAGCATGCAGTGTTACACCGAACTTCTACCTCCCTCCGGGGTTACGCATGCTCTCTCTCTACCATTTCTCTCAGCAACATCCAACAACCTGATAGTTGCAAAAACTTCAATACTCCAAGTTTTTTCCCTGGTCAATGTCGCATATGGCGTAGCGACTGCTGCCAACGCAGATGATAAAACCCGGGTTGAAAGACAACAGTATACCAAATTAGTTCTGATTGCGGAATACGATCTCTCCGGAACTGTGACCGGCCTGGGAAGAGTCCGAACGCTTGATTCAAAGAGTGGTGGAGAGGCTCTGTTGGTTGCAACCCGCAATGCAAAGCTCAGTCTCGTGGAGTGGGATCATGAAAAGCATGCGATCTCAACCGTCTCGATCCATTACTATGAGAGGGATGAGATCCACCAAAACCCTTGGACGCCGGATCTGCGGCTCTGTCCAAGTATTTTGGCAGTTGATCCAAGCAGCCGGTGTGCTATTCTGAATTTTGGCATACACAGTGCTGCGATTCTACCTTTCCATCAGACTGGCGACGATCTTGTGATGGACGATTTTGACGACGACGCGGTAGATGGGAAACATGAGCATCTCACCAATGGAAACAGTGCTGTTGAAAACGACTCCGTATCCAATAAAACGCCTTATTCGTCATCCTTTGTCCTGCCCTTAGCGGCTTTGGATCCCGCTCTCGTTCATCCAATACACTTTGCTTTTCTATTTGAGTATAGAGAGCCAACCTTTGGCATTCTATCTTCTCATGCCGCCACGTCATTTTCCTTGATCCAGGAGAGAAAAGACATCATTACTTACTCTGTCTTTACTCTCGATATACAGCAACGAACCTCCACAACCCTTATTACCGTCTCTCGATTGCCAAGCGATTTATGGAAAGTTGTTCCTCTGCCGCCTCCGATTGGGGGTGCTCTTTTGATAGGGTCCAACGAGCTGGTCCATGTTGACCAATCAGGTAAAACAAACGCTGTCGGTGTGAATGAATTCGCGAGACAGGCGTCTTCTTTCTCGATGGCCGATCAGTCTGACTTGGAGCTGCGTCTTGAGAACTGCGTCGTGGAGCAATTAGGAACTGAGAATGGTGATATATTACTTGTACTAAAAGACGGCAAGATTGCTATCATTCGCTTCAAGGTTGATGGGAGATCCGTTTCTGGAATTTCCGTGAACTTGGTGTCGGAATCAGCTGGCGGTACCGTCGCAACCCCAATGCCATCATGCTCTACAAATTTGGGTAGGGGCAAAATTTTCCTTGGGAGCGAAGAAGCGGATTCTATTCTGATGGGATGGAGCAGGCCTTTCCAGTCGTCAAGACGCTCAAAAACCGATTCTGGTGATGATCAGCTAGAACTCAATTCTGATGATGGCGCAGACGATGATGATATCTATGAAGATGATCTGTATTCCACTCCGGTCAACCAAACTGTGGCATCTGGTGTCACGATGCAGACGAATGGCTTGGTTAAAGAAGATTTTCTGTTTCGAGCTCACGATAGACTTTGGAATATTGGCCCAATGAAAAGCGTGAGTTTGGGCAAGCCACCTGGTAGCCGCGATAAGAGCGAAAAACGGGACACTTCTAGTATATCTGCCGAGCTGGAGCTTGTTGTCGCTAGCGGCAGTGGCAGATCTGGCGGATTAACTATCTTGAAAAGAGCATTAGACCCATACGTTATCGATTCTATGAAAATGGATGGTGTGAACGGTGTGTGGTCTGTGCAAATAGGAGCTCGGACCGCCACCGCTGCTCAAGTACCCTTGCGTACTCATGATAAATATCTTGTGTTCTCGAAATCTATGGGGCCCGGGAAAGAGCAGTCAATCGTGTATACGGTTGGCAGCAGTGGCATAGATGAAATGAAAGCCTCGGAGTTTAATCCAAACGAGGATTGCACTATTGATATCGGCACCTTAGCAGGAGGAACTCGGGTGGTCCAAATACTTAGGACTGAGGTCAGGAGCTATGATACAGGTGAGAAAAGCTGCTTCAGGGACAGTAACATTATGTGCTGACTAGGAATTAGATCTCGGCCTTGCCCAAATATACCCCATATGGGACGAAGACACGAGTGGCGAACTATTTGCCGTCAGAGCGAGCTTCGCCGAATCATATCTTCTCATTATCCGCGATGATCAGTCACTTCTGCTTCTTCAGGCCGATAAAAGCGGTGACTTAGACGAGTTGGATATTGATGGGACACTTGGTGGCCACAAATGGATTTCAGGGTGCCTTTATTTTGATAAACATCATGCTGTTCTACCCGAGGGGGTTCGTGATGGGATTCAGTCAGATGACGTTCTTCTAGTCCTTCTTCGATCCGACAGCACTCTGTTTGTAGGTGTTACTATTCAAGTATCAGATTTCAAGTACTAACAAACCTCTAGATTTATGCCTTACCTAACCTAAACGAACCACTCTGCTCCATGAATGGTCTCGACTTTTTGCCTTTCACGATCTCAAGTCAGCCGCTCCCCAGGCGCGCGATTCATCGGGAAATATTGTCTGAGGTAATCCTGGCAGACGTGGGTGATTCTATCAGTCGACAGCCATATTTGATAGTAAGTAAATCTACGCTCAGCCCAAGTCTGCCCGAATGCTGATGAACTGTCCATAGTTGCGAACTTCGTATGATGACCTTATTATATACCAGCCATACTACACAAAACCTACAGCGGGAACACCAGAGCTGCGACTTTCGAAAATCATTGATCATTTTCTGCCCAAGCTAGACCGCGTATCAATTCCGGATGACCAGAATCAAAGTAATGGAAACAAGTTACTTTCTTTTTCTGATATTTGCGGCTTTAAAACAGTCTTTATGCGTGGATCTAATCCATGCTTTGTTCTGAAATCATCAACAAGCTCGCCACATATATTGAGATTGAGAGGGAAAACCGTCGCTTCTCTCAGCAGCCTCAATATCCCAGCTTGTGAAAAAGGCTTTGCCTATGTTGACTCAAATGTAAGTTTTGAATGCTGGAATTTGCTTCTTTACGTACACTGATTATCAGTAGAATGTGGTCCGCATGTGCAGATTTCCAATGAACACACGTTTTGATAATTCTTGGGCTGCAAGGAAAGTTCATCTAGGAGAGCAGGTGGAACATGTGGAATATTTCGCTCAATCTGAGAATTACGCCATAGGGACCAGCTACAAGACAGACTTCAAACTTCCAGATGATGATGAAATCCATACTGAATGGAAAAATGAAGGTATGATTTGTGTTTCATCTATAAGGGTTTCGCTGACCGACTGAATTTAGCAATTGCGTTTATGCCTCAGCTAGAAAGAGGTTGCATCCGGCTCCTTAGCCCTAAGATATGGTCTATTATTGATAGGTTCGTACCTATTACCTTATAATATAGACTATTGCTGATTAGTATGTAGTTACGAGTTCGCCTCAGCAGAGCGTGTTATGTGTATGAAAACTATCAGTATGGAGGTCTCTGAAATCACGCACGAAAAGAAAAATATGATGGTAGTCGGCACTGCCACTGTCAAAGGCGAAGACATAAACCCGCGCGGCTCCGTTTATGTTTTCGAGATAATTGATGTCGCTCCAGATCCGGACCGTCCGGAAACAAATCGTAAATTCAAGCTATTCGCCAAGGAGGATGTCAAGGGCGTCGTAACAGCTGTTTCTGGAATCGGCGAACAAGGATTCTTGATTATGGCCCAAGGACAGAAGTGCATGGTTCGAGGGCTGAAAGAGGACGGCAGTCTACTTCCGGTCGCTTTCATGGATATGCAGTGCTATGTTAATGTTCTCAAGGAGCTCCATGGGACAGGGTTGTGTCTAATGGGTGATGCTCTTAAGGGGCTCTGGTTTACAGGCTATTCTGTAAGCCCATGTTATTTATTGTTCTCGATGTTTGTCAGCAAACTAATCAATCTCACAGGAGGAACCGTACAAGCTTACCCTGTTTGGAAAAGACAGCGAATACCTTCAAGTGATCGCCGCCGATTTTCTTCCAGATGGGAAACGACTATATATATTGGTGGCCGATGATGACTGTACACTACATGTCCTTGAATACGATCCAGAAGGTACTTGAATTTCTGTCCATTCAAGAATCACCACTCGCTGATAACGTCTAGATCCTGGTTCTTCGAAGGGCGATCGGCTATTGCATCGAAGTAGCTTCCACACTGGTCATTTCACTTCAACATTGTCATTATTGCCTCGAATTCCAAATTCTCCCTCGAATGGTGATTCAGCAGACGATATGGATGTTGACTATACTCCTGAGGCCTACCAAGTTCTTGTGACATCTCAAGAGGGTTCAGTTGGGCTGGTGACACCATTGACTGAAGACTCGTACAGACGGTTATCCGCGCTACAATCACAACTTGTAACAAGTCTGGAGCACCCTTGTGGCCTCAACCCGAAGGCGTATCGGGTAGTTGAAAGTGATGGAATCGGCGGAAGGGGTATTGTTGATGGAAACCTATTGCTTAGATGGCTCGATATGGGCGTTCAACGGAAAGTGGAGATAGCTGGGCGTGTTGGTGCAGATATTGACAGCATTCGGGTTGATCTTGAGATGATTAGTAGTGGATTGGATTTCCTGTGAATGGATGAAAAGTTCAGACTCAAAAATCATTTAAAGACCGGGGGAATGTTATTAGGTAACAATTTAAAGAGTATATCAATTTTATGATTATCATGTTTTCAATGACAGACCGAAAATATATGGCGTACTCCCGCCCTCACTCTGCTTTAAGCTGCACGACTTTTGATGCACCTAGGCACCCTTATGTCTATCTGTGCACAGAGACAAGCCCATCATTGATGAAATGAAACTCTAGTGAGAGCATTGTGATATTCTCATTTCTATTTTACAGATCTAGATCAACAAGACTATGCCACCAAAAATCTAGACCAAACTACATTCCAAGAAACATAAATGTTGAAATTCTATCATGATCATGAATGGCGGGTACTAGCAAGATTGTGGATGCTGAAGATAAGTAATAGTTAGCTGGATTGTAGGATAAAGTCTTCAATGACTTACTTGATATCATCAGAGTACTCTGAGCTTGCAAGATTCGTTTTTGCAGTAGTCTTCTCGGGTGCCAGCTCTTGGCTGGTAGCGGACTGCCCGTTCACAATGTACCTTCCAGTCTTGGCCTTATTTCCTCGTATCTTACTGAGATGTTCAAAGTAGCCTTCAGGAACCTCTGTAATATATTTTCCAGAAAATACTCCAGCCTCAAAGTCATGAATTTCGCTCTCGCCTTCAGCTGCTTCGAGACAGGCCGTGGTCAGGTCGTCTAGATCTTGAAAGATGACTGCATCGGCATTGATATGTTGTGCTATTTCTTCTGTGGTTCTACCGAACGCTACCAGCTCTGCGAGCTTGTCAGTATAGCACGGTATATCGGATTTTTAGTCTTACCTGTAGGATCAGCGAGATCTATGCCATACTTTGGTAACGATGTCAGTGAAATGCGAAGCAGCAGGAAGAGCACAATGTTGCAAATTGGCTCCTGCAGTAAAGATGGGAGGACTCAAAGCTTACGATATGTGGATGGCTGATTGCCGGAGAGCATGAAGCCACTATGACTCGAATAGCGCCGGCCTCCCTGGCCATCTGGACCTGTATATCGATATTAGCCACAGTACCAACGGCGAGACGCATTGGCTGAACTAATTGGTGCTGGAACGAGACAGAAATTCCCGGAATAAGAGAATACTTACAATTTCACGAGAAGTATTACCACGTACTAGGGAGACGAGTTAGTATTGCTGTAAGACACGTAGCGATCTCATTTACCTATTGAATCGTCTACTATACAGACACTCTTGCCCTTGAACTCTGATTCAATGGGTGAAAGCTTTCGGCGGATACCTTTCTTCCTAGCATCCTGGCCAGGAAGAATGAACGTGCGGTAGACTAAAAAAATTAGCAAATGCAACTCATATAGACAGTGTAGTTGTATAGCGTACCATATCGGTTCTTAACAAACGCCGAGGAGAAGTGAACACCAAGGCAACTTGCGAGAGTCGCTGCGGCGGTATTTGATGTCTGCATGTGAAGCTTAGCTGCCGCTCTAGATAGCCAAAGGACTGGGGCAGGTGCTGACCTCGGGCACGGGTATAACTAATCGCATTGTTAGCTAGGACTGTAACAGACGGTATTGTGAATTTCTTACCAACGTCAATCTCTCGAATGCCCTTTTCGCCCAAAGTTTTTCTCAATTTGTTTGCGAGTTTGGCTCCCATGTTTTGACGACTGCGATGGACCGAAATTCCGTCTACAATTGAGTCAGGACGACTAAAATAGACAAATTCAAAGCAGTCTGGCGTGTAAGATTTTCTCTCGACGATTTGACTGAAGTGGACAACACCCCCTTTCTCAATGAAGACTGCTTGCCCCGGAAGGATGTCGTGGATATCAGTAAAGCCAAGCTGCCTTAGGGCAATAGATTCCGAGGCAAGGAAATAATCTTTCGATCCTTCTAATGTTTGGGATGGTCGCGATCCTAGGCACAGAGGGCGAATACCATTGGCATCTCTAAAAGCAGCGTATTAGTTCCGTATCTCCTCAGAGTATCGCTTCAGACAGTATACCTAAACCCAAGAATTCCAAAGCCGGTGACCATGGCCGTGCAAGAAAAGGCCCCAATACATCTCGTATAAACGTCACGGAGCGCAGTAAAAATATCATCTTTGTTTACTCGGGTCTTTCCAAGCTCGTGGAGCGAATTCGCAAAAATGTTCAACCTAGTCGCTCGGTCAGTGACTACTCCAAGGAGGAGGATATGGAGTCTAGCAAGTGTAGCAACTGCGCCGACTTACAGTATCTCAGAGTCGGAATCGGAGTTTACATGTCGACGCGCTTCCGTATCCAAGAATTTTCGTAGAGATTCCGTGTTGATGAGGTTTCCGTTTACGGACATCGACACACCGTAAGGGCTATTTATGAAGAACGGCTGGGCCTCGGATCTGAAGTAGGACTCCGTTAATTGACACACTGTACCGATCTCCGGTTTCTTTTCAAATTGCTTACGCGGAAGAGCTTCCAGCAGTGGGATACCGCAGATGCGCAATACCACACCACCCGGGAAGATTCTCAATCAACGCATTTCCATCGGCGAAATGGCTAAACACTCTCTGCGCCATGCCATTGGCCTTGCATTGATATACCCGGCCTCCATGACAGACTGAAATACCTGCAGCGTCCTGTCCTCGATGCTGTAGGTAGAAAAGACTCTCGTACAAATCGACAGCAGCCGTTGCGGCTTTTGGGTCGCCCAACTAGAGATTGAGGTGAGCCGTAGATCAACATATAGCAGAGTATGACGCACGAGAACAGCTGCAATACCACACATTCTGCGTCCACTGCTCTAAAGGAGGGCTCGAATACGTTCGTTTCAAAGATGAAGTGTCCTTCGTTCCGCGGTGCGGTTGGAGATGTAACGTGGCTCGTCGTTCGCGTCTAGCGACGACGATACCTAATATGGTCGCAATTAGGGAGAATTTTTTCCCCGGCATGCCGCGGGGACGGCGGGGAGCCGGGGGTGGCTTACTAAGCATCCTGTGGCCTAATGGGGCCTCAACCCCTGAGGCCAGAGCATTGGCCCCTAAATGCCTCCTGCAAGAACAAAACCAATCGAGGGTCTTCAGCAAAGATACGGGTGGCTCTATGTTGATAAGGTCTTTTGTTTGAGTATGCGTTGGGATGGAGATCTTTTAGAGCCCCACCTCTCTCTCATCTTCCCGCGTAGAACGATGTTGTCATACTTGGCTGTGTACAGGCTTCTCCACATTTAAAAAAAGTCATCGCTGAGGTTGAGGTTGTCAAATTGCTTAATGCACCTTTCATAGCCCAGGTATATCCTCTTCCGAAACCGAGTAAGAAAGTTTTAGAAGTGTTGGTGTTTGTTTGCCGGGTTCCCTTCCCTGGGACAAAATAACCGTAAATTTGTAATCAAAAGTTGATTTCTAGAGCCCATACAAGTTATGTTAGCTGCAGGGCTTGTTTTTATATGCAAAGGATCGCGATGGCACGCTTGAAGTGGAAGACAATTCTTCACTATCCGTCTGTGGAAAGCCGGGCTATTGACAAGGGGGCTTTCCAGGGTCAACCAAACTTTTGCATTTTGCGCCGATTTACTGCTATTAACTTTTGATACAATGGCTTTCTAGTGCTCATAATCGTACATGCAGTTCTCCCCTCGAAAGATAGGATACAATGCTCCTCATGAAGTTTTTGATTCCTTTGATAATACCAAATCACGGGCCTTTTTTTCAAGGCTCGTCAATTCTCCTACTTTCAATTAGCGACTTTTTGGATAATTCAAAAAGGTTTAACGACATACTATGCAGCTCAGCCTTATGCTCCTCGGTTTCAAGCTGCGCCCATGCCAAGTAGATGAGTTGATAGGTGAGGAACGAGAGTAAAAAGACCTTCGCTAACGGTCTTCTGAAAGCAGTAATAGGGGTTGGCTACAAAATTAAGTCAAAATAATGTAAAAAATGGACAGCAGGCTTGGTACTAACTTTCTGAGAATTGCTATCACCGTTTGCCTCCGGCCGTGCAGAAGTCCATTGTGTCGGTGTGGTGGAGAGGAGTCTTCGATTTTTGCCAAGAGGCAGTCTGGAGGATGTAAGACGTAAAATTGATCTTAGCGGCATGGTTCATGAATACTTTGAGCCTTGAGCCTTTGCATGGCTGCTGACGGGGCCGTGTTTGTCCAGTCCATGTATCGGCCAGAACCTGAGGTTGCCAACACGTGACCATCTCGATGACTAATGTCACGTTGCTAGGCTTAAAGTGGCGAACACCCGCGTTTGTTTTGTCGCCGCAGAGTCAGGATGTACCATAAAAAAATAAATGGGACGAACTGCGGGAGCCGACAAGCGACCAGAAACCCTAACGGCAATAAGCTTGTTTTTGAGCCTCGATGCCCCTGGTGTAGATCATCTCCAGCTACCTTGAGGGCCGAGGCCGCCGCAGAGGTTTTGTCGCATGAAGCTTGGAAGGCGAATTGATGGTCAAAAGTAGGTGAAAAGTTCCCAATTTTACGATTTTGATATGGCATTTATGTTTTGGGATGGTTTACTGCTGTTGTGCTGAGATGGGGTGGAGGTGGATGGCTAGGAAGCCTTGAATGTTTGCGTTGATTGAGAGCATCAAAAGCGACGCTTCCAGTTGATGCGGGAGGGGAAAATGCAGGTTTGGCCCAGACAGCGATGGCCTGCGAGACTCTGCCGCGCACGCTAAACCGGATACGGGAAGGACCGCGTGGCAAACGGGCCTAATCGGGCTTAGCGCCGGTGGCTGAGGCGGAAACCTTAGCCGGGCGGATTAGTAACAGGCTCTCGCTGCGACTCGCAAGTCTCTCTCCCTGTCAAGCCGGCGATTCCGCGAGGGATTGTGACCTTTGCTGCTTGTCATTTCTGCCTGGGAGAACACCACTTGGGAACCTGGATCTGATCTGAATCTGAGAGTGCCAGTTTTCATCCTGTTTCCACACCTGCTGCTCTGAGCATTGTTAATTCAACTCTCTTTACTCCCAACAGCGGCCGGTCGCGTCGCCATCTCCTTGGTACTCCCAGCAACACATCTTTTGAACCCACTTCCTATTGATGCCTATTGAGGTGTATTGTTCTGATTATGCATGCCTAAATGTCCTCTGATAATTTGCTGAAAGGATTGAACACGTTCTTGCATTTGCACTGCATCTGCTGATATATTCTGTGAGTACATTTGGACTTTGTAACCTCTCTCCATCACTCTGACTTCTCCTGCTTTTGTCAACCTGTATCACTAGTCGCTAATCTGACTGTCTTTGAAGACGTTTCCGGCCACTTCTTGACTGCCGTTCACTATGCCGCGGGCTGCGAAGCGAACCATCGAGGAGATCGTGAATCACTCTGATTCGGGTGACGAAGATTACGATGACCGCCCTTCACGATCTTCACGGAAACGACCGGTATCCAAAGCGAAACCGAAGAAAAGAACCGCCAAAAAGCGAAAGCAACACGATGATTCCGACGAGGAAGTCTCCGAAAGCTCCGACCTCTCCATTGATGATGACTTCGACGATTTTGAGGAAGATCTGAACGTCGAGAGAAATGCTAGAGGCTCGGTTAAAAGGCAAGCGGCGAAGAAAATGCAAAGCTTCCGAGAGTCCTCGAGTGGGGAGTCGGGAGGCGAATCGGAGGAGGAATCAGAAGAGGAGCATAAGGAGGTTCAACCGCCCGCGAGGCAAAAGTTATTGCTGAAGCTCAATCTACGGCAAAATCGGTCTGAAGTGCCGACAAGCCGAAGTACGAGAGCCACTCGGGGTAGGAGCAATAGTATTAAAGATTCGGAGAACAGCACTGCACGCCTTGGAAACAGACGGGTCACTCGCCAGAATCGTGAACCATCGGAAGATATCGTCGCTCTCTCGGGCTCTGGTCGCCATGTGGAAACGATCCGCCGAGGAACACAGAGCCCAGAAGCTACCACTCGTAGCCGCAAGACGGTGCAGACTACCAAGGTAGCCGAGGCAATCGTGGAAGAACAAGAAGAGGAATCCAAGATGGAACTGGAGGAGGGCGCGGAAGAAACTGCGCAAGAAGCACACCTGAATGCTGTATCTCCGTCGCAACCTGAAGTGCTGGCCAGCGATCACCAAGGGTTTGAGGAGGAATTATTAGCAGTGGTTGCCTCGGATACTCCAAGTAATCATCAGGAGCCGCTTGAAGACCAAGAAATGACGGAAGAAGTTTTCATTCCGGAGTCACAGCATGACGACGAAGGGAATGATGCGGTAATTGACGAGGACGAGGAAGAAGATGAGGACGAGGGTCCGCGATCCGGGAGGAGAACCCGACAACAACGAAGAAAAGGCCAAGAAATCGCGGAAGAGGATCAAGATGCAGAGCCAGAACCGGAGCCGGAACCGGAGCCAGAGCCCGAGCCCGAACCCGAAGCAGCAGAATCTCCACGGCTTCGACGGTCAAGTCGTAAAAATGCTGGGAAAAATGTACGGAAGCAGCAAGACGAGGGTAGTGACTTTGATCCTGGTGATGAAGAACCTGGCGACGAAGAATTTTCAGATTCAGAAGCATCTCATGCATCTCCCAGCAAACGAAGCCAGCACCCAGATGAAGCAGATGAAAGCAGCAATGGCCGGCGGCCACGCTTGCGCAAACGTGGGACAAACTCCCAGGGCGCCGCAGAATCCGAAGCCGACGAATTGGCAGAAGAATTGGCAGACCTCAAGCGCAGCCGCCCGCGCCGAGCGCGACAACCAGAAATTGTTTACGAAAAACCGCGCCGAACTCGAAAGTCTGTGGACTATAGAATTATCAGGCCCGAATTAGCTTTGCCCATGGAAGAGATCGAAAACGAGGTCACAGAATCACCCTCACGTCGGCCGCGCGGTGGAGGTGGTGGATGGCAAAGGAGTTTACTATCGACGTACGGCCCCTTTGGTGGTGGTGGACCACCCCCTATCCTAGGTGGACCTCATCCGCTAGGCGCCACCGGAGGCGTGGAAAGCGACAGCAGTGATGATGAAGCAATCCAACGGCCAAAGCCAGCGGGCTTAACCGGTGTACCACCCACATCTGCTTTCCCGAATGCTGCAGGTCTCGGCGCTCCAGCTCAACTACACAATAATGAAGCTGCTCAAGGGCCGTCCGGAACGCCAGCTAACTTGGGTAAAATCAAAGATAGACAGGCACTGGCGGATTCTGATCCATTAGGTGTCGACCCTAACGTCAATTTCGACAGCGTTGGTGGCCTGCAAGGCCATATAGATCAACTGAAAGAGATGGTTTCGCTTCCGTTGCTTTATCCGGAAGTTTTCCAAAAGTTGCGAATCGTTCCTCCTCGAGGTGTACTGTTTCATGGACCTCCTGGTACCGGTAAAACTCTGTTAGCCAGAGCTTTAGCGACAAGTGTTAGCACGGAAGGGAAAAAAGTCACGTTCTATATGAGAAAAGGAGCCGATGCACTCAGCAAATGGGTGGGTGAAGCGGAAAGGCAGCTACGTCTTCTTTTCGAAGAAGCTCGGAAAAACCAGCCTAGTATAATCTTCTTTGATGAAATTGACGGTGAGTTGCTTTTTTATTCAATCGATAATAGGGAGAGGAAGAACGCTTATACTCTTTATAGGTCTTGCGCCTGTCAGGTCAAGCAAACAAGAACAGATCCATGCCTCTATTGTTTCGACGTTACTAGCGCTGATGGACGGCATGGATGGACGTGGTCAAGTAATTGTCATTGGAGCAACCAATAGGCCCGACTCCATAGATCCAGCTCTCCGTCGTCCGGGTCGTTTTGATAGAGAGTTCTACTTCCCTCTTCCAAATGTTGAGGCCCGTAGAGCCATCATAGAGATACACACAAAGAGTTGGGAGCCTCCGCTGGCCAATGAGGTTAAGGATGAGCTCGCTGAATTGACGAAGGGATACGGCGGTGCTGATCTTCGTGCTCTTTGTACCGAAGCAGCGCTGAATGCCGTTCAAAGAATATACCCGCAAATATACCAGTCCAAAGAGAAATTGCTAATCGACCCAGCAAAGATTCAAGTTGGCCCTAGAGATTTTATGATCTCTTTGAAAAAAATTGTTCCTTCTTCAGAGCGTTCAGCTTCCTCCGGCGCATCTGCACTTCCTCCTGTTGTTGCACCTTTGCTACAACATCCATTGCAAGAGATAAAAGCAATTATTGACCAGATGCTACCAAAGAAAAAGTCCCTCACGGCTCTGGAAGAAGCTCAGTACGAGCAGCCAGATGATGCTGCTGGTTTTGAGCACGAACGTATGCAGCAAGCATTTGAAACGACTCGAGTTTTCAGGCCAAGGTTCTTGATCCGTGGAGCAGCTGGAATGGGACAAAACTATCTCGCGGCTGCTGTGCTTCAGCATCTTGAGGGTGTCCATGTCCAGTCATTCGATCTCCCCACGCTGCTTAGTGACCCTATCAAATCTCCTGAAACAGCAATCGTTCATTTATTCACGGAGGTCAAGCGACATAAGCCAAGCGTTATCTACATCCCAAATATCGAAACGTGGTGCCATACCGTGGAGAAAACGGTAATCTCGACATTTCTTGGACTACTTCGATCGCTCCATCCCACAGATCCCGTCTTGCTTCTTGGCGTATCCGAGAGTCACGATGACGACGTTGGTCATGAGATCGTGAAATCACTATTTGGTTTCTCCCACAAGAATCGTTATCATCTTCCAGCACCGAGAGAAACCTGGCGGTACGAGTTTTTCGAGCCGGCCATGAAATATATCACTACTGCTCCAAATGATTTCCCGGACCCGCAGAATCGAAAGAAGCGAAAACTAGAGGTTCTTCCACAAGCTCCCCCGAGTCAAGCTCAGGCTCCAGCTCCGCCGACCAAAGAAGAGATCAAGGCGCAGAAAAAGAAAGATAGGCAAACTTTGAACATGCTCAAAATTAGAATCCAGCCCATCATGGATCAGATCAAAAGGAGCTACAAACGGTTCCGCGCTGGCCCGGTTGATGAGACTCAGATTCGCTACTTGTTCGATGAAGCAGACCCAAACATTGTAACCTCGGACCTTCCATTAGAACAGCGAACGACTTTCCGGCCTTTTGAACGAGACCAAGACAAAGCCGGAGTTCCCGGTCTCCGAGAGGCGGTATCAGGCAAATTTTACTATAATATCGATATCGTTGTTATTGAAAAACGTTTGTCTAATGGATATTATAAACGGCCGAAGGATTTTCTCGCCGATATTAAGCGACTGGCGAAAGATGCAAAGACGCTTGACGATCCAGACCGTTTGCTGAAGGCCAATGAGCTTTTATCAAATGTCGAGGTTGATATCGGATTGATCGAACAAACAGAGCCTGCTATGGTCTCAGAGTGTGAAAATGTGTATCTCCGTGAACTCGAGAGAGAACGACGTGCGATCGAAAAGGCTAAACAGACCGAGAGTGGAAACACTGTGATGGGTCCTCCCCCGCCGATGAATGTTCCCCATGGCACTGAATCGTCGGTTCAATCATCCGGCCCAGTAGTCTTGGGAGAAACCTTTGGTCATTCTGATCATGTTCCTAAACCCCGGCCAGTCACTCCACAGACTGGTGGAGGCTCTTTGACAAATGGAAGTGTACAATCTGGGTCGGAAGTACATCAAGGCGGATCACGACCGAACAGCAACGAATCTGCTTTCCCGTTCCACAAGACTAGAGAGGGGGAGACTGATCTTCATATGTCTAACTCTGAAGATACGTCTGGATTCAGCCGAGAAACTCGGGACAGCTCGTTTGGACAATCTGCACAGCCAAGACCGCCACTTTCCTATACCGCACCGTCACAGCAGCTGAGACAGCAATCTGGTATCTCTAATTTGTCGCAGAAGGGTACAGTAACCCCGATGGCCCCTGGCTCCCAGCCGGGCGATTATACTAACGATGCATCGACCACTCAAACGACTTCGGACAAAAAGAATTCGGGACAATCTGAATTCCAGCTCCATATGCACGCATCACTCGACGTGTCACTACGACACGAGGGCCCGGATCTTAATCTTTATCACTCACGTGGCTCAGGGGATGAGCACCTACCTGATACTCAGCTCGAAAGTGCATTCGGCGGCTCACAACAGGTCGTCGGCGGAGGAGTCCACACACAAGCCGGTCATGTCAACGGAAGTCAGCCACAGCCTAGGTTTTCCCTGCCGGGATCACAGCCGCAGCCACAACAACAACCTCCCGTGCCACCATTCCACGCTCCACGCACAGGCAATCCTCTTCTTGAGATACTCAACCCGGAAGAGCAATCTCGTGGCCCGGAGCTCGTTGTAGACCGTCAATTCACCAAAGAATTGCATTCACGCCTTGCTTCTAGAACTGAAGGTTTCTCTGTCGAGAAGCTGGAACAGATCAACACTGAGTTGATGGATTGCATCTGGAGTATGCGTGGCGAGTGGAATCGCAGACACGTTGCAGAAGCTGTCGAGAAAACTTTTGAAGAGGTTATTTATGACATTCATTCGATGGAACTTGAGTAGTCACTGAATGAATAGTTTGAGTTTATACCTTGGGACCTCATGATATCCTTACCTTTGCATTATCTTGTATTGGCGGAAACATGCTGTTTTCCCGCCTGCGGAGTTCGGTGAATTTTATGATCTTTGTTTGTCTGGAGGCTTCCACGTTGTTCCCTTTTCCATGGAGGACTGGCCTGGGATGGACATATTAAGTATATGCCTGATCTGTTTATAGATTTGCTGGTCTCTGGGAATGAACCAGAGGCAAATCCTTGTAATTAAAAATGCAATACTGAAATTAACATTCGTGTTGAATAAAAAAATAAAATAAAAAATATGTTTTTGATACTACGCGGGTTCTATCAAATTAAAACATCGGTGACTTGAGCTGCGGGCGGAAACTCTAAACATGTGACATCGTGGTCTCTTGTCTTGTCTATTTTTGCCGATGTGGCTTTACCACCTTGAGGAATGTCCACACCACGCTCGACTTCAACGGTTTCGCTTTATCACAGAGCTTTCGTGATCTTCTGCTTTCTGGCAATGATTTACCTTCTAGCCTCTTGGTAATTGAACGTTCTATCCAGGCTTTCTCAGGACCTGAGCCTTACATTGCGCGAAGGCTACCCTTTGTCCATATATCGGCAGCCACCTCCGCAAGGAGTACGCTTGGGAATTATTCTCCATATCTCTCGTTTAGCTGATCGCGATGGTGGACTGGATTGGTCTTACTATTCCGCTCGCCTATCTCGGCGTTCTGATCGGCTCATTGGCGACGTTCTCTTCGCTGTACCGAAAGAGAAAGGCTGGTAAGTTCAGCCCTTTCTGTTACGTATACTTGATATAAAATTCCATGATAGCTAAGTTTAATGCGATCATCTAGCTAGAGCTGCCTCTCTTAAAGAATGGTTTCCTTCACATCTCCAACGAGACGTCTTCCTCTCCCTGATGCAAATGAACTCTGAGCCGGGCGAGAAAAAGAAGCATCCGATTCCCGAAACCGTTCTGAAGGCTGCTCTTCTCCGCCGTGCAGCAGAAGACTTGAAGCGGCTGCTACAATTGAGGAACCAGAAGCCCGCCCTAGCCGCGCTGTTGCAGAAGGGCAGTGTTGGAGACGATTTATGGCAGCAGTTTTTGAGGGCCGAGAAGGAATTAGAAGAGGAATTCCGAGATGTTGTCTCAGAGGTAAAGATATCATTTCTCTAGCAATTATTTCCTTAAAGCCACGCTAACAAATTTGGTACTTTTCTAGGCCAACAATTTTGTCCCAGGCTGGGGCCAGGTTATCTTCCAGTCCGCCAACGAGATGACGCTGAACGCAATGTTTCGTGAAAGAGTCGATGATATCCAGGCTACGACAAAACAGGAGCGAGAGTGGTGGGATCGCAAGAGGACCAGTATACAAGAAGGTTTCATGAAGGAGTTAGAGCAAGAAGGACAGCCCATCACTACATCCGCTGAGAAAGAGAAGAAGCCTACAAGCTCTGCATCCGGCTCTGTAGTTGGCGATAAACTCATTAGCGACGATGATACTGTCTTGGTAGAGGCTGGAGGGCCAGCGGTGAACACCGGAGGCCCCGGCGGCGGCAAGAAGAAGAAAAAGGGAAAGAAATAATGGATTCCGCTTTGGTTTGCTTTGTTTAAAGTTTCTTGAGCAATTATCTTCTATTCGGCTTAAATGAATTCATATATTGTATTTCTATTCTGTTGGAGTTTTGAAGGGGTTGATGAGCCAGGGTCGACAGGAAAATGTGGTTTTTCTTGTGATGAAATTGGTTAATGTACAGGTGTGAGTACAGTCAAGTAGTGATGTCTACAAATAGGGCCGGACAGATGTTTTGATATGAATGGAGAACCAGGCTTCTATAAATCGCCGATTCCAAAGCAAGAGCGGAGAGGAACATAATTTGAACATCTCATGATGATTCTAGATCGGGCTCTACGCCCAAATCTAGATTGCTGATGTCCATCTCCAAAGCCGCATCTCGGATACTTTTCTCCACCTTTTCTGGGCTGCCCCTGATACGCCGCATGACGAGGCGCAATAGATCGCACATAACATCAACTTGAAACTGCTTCTGGTCTTCCTGGTCCATATCTTCAACCGTAACACCGTCATCGAGCAGCTTTGCTGCCTTTCGGTCTTGCACTGCTGTGAGAAGGTTTGATATGTTCTCGAAATTTTCCTTTGCGCGAGGAGTAGATGCTATTCGCCGACGACGGGGCTTGGAAACATCGGGAGGTGCAGGAGCTAGACGGACTAAGAGAAATATCAAGATGCGACTTGTGTCAGCATCTGGATAGAACCCAAACAATTCTTTTAGTGATCTAAGGGCAACTAATGCTCCTTGGGGATCAAGTGATAAGCAAAAACATCGAATAATTTGATCGTAGAGATCCTTCGAAAAAGCTTCCTTGGTTGTTTTTTGTTGATGAGGGGACAGGGTCTGAAGCCATACTATCATTTCCTTGTACAAGGCTCGAACAGGTGGGAATTTGGCATCAAAATGATATCGAGTTCGGTCATATTGAATTTTCCCGCAGTCATAGAGGCATGCGAAGGTTTGCAAATCGGGTTTGATAGAACCTGTCATCTCTTTATACATTGTCCATGCCCCTAAAATATTTTGTTTTCGAAGATCTCGGTATAGTAGATGATTCATGTAGAAAGTATTTGGTTTCATGCCTGCCATGTCAAGACACTTTGTCAACTGGCTCACCATATCATCCCGATCCCGCCGGGTATAATGTAATAATAAAATCGAGAATGTTTCAATGTTGGCGGGTGGTACATTTCGTTGCATGTGTTTCGGAAGTGATACCTCGTTCTTAGAATCATCAAAGGTGGCTCTTTTATGTCTGTCCCGTGAGACCCAGTCCAGACGCTCTTCGATCATTGACCAGCCCAGATTTTCCGCCTTTTTCTTAGCAGATGGGCTTCCTTCTCGCAACCATCCACCTATGACGCCGTTCAGATGTTTCGCGTCAGGCTTAACACCTCGTTGATACATCAGCTCTACTACAGAAGCTGCAGCATCAATCTCGCCCAATCCGATTAGCCGTTTCATCCAACTTGCATAGAAGTATTTGTTTTGAAATCGCCGCGGAAGCATAGTCAAAGCGGCTAGAGAAGCTTTGTTCACATCGGATGCATTGATCCCTGAGGAGTGGAGATTTTCGTAAATGCCTAGGGTTGTTTTAAACAAGACTGTAGATTCGGAAGAAGACCTTTGCCCAGTAAGCATCATGTCTTTGAACACTGCAAGAGCTAGCTCAATCTTTCCAGCTCTCAGAAAGCCTGTGCTAATTGAGTCATAATCATTCATAGTTATGCCTGAGTCCAGCATAGCTCTGACCTGGAGATACAGAGTCCACGCCAGCTCTGTGGCGCTCTGGCTTGCCTTTCCCGCCCATGAAGAGATGATAGGAATCAATATACGAGGATCGCGCTTGGTATTTGCAGCGAGATAAGCCATTGCGATATCCTGTGCTCGCTGCGGTTTATCGAGCGCGACGTGTATCCGAACTCCCAGATCCAAGTATTGCTCGACCTCCTCGGGTTGCAAATGCTTCATATCTTGGGCGAGTCTTTCCCAAAAAGAAACTGCTTTTGCAGATTTACCGCTTTTCCATAGAAGATCCAAATAACATAACCATTGGGTTATAGTCAAATCCCTACCACTAGCAATAATATCTTCAGCAAGCTTATCCCAGTGCAAGAGCCGGTCCTCCTCAGCTGGCGAGTGAGGGGTTTGAGACTTCCAAAGCATATTCAAACCATCTTCGGGGATTATATCGAGAAAAAATGGCAATGACTCTTTGCACCGCCTGTATGACCGCCACGCATCTTGCCTCTGAGAAAAACTTGGATTCTTTTGTAGGACTTTCAAGGTTTTGTTAAATCGAGCAACGGCAGCCTTTTGGGCTTCGGGCACGGTCAATCGAACCTCAAATGGCTCGCTCTTCTCTACCTCCGGAGTTTCTGCAACGGCTTGATTTGGGTTCCAGAGCTCGTCTTGCTCCCTTAATGAGGATTGGATTTCTTGTTCTATCAGAGCCTCTGCCTCAGCATCAAACTGGGCGCTGTCCTCGTCTTCCTCTGCTTCGTCATCCAAGTCCCGCTCTTCTGGATGTTCTTCATCGTATTTGCGTAGAGCCTCCAACGCCTTGTGGCGGTCTTCTTCTGACAGGCTTTGCATAAACGGGCTGTTGGGTCCAAAAGGTCCATCTTTCAATTCAGCAAGTTCTTCTTCAAGCTTGGCTATCTTTGCTTTCAGAAAGTCCTGCTCCTCAAGGCTTTCGGCTTCCAAATCCCTTTCCACCGGATCTTTACTATTCAGAGTAGCCTGCTCATAATACCGAATCTCGACTTCCTGCTTTTTATTGCCATCGTGTAGTCCTGTATTAGAGGCGAATGTGCGACGAATCGGAATCGGAAAGGAGGTGCGGTTGATCCAACGGGTATAGATGCCATGTTGATGCCACCGAGCTCCTTGTAGAGTCAAACGGCGCATGAATGTCGGCGATGAGACTCAACTCATCGAAATGAAAGCAACTCAAAACAAATAGAACTTTGAAGCTGCCGCGCTGCAACGATGATCGAAGGAAAACGCGATTTCTCCGTTGAATGCTCGGTATCAGCAAAAGAACCTTGATAATTTTTTGTGACGAACTTAGAGCAGCCTTAGAGCAGCTCCCTACCTAGCATTCGAGCCAAGGCTGACTAATAGATTAGTTATATAACTAACCATAAGCTTGGCAACCTTTGAATTGCAGCCAGTCGCAACTATCCAATTCGCGTCTTGAATGGGCGAAGGGGCATATATAAGGCAATTTTTCGATTTGCGCATCCTCAGAACTACTGTTAAGGAAAAGATGTCTTCTAGTCGTAGCCAACAGAATGGAAACGTTGACTCCTACAATGGACTTGAAGATCAGGTTCGGACCCTCAGTGCTGCGACGACGTTCAACTAATGCTTGTTTAGGGTGTATATGTTTATAAATTCGCCAGGGGTGGTCAGCCAACTGATAAAAAGCCCCTTAAGAGGCGGAAGCTGGCTCATATACCCGCTAGTCATGTACAAGGTGGCCCACTGCCATTTATACCCCTTCTAAATGGAAAGGAGAATATGTCCTTAGTGAATCTTCGGTATACCACGTTTAAAGACATCTGGGCGACCCATGATGAAATTATTCAAGTTCGTAACGTTTTCCACTATCATTGCTACCAATATACTGAAGAAGGTTCAGCGTATCATCCACGATGTTGACTCTAAAGTGGTTGGGGATCTTTTGGAATTCATAAAGACAACCGTGCCCACTATGTATGCATCTCCACTGGCATCAATCGATCTGAAGCTGATCATAACGTAAAGTTACGAGGGTCGGGTTCCCTGTGGGATGATTACTCTGGGCTCTCAGATATCTTCAATATCAGGTCTTTTGAATCGTCTTAGCATGCGGATGCAATCAGATGACGTCGCTCGAATGGCCGTCCTTGAAGCTAGCGACGCTTCGAATTTAAAGAATGGTTTAAAAACCTTGAATCGGCTCATTTTAGGGGATTCCAAAGATGACTCTTTTCATGATTCGTGTGCCTTGGTATATACGAAACTCCCAGCTAATTCTCATTACCGTCATGCTAACAATTACAAAGGGGCCCAAACCTCTTCCATATGATTTATCCCTATTGTACGCATACGTGCAACGACGTCCTGGACAGAAAATTGTCGTCGCATTTAAAGATAGCGAGGCTTTTGACAACGCTGTGTTAAGTGACATGATATCTCTGCTTTGGTACGAACAATTTCCACGTTCCGTGGCATCATTATTTTTGCTAATTACATCAGGTGCTGGCGCGATCGTATTCCTTTTGTCTTTATATTTGGTGTTGCAACCTCGGTGGAACTATTTGAGAGCCGACTTCCCCGGTCGAGCGTCTGTCTACTTCAAGGACAATGTTTTGATATACGAGAAGCAGCGGATCCCATCGATCGACTATTCATTGAGTCGGAAACTCGTGTGAAATGTTCTCTTTCACTAGGACACTCCGTAAGCGCACTGCTTTTGAAACGGGCACAAGAGCATTTCCAAAGCCCCGAACGCTTTGGCTACTCTTTGAAGGTATGCAGTTTACAAGAAGCGATAACCGCAACTAATATTCTTAGTATTGTGTCATGTCCCACTTTTTTGCCAATCCGTTGGCCGCATTACTTGCTACCGACATACGCGAGGAGGATTTCCAGCCTGAACTATGTGAAGCAATTCGGAATCTCCCCTCTTTTCGGAGGTAATCTCACTAGTGCTTACTGTTTCCGTCAGGCATGCTAATGATCAGAATAGGCATGCCGAAACCTTGCTCAATGATAAGAAATCGAAATTTCTGCAAAGGCTCCTTGATGAAGATGTGACCTTAGCCAGGGAAGCTCTAGAATATATCAAAAGAGGGCAGGAGAATATGGGTGCCTTATTCAAATGCGTGGAGTCACTCAGAAGCGTGATTCAATTTCTAACAGGCATAAAAGCACCAAGCATGTCAACAATGGTTGTTGATGCCCTCGGAGGGAAGCTGCTCGGTTCAAAGTTAGTCAGTGAAATACTTTCTGGTATCAAAAGGGTGGCATCCAATTCGTTCAAAAAGGTGCTCCTTTCTCTTCCAGAGACTTTCCCGCGAGCAGACCAACTTTCCGATGAGCTGCAACTGCTTTTGGATCATCAAGAAGGATTAGAACCCCTGAAAACCAAATATGACCTTTCTCGTGTTACCCATAAAACCACTGTTGTGGCTCAGAGAATGAGACTGACTAAAGGGAGAGTTAATCTTTCCAAAGAAGAAACCGAATACACTCGAATCATTGACCGCTTTCACGACAATTTTCAAACCTATCTATCTGAGAACCTCATCCAACCAGTTGACCTCTTCATGCACGAAGCTTTCTTATTTGATTTCATGAGCCCCATTAGGGACACATTTACTCCCCGCCCTAGATTCGCAATGGAGCGTGCTTTATCAAACCCTTCCGCTTATTTGGATTTTGATACTGGAATAGCTATTGAGATTATGTCGGCGTCTCAGCCAGCGACCGCTTTAATTTACCAACTTTACCTAGAATCGGGAGCTTTGGTCAACATTTACGACTTATGGAGGGCTTTTTACACTATACTTGGTGGCATCGACGGCGAGAACTATGAAGAGCGTGCCGCGCTAGCACTGTTTTACCGCGCCATCTCGGAGTTGAAAATGATGGGTATGGTGAAACCAAGTCGAAGGAAGACGGATCATCTGGCAAAGGTGAGCTGGAGTGGGTTGTGAAAAAAAGTCACCCTCCATTTTGATATAATCATAAAAAGCATCTTCCAAAAACAATGTATTTCAGGCAATGTACATATCATATACACATATTTGTTTCAAGCCAAATCATGATAGATGGTACAGGGATCTGCAATTACAATATTACTAAACATCATCCAGAAAGTCGTCCGCAGTGTAATGTCTTTGGCGATAGTCATCGTCATTGCTTCGGACAGGTTCGATTATGTTATCGCGATCCAAAGGCCGATCACCTTCGCTCAAAACCATCGCCTCCCTCCGTCGGCGCCGTAAAGCTTGATCTATGCTTGTGCTGTCATGTGGCCGTCTGCCCGCTGACGGTCGCACACCAGCCGTATCTTCACCAACTTCTATCCAGCCGTCACTATCCGAATCTTCGTCATCGAAATCCAGGTTGAGGCCACGGCGGAATGTATACGGAAAACTGAAAATATCAGCTCTTCTTCCTTCCAACCGTCCCCCTGTCAAGCCGTATTTTCGTAGATGCTTCTCCCCATCGTAGCTGGCTTCGAGTATTTCAAAGATGGCACACATAATGGGATCATCTGAGGACCAGATTTTCATGTTCTGGGCAACGTTGCGTCTCTTCGATTCATCTCCCAGAGCGCACGGAAATGGATACCTCGCGAGCCAGCGGCTGACAACACCTGCTTCCAAGGCGGCCGGTAAGTTCTCTGGCAAAAGAGTGGCGAGTGTCGCCAAGGCTTTGATTTCTCCTGGTGGCCTGGTTCTAGGTAGTATCGGCGATTCTGTTGTGCTAGTTTCTTCATCATGTTCCTCTAAAAAATTGCAAAGACAATCCACCAGTGCTGTGAATGAGGCTACATCTTTCAAACGGCCACATGCGTTGGAGCGGGAGACTGGTTGGAATGATAGTGAGAAGACGTGAGAGAGATATATTTGGAGGAAAAATTACCTACCGGATCGACTCGATATCAAGAAGTGAATTGCATTCAACGCTCTCCGTCTACGGGTTGAATCACAACTAGCAAGGTCCTCTAGCAGTAATTCCCTGGCGGGGCCTTTCGTGGCTCTTTCAGTAACTATTCTTAGCGCGCTATAGACCTATCAGTACCCGTACTGTGAGGTTCTCCTAAAATTGGGAAGTCTAACGCAGATCGTAAATCGAAGCTGGAGCTCTCCGAGAGCTTGAGAAGGGTGTCTAATTTCAAAGCTTTGCAGGGCGTTAGAATTGCGATTGGTAGGTAAACGAGGGAGGGCGATGATCATACTTTCTTCGGTAGCTTCGCCAATTACTTGCTCCTTTTTGTCTCCGTTCTTAATCTCTGTGAGATCCTTTACACGATATAATTCCGCTGTTACTCCGCGGGCGGCAAAGAAGAGCGCCACTCCTATAGAGTGGTTATTAGTATATGTCGGGATCACAGTTGTTACAACATTAGATAGCATACCCAGACAGAGCCACAGCAGCCGGTCGCCGGTTTGTGATGCCATGCCCTTTGGGCGGCAGTTTGCGGTTGCGCTTGAGATTCCATCATTGTCGGGCGATCAACACCGACAGTCATCCGCTTAATCCCAACGTGCGGGTGGTCCGAGCGTCATGCTGGCAGAAAGTTTGGTAAAGGCGGTGAAGCTCGACTTTCTGCCAATAATTTTCAAAAATGGAAATTCGAGGTCACTGCTGATACCAGTTGCACTTGTCGAGCGGAGTGACAACGGCTGTTAGGCTGATTATCGCTATGGCACCGTCTCAACTAAAGCAGCTTAAAGCGTCTCTCAGAGAAAAGGGAATCATAGGGCAACAACAGTCCAAAAAACAAAAGAAACAAAATGCGAAAACTGGCGCTGCCGCCGCTAATCGGGTTCATCGAAATGCCGTCTTACAGGAGCTTCGAGAGCAGTTCAACCCATTTGAAGCAAGAGCACCTTCAAGGCCTGCCAAATTTGCGGTCACAACAAACAGAGGAATCTCCGACCCGGTTCGACACCGCCCAGGCGTAACGAGGGGTCTCGGAGAGCAAAGAGTAAGAGACAAACCCTTTTCCGTCCCTTCGAAGAATATACTCTGATACGCTTTACGTAGAGAAAAGAAACTCTGTTGAAGGAAATCCAAAGTCGCAACAAGGTCGGCGTTCTTATGGACCGACGATTTGGCGAGAATGACCCTACAATGACCCCGGAAGAGAGGGCCGCGGAACGGTTTGCCAGAGAAAGCCAAAGGCGAATGAAGAAAGATTCTCTATTCAATCTGGAGGATGATGAAGATGAGGAAGAGATGCTTCTTACTCACGGGGGACAGACTCTTGCGTTGGACGAGGGCGACGTTGACGATTTTAACGAAAAAGACCTCAGCGGGTCAGACGAAGAATCTGGCTCTGGCTTGCAGAAGAAGCGTAAACGACTGGTCGAGGAGGATGATATGGATGGACTTGCTGGTGCATCGGACGGAGAAGAAGACCAACCGGGACGTAAGAAGTCCAAGCAGGAGGTCATGAAGGAAGTCATTGCGAAGTCGAAGTTATACAAATATGAGCGACAAAAAGCCAAGGAAGACGATGATGATCTGAGAGCAACTTTAGATCAAGGGCTTCCTGATCTCTTTGAGATGATGAAGGGCACACCACATGAGCCACCACGGCGTGAAGTGGCCCCAGAACCTATGATGAATCCAGACAGGCTTGCTCTCCTCAATGGTAAGGATAGAGACGTAGCCGACAAAGAATATGACCAAAGGTTGAGGCAAATGACCTTTGATAAGCGATCAAAACCATCAGATCGAACTAAAACAGAGGAAGAAATAGCCGAAGAAGATGCACAGCGACTACGCAGGCTAGAGGAAGAGAGACTTCGGAGAATGCAAGGCGAAGATGATGAACAATCTTCCGATGAAGATGATCCGGACGCGGATGATGCTTTTGAAGCAGATGATGCGAAACCTTTCGGTCTACACCAACTAACTACTCGACCGGATCTCGATGTCGAGGATGAGGACGAATTCGTAATCGAAGATGATTTGATTGACTCCGGATCCGCTGCAGACTTGTCTTTCAGCGACAGTGAGGCTAGTCAAGACAGTGACGAAGCCGATGAAAAGAGCGAAGATGATGAATTCACATACGGGCTCACACTACCTGCTGACTCTGAACGCACCGTCCCCAAGGGGACAACATCGTCTACAAATGACGCGTCCCTAGCATATACTTACCCATGTCCTACAACCCACGAAGAATTTCTGAGTATCCTAGAAGGTATCAAGGTTGAGGACCTACCAACCGTTGTGCAACGGGTCCGTGCGCTTTACCACCCAAGACTCCAAGCTGGTAACAAGGAGAAGCTTGGGAAATTCTCCAGGATCCTTGTTGAGCATGTCAAGTACCTTTCAAACCGATCGAGCCCTCTGCCATTTGCGATCCTCGAAAATCTACTTCGTCATGTTCATTCACTTGCGAAATCACACCCAGAAGACGTTGCTCTCGCTTTTCGAGCCCATCTTCGCGAAGTAACGGAGGATCGGCCATTAAACTTTCACTTGGGAGACCTAATTGTTCTAACGGGTATTTCGACGGTTTTTCCAACCTCCGATCATTTCCACCCCGTTGTGACGCCATCAATGCTGTTAATGGGAAGGTACCTTGGACAAAGTGCCATCCATTCGTTGGGTGATCTTGTCACAGGCACATATGTGACAACCTTGTTCCTCCAATATCAAAGACTTTCGAAACGATACGTTCCAGAACTTGTCAATTATTCTTTGAATGCTTTGTGCATCCTTGCGCCTACTGCCGCGAAATACCCGCGAGGTACGATGTTTCCCAATCGAGTGCCTGCAACACCCCTCCATCTCGAAGGCATGAATGGGTCAACTGAAATTAGGGGTTTAAGACTTTCCGATACTGTGGCTAACACTGAGCTTTCCAAAAACGATGCCGAGTCTCTCAAGCTTTCGCTTATAAAGACACTTGCAACTGTTATTGACACGGCCGCTCAATTATGGGCCAACAAGCTATCATTCCTTGAGGTTTTTGCGCAGGCGCATGTAGTCCTAGAACACCTCTTGAAAACATGTGCCGGGAAGGTACCCACAGTCCTATCGGATCACCTCAAACGGATACGAAACACAATAAAAATTCGGCTGGCAGAATCCCAACGTGCTCGGCGGCCTCTGCTCCTCCACTATCACCGACCACTTGCAATCAAAACCGCAATACCCAAATTTGAGGAGTCCTTTAATCCTGATAAGCACTACGACCCTAACCGCGAACGCGCCGAAATCAGTAAACTCAAAGCCGAGCACAAGCGTGAGCGCAAAGGTGCCATGCGTGAGCTACGCAAGGATGCCAATTTCATCGCGCGGGAGAGCTTGCGGGAGAAGCGCGAGCGGGATGCAGAGTACGAGAGGAAGTACCGTCGTCTTGTCGCGGAAATACAAAGCGAGGAAGGGCGAGAAGCAAAGGCATACGAACGAGAGAGAAAGGAGCGGAAGGGGAGGCGGTGAAAAGGCTAGCTACCAATCAATCCATACATATCATCTGCTCGATTCACACTGGCCTGACTGGCTGATTTCCATCTCGGGTACTCGTAGCCGTAGACTTGAGACACCCACCAACATTCATACTACGGTACTCGCTCAGTAGATGTTGGTTACATCATTAGTAATGTTGCGGCTGCGATGCTGAGCCGTTATCAGATGAACCCCTGTGCGACTGTTGTCCTGTATTCGCGGCGTGCAGAAGTGCCGAAACCCGACCAACACGTGTGCCAAGACCAAACCAGCCAATCACGCTCCCCAATTCCTCGTAAACTCCTAATGAGTCAGTCGGGTTAGAGTTTGACGGACTATCTAATCTGATCTGATAAGATTCCACGCCCTACTCCCACACAATTCCCCCAAGGTCGACTGATCCCTTCCCGTCTCTTCTTTTAACAGCCTTTGAGGCCCTCTTCTCCACCTTCAATACTGACCGTGCTTTTTTTCAAAGACGGTATTCTAGCTGTCCAAGTTTTCCTACCTTTTTTCTATTCAATATGTGGCATGTCTGGCATCTGGAGCCCGCGGCGAAAAAGCAGAAGCGGGTTGTACGTCGAAGGCATCGGCTGGCAATTTCCTGTTCTCGATGCAGGCGCTTGAAAGTCAAGTGTGACAGACAGACGCCCTGCGAAAATTGCAAGAAGAGCAAGCGGATAGAGGAATGTACCTACTTATCAAATTCTCCGTCCCGCACAGCCCAGGCCGAGCCTGAATGCACGGAAACTAGAGTCGAGTCGTCCCTGTCGTCCACAGACGAAGAACTGCAGAATGATTTAACTCCGTTGCTGGACCTCCTTGAATCGCCCAATTCTTTCGCCGAACTCACCTCGTCCGATTTTAGCTCACCTCTGTTTGAGCCGGAAACAGAGATTCTACGGGCCGATATACTACCTGAAGTCTCAAGAGGCGCGATGTATTCGTATCCAGATAAGGCGACAATTTGGCTCTCAAAGTTCCGCGGAGAGACTCATTGGGCTGTATATATGAAAGAGGTATGGGCTGATTGTTAAGATCCTTTCGTTCACAGAATTGAGTTCAAATTTAACGTCAATTTTCCTTCAGTTCAAGTCGTTGCTGGCGATAGATACCAGCAACCCTGAGATATACCCACCTCTACCACCCTCCCATCCTAGTATTGATGGCTCCGACAGCGAAACCCCGAATATGAACCTGCTCCTCCAGGACCCGAAGAGCTTTGTTTTGTCCATTGTACCTGATAGAGAAGACATTGGACGGTATGTGGAGAGCTATCTCGCTACGATAGAGAGAATCTATCGTATTCTACACATTCCAACCTTCCGTGAAGAGGTTGAGAGCTTTTGGGAGAAGGAACAGACACCCAGATGGGACTGGCTAGCTCAGCTTCTAATGGTTATCGGCATTGGCTGCCTTGCTACTCCGAACTCGAACTCGAAACGCGTACCTGTACTACTCAAAGCAGCCGAGACATGTCTGTTGCGAATGTCATTCATCTTGAATCCGACCGTTCTCACCATCAATGCGCTCTGCATGATGGTTATTGCGAAGTATATCGGTGCAATGTCATGTCATGAGTACGATTCGTGCGGCCCACTTATGGGAATTGTGATCCGACACGCCATGTCGATCGGTATGCATTGCGACCCAACTTTAAATACCCCTGGAATGTCACCTTTTCAGATAGAAATGCGAAGAAGACTATGGTCAACAATCATTCAACTGGAACTGCAACAATCCATCACCAGCGGGATGCCCCCACTCCTCAGAAGGAATGACTTCAATACTCTTCCTCCATCAAATTTGAACGACGAGGATCTTGATCCATTGAACGAAATACCTCACCTTCCTGCCCCAGATTTCGATTTCACGGATTCCTCATATCAGATTCTACTTCACAACTCTTTTGGAGCACTGTTTGAAATCGTCCTGGCCGCAAACTCACTATCAGACAACATTCCTTACAGCCGAGTCACCCATCTAGACGCGCAACTTCGCGAACTTCTAATGGAAACTACTCTGCTTCGAAATAACATATCCGTCTGGCCCACCAGCCCAGACTCAAACTGGAAAGCACTCCAGACCTCAACTCTCGAGCTAACATTTCGACGTGCCCTCCTGATCCTTCACCAGCGGTACGCCCGTCAACCTCTTGCAAGCGTACATTTCCCAACCTCGTATTGGTCCGCCCTAGAATGTTCCCTGGCTGTCCTTGTTCATCAACGGCAAATCCACGACGATCCCATCCATCAGGGATCGGCAAATTGGTTTGCGGAGCTATTCAAGAATGACTTCTTCATGGCAATTATAATCATTGGAGTTCAACTCTGTCGCAAAGATAATTCCTCGCCAAGCGAAACGGATATGGCTATTAGCCCAGCAGGATATCATCACCCGAGCATTTCGCCTCGGTCTACAATTCTACAGACGCTTAAATGGTGCCAGGACATTTGGACGAGAAAACTGGCTCAGTCGTTTTGCCATTCCAAAGGCAGTGATCTTATAGCAAGGATAATAGAGACTGTTGAATCGGAATCATAATGGCGACTATTTTAGAAACTCAAACGGTGAACGGCGAGATCAGGAGTTTGCTACTTTTCCCCTTTCCCTTAAAGATACCTATATGACAATCTCCTATTGCTAGCATTGGGAGGCCTTTTCAGTCTCATGCTTAAATTCCTTAATAACATTTTAGCCGTCATGTACTTTAAAAACTATTTACAAAACAACCTCACTCCTCCGTATAGAATGGAAAAGAAGGCCGGATAATAATCCATATGCGATTTTGAGAACTACTAGACAGGACTCTGAGCCCATGATGACCGGTTCCTGTAGCAATTACTGTTCAACGAAAAGCCAAGTTGAAAGAAAAACACATTTCTCTTTACTTCGTAGTGCTTTCATAAAATACTTTTATTTTCAAGCCCCAAGTTTATCTTCTATATGAAGTGTAATCTGTTATACAATAGAGATCATGCTGATGCTAAATGCTATGCTAGAACATTTTTCCGCCCGCCAAAAATATACAGAGCAGTGTCATTATTATGTGCAATAGAGAAATGCTGTAAAGAATAAAAGAGTTGAAGTGGTTCAATAGGTAAAGAAGAAATTGGAAAGGAAGAGATCAACTCGTGACTGGTATCACTGCTTGATACTGACACCGATGCTGATCAAATAATCACACCGCTCTCGCACCTTCGGATCAACAACTCGCATTTCAGTTTTGTTGGTCTGCAGGAACATTTCCCGGAAACCAGACATTGGAGCGTTGGAGTTCGAGTCATTCCACGACCGCCACTCAGGTGCGTCGGTAGAATACTTGGATGGATCATAAGAGCGAATGAAACTTGACCAGAAACCCTGCACAATGGGCACGATCTTCTTGTTTGTGGTATAGTAAGAAGTTGGGGATTGACCTGGGTTGAACTCGGGGCCCCAGATTGCCTCGAGCTCCGCGGTATGGGGCGTGCCAAATCCAGATTTCATGAATAAAGGGTCTTGCACAGCATAGCGATAGGCATAGACATTCTTTGGGTCGGCGTAGCGCGTGAAGCTCTCCACAAGCGCAATCTTAGGACAAGTGTACCTTATGGCACCGTAGGCGTCGGATAGTTGTCGCCAGTATGGACCACTATTGGGAAATTGCTCGCCTTTCGGGAAGTATGCGTTTATTTTGGCGAGTTGCTCTTCTGTTAGAGCGGGAAATTGTGCACGTAAAAATTCGTCAGAGTCTTTAAGGCTGTTGGTTTTTGTGGAAGCAAAAAGAGTTCCTTCGTTCTCGTCGTCTCCGAAAGCAACTGGAACCTTGCAGAATTTTCCTTCCTGGATAAGGCGGTATGTGTAGTCGGGCACGAGGTCATTGTCGATCATCGGCGAGTACATGAACAGTGGGCTCTTGGTCGCCCCTGGAAGTGGTTGTTTTGTGTTATGCGACTGGAGGGTATTGAGATCTAGTTTCCGGAGGCATTTGAGGGTGTCTTGACTTCCTTTGCATCCCGTCCGGTTCACGAGGCTGTCGTACAAAGGCTGATTCTCCGCAACAGTGAGCATGGTTCCCATTGACGGCGAGCCCGCGATGGCAGCATGGAATAGCCCATCACTACCGCAAATCTCCTTTTCCCCACCATAAGCGGTGAGTAGGAAGACCACAGAGCCGGCACCGGCACTATGACCACCGATAGTAATGTGGTTTGGATCACCACCGAACTAATCAGAGTCAGCAACGAGACAAGAGAAGACGAAAGAAACTGAAGCAACTTCTACATACCTTGGCAATGTACTTCTTGACCCACTGTAGAGCCTTGAGCTGGTCTTTCAACCCATTGTTCAGACTAGCATCTTTTTGGACCTCTTTTGAGCCAAGGAAGCCGTACAGCCCTACCCGATAGTTGAAGCCCACGACGACAAGATTTCCGCCTGAAGCTTCAATGAGTCCCGAAGCATTGATACCGGGGTTGGCATTGATGTTGAAGCCACCGCCTTGAATAAAGAAATACACAGGCAAGTTGGCACCCGGCTTCGCCTTTGGCCCAGCGAAGACTTCCAGAAACAGACAGTCTTCTGCTTCACCCTTCGATACCTTTGTATTGGTTCCAACGCAGCGTTTCTCGTGCTATAAGACCAATTTAGCATCCCAATGTAACGCGTTGGCCAGGAGAACTAGTAAATACCTGTGTGTTCTTTTGAATTCCCTCTTGCTTAGGAGGGTCTTGTGGAGCAGCAAATCGCAGGTCTCCCACTGGCGCAGCCGCATATCGAATCCCAAGCCAACTGGTCACACCGAATGGCTCGCGATTACCTTGATATGCCGCATAGTCGAGCTGTCGGCAGCCGTCTTCCCACTTACACTTGACCGAATGATCTGCCTTTTTCTTGAGCGCAACAGCGGCTCCTGTAGCTGCGCAGGCGGCCGGGATCAGGAGCGCCAGCAGACATATGGATATCCGCTTCTTGGTCATTCTGAATCGCTTCTTGGTCGGCTTTAGAGCTTCGGGATCGGAGGAGGAGGGTGTAAGGGAGGAATGGCGAGGCGAGGAAGGAGGGGACACCTGCGCTACATGTTTATATTGTTCGGCCATGGTGCCCGGATCAAATCACGGTGGGCACAAAGGGCCCCCGGAGCTGGAAAATGTAGCCAAGTAGGAGGTGTATAATCGGCACCTGACAGAGAAGGGGTCGAAAAGCGGTTCACGGGTATACCCCGTGCTCCCCTGATGCAATCAAACTAATGGGGATAATGGCGCAGTGGAATATCGGTACTCGGGTTGTATGTATATATGGAACGCGCGAATTTTAGAAAAAGGTTGGATACAGTCCGAAGCAACAAGTAACAGTGGGTATCAATTGGGGGCCGTTTCTCTTTGGAATGCTTTCGCTGGGCTAGTTGCCAGTTGTAGAGGAGGGTCGATAGCCGGGCGGTAGATCAGTCTTCGATAGACCACTTTTGAGCGAACAGCGGGCAATATAAAGGGACTTTTTATTCTAGAAGCATAACTGCGCAATTTGAAGTAACGCAGTGACGGGGATGGTGCGAGAGGTGTGTAACGAGGCAGAGAAGCCGAAAATCTCCCAGAGGCCGGTGAATATTATATGTTTAACAAAGCCACACCGACTGGGGTGTTTGGTCCCAAGAGTCAAATGATAATTTTCGGCTTCCCTTATTTTTTAGCACACTTCTTATTTTTTTTTGTTTTTTTCTTCTAGTTTAATTTTTTCTGATCTGGATCGCAGGCCAAGTCCGGAGAAGACGATCTAGAAATAACAATAGCCAGGAGACTAGGGCCAAAGGGGCAGTTCGCCCCCCAGCGCCGACCTGCAGGAATCGCCCGTCGACCGTCAACCAGCCGGCTGCTGGTCCTGCTGGCTGCTGGCGAGGCGGATTTTAGGCCAAAAAGGCTGGCTTTTTAGGCTTTTTAGTTCGTCCCGTGGGCCTGTGGAAGGCCCTGAGCGGCAAAGACTCCAAGAGCAAAAAAGGAAGACTCGGCGTAAACAACGAGTGCCACCCGCCTAACGCATCCACGGCTGTTCATGCGAGAGGTGTTCTGTGGGCTGGAGGCCATGGTGCTCCTCCTCGTCCACTATATCATCATGCATTATCATTCGAAACGGGAGACCGACAATCTTACGACCTCCGTGCTCGGGGCAATGGGGCTTCGGTCTCACGCCAAAATGAACACCCAACAGGGCCCTCTGCTGCTCTGGAGTCTGCAGCCGCATTGCACTAGCGGGAAGTTCAAGCTTTGCTGCCCTTGAGCTAATTATTGTTTAAAAGCATCCAAAACAATCCCGGTCGAGTCAAATCAAAAGGCTTTATGTCTTAGTGGCTCTCGTTCATCACGGAGTCAATACTCCTCCCTTGCAGCTTGGCGCACAGCCCAGGATGCGAGGCCAGTCGAGGGATTGCGTTGGTGCAACCTCTTTGTTCTTTTTGTCTCGTGGTTTTCCTTTTTTTTCCGCCGGCCTTTCTTTTCTTTTCACTATTATATTACTCCGTAGATTACTCCGTTATGCAGGGCATGATGTTACTCAACCGTGAGGCAGGGAGCAGGTGACCGTGAGTGCAGATAAGGGGGGTTGTGGGCGGGAACGAGCGGATTCCATGCGCAGGCACGCCGCTGACTCAGCGCGCTGACACGTGCGCTGGAGTACGCGGCAGAAACGCGTAATCGCGAGCCCAAAACGATGACTCGAAGGAGCGGATTTTAAAATGAACATCAGACACCCAGACACTCATCACAAATGAGGATTCCAGCGCCCTCTGACGCCGATCCTGGGAGAAACACCGCTTCCAAGGGGTATCCCAAACCGCAAACGCTTGACCCAACGCTACCTGAAGCACTTCCTGCGAGGCTGTGCTCTGATCACTGATCAGGACTCACCACTCCTGTCCTGGAGCCCGTGCAGGGATCATACCAGACTGCTCGAAATCGAAACTTCTCCGCCGTCAGGCCCGCGACTCGCGAGGATCGTCTGGCTCGGCTCCCTGCAACTTGCCACATGAGAGAACCAGCGGTCTCGGTAGGGCAAAGCTTATCGCGCTGCCAAAAAGCCACCAAAAAAGCCAACATGCAGCCCCTTTTTCTTCGCTCTCGCCGGTTAACACGCGAGAATTGCCGATGTTCAGGCCGGAGAACTCCGTATCGGCATTCTTTCCCACACGAGGTGCGGAGTCGTTGATGTCGTTGAAGCGCTTTGTGCTACAGGCTTGTTATTCGTCTCACTATGTACGGAGTACTTGACTTGCACCGCGATCGATCCAATTCGCAATAATAGTGTGACTGGCCAGGGTACGGAGTAAAGGTGTGTGTATCCTGCTATTCTGTAACCTAGCCTGGTGGAGAAAGTCATCCACGTCAGCAACAATAATACAGAGCGTGAAGAGTCGATACATCATACATCGCAGTGACTCCTAGGCCAGGATGTCAGCTCGTCGCAAAGTGTCGAATGCGACCGTTACTCAAGAGTCAACGCTTGTTGTTACACTTTGATTGTTTACATGACCGACTGACTGAACCTATTTTCCCAGCTTCTCTGCCGCCCGGGGAATGCGGAGAATCAAATTTCCAACACAGCGAACTAAAAATAGCTGGAATTGAGATTTGGACCACGTTATCTAATCGATGAGCAAGGAAGTGCACAGAAGACTAGTTACTCCGTATATCGAGCTTCCATCTCACTACTCTCTCATTTCTTCTCATGTCACTCTCATTTCTTCGAATCCTCATCACGCGTTCAGCGCCAATTGGCCTCCAAGGTGTGCATACAGCACGTTTCCCTGAGAGATCTCCCCGTTTCGAACCATGTCAAGCATCCCAGCGAGACTCTTTCCTTCGTACACTGGATCCGTGATGAATGCATCTTTTTCTGCGCCGTACTGAATCGCGTCCCAGGTCCCTTGATCGGCGATTCCATACGTACCTGCATGATATCTTTCGTCAAGAATGATGTCTGACTCATTGATACTATCTGACCCAAGCCCAATCTTCTCAGCCGTATTTCTTGCGATACGAAGCACTTGCGCCCGGGTTGCTGCTGGCTTCGCGGAAGCATCAATTCCAACCACCTTCCTCTTGGGCTCATTCGGATACAACTTCTCCAGGAACTTGAAGCCTGCAACCATTCCAGCCATGGTGGACCCGGTTACTGCACAGACAATAATGGTATCAAACATGATTCCCATCTCTTTCTCTTGCTCCCGGACCTCAAATGCCCACCGCGCGAACCCCAATCCCCCCAGTGGATGATCGGATGCTCCGGCAGGGATGTAATACGTTTTTTCCCCTTTGCTCTCGCACTCCTTCAAGAGCTCCTTGAGCGAGTCTTTGTGCTGAATTCCAAACTCTGCGTCCGGCTGCATTCGAACATCTGCACCCATCAGCCCGGAGAGCTGAATATTCCCGACAATATTATAGATTTGCCCCGGATATTCCACCCATTTCTCTTGAACCAGCCTGGCTCGAAGACCCGAACGAGCGGCCACTGCCGCAACCTGACGGGTGTGGTTACTCTGCACGCCGCCGATACTGATCAATGTGTCGCATTTCTGGGACAATGCCTCGGCGAGCAGGTACTCGAGCTTTCGCGTCTTGTTTCCTCCAAAGGCAAGATCCGAGTTCAAGTCTTCGCGCTTAGCGTATATTTTGACCTTACCTCCTAAATCCGCGGTGATATTAGGTAGTAGGTGGATTGGAGAGGGCCCGAGAAGTAAGGACTTTCGATCAATAGAAGCAAAAGGCTCCGGGAGTGTTGGGATAACCATCGTTGCCGTAGTTGTTTTGGGATCTCGGTCTCTTTGCGGTTTCTGGCGCTGAATTTGATTTAAAAGATACGCTGGTTGGGAACAGCAAGTTCTTTTGAAGTAGAATGGTTACGGTGTGAGGGGTAATATAGAAGGATTGGGGCTTCTTTCGGAGTACAGATCTCTTGGAGGCACGGAATTCTTCCTATCAACTCCGCCGCCGCGCCCGGGTATTTCGAGGTTGGCAGCGACCCACTAGAGTCATAGCCGAACCGTTCTTCGCAGTATCGAGAATGCTCATTCATGTATCAGTATAGCGCACATCCATGGGCACAGAATATGCGAAGAATTGTATCCTTAGCAACACGCGCGGTGCCATTAATGTTGTTGATGATTTAAGCCTAAGCAACCTTATTCGTTTTGGGGGTGGCGGGCGCAACCTTCCCTAAGAGCTCTCCGCTGGGATCAACGCGTGGGAAATTTGGATAACAAATGAACTCCTCCATGCGCTCAATTGAACCGCTCCCGGTCAATCACTTTCTAGAATAAGCGTTTCTCTCGATAGTTATGCCTCCTAGACCTGCTTGGCTCAACCTCGAAGAACCTATTGCCGAAAATGGTGCTCCAAAACTTGAAGATGAGGACGACCAAGAGGACTATATGTCCATGGCCATCATAGAACCGCCAAAACCGAAGGGCGCAAAGGAGACCTACTCTCAACAACGACTACGGAAACAGAGAGAGGTGAGTATTATTTCTCCAGAACCTCAATAACATGCAAAACCTGCTTTGGAAATCTCCTCCTTTTGCTATGACTAGACCTGTAATAACAACCATTTCGCTTCTCGATCAGGCATCTACTGCACACGCTTCCTTTCCCTAAAACTTGTTCCAAGGCTAACTGCTGTCTCTTACGATGCTTCTTCTCAGTCCGAAGCGAAAGGTCGCGTTCCTTCAAAAGCCGAGCGCGCCGCTGCTGAAGCAGCTCGTCGCGATGAAGCTCTCACTACCAGCACCCTTGATCCGTCGAATAAAGGCTACCAAATGATGGCTCGACTTGGCTATAAACCCGGTACAGCTCTAGGCAAGGATAACTCCTCAGAGCATGCCTCTGGCCGCGAAGAATGGAATCGCCGCATCACCGAGCCTCTGGGCATATCCATAAAAGAGGACAGAGGCGGAATCGGCATGGATACGGAGAAGAAAAGAAAGATTAGGGAGCAAATGGAGGGAGAAGCGAAGAAGGTAAAGACAGAGCAGGTGGACTTTAGAGAGAGGGTTAGGCTTGAGCGAGAGGAACGAAGGCTCGAGGCACAGTTCATTGCAGCGCAGAAGGTGACGGAGAGATTAGATACCGAAGCTGAGGAGAAAGAGTATAAAACGGAGTCAACAGCCGGCGTATCACAAGAAGACAGAAACTCTGGCCGGGATGATGATGGTGGCGGCAAAGACGACGGTTCGGAGAGCCATAGCACTCCCAAGAATCAACGCCCAAAAAGAACTATCCTCCATGCTAACATTCTCTATAGAAGCCTGGTCCGTGCGCGCGAGGAAAAGGTGCTTGAAGAGCAAGTTCAACGGCGTCGCTACGAATCCTTGTCTTCGCGGGACAGCAGCTTCTTTTCCAAAAAATTGCCCAATCTACCTACATATAACGACGCTGATCTCGATCTTGATGACAAGCTAGCGCTTGGTCGAAACGCTGAGGGCCAGATCGTGGAAGTCGAGTGTGATCTAGAAGAGGACAAGGAACTTGAAGAATTCAATGCCCTCAGCCCGCAAGAACGATTGAGCCGGATACTAGCGTACTTACGCGAGAAACATAACTACTGCTTCTGGTGCAAGTATCGGTACGAAACATCAGAAATGGAAGGTTGCCCCGGCCTTACGGAGGAGGATCATGATTAAGTTATATGTCACGGCCTTTTACGAGCGCGCATAATACGGAGTACTCTGCATGTGTGCTGTACATACATACGCCTTATAGAGAAAGCTAATGCAATGGAACACCTATTAACGAATACGATGCTATACCGGTTGAAATAGTGATATCGTGGCCAGCTCGAGAAGCGAGATCGTCTTCAGCAGTTGCAGGATGCGCATATCCCTTCTACCGTGGGCTGAATTGGAGAATGACCCTAATCCTTCAACATTACCATCTGATCTAGATCAGATACTACCCCAGGAAAGCCCGTGTGATCCACGATTCACACACATGTGGACAGAATCAATTAATAATCCGAATCTTCGTCCATTCCCGGACCTTCGTCGTCTGCTTCGTCCATATCATCTAGATCATAATCGTGATTTTCCATTTCCGCACCGTCCATATCCACTTCTTCCTCTGTCCCTTCCACATCCGACTCATCCGGCTCCCCTTCATCGGACTGCTGCCCGTACTCGAGCTCCATCATTCTGTCTAAAATCGCATTTCCTTCGTCGATGCCATCGGGGTCCATCCCGAGGCCGTGAGAGTGCTGGAAAGTCGGACGATCGCCCCAGCCCTCTTTAACAAATCTATATGTGCTTGGCATAGAGTCATTCCTTAGGATTCTGTTCGTTAATATCAAGGTCTGTTGGAATGGAGCAAACGATGAGACAAGTCGGATCGCTTACTGCTTGCTATCTCTAGCCTGTCAATTGAGTTAATGGGTGATCCGTAGCTTTTCTGGTGGTGTCAAATAGGTCTTATATACTCACCTGGGTCTTCGAATTGTCCGACATTTTGAAAAGAAGAGATCCTCTTCTCGCCCTGTTTCTGGTTGCTCAGGTCACAGTTGGCCTTTTTGTTGAGAATGCAGACGATTGTTGTCCTTGAGTTAAAGTTCGTGGCGAACGTGTTTCTTATTAACAAACTGCCATTTCCCGATTCGGTAATTACTTAAAGGTCAGGACGAACACAGCGCTGTGGCGATGGTTGCCGAACGTTGGAAGACTCTTGACAGAGTCTCAAGTTCAAGAACTTCAACTATGAGATAGCTGTAGCAGCAGCCGAACGTGACCGCGTTATCTTAGATTACTCTTTGGTATAATAACTAACAACTCTTAACAGCTACATTTCGGACGCCGAAACCGTGAATTGGTCATATAACTCGGGTTTCTACGGGAAGGGACCATGACTTTGGGAGCCTGCGCTTACACCAGCCTCAGGAATATGATTTGTTCCAAAAGCCCATGTTTTCTCTCGTCTTGCTGGGAGGGGAAATGCATAGGTGACAACAATTATGTCTTTGGTGTAGTTACATATAAAGACCGAGGCTTTGAATCGTCCTCACCCCATCTCTGAAGGCCTCCGAAATCGACTTTTCGATGAATGGTCCCTCATAGTGTTATGTTCGAGTTATTACCCTATCTCAGAACAAAATATTGGCTTTCAGAGATAGGCCTAAACTCGTCGTCTCCTGCTAATGACCATCACTGTATGTGTGTATATACTACACACCCACTAAGTACCTTCGCAGACCGGTTGCCACGAAATGGCTCGAACATTTAATCGTCCACATCCTTGCCCAGGCTCTCTAGGAGCTTCCGTACCGAACGACCTTCGATGCGGCAGAGTTTGGCGACGCAGTCTTCACAGATACGAAGTAGGCAGAAAGTGCATTTCCGCAAAACCAGACATTCCTCCCGCTTACATGCCATGCAGGGGAGTGAATGATGGATGTTGCGGCACTTTAAGAATTTGGCGTGCGAGGCGAAGCATCTCAGGTGACAGCGCCCGATTGGCGCTGCAGTTCGACTTCTCGTAGTAATTGGACCTTCCGCGGCGGGCTTGTTCGAGGGCCGAACTTTAGCTTCGTCGTTCACTAAATAAATTATGAATCCTGTGGCAGAGCTTGGCGCTGAGTATTGGAGCATACCAGGTAGAGGTGATATCACACTCTGGGAATCACTCTCCTTCTCCTCGACGCTGTCCTTTTCGTCGGTGCTTTCTTCCCCCCAGCGCTTTCTTTAACCTCGGTGATTTCTTTCTCATCGACGGTTTCCTTCTCCTCGCCGCCTTCTTTCTCGCCGGCGATTTCTTCCTCATCGATACTCGCGTTCTCCCCAACACTCTCTTTCTCCTCGACCTTGTGGAAGGTGGACGGTGTAGGAGTGGCAGAGCCGGAGCTCGGTGCCTTTTCGAGCTCCTGAACAGCCGAAGGCATAGCTTCTAATGCCTCCTGATCATTCCTCTGGTTGGCATTCTCCTTCTGGGAATGGTTTTGCTTAAGGCTGGAAAGCTTTTGCGAGATCCTCGAGGATATTGCTGCAAGACCCATTTTATAGCAGAATGAACAAAAGAGTCACACTAGAGAGCTTTTGTGATATTATCAATATTTAGGAGACAATGTATGGTTGTGAGATGGATTCTTGAAATGCTCAAAGTTGCTTGTGTGAAGACTGGTGTGAATCAGAAAACAAACACAAAATGTCAACATGTCCCCCATAAAACCACGGAGCCTGCCGACATAAGCAAGTAATTCACGCAGTATGTTTAATACCACACAAGTCAAACATTTAGTCTAGCTCTGCTCTGAAATGTAGCCTTCAAATGGCATGAAGCTAGTATTGATGTAGCTTCAGCAACTACAAAAAAAGAATGGGATATCATAAAAAATTCAGCCACAGAGAGCTTCCACTTGGTACAGTGTTGCAGTACAGGCATGGAGAATATCTGGCTCGAAAGCACCGCTTTGGCCAGACTCGCTGTAGTTGTCATTCAATGTCTTTGAAGCAAGGTCAGGATAGCAGGTCGAAAGCAGGTGCTCTTGGTAAAGAAATTGATGAGATGAAAGAGAGTTATACATATATCCAAAGAAAGATTTGGCTCAATGTCAGAATTCATTCTGGATTCCTTTGATTCACGAGTATGGGTTTGGATGTGGATGGGCTAGCAAGAATATGCATTGCCACATGCCACTCATATCCTTGCAGCAATATTATAGGCAGTAGGCCCTTGCCTTCCTGGTTTGCTGAAAAATAGCTGGCATGAGATTAGTTCAAACAAGAGACAAAAGCTGTTGATAACTGTGAACTTCTCGTGATTTTGAAGGATGAGGTTGACTGGATCAATCACGTGGTTCCCTAGCAAACAACTTTTGACAAGCCAATGACCAAACACTACATGGAATAGTTGACTCTTCAGGTTGTTTCTATTTTGATTGGCGTTACAGAGTATTACTTATCCATCTCTCCTATCTATAAAAGCAGTAGAAGCAGGGCCTTACTAGTCGGTTCTTCATCTGGCTGCATAAACATGACCCAGAACCCCAGTGTTTTAGACAACACTCCAGCCTTTGCGAGACCACTTTTACCCTACATCAAGACCCGAGAAGAAGCATTGAAAATACGACGGATTCTAACATCCTACCTTCAAGCTCAAATCACTACTGCTAGTGATACAGCAAACGCCCATGTATCGTTATACGCCCCTCAAAGCATCTCGGGCGTGAAAAGGATACCGCCTGAGCTTGGCAATGGACTCCGAGCCCAATATTTAACAGCCCTTCAGGCCAACATTGTTGCAAGAAAAGAGTATTCCGATTTACTGAATGAAACCGATTCCATCGCAGAAAAACTTGATTGTGAAACTGAAAACCGGTCTACATCAGACGGCCAAGAACTGCAGAACTATCTATCTCTGCTGCGGAGCCGCCAGCAGCAAAAGAAAATGCAAATATGCCAGCATTACCTGGATAGACTGAATGCGATGAAAGCAGCGGATGCGCAGTATCTTGAAATGACTCGCGAAGCGCAGAATCTATCATCTGCTTCAGAGCAGCTCATTGCACATCAAACTGGCCTTACTAGCGGCGCCAACACTGAGGAGCAACGCGATGGCCTACTCCACGACTTAGAACGCGCGGTCATCACCTCGAAACATCGTGCCGACAATGAAAGAAAGCATCTTGAACTGCTGCGAGCCGATAGCTGTTCTGCGTACACTCCTTCTCCAACAGGTAAATTAAATGCCTTGGTGCGAGTTCGTGACGAATTGGTTCAATGGCTTGAACATACGCTAGCGTCTTCCGGAATTGAAGATGCTAGTGTCGTGGAAGGAGAAAGCCTTGGAAAGGCCTCTGATGCACAAGATAATATATCTTCGTTAGAGAGTCTCAAAAGCGAAATCGAGCAGCAGTATAGGCTTTATATCAAAGCTCGCCAAAGGCTATTAGCATCAATCTCCGCGGCCTCCTGCTTACCACTCAAATCACCTTCCAAGCTCATATCTCGTAAAACCCAATCACCTACACGAAGCCGCGCTTTCAATGATTATGCATTCGTCTTTCCATACGTATACGAAAATCTATCTTTTCTTTTCAAGGCTCAGAAGACCGTTACGACTCAAAGATTGTTTTTATCCGCCCTTTTATCAAAAGAAAAGTTTAACTCTGAGAAAATATTTGAACGGCTGCAGAATGAAAGTCATTTACTCCCAGAGTTTCTGATGAAAGAGTCTCAATTCAAACCAAATGCCGTTCCAAGCGTCGAACTGCCTGATGGTACTGTTTATGCCCGCACAGAGGTTCAGGGCTCAGAAATTGTTACACGTGCAAAAGCATGGGTCATTGCCTCAAAGGCAGCAAACGATGCCACTAAAGAGCACGTTTATCGAGAGTTGGAGGCGGGAATCGAAAGAGCCAGGAATGCCGAATCAATACTAAAGGAGATCTTCAGTCTCATCGGTCAGGATTACGAAAATGCCACCTTTCCAGGGAGCATTGTCAACGAAGCGGATAAGGATGTCTGGACCATGGATTCAACCTTAACAAGAAAGAGAACAACTCGACCGAAGCAGAATAGGAGACGAAAAGGACCATGGTCCAAAATAGATGGAACGATCGGTATAACCAGCCTTGATTAAAGATATAGGAGACTGAAACTATATGCTTTAAAACAAAATTCGCCTGGCAGCATTGATGCCATTAAAATCCCATTTCCGCGGCACGGTGGCTTTCATCCAGACTGCCAATCGCCGAATTCACGAGGAGAGCATATTACCGATAATTGGACTATCATCTAGAAAAGTCCTTACCAAAAGGCTCGATAAGCTGGTGATTTCTTATCTACCATGATATTTCGCGAGGCGGGCCTTGTAGGCATATTTAGTAGCTGGTCTTTGTAACAGCTGCCACAAAACCAAATGTAGCGCTCGTAAATGCTGATTTTACAACTGCGCGCTCCTCTTAAGAGGTAGGACTTGCCACCACCGCTAGCATTAAAAGGAGTGTAGATAACCTCAGGCACGGAAACGCTATCACTACTTGCAGTATTTGGCCATAATCGTTTGAAATGAAGGGTCTTCCAAAAGCTGGACTGCGGTTAGGCGCTGGTTCGGGTGATAGGAAAACCCTTTGGCCAGAATCGCAAGTACATGATCTCGCTCCGCTTCAGCCTCCTGTGCCTCCAAAGTGGTATGCTCTTTTGAAATAGCACTAGGTCCTGCACATTCAATGGCTCGGGAAAGAGGAAATTCAGGGTCGGCTTCCCGCTCGTACCACCAATCCTGGCTTTTGGTGGGCAGAAAATAATGTCCCTTAGGTGCTTTGGCAATGGGCCCAAACGGCGGGCCCAAAAACCAAGGATACCACCTCCCCAGTATAAACTAGCGAGCCTATAGCCAAGATAGAGCTCGGCAAACAGACATGTATAGCTCCATATGTCGCAAGCAGATGTTGGAGCGGCCCCGTGAAGGCGTTCCGGAGAGCAATATTCTAATGGTGGCATACCTTGTGGAAAAATTGGGTCACCCTGGCGCATGGCTAGCCCGAAGTCACCAAGATAGAAGGTATCTTTGCGCATATTGTTGGGAATCGTCATTGGCAGGACAACTTCTCCATTCTGTCTCCACGAGTCTTCAGGGACTAGTTTCTTCACAGGCCGGCCAAACATCTGATATTTCTCACTTTTATTAAGAGGTCTAGAAAGGTCCAGGCCAAAGAGAAGATTTGCGCTGTTCAAATCTAGAGAAGATATTAGTAAATATGACTGGGTTATCAATTTATCGAAGTTGCTGACCCACCTCGGTGAACAAAGCCACTTTCATGAAGACTTGCCAGACTCTTCAGCAGCTGTATTGCTGCAAACATTCGGGTAGAGAGTGATAATTCATGTATCGGAAGATGGGCAAAACTTGGGCCAAGCACAGGATACACAAAAAAGCGGTGATCCCGGTTGTTGCCTTGAATCAAGAAGGTATTTTCAAACAGAATAAGATGCGATCTGTCTTTCACGGTCTGAAGGATGTCCTTTTGCACATGATATTCATGTTCCCCGGAGGCTCCAGATATGAGGATTTTTAGCGCAGCATCTCTTTTCTTCTGAACATCGTAGGCCATCCAGACAGTGGAAAACCCTCCGTGGTGGAGTTTATGATCAATGCGGTATGTCTGATGCTTCGTCACATCTTCGAAGCGGTCACCAATGCGAACGGGAAAATATGAGTTTTCTGTGTTAGAATACAGGTCTTCATCTTCGATAAAGCCAGGTACTAGAAAATCAATATTCTCCTTATCAAAGTCGCCGTGGTCGGACGCATCTTCAGGATGGTGGGGTATCATGACTGGCTGTAGGATTGAAGAAGGCAAAGGTCGACGGTGGTGGTGTCTGGAGTAATAATCAACGGCATATACAACAGCTCCATCAAAACCGACTGTAGTCCTTCACTGTCCCTCCTTGTGCTAAGCCTGCCATAAAAATATTTATGGATCTCAGGCCCGATTTTGAGGACTTTTGTGAAGAGCCACTAAGTACTTAAGCTTGATACAAACAACGCTATAAAGTTGTTTGTCTTAAGCCTCAGGTTTCTGAATAACTAGTCCTCCACTTGGATCGGCTGCAAGGGACATGGATATAATGAATTAACCCGGCTAAAGAATTGAACTACGAAAATCCTGGACAACGAAAAAAACAACTATCATTTTTAATCTGCTTCTCAACGCCGTTACTCTACCGAAATTCGACCGATGGCAAGACAAACCCCGGTTTAGTCGCAATACCTATCATCTCCCGCAATGCCAAACTTTTGTTTTACAAGGACTTTGTGCCGACAAAATTTGACCAGCTTCGGACTTCGGAGGGTATGCCGTCCCCGCGAGGGAGTTTCTCATTCATACATTGCGCAAACAGAAGGGCAGTCTAGATGTCACTGTTAGTATACGATATCAAAGGCGCAAATGCAGGGGAAGCAAACCTTGGGCTCCATGAATAGTGGCACGCCGAAATCTACGGCATTTCGTCTCATGACATAATCCTCATCCAAGAGGGTTTTACCTCTCTCTTTCGCAATGTTGAACACGCCCCGGATATCATATTTCTGAAAGACTTCTCGCAGCGCTCTCTTGTCTTCCTTGGGAAACTCAATGACTTGAATATCAACCGGAGACTTGGTTGACTTCTCAAGGTACTCCTTTACTTTCTTACTAGCAGCAAACAACTTATAATCAAGAGGTTGGACAAAGTCCACAATGCGTGGAAGCTCTGTTAGTACTTCGGTGTCACCACCGAATAAGAGACCTTCACCAGGTTCTGGCATGCGGAAATTCATTGTTGATTGGAGAGAGGCCCAGTATGCTTCTACCAAATCCTTTCCAAAGCAAGCAATTTCACCGGTGCTAGCCATTTCGACACCAAGATATGGATCAGCGCCGGCAAGACGAGTCCAGCTGAATTGAGGAACTTTAGTTGCAAGATAGTCGCGCTTGACCGCCATAAGGTCAGTGGGTTTGGGGACATCTCGACCAACGAGTGCCTTGGTTGCGACGTCAATGAAGTTTGTACCGAGAACCTTGCTTACGAATGGGAAAGATCGAGAAGCACGAAGATTGCACTCAATCACCTTCAACTCCGGTTCTGAACCCTCAGGGCCATTGGCCTTGATTATTTGCATGTTGAATGGGCCAGTAATTTTGAACGCCTTGGCAACCTTTTCCGCAATTTCCTTGACACGAGACATAACTGATTCATCCAAATTGGCGGGTGGAAGTACCAAGGTTGCATCACCGGAGTGAACACCTGCCGCCTCAACGTGCTCGCTGACCGCATGGAGAATCAAATTGCCCCCAGCAGCGACTGCATCAACATCGATCTCTTGGGCTCCCTCAATGAATTTAGTGATAACAACAGGGTGATCGGGAGAAACATCGCTTGCTGAAATCAGTTTGTCATGGAGTTCGTCATGACTACGAATGACGCTCATAGCAGCGCCGGAGAGAACATAGCTCGGTCGTACAAGCACAGGGTAGCCAACTGAATCGGCAAAGGTTTCAGCTTCAGCAACTGAAGTCAACTCCTTCCACGCTGGTTGGTCAACGCCGATGCTATCGAGAGTCTGAGAGAACTTATGTCGATCCTCAGCCCTGTCAATATCTTTTGGATCAGTGCCTAGAACGCGGGCACCGCCAGTCTCCTGAAGTTTGAGGGCAATGTTTTGCGGAAGCTGGCCGCCGACGGAGACGACAACACCGCTGGCACTTTCGAGTTCATAGATATCCATCACACGCTCATAGCTCAGCTCTTCAAAATACAGCTTGTCGGCAGTATCAAAATCGGTGGAGTATGTTTCCGGGTTGTAGTTGATCATAACAGTTTTCTTGCCCATATTTCTGAGCGAAAGGGTAGCATTGACGGCGCACCAATCGAATTCTACAGAGCTTCCAATTCTGTAGACACCACTTCCAAGAATGATTGTACCATGATCATCAAAGGTAACGTCATGAGAAGTAGCGTTGTAGGTAGTATAGAGGTAGTTGGTGTCGGCAGGGAACTCGGCAGCAAGGGTGTCGATCTTCTTGACCCATGGATGGATGCCAAAGCTCTTACGACGGGTCCGTACCTCCTCTTCCGTAGAGCCAACACACAATGCGATTTGCTTGTCAGAAAAGCCCATTTTCTTTGCTTGAAGCATGATTTCCTTCTTGATTCCAAACAAGCTTCCAATTTCCTTCATGGCATTATGCATGTCCACAATGTTTTGGAGTTTGAACAAAAACCACTTGTCAATCTTTGTTAAATCATGCACTTTATCAACAGAGTAGGCCTCGTGAAGCATTGCCTGACCAACGGCGAGCCAACGTCGATCTGTTGGGTTTTTGAGCACATCATCAAGATTTTCAAATTTGTCGCCCTGAAAGCCAACGAATCTGGGGTCGACCTGACGGATGGCTTTCTGGAAAGATTCCTCAAAGGTACGACCAATGGCCATGACCTCACCGACCGATTTCATGGAACTACCAATGTCCCGTTTGACATGCTGGAACTTGCTAAGATCCCATCGTGGAATCTTAGTAACAATGTAGTCTAAACTAGGTTCAAAATTGGCGGTTGTGGTTTTAGTGACAGCGTTGGGAAGTTCGGGCAGGGTGTGGCCGAGACCAATCTTTGCAGCAGTATATGCAAGTGGGTAGCCAGTGGCCTTGGATGCCAACGCAGAGGATCGAGAAAGACGAGCATTGACTTCAATAACCCTGTAATCAAGACCATCGGGTTGAAGAGCGTACTGAACATTGCATTCTCCCACCACACCAAGATGTCGAACAATCTTGATAGCGGCAGTTCGAAGCATGTGATATTCCTCATCTGAGAGCGTCTGGCTAGGTGCAACAACGATACTGTCTCCAGTGTGGATGCCGAGGGGATCGAAATTTTCCATATTGCAAACAGTAATGCAGTTATTAGCCGCATCACGAACGACTTCGTATTCAACCTCTTTCCAGCCCTTGAGAGATTTTTCAACAAGAATCTGGGGCGCTAGGGTCAATGAGCGAGAAGACAAGTTCTTCAATTCCTCAGCATTGTTCGCGAAGCCAGACCCAAGGCCACCAAGTGCGTATGCCGAACGAACAATGATAGGATAGCCAATCTTGTCCGCAGCTTCCAAGGCCTCGTCGACGGTATTGACAGCAATCGACTCGGCAATGGGAATTTCGATCTCATTGAGAGCTTTTGCGAATAAATCCCTGTCCTCACTCGTTTCCAGAGTTCGGACACTAGTTCCTAGAACCTTGACACCATACTTCTCGAAAATGCCCAACCGGTTCATCTGCACACCAAGATTGAGAGCGGTTTGGCCGCCGAAACTGAGGAAGATGCCATCGGGCTTTTCCTTCTCAATGACATGTGTGACATATTCAGGGGTAACTGGGAGGTAGTAGACCTCATCGGCAAGTTTATGGTCGGTCTGGATCGTAGCGATATTAGGATTGATCAGAACGGACTTGACACCGGCTTCTTTCAGAGCCTTGAGAGCCTGCGAGCCTAGATGCAACAAAACAACAAGCGGTCAGCCATCTCTCGCGAATGATTTCAATGAGTCAAGGTTTTCAGACACTCGAAACGAGAATATCCGCCTTGTTCGAGACCGCGGCTATTGCAGGCATAAAGATCCCAGTCAGAACTTACCCGAATAATCGAATTCGCCGGCCTGCCCAATGCTCAAGCCCCCACTCCCAATCACAAGGACCTTCTTGACCTCCACGAGGTCAGGACCCTGCATGGAGGCCTTTGCTGAATACGACTTCGCGCTTGTAGCGTTTGGCTGGACGGTTGCCAAGTTGCGAACCAAGCGAGGGAGGGACTGGGTGGAACGCCATGATGCAAAGCTCTGCAGCTGTGATCGAGCGTATAATTGCCTTCCGGAGGTCTGTGTAGAAAAGGCTCGAAGGGTTCGAGGAGAAGAGGGTCTAATTGAAGAGATACATCGTTGACGCAAGATGTGGCAGACCGCCCGTTGCCCACATGGGGCTGTGAGAGCCATTGGCCGCCGTGCCAGGCACTAATTGATGCCAAAAGGAGTGAGGGAGGTGAGAATTGGAAAAAAGATAGGATTGAGACCGTGGAATGGAAAAGATTGATAGCGCTTCTGGTCAGTGTTGCGGTGAGAAAATATTCTTCTTTGACTCATTGTGAACTTAGTGAACTTTTTTTTTCTTGTGCCTGGGCTTGAACCAAACTTTTACGCCTCTTTTAGTGGTGACTTGACTGTCGACTGTATTGCAAAATGTGCTGAGCAATTCTTTTCTGGGGCCTACTGTCCTACTGAGAGCCGTCTTTCTGCTGGTGAACCGCCTGAGGCAAGCTATACAATGACTGAGTCGCATTCCATTGCATTGCCACTGCCAAACCAGCTGGCCAACAAGGCCCACTGTATGGAAAGCCCCTGATTCCCTTGTCCTACCGGTTGTGTCTTGTCTCGGGACGCCCTTGCAGCAGTCGCCAGCAGATGTATTTGGCTGGTGGCCTTCCCTTCCGCTCGTAGCTTGCTAGTAACTTAGAAAATCGCCGCTCATCCTTATTCTCATGCGTAGCAGCGCGGAGTCCAGACTGTATCTGGAGTAGAAAAAATACATACCGTGTTTGGTGTGTTTGCACTGGCCCCAAGCTAAGGAAGGCAATTCGAGTGGCTCAAGATGTGAAATCCTGTTGATCAGGACGAGGATGTTCGACGATGTTAAAATTCTTTGACGACTCAGGCCTGCCATGGTCTTCTCGACGGCATAACGGTTCTCGGAAACACTCGATTGAGATCTCGAACCATACCCTTCGCCCAATATCTATGAACTGCCTCTTCTGTTGCCGTGATCGTGTGGGTGGTATCAGCCAGACAGTCGTAGATGAGGGCCACGAAAGATGGAGTCGTGCGAGCGGCTCCCGGTGATACGCCTGACGCAGGCACCGGTTTGTTTGCGACCTGCAGGATCCCGGCTATGCAGGTAGTTCTTGAAATGGACACCTGGTTGACGGTGCTGGATTCAGCCCGACTGGAGGACACCTGTGCAAACTGCTTTGGCGTTAAAACGTTAAGAGACCGGGAGGTAGACGGTACACCCGAAGCTGCTCTCAAATTATGTTCTGGCTGCAAAACTGTGAGATATTGTAGCAAGGTACGTGACACCGAGCCACTCAGATCGCTGACCTTGGAGGCCTATCCGCTTATTACTAGTGTTGGGCTGGGCTGGTGCAGCTATGAACGTGTACTTCCAGCATGCTAACAATGGCATAGGCCTGTCAGTCACAAAACTGGGGAGCAGTCCATAGGTATGAGTGCAAAATATTCAAGCCGCTGCATCCGAATGTACTGCCGACATCGTCAAGGGCTGTGATGAGACTTGTTCTCTTTAAGCGGCACTGTAAAGATGACAAAAGAGTGCAGATGTTTGATTCACTGAAAAGTCATATATCAGAGGTCATAAAATCCAAGCCAAGTCACTTCGAAAAGCAAGCGTTATCGGCCAGGGCGGTACGAGAGTACTCAAACTCAGACCTGAGTCTTCAGGAGATCACGGAACTCTTTAGCAAGGTAGGTCATCGAGGCTCCGCGGTGACGTGCAATTCGTACTAATCCTATGAAGATTGACATCAACGCGTTTACTTTGACTTCTCCATTCTACGATCACATAGGAGTCGCTGCTGAACCCCTAGTAGCTCTCTGCAACCACAGCTGTTTGCCAAACGCGGCGGTCGACTTTGATCAAGGAAAGATCTGGCTTCGGGCCAAGAGAGATATTGAAAAGGGGGAGCAGATACTTATTTCATACATCGACCCTCTTGACCCTTATTCATATCGCCAGTCCGAGTTATACAAAAGGTATTATTTTCATTGCCATTGCACTCGGTGCCAGAAAGAAAAGGACTCGCCTTCGGAGCCCTTTTTGAAGGATGTCACCGTATCCGACCTGAGAAATGTGCAAACTGCCCAGCAAGAAGTTGATAAGTTGTTTGCAATGGCAAAATCTTCGAAATCCCCAACCATTTCAATCAGGTACCTGAGACAGGCAATGTCGGCGTTACGAAAAACCTCCATATGGCCCATCACCCGTCGCCCATATGAGAAACTGCGAGACGAGCTTATTTCGGTGCTGATTGACGCAAAAGAATTCCAGAGTGCATTCGTACAGTGCGCTATCCGTTATCTCCGTGTTGATCCATTCGTATACAATAAAGGATGGAACTCGATTGCTAGTATGCACAAATGGGTATTTGCTAAATTGACGAGGCATCTATCCATGGCCGGTGAACTCGGCATTGCAGAAGGGCTTGATCTATCGAAATACGACCTGAATCTCTTTATAATAATATACGCCATCATGCTTGATCTAGAACGAACAGCATCCAACGAACTACCCACCGTGGAAGATATCTACACCGGCTTCTTTGCTACCTTCACGGGTATCGGCTGGACCGCGGAAGACTTTAGAGGCGACCTGAACGAGCAAATGGCAAAACTAGAGAAACTAGTAGACGACGCTCTCCAAATAAACGAAGCCTCGATTTAGGCCCCTTTTATACCAGCACTATGTCTATTTTCTACCACATGGCGAAATCCAGTGTGGACTCCTTTTAACGTCCAGTTCTCTTTGACTGGCTCATCTTGATGATACCCCTTTCGCTTGCTTGACGAAGATGTGAAGCATTGCAACTTAGGCACAAGGTGATATTCAATGCTTGACTCATTGAAATAAAGACTGTTTCATTCAAAGCTAGGCATTGCTTCACTTCTCTGTGTACAGATCTGATGCTGTGCTTCATGGCGAGTGATGATGGAATATGAAATGAGAGCAGTGAATTGTTCGGCCACCTCGAAACCATGATTTTCAAGTGATGCTTTTGCCCATTATATTTATAAGTGAAATCTCCCTTCACAATTATTCTTCCTCTTTCTTCACCCCGGCATTCATGTCCTTTAAGAATCTCCAATGCCCCTCGAATGCAGGGTTAAATCTTCGCTTCGAATCTTTCCCTTAGCATCCGTTCTTTTGGCCTTGAAAATTGGCCTTAGCTCTCCCTATATTTTTGGCTCCAAGTGCCTTGAGTAACCCGTCGGTTTCCGTAGCGCGTTCATGATCTGTGTTGACCGGTACTCTTCACCCAACACCTTTCCTTGATTATGCCAGAAGGCGCGCTATGTTTTTGAGGCTTTATTACTCCTTATACGCTTACACGCTTTAATCTCTAGGCTGCTTATAAGCCTTTGATATGGACTGAGCAACTAATCCAAGGGCCGCCATTAATCCTGACGGATCAGCGACTTTTTCCTCCGAAAATATCTCATGAGAAACCTGTCTCTCTACTTTCAGTCTTGCCTGCGACATACTCGCAATCTCAGGTCGATTACGACCGAACGCCACACGCGAGTACCCCCATCTCCAATTCTCGAGCGTGGCTCGAAATCCAAACTTCTGAGTCTTACTCGAGACATACAGCGCGCTCAAGGGAAATGACGCGTGACTCGGCTCCTCAAACCTCCTTTGATCTCATGTTCTGGGGAGAGGTATCCAGCAACGAGGTCGCGACCAATAAACAACAAACCAGGGAGCAAGGGACAAATGGAGAACCACCGGTACTTCTCGACGGCTACAGACTACCAGGCGCCACCAGTTATAGTAGCCTTAGCAGGGCGGAAACATTCTTCTTTTTTGGATGGCGCTTTCTTTTTCGCGAAAGCCTCTGGCAAATCACTTCTCGAATCTCTTGTATATTCGAACGCGCACCTCCGCCAAGCGACTCCGTTTTGCTTCCAATACAGACCGACGGACATACCATGGAAAGGCAATATGATAATACGAACCTTGACTCTGAGGATTCCGGCCATGGCATCTGGATTGGACAAAGTCTGAAGGTTGACCAACGGTTCGAGTGCCGCCCGATTGACTTCGAGTAGTATTCCCAACTTTGATGTAGTCCATGGCGCCTTAAGATCTATATGTCTGTTCCGAAACCGACTGATAGCGGCCACGTTGCCGCCTTGAGAGCTGATCGGACCAAAAACGCTACGAACTCGATGCAGCGGCTGACCAGATTAGCCAGCTGTCGGCCCGTTTGACGGCCCTTTGAACTATTCAACCGCCCCCGAATACAGAACGAGATGACTGCAGCTACGGGGAGGACTGATGAATTGCCCGGCCCTCTCAATCTGAATCTGTCTGCTGTTCGGCCGTGCTCCCTTTCTGCTGCGTTGTCTTAAGAAGAGAAGATTTGGATCAAAGTTGCAGCCACCTTCTTTACTCCACAAAAGAATCAGAGAGAAACTACTAATTTAATAATGAATATTTTGACTCAACGCATTTAATGGGAAAAGCAGACTGCATGTAGCCGTGTCAAGAGCATAATTGAGACGAGGTACTCCGTAGAGATAGACCGAATCTCGCCTAACCCATGTCGGCTATTGGAGTAGTTAGGCTATATTATTTACTTAAGGGCGTTGCGCCTTCACCTTTTAAGCTCAGCGATGCTTAGTACTTTTACAAAAGGAACAAAGGGGGCTTTTTCTTGTTAAGGATTCAGTGTCTCATCCCTCATGACAAGCGTTCAGAGACATGCCTCTAGCCAAACCCGCAGTCTAATAATCAAGCGTTACTTAGAGTCAAAGGGTTCGTTTAGGTAGGGACCGTGATATGTAATAGAAGCCATGCAGCATTGAAGATCAGAGGATAAATTCGTTCAGCTAGGATATAGAACATCAATATTCTAGCTAGTAAAGGCACCTTCGAGAGGTAGCATTTCCTCATATGCCGCCATCTTTGAACAACACCCGATTTAGCCCATCGTATGCCACCGAGTGATATTTTAGTTCCCGCAGTGGAAAACACTTCGCCTTAACCAGCCAACCATAAACACAATACGACGTGCGATCGTCTATTTGAGAGGAATGAAACGCGAAGAGTGGGTGGCACCAATACCGGGTCTACCGTGCTTGACAGGTTTGCTAGAATGATCATTAGAATCAGTGAATCCAATGTCGCATTGGGATGAGAGTGTATCGTACTATGAGATGGAAAATTCGCCAAGGTAGTGGCCGACCATTTCAGGCTTGATTTCGACCTGGTTGAATTCCTTGCCGGAGTAAATACCGACAACGCTGCCAATCATCTCGGGAACGACAATCATATCACGCAAATGCGTCTTGACGAGGTCGGGCTTTTCATTTGGCTTGGCTTCCTGCTTAGCCTTTCGTAGCTTCTTGATCAAGCCCATTGGCTTTCGCTTGAGACCCCGGTTGAACCGGCGGCGGGCACGAGCATGAACAACATCGCGGAGTTGTTCGGATGTGAGATCGAGGAGTCTGTGATTAAAAAGGAAGCAATCAGATATCCAATCTTGGTCTATTGGCGCGAATTCGGGTTGATTCAAACGTACTGGTCGAGATCGATTCCACGGTAGGAAAACTTTCTGAATGTTCTTCTCTTCTTCAACTCTGTACAAAATCATCCTATCAGCACCTGTACTCTCGTTCTGAAGCTCCAAAAGCTCAGTGTATTCGCGCGATTTCGACGGGGCGAGAATTCATTCATATGGGGTGCATTTCCATGCTTCTGGACGCAACAGTCGTCGAAGATTCTCTCCTATATCGCAGCAAGAAAGAGCATTTCGTGGAAATTCGTTAACACGTACCGGCAGCCTCCTCCGCATTCTAAGGTGTTGAAAGATAGGTCAGTCCTCCATTGGTCCTGTAAAGCGTCGTCCTCTGCATGGTAGATTAAGACTCACATATTCACTGTCAGCCATGATTGCGGATTGGTCTTTCAAAGCAACGAAGCGTGCTGTTCAAAAAGACAGGCGATAAGGGATTTGTCGTTTGGGGCTGATGATTGTCGGTTCCGCTCGCCTTCAAGCCTGTTCAAGAGGTGGGAGTTTGCGCTACTCGGCTAAGCGACCACACTGTATGAGTCAGCATGCCCTAATTTATACCGCATCAGGAAAGAGAGCCCTATAAACTTTATTCGAGAACAGAGGGTGGGCTGGAGGCCTCTGATTGGATGGAAAATGATATGGAGCGATAAGAAGCACCCGACTCCGTAGGAGCTCTTCGTACGGAGTATGGAGTAGGCGTCAAGAAATTGGCGAAAGACGTTCGGCTCTGTGACTATGTCTGCTTGCATATGGAACAGCAGACACATAGAGACCCAAGTGTTATCTGCCATCATGGTCTGACTTTAACAGTCAACCAGTGCATTGCCTACAGCTCGCATACTACTCTCCCTACCTCTGCTGTTTATGACTACTTGCTTTAACTATATCGTAATGGCACCAGTATATGCACCCCGTCACTCGATGCAATAGTTTGAGGCAATCGCGAACCTGGCGAGAGCTGAATTACTCGTCCATGAAGACAGCGGTGGATCTAGAAAAGGGAAGAGTGTACCCGACTATTGGAAGAGATCCGAGCTTCGATTTATTTAAGGCGGCTATAAAAGTAGGGTACAACTGAGCCATTTGAATCCCCGTTGAGAACAGGGATAACCTTTTGGATTGCCTAACCACCGAACATAATAAATGTTCAACTTCATGCCGTTATCATCAAAAGCGTTGAAACAGGTCCTTTCATTCGTACGCGAACAGTTATCGAGCAAGTGATCCCTCCATTCACCGATAATAGGGGTTTTTCTTTGGGTTTCGGCTTGAAGTCGCCGTTTAATCGAAGAGACCAAAGCCCATGTCCTCGTCGGACTCTTCCTCCTCCTCCTTCTTCTCTTCCTCAGCAGGAGCAGCAGCGTCACCGCCAGCACCGGCAGCGCCACCGGCAGCAGGAGCAGCACCGCCAGCACCACCAGATGGGACGGAGGCGAGCTTAGCAGAGCCTTCGGAGATCAACTGTATCAAGTCAAAGATTTAGTATTCCGCAACACTTGTTTGAAATACACAACAGAGTAAAGCCCACTGACCTCTTGGAGATCCTTTCCTTTGAGCTCGGAAATGAGCTTCTCGAGGCGCTCTTCATCGGCATCGATACCGACAGAAGAGAGAACCTCCTTGACATCGGAGGCAGAGGGGAGGTGTTACCACCAACGCCGAGAAGAAGATAGGCAGCCAAGTGCTTCATTTTGAGAGATTGAGTCTATGGGAACAGTCGCGGTTAGTCACAGGAGCTGCGAAAGTAATTTCCGGACAGATGTCGCGTACTTTGAAATTGCTGGAGTAAGCGAACAGGAGAAACAATCGATTTAACCGCGAGTTGGGCGGAGACTGAGTCGTCAAGTTCGATGATATTCGTAGAGCTTGGAGATCAGAAAGTGAGAAGAAAGAAATTCCTTGTGGATGGAGATTGAGTGCGAGGCTGGAGCGCGGCACTAGCCACACTTCAATAAGCGAGGCATTGGCGGGTGTGGCGCATATAGATGAGTCAGCAGGATCGCTGACATAATCTGAATGGCGTTGGCGCCGGGGGCAAAAGATATAAAAGGCGGTTGCTGTCCTCTCAAGTTGACACCTCTTAGCCCTCCTTTTCATTCCTTCCAGCTCTCAGCTGTCTACGTGGTGCCTTTTTCTGGTCCCCGATGGCGTGAGCTGACTCTCTTTTCTCTGGATTCTCTTATTTCTTTCACATTTCCGATATACGTGCTACTCTTGGCCAAACGTGATGCCCGAGCATCACTGAAATCATGATTCATTCGCAAAGCCCTCTAATATTTGGCGAGCGGTTCCTATCCTACCTGCACGCCAACAAAGCCCAGCCCTTTAACAATGAGTGTGAGCTCGAAACCTACAATACACTATCTGCCGATCTTTATGCTAATATACTTTTTTCTAATTCAGTTCCTTAATTCAGTTCTTACGTCTATAGGGACGGGGGAGCCGTCCTCAATAACCCCACCTCCAGCAATCCCCAAAGCGCCTTCACACTCAACTTCGACGTTGTCTCATAAAGTCCCTACCGGGCACGGCAATGGCTCCGGGCTTGCTCAAAGGCCGAGAGCTGAGCAGACCACTTTGCGTCCCACGAACAATCTTACGAAGGTCACAAAATCATCCACAAGCGTTCGGAGTAGGCCGTCTACACCTCAAGCGTCCTTAAAGCCTGCTTCTTCAACAAAACTCTCCAGCTCAGGGCTATCAAAACCTTCGCCATCTACACAGAAGGCATCTGCCCCGATATCTTCGAAACCGCCTCCGAAAGGGTCATTTGCCGACATAATGGCGCAGGCCAAGGCATTGCAACAGCAAAAGCCAAGTAACGTTGGTCTGATCAAACATCAAACTGTTACAAAAGAACGAATGAGTAAGGTTAAGCGTGAACGCCTTCTCAAAGAAGCTAAGCAGCGAGGACTTGAAACCAACAAGGGCAAGAAACCGTCTGTCTCTCCCGGCGTAACCAGTCGAGTCAGGGACGAGATATTGCAAGCTCGCAAGTCCAGCTCTGAGCCTGGCTACAAAGGAACCGCTCGTCCGTCGGGCGCGCCTACTTATACCGGAACATCAGGACTACCAAGTCGACGTGATACCGGTGCAGCTGCGCCTAAAAGCTCCCGAGCCAAGCAGCCTCGTACCCGCATGAGGGATGAATACCTTGGAACAGACGAAGAGGACGAAGGTGATTATTACGGCGCTGATGATTATTACGATGATTATTCGGACGCTTCCTCCGACATGGAAGCCGGGGTAATGGATATGGAAATGGAAGAGCAGCAGGCTCTTCGTCTAGCCAAGCATGAAGACGAGCGAGAAATGCGAGCCGAGATGGAAGCCAAAAAGGCCAAGCTGGAACGCAAAAGAAAGCTTGCCGCTCTATCTAAGTCACGGCGCTAGCAGTCCAACTATTCCTTTCTTTAAAGCGTGTTTTGTATTTGATACCTTTTCGTTGTTTCTCTTTTAAAGCATTCATATTGGCGGCGCTCTGGTCTAGAATTGGTGAATTGTTGGGTGGTTAACGGTTATGCTGATCACGTCTCTAGGGGTAATAGCAGACTGAAGGCGTCGGCATCGCGGCATCATATAGATACTGTCGGCTAGGTCGCTCATTTCTCGACCCATGTCAGTTAATCCGTTGGTTTTGTTTCATCTTGCATAGCGAAGGACACTTTTTCTGCATATTATTGTTTATATTGCAAAGCCCAATGGAATCTAATCATTTCAGTACGGATGGATCCTCCCTGCTGCGTATGGCAGATAAGGAACATACACTGACGCGCACACATACGTGATACCGACCCATTTGTGTGTCTACCATTTGCCTGGGCGCATTGGGCTCCGAGTGTCGTGATCAAGTGTGAAGTTCCCGCGTAAACAAACAGCCGCGGATCTCGTCTTAAAACCATATGACATCATCATCTTGAGTATCATTCTCAACATCAGACGTTCAAATCATCCTTTCCACTCCTTATTACATCCTCAGATGCCCCGTTGCTATATGTTTCGCACATAGTAGCGCCAGTAATATAGTCCCATACTTCTTCTCAATGACAAGCTTCTCCACTTCGCATAGCTTTGCTGAACCCACCATGTCTTCCACACGAACGCTGCTAGATAAGGCCCGGAAGCTTGTGCCTCCAATGCTGGAGAAATTTCATAAAGGTATTGCTCAGTCTATATGGCTATAGTTCAATAGTGCACATTGATTTGGCTGCTCATCATGATACTATATTTTCCTCTTCTAGCTCCAACTGGAGTGCTAAGGCTAACACTCAACAGGACAGCTCGGTCGCGTCGCAGTGATTGGAGGGAGTCTTGAGTATGTACTTCTAAAGAAAATGGTTCTTGAAAAGAGCGTTGCAATTCATCTTATACCACTCGATTTTCATACCCACATATACACTGATGCTGATGCTTGCCTGGAGAGGCTCCGAACTTCTCCACGCATTGCTTTTCTTGTCTTCTTCAACTCAAAATAGACAAACCCACTCTTTTTATTATATATATTTGTTCTGATATCAAGAGCTTGATGGATCAAGTTTGCCCTTATATTTGATTATCTATTGAGATGAGATCCACAAAGGCATCTATTGACAGATATTCTTCCAGCTACACAGGTGCTCCATATTTCTCCGCAATGGCATCTGCGAAACTAGGTACGTGCGGAACAGTGCTACGGCTACTATGAGGGGTCTATAGCATGTCGCATTCATGCTGAGCCATAGCTAACTCGTCCTTCAAAGGCTGTGACATGGTAATAACACCCAATGAGCATCCAGCAGGCTGCATTTAAATCACTAAATCATTGCCTCCTCAACAGAGCCACGTAATCTGCGAGCCATCTGCGGCATCAGTATGTTTTCCTTTGACTGCATCTATTTCACAGCCGGGCTAACTTTCAACTTTCGGTGATAAAATCCTATTCTCCCAACCTTATGGTTCACCCTTTGCTCCAAAGTAGCAAATCTATTTCTAATCCTTCTTCCCCTGATTTACGCCACCTAGCTGAGCCAATTCTATCATTTCTTCCTCGCATTCATGTTCTCGTCATCGGCCCCGGTCTTGGCCGTGACTCAATCACTCAAAAGATAGTTATTGAAGTCATTAAAGAGGCGCGGGGCAAGGATATTCCAATGGTGCTTGATGCGGATGCATTGCTGCTAGTTCAGGAGCATCCGGACTTAGTGAAAGGGTACGAAGAGTGCATTCTTACGCCAAATGTGGTTGAATTTGCGAGACTATCGAAAGCCCTTGGTGTTGATATCTCGATGCACGAAGGTAAAGAAGGGCAAAAAGACGGAAATGAAGGTGAGACAGAGGCATGTGAGAGATTGTCTAGGGCTTTAGGAGGGGTAATGATACTTCAGAAGGGAAGGAGAGATGTGATTTCAAACGGAGTGACATCTCTACTTTCCGACGTGCAAGGCGGAAAGAAGAGAAGTGGTGGGCAGGGTGATACTTTGACAGGCTCTTTAGGGACGTTTTTGGCATGGAGGAAGGCTTATCATGAAGGATTGTGGGATGAGGACGGTGATAAGTCTGGGCTCCGCCGGGATGCCGACAAAAAAGAGGATATTAGAGGTGAGCTGAACGAGGATGTTAGTAAGATGGCACGCAAGTTGAGCCCAAAGACTACTTTACTGCTTTCGGCGTGGGCGGGCAGTGCCATCACGAGAGAATGCTCGAGAAGGGCGTTTCAGAAAAGAGGGCGGAGCATGCAGGCAAGTGACCTGACCGAGGAAGTCCACGAAGCATTTATAGCTTTAATTGGAGAACCCGAGCCGTCTAAACTCTGAAATGCGGGAGCAGATAGAAGCCGCTACGAATCTATTATGGCAGCTTAGGTTCGAGGGCCAAAACGATGAAAATTTGCTCAGAAGTGTTCATATCAGCGAAACCAATTCGCTATGCTTAAACAGCTAAATTCCAAATGCAAATATGCCAACTCAGCCACCGAGCTCGACGCTCACAGGTTCATGAAAAACGAATATGTTACAAACATAAATCCGGGTATCCTTCGAATGCTTTAATGCCCAATATATCGCTTCAAAAAAAGACCATCATGATAAAAATACACACCCGCTACCGTTGTTCCCATAAATGTAAGCAGACGAGCCGCCCGTTGAAGGACGCCTAAAAGATGCTGGTGAACCGAACAGCCCGGAGATCCCATGAAGCAAACCACCGCAACCTCCCATGGGACCCTTCCCAATGACTCCGGTAAATATGAAGACCTAATATATATATTCTAATGGCTATGCATCCCGGGTGATAAATATTTGTGGAAAAAACAGCGTACCGTTTCATAATAGAAATGCCGGGCCAGGCAAATGTCGAAAAATCGTATACACGGGTAGCCAAGGGGACTACCCGTGGAGGAGTTGGTGGCATAGACTGTAACCAACCACTAAGGACATGAGACCGAGGAGTCGAGGACATTATTCAGTCAATTTAGTAAAAGTGCATCGTCCACATGGAGGATGCCCGCAAATGGTGCAGTAACCTTCGAGAGCTAAATTGTATGTACTGAGTGGGCATAGACACTGGGTTCAATAAAGAGTCAGTATTTTCCCGATCGCTAAACTGTGAAGAGGAACAGGTGCTTACACAAGTAACACATTGTTCTCGATCATCGAGTGAATTGACTCTTGTTGGAACGAACGACATCAATGAAGTAGCAGTAGATTGATGATTATGCCCTTGAGAAGAAAATGATTGGTTCAAGGAGAACACTTGACCTCCATAGACCTCCTGGTGCGGGTTTGTGAACTCTGGGCTTTGAAGTAGTGGATAAGATGCCGAGTTGGGCAGAGAGTCATTGTGAGTAGTATCTGAACTCTGGATTATAATAGTAGGCATATTTGTGGCCGCGGAGAATTCCTCAGCCTCTGATACCTGTGCGAAATTTGCATCATCGTCATTATCTGTATCGAGATTTGACGATGACATCGTCTCCAAGGCAGAGTGGTCCAAGGAATCCTTCATCTTTCCTTTGGTTACATGGCCTGAGGGAGGAACCCATTCGTCAATAGTCTGGCCCCGCTGAAAATGTTCCATGTCAATGTGTTTGAACCTGTCCGTCCAGGCATTCAAGCCTTCACTATCCAATCGGATCAAGGTACGGCAAAATCCGCACCAGAACTGACCTTGGCCATTTCTGCCGATTTTATTGTTACGCAAATAGATTCTTATATTTGGCTCGCTTACGAGTTCATGATCGTTCCGCAGATGGGTAGCAAACTGCTCTGGGCGATAGAATAAGCGAGCACATTCCCGAGTGCCTAGGGAGCCAGACATTTCTGTTCTTTTGTCAACTTCGGGTTCTTGGCAGCGCCAACTCTCGAGATGAAAGTGCCTTGAATTTTCGTGCCGCTTCCAATCGCTCTTGCTCCCAAAGACTTTATAGCAGTCTGTAAAGGTACAGCCGTAAGGTCGGGTGTGACGCTTCATGTGTTTGCTATCAAATGTATTAGCACTTCTGCAAACCTATCAACACTTGAAGTTAGATTAACACCTGCCTGAGGTCTGATCGCCGCCGCGCCGTAAAGTCGCATACCTGACATCTATAAGGCCTCTTTTTCTTCTTGCTGCCCTGCTGTACACTAGATGAATCGGAGTCGGCTTTGGAGGTATATTGCTCGTAGCCGTTTCGAAGCATACTTTGAATTACCTCAAACGCTTGGTCCCCTGATGTATGCAGAAATTCAGCAAGAGGATGAAGTCCGGGTAGAGATTCCTGGTCACTTATTTCAGTGCAGCGTGTTTGCTTTCGCTGTTTGGCCCTCTCCATCTCACGGTCCAGAGCTCTAAATAGACCCGCCGCGGTTTCGGCCAAGAGATCTTTGGACTGGGTTCCAAGCTGATCAGTGTGTGGGTCTGAAATGAACTGTGAGCCCAAAGCTGTCTGGTCCTCGGGAGAGCTTTGGCCATCTTCAATGACATAACCAGGAAGGTTTTGGGCCTCTTCTTCACCTGTGCGAGGTAGCCCTGATGGTTCTGCTGGTGTGACGAAAGAGGCCGATAATGGGGCGTCCTGTGGTACAGGCTGGCCAGTGATGGAGGCAGAGTGCACTGACGCTGATCGAATCGGTGTATGAGTACCTGACATAGAAAAATCGCCATCTCTGACTAGGTCGCTGATTGAATGGATGTCGACTTGCTGTATAGGCGTAGTGTCATTATGGAGGTCTCGATGGTAGTCATTTAGGTGCGTCTCCTTATCGGCTGTAAACCACTCCTCGGACCTAAGGGAAACGTCAATATGAGCTATCGCATTGAGGTCCGAAAGTCACTCACAATCGAATCATTTCATCGACATTGCAGCCTTTGTGGGCTCGAGAAAGGTGTTGCCGGAAATTGTCTGCCCGGGGCCATTTTTTTTCGTGCTTCGCGCAGCCACGAACAAAACATTTGTACAACTTTTCCGATCCGTGTTCTGGAAGAATTTTGTGGACAGATTTCCTGTGCCTGTCTAAATCGTTAAGAGTGGCAAACCCCTCGGTGAACCGCCCACAGGTCCGAACGTCGCATTTGTGCGGCTTTATATGCCGATCTTGGTGCTTCCTAGAGAGACGAGATGAGCTCAATGTTAAGGAGATAGTGAGGGGGTGTTGAGGAGTTTGGTGACTTACTTGAGGTCAGATTTCGTTTTCCCATGAAAGTCGCAGCCAGGGCGACCGCAAGGAAATATATGACTTGATCGGGTTGAACTAGGGCTAGTTCCCTGTATCACGGGAGCAGTAGCGGATGAGAAGGTGGGGGAGACAGAGAAAGGTACGTTAGAAGAGCTTTTATGGTGAAATTTCTTGTGGTGTCCAATTCGGCGTTTTCTGGATACACAATATGAGAATGTTTACCAAATAAGACAGCCTTAGGTAGCTTACGTCGAATCAGATTTCTTTGAGCTAGTCGATCGATCTTGGGATCGATCGACCGTCTGTAGTTGAGCTGCCGGCGCCGTAGCGGAAGAGAGAGCAGGTGACCCGGGGGTCAAATTTGTAGAGAAGTTGACGAGTGGAATAGCAGTTTCGGCGTCATCATATGTTGAGGGCTTGGCCGGAACCATATCATTCTCTTGGTACATGTCCACCGGCTGTGTTTCCGTTGGAAAGCCAACGACCGATCTGGTGCCAACGCGCTTAGACCCATAACTTGAACCTAGAAAGGCATGCTGCGTGTCCATCCTAACGCCAATATCCGACATTGCGTCGTAGTCAGTTCTGGGCCGCTTTGATGCATGGAGCATGGGTGAAAACACGTTAAGACGTTGGGCGAGTAAGCTGGAGCGGTCAGCAGCGATTCCAGCGTCAGCATCGGCAGCGGCAACCACGCTGATGGGGTTCCACACATCACCTCCGCGTGATGGGGTTAGATTTGGGATGAATTCTGGTCCAGCTACAGATGAATGGGGGCCTCAGAATTCGAGGAGAGTTGGTAGTTTCCCCACGGGGCGGCGGGCAGGAGGTGCGGCTGATGTTGGTAACTGACCGTGGAGCCATCCTGGCTGGTGAGGAGGATGCTGGGAGCACCCGCCAGAGGGTCCTCAGTCTGGCTGTCACTCGAACGCGAGAATTCCATCGATGTGGCCATAGCTCCATCCATGCAAAGGAGATCTTCGTTGGAGGGAGTCGGTTGAGGGGCGTAGAAAGACACCTGTGGAGGATACTAGGTGGAAGCGAGCTGCATTAGCTGGAGGAAGGCAGCATATGGACGTAGAAACGAGCATAGTGGAAGAAAGGGATAAGAAATAGGACCGAGATGGGGGTTGATTCATCATACCTGGACGTAGCTGGCCCCGGAAGGCAGCCCGTTAGGGTTGAGCCGATACTCCACATCACGATGGTCGCGGCCGGAGCTTTGGGCCATGATCGACCTTGTGAGCCCGCGGCAGCTCAAGACCGGCTGGCGTGGGCTAGGCCCAGACACAATCGTTGTGGCCGTAAGGCCGACGGTCGCCTGGCGATGGGACTGCCTGCGAAGTGAGGGTTTGTATCGGAAATTTCAGAGGAGAGGGTCTAGATCAAGGATCAGTAGGAGGGGCCAGGGGGGCCACTCCGCTTGCATATTGCGTCGATCACAAGACCTAATCAGGAAAAGCGAAAGAGAGAAAAAGAAAGCAAAACAAAGACGGCTCGAAGGAAGAGCGGGATAATATTTGGTGAATGAAGGAGAAGTGCTTCGGATCTCAACGACGAGCGAGTTCCGGCAACCAGAGTGGAGAGAGTACGGAACGGAGACGACTTAGGGACGGCGCAGCAGTAGTTAGTGCAGAAGGGAAGATGGACCGAGACCAAACAGTGCTGAGAGGAATGAAAGGCAACAACGAGAATGAACGCGCGGTGGTTGGATTGGAGCCTCTTGGGCGACGTTGTACGGTGTACTTCAACCGTCGAGGACGGGAGACTCAGCAGCCAACCAGACGCAGTGAGGAGAGCGGCAACACCGGAAGAAGACAGCAGTGATGACGCTGGAGAACGATGCCCAAGGGTTCCAGAAAACAAGCTAACACATCCGGAACGCACCAGGAACGGCCGCTCAGCAAGGAACAGGGGATGATCGTGAGCAACAAATCAGAGCAGCCCAATTGGGTGCTGGGTTCTGCAGGACAACAAGCCCAACAAGCAGCCGGCGTCGATGCCTCGCGGCTCTGCAACTCACCGCTCCACACAAGATCGGACAAGAGAATAGTTCACGCAGGACAAAGAGGGGGACTCAGAAGGCAAAGGAAGAAGAGAGATGGATCAGAAGATTGGTGCTTGAAGATACAGAATACGGAGGGTAGAGTTGAGGATCCCAAGTTCTCTTTCCGGCACACAGCTTGCTGGACTCACAGCCTTATCACAAGCAGAGAGGAATAGACCAGCACAAGAATCGCCAACGCGAACGATTTGAAATCAAGACAAAGTAAGCCAGTCCAGGGAAAACCACTGCTGCTTGGAGAAACACTTCTACGCTGTTTGAGGCACTTCTGAGATGAGATGGCTATCGGCCAATTTATATCGTTTTGCCTGGTGCTGCGTTTCAGATCTCCAGCCTGCTAATGGAATCGTCATCCTCCGCGGCGAAATGCCACCATTGTTCTCGGGTCCCCGTCTTTGCTTCTCATGGCCGAATCCACCAAAAAGGCGTCCTCTCGATCTCGTCCACTTAGAACCCCTGCCCGGCACCTTCGCCTCACTTCCCGCGGGTCGGCTTTGGTCATTCAGTCAAGTCCGTAGCGAAGAAAAATTCCCGGATGACAAAGACTGTCTCAAAGCCCAACCAGAGCCGAAGCCAGAGAAATCGGATTCTGAACAAGAACCCTCGTTGAATACGAAAACTTGAGATCCTATTAGCTAGAGAGGGACTAACGGCTCCCTCCGACCGCAGCAGGCCAAATCAAATCCCTCTGCTATCTTCCTCCAATAATTAATGTCCCTTATCAAGATGAACTCGTCATGCGGACGGCCTTGTCTGATTCGTCCGATATGCAGACCTGCATCGTGACGCTGGCCTAGCTATTAGCAGCAATTTCCTTTCCGATCAGGATTCATGACATCGGCCTGGCTTGGAACCAAGATGTGGTAGTAACACAGCCTAGGCTGACTGGCCCGTTATTGGTGTCTTCCTCCCTTCTCTCCTGTTGTTGGGATGACATTTGAACCCTGAGAGGAAGGCAAGTGAAAAACTCTCAGTAGCCTGCGATAGGCAAGGGAGGGTCTTGGATCTCCAAAGCTCACAATTAAGTTAACTAATGGCTGATCATCACTTTCTGGGCCGTAGAGCCCTCGATACTACGGAGTACACAGATTCTCAAAACTGACCACACCCCTGCCCAGCTGAATGTGACTAGTCAAAATTTGCAGATATGATCGTGTAACTATACGGACCTTGGCGCATGTTTGTTGAAAAAAGGCACAGTCTTTGAGTCTAGTATCATTCAGAAGTCTGTCACTTTTTATCAAAAGATGCATCAGTAACCCAGTGCTGTCCGTCGGACAAAGCTCGAAGGAACGCTCGGCAGCTTACCTCGCAAAGATCCTGTCATGCTGACCCCAAAAACTATGTTGCCATTATTGCAGATCAAATTTTCCAACGCTCACTTCGTTCCATCATCGAGACGGCGCACGGAATACGCGTAGACTGATGCTCCGTGCCAAGAGTCGGAAGGAAAAAAGAGGGAGAATGGTGTGTGCCATTTTATGAGGCATGGACAATAATGAGATAAAAACGGCAGTGATGAAACCTGGTGGCAAGTGGAGTATATTTTCAGCCTCCGCCAGTAAACACGGGAACAACCCGTGGATCTCTCCCGAGCCCCTGGAACCTGACCCTCACTATTTGGTGGCAAAGAGAATGTATTCCAGAGTTGTTGGTATTGCGTGGGACAAGAAAGCTATCCAAAATATTACATTGGTTCAAATCATGGAGTATAAGTAAAAGCCAATGCGCAAACCAGAAAATGGGTATAGGCTCAAAAATATCCTGAAAATCCGATTCCTACAAACACAGATGCATAAATACGTATGTCAATCCTCACAGGTGCCGTTTCCATTCGCGCAGAGTGCGTCATTGCCTTCCAGATCCAAGAAAAAAAAAAAAAAAAAAAAAAAAGAAGAGAAGAATGCATAGAGAGTAAATAGGAAAAGTTAGGATACAGAGTAGCAATGGAGAACATCATGGCTGAGACAAAACGCACGGCATAAATGACAAAGAATGTTCAACGCCACTAGAAGCGAAAATTTACAGTACAAGATAGAAAAAATAACAAGCAGCTCATTTCAGAGTCACTGATTTCCATAATGATGCGGTCCCTGTGCATACATCCCTGACGGGCTCCCATCATATGGATAGTTCTCGACAGGCGACGAATAAAGCTGCCCTCCGCTTACCCCTGTCATGTCGAAGTTGTAAGGCATGGCTCCACCTTCGTGGCGGGGTGGTTGAGATGGTGCATTGAACAGTGGCGGATAAGTGTTGGGTACGGCAAAGGGTGGTTGTTGAGGTATGGCGGTGTATTGATGGCCATCTCCTCGCATAATTGGCGAGTTGCCCTGAGAGAATGGCGGATGCATGCTATATCCGGCGGGCAGCATCGAATATGGTGGCTTTGCGCTGTTCATTGCATTGTGCATAGGCACCTTCTTCACCTTGGGCTCCTGGACTGAGAAAGCCATTGGTAGCAATGAAGCTGTTCCTCCGTAGCCGAGCGCCTGGTTTGAGTTCCGTGATTTACCCCGACTTGGTGGCGGCCCAGGCCTGCCTTGACCGGACACTTGGTTGGGATAACTCTCAAATGGCCCAGCCATACTACACTGAGCCGAAGGTATAGGTAAGTCATCGATCGGGGTTACGGCAGAACTGGTCGACGTTCGTTGCTCCACGAGCTGGAGAACCGGCATCGCTATTTGCTCCATATGCTTTGCCATATGCACCGTCAACTTTTTCCAGCTATTGCAGACATTGCCGCAAAATCGACAGGCTTCTTCTGTTGGTTGCTTCGTTGTGACATGACGGCAGCTCTCGACTAAATCCCAGACCGACTTTTCCGCGTCCTGCGTGGTGTTATCGTCATCCGCGGGTTGAGTTACGGGGTTTTCAACTTGCCCTCGTCCCCTACCGCGATTTATCCTGGGTTCGGGCATCTTGTGTTCTCGGACTAGATGCTGAACGAAGTTGTCTTTGCGGTAGCATTTATGGGAGCAGTCTAACATATTGCATTCCCACCACTCAAGATGTCTGTGACGCTCATTTTCATGTCTGACCCAATCAGCCTTGCGCTTGAAGGATTTCGGTTCAGGGCAGTCAGGAAAGGTGCATGTAAATGGTTGTATATCTTCGTGCACGTGTTTAGTCCAATCAGATGGCTTCTGGAATTTCTTAACCTCAAAGCATAGTGAGCATTCAAATTTGGCTGGGAGACGCTTCACAGGTGGCAAGGGCACCCCTGAAGGGAACATGGAGTCCGTGATAGCGTTATCGGCCGGTCCTCCGTTCGCGTCGTCATTGCTAGTACTTTGCGGCTGACCATATGCCATTTCGGTATCCTTCGGGCTCGTCTTCGCCTGCAGGACTGTAGCTTCGCCGCCCTGGGCAAAGCAGTGTTCTCGTGAAGGACAAGTACCCCTATTCACAGCTTGATTATGTTTAATCTTGAGCTCCACAAGTTTCTTATACCGTCGCAACTGTTCGTTGGCAATTCTTTCCACAAGAGCTGGCTGCAGCCGTGGATTGAGCTGTTCAACATGTGCTCTGAAGCCCTCCACGGTAGGTACAATCAGGTCCGCCCGAATTGAGAAGTCCATGAAGACGCCTTTATCTGGACCTGCGTCCTCATCTTCATCCTCATTATTGTGATCGTTGTCGTCAGTATCGTTTCCATTAGCAGGTGATTTCGTCGCTAGTATGGCAGAGGCTGAGGCCGAGAACGAATCGTGTAAGGGCGATACCAACGGTGGAGCAAGCGGTGGGCCGGGAGTCCCGAGTGGCTGGACCTGGCCAGTAGCATTTGGAGTCCGAAAGCCTTTGGGGGTCTCAAGGCCGCCACGATTGCGCTTCATAAGATGACCCCACCCATGGCCTTTGTTGCTTTGAGGCTCAACAGGAATGCCTGGCCCTGCAGCCGCAGGTTGCTTGGGGATCCCGAGCAAAGAAACTCCAGTATTCGGCAACGGTTTTGCTCGTGCCGTGGCACTTGGTTTCCGCTGTGGGAGGATTGAACTACCAGAAATAGACTTCCCAAGCTCCAGGGATTCTACACTCGGTTGAATTTGTTGTGAAATGCCCTGTTTTCGTTTGGCATTGCTGTGAGCGCGTTTGGGTATCAGCTTGCTTCCGAACAGGCCAATCCGCCTAAATCTCTCCTTCATACCTTCGTCGCCGATATGCATATCCTCGAAACGAAGGCTCTCGACATCGACGTCCCTGGTACCCCAAGTGGCCCTTCTTGATGCATTGTCGGTATTGTCAGCCTGTCTTAAGAAACGAAAGATGGCAGCACTAGAGGTCGGAGGTTGCTCTTTTGTGGCACCAAAGTGTTGGTTCCTGAGTGGGTCTTTCCAAGGTCGAGCCCGAATAAACTGTTGCGGCAGCGGTTCCTCATTTGCCAGACTGATACTATCCATAGACGGTCGATACAAGTCCTCCTCTGAATCCTGATGGTTTGATTCTAGGTGCAGGGGTGATCGTGGACGAGAGCTGCAACTTGTGAGGGTTCCTTCCTCCTCCTCCTCTTCTCCGCTTTCTTCCTCAATGAGAAGACCAGGTCCAGGTATAGCATCGCTATAAACTTGAACCGGTGTATTGTGAGGTCCTAGTGGAGAATCTCCCGTACTTTTCGCTCGAGCTCTACCAAATCTTGGCCATGACTTTTTGATCTGCTGTGGAAAGCTGAACTTTCCTTCATCAACTTGATCTTGCACTTCGCTGACCGACAGCCACCGTTCCACATCTGCATTTTTTTCATCTAAGGCTCGTTGAGCTTCAATTTCCTTAAGATTTGGAACATACTCGCTTGTCCTTAATGAAGGATCCAGCCCGCCATGGCCGGTGGTCGGATTGCGAATCCAGCTCCCGTCCGCGGCCCGAGTGGCTCCCGCTGTAGGAGGATCCTGAGATGCATCTACCTCATCGCCAGCATCATGTTGGGTCCCCGTGTACGGATCACGTTCCGTAGTATGGTCGGTCGAGGCCATGTTCTTTCGTTTCGCTTTATTATGGGAATGGAGTTCTTTAGGAGCTGGAGTGTTCACGGCGGGGCTTGATGAGTGATCTAAGCAAGCAAGATCCTGGATTTCGGAAGCAGTAGTGGCCGCTGGTGGTAGCTGTAAAGCGGGAAGACCTCGGAGTCTTTCATCAGGGATGGAGGTCGGAGAATGGGTTGGGTCATGGTGCTCATGGGTTGAAAGCTCCCCTGGCTGGGGATGAGAAGCCGAGGGACTCGGCGTATTGGTCAAGACTGGGCTCAGGAGTTGACCAGTTCCCAAGTAACTCTTGGAGGGAGGCTTCGTTTTGCGGTGTTGCGTTGGCTTTGCTTCTCGCGGAGAGGGCGGATCATACGCCTCGGTGTTTATATAGAGTTGTTCCAGATAGCTATAATCTGAGGTCGGATTCGGCGGCTCCACTTTGGTTGGCCCGCCATCGGCCACTGGTGATGAATAGCTCGCATAATCACTGGGTCCTTGTTGATGGGCATTTTCTGGACTAAGGAATGGAGGCGACGACATGACACTGGGGTTTAAAGGGGCGAAGGAGCCAGGCTCAGTCTGCGCGCCCGCAAAAGACGGGCTTTCAGGTGAGCGCAGATTCGAGGAGGATATCGCTCGGATGGATGGGCCATAGAGGTTGTGGGCGTCAATTGGGATCAATTGTTCCTCGCTACCCGCCGGATTGGATAGGAAAATGTCGTTTAAATGGTCGTCTTTGAAATCGGTAAACTGCATAGCAGTTCCTGGTTGCTGTGTTCCGGCCATTGTTGCGTGAAACGTGGAGAATGAGCGATATCTAGATCGGCCACAGTGATCCGACCGATGAGCAACGAAGGTTCAGCTGCGAGCCAGGATCGATGGGAGAGACGAAATCGTCGGGAATAACGCTATGGAGCGCAAACAGCCATCCCAACTATAGGCCACGGGAGTTGCGACGAAAACCGGGATCAAATACTCATAGATGTTCGGGCAGCGACAGATGCGATGAGAAGCGCAATGGGCACACAGAATCAAAGAACAGTAACCGATATGCCCTGCGATGGGTGTTGGACTCGGGTTGAACGAGGACGTCGTCAAGTGTAACACTAAGCCCCCCGCGGATTCAAGGAGAACGTGCAGCGAAGGGCGGGGAGTTGACCGACACGCCTCAGAGCACCAGTCGAGAGACCAGTGGGAAATCAAAGAGCAGTCAATGCGGATTTGAGAGACGCGGGTGAACCAGGAACCATCTCATCCGAGTTAGAGACCGGTCCAGCAAGAGCCAGGGCGAGTGAAGAGACAAGGAGGGCAAGCGACGAGGGAATAGCAGGAGGAGAAAATTCAACAGAGGCCGACAAAGGCAACGGAGGTTGAGATGTCGAGAGTGGACGTGCAAGCACGAATACGAGGATCAGGGATGAGCGACGGGCTGGTGTTTGCCTCCGGCGATATTGCTTTGCTTGCGGCCTCAATTTAGCCAAATGAAAAAGCGCCTGGACGAGAGCGAAGAGGAAGAAGGAGGAATCAATTGCAAACGCGGGAGCTCAAGGCTCAAGACCCTAAGACTGAAACAGGCATGGCGCAGTGGGAGCGATGCTTGGACGTGATGGCCCTTTTCGCTCGGGTGTCGCGGTGTCTCGATGCTGGCGGTTCTCTCGCTCGCTCGCTCGCTCTCGTCGTCGTCGTCGTCGTCCTCGCACAACCCTCGCTCTTTCTCGCTTGCTGCTTCGTGTTGGCTCGCACCCGTCCAGTCGCCAGGTCGATCCTCTCGCACAGAGACCGGAAGAGCGCTGGGTGAGTTCTTTCTCTTCACACAAGACAAAGCTTTGTCCCTGCACCTCGTCCGGCCCAACATCCCATCCCTGGCCTCGACGGACGCAACAGACCTGCTCTGACCCCCGGTCCCGCATCCCCCCGAAATCCACTGTTGGCTCCATCATTGAAACAGGCAAAGCTCCGAAGCGTAAAATCTCCACAAATCAGCCAATCCGGAGAGTCGAAAGCGCCAGGTCGGATTTGCGGGCTGCTCACAGGGCGACACGGGCGGCGAAACTTCGTGCCTCCAAGACTCCAGTCGAGACTCCAAGGCAGAATGTGTCTGTCTTTGTGCTCCGTCCTTTTGATTGTTTTTCCCACTGCTGCAGAGCTTCAATTTCCTGGAAATTCCTTGAAAGTTGAAACTGGTCAAACCTGTTGACTATTCTGTCGAATCTGCCTCGAACTGGGGCTGTGCCTTTTCTCTGTCTGGATCCTCCACAAACTCTCCCAGCAAGTGACCAAAAGGAGTCCTGCATACGCCGTAAAATGATACTCCATCTACCTGGCTCGGTTGGATGCTGGAATAAGCACCTAAATCCTCCAAACTTCCGATACAACTAGTCTTTCCAGTCCAATGATTCTTTGATGAGGTACGGAAAGGACGATTGTCCTCTTCATGCAGCCCTATCCCCAGGTACACGATCCTGCAAAAGAAAAAGAAAAACAAATGCTCGGAAAAACTTGATTGTGGCCTTTCCAAGGTATCGCGATCTTCCAAGAAGGTTCACTCGATTGAACTCTTGCTTACCGTGGCTCTCCACCTATCTGGAGCCTGGCGGGGTTGAATCCACAAATCCCCTCCGGAGAATGTTGTGCAGCGGCACTGCAGCCTCAATTCTCCATGACATCCTCTCCAAACCCTCATTCCCATCGGATGGACCCGAATGTCCCGTGGGTGCCGCTGGAGCCTAGTGGTGATCTGCTTTGCGCCGTACGGAGTACCGGCAACTTAGTTTCGCCTTCAAATTTCAATATCAGAGCCATAAATGAAATAAACATATATGGATGATTTATAGATCCTCTGGATCCTAGCAATATGCCCCTTTCATTTGATCGATGCATTCATCCACCCTCGTCATGAATAACGCGGCTGACTCTAGGGCACAAACCTAAACCGCTTTTCCATTCAAACACACCAGTGACGTGACGCATTCCACTCTTGTTAATAACGTCTGTTATACCAAGCATTCCTCGGGCGACGCAAGCCCGGTTTCGAACAGAGCGGCTTCCCTGATCGCCAAACCCAGGAGGTGGTTTGTTCTTATCGCGGCTGTATCAGGCTTATATTCTTTGCATCCTCTTTAAGCAAAAAATAGCACCTGTTTCCTCGCGTGAGGACTGTCGAGCTTCGTCCGTAAAGGCACAGTGGCCTAGGCTAGCTGGCAATTACCTCATTGTGGCCACCGATCTGTCCGAAGCACGCCGAACTTATTAAGGGCCTATCACATGCACCGCAATAGATCGATGGGGTATTTGATAGCTCAGCATCTATTAAGTCCACTACTTCGTTCCTGCAGGAGTCTTACCATCGCAAAAGGAGCGAAGCACGCAGTATATACCGTTGCTAGAAGCTTGACGAGCAGAACGGCGACAATGTAACGGAGGATTGCCGGTATACTTTAGAAAGGCTCCCTTCATCCTAGCGACCTTGGTTCCATGCCCATGTAGTTCAGCTTTGGAGTCGATAATGTCCGTGCGCTATAGTCGGCCAGGCTCAATGTAAGATTATTTCGTATTAGGTATCAATATGTTGAGCTTTGGAGTCCGTTCTGCCGAGCTTAAAACCGAATTGATCCAGTACTGTGACACAGGTTGTTACCATCTGGGTTATACACAAGGTACCAATCGCATTTCATAGAACCACGCTCGTTCCTGGAGTAGTGGCTGCATAATCCCCAAAATAAATGATCCAATTAAAGCTACTGGTATGAATAACGACAGAAAGACGAGAAAATCAGACAGAATCAAGGAAACACAAATGAGTGAATATAGGTTCAAAACCAAAAATAGACAAGGAAAAATGATAATGAGTGGAACCCAGGCCAACACCAGTATGCCAAATGCAAAGTATACATAATTTGAAAATGGTAGACCGTTTTCTCCTATGCGTATCGTTTCCAATAACCGTACATCCCAATGGACACCCATGGCTATGCACCGCTGTTAAAACAACCTAAAAACCTTTCTCTTACAGCTCCATATCACAATATCGAACATGAATCTTGAGCTTTTCAGTCATTATTTTTAGCCTTCTGCCTTCTCCGCGGAGTCGCCCTGGGCTGGCGGCGCGGTGGTGGCACCGTTGGCCGGGTTTTCAATGCCATTTGTTTCCGCCGGCGCATCTGCAGGCACAGGCACATCTGTGGCCTTCTTGGAAAGCTCCTCCTTTCTCGCAAGAACTGACGGGGAGTCGGTGTAGAGAATTACACCAGGAAGATAGACGCAAGGGTTGGCTTTTTCTGCTTCTTCTGGTTGGAGGAAGTCCTCGTGTACGGGTTCACGACGGATGCGTGGAAGCATTCGGAGGAGAGGAGTCCGTTGGTCGCTAGCCTCTTTCGCTGATTGGGTCGCAGGATCATAAATAAATTCTTCCCACAGATAATTTGGAGTTGCATCGTCATCTGCGGAAGGCATTGATGCGACGATCAGTTCCCTTTCGACTCGGGCAAGGCGCCACGTCTCTGCGGCCAGCTTGACGATTTTTCGGACACTAGTGTAAAGGGCGTCAAGGTGTTTGGGATCCGTGAAGTGGCGAATGTGGTCAACAATTTCATCCACAATCACAGCTGCCACGACGTTGATGGCTTGCTTTGCGTCAGAAGCAGTGTACGCTGCTTTCAACGTTTGTTGTCTCCAGAATGCTTCACGGCGAACGGACTTTTTGCGGATATCAATTGATAGCATCTGGAAAAATGTATCGGCTTTGTCATATCGACGACCAAGGGTGAATAAGAATGGCTGGAAAACTCTGTATGTAAGGGTCTTAGAAACCACATGTTGGACATAGGCGGATCTAATTTCGCGGGATGCTGAAGTATTGTCTAAAAACTGAGGAAGGTTCGAAGGTATCTTTGCGAGTATATCCGCTGGCGGTTCAATGGGAATGTAGGAGAAGAAGTCTTTTGATAGTTCGACAATAAGACGAGAAAGATCGCCGAAGCAGTCAATACTAAATAGAATCAGGGATTAGATATATAATCTTGAAAAGAGCAATGATGCTTGAGTAAGTCAGAAGTAGGCTTGAATATACTGAAGAACTCTTCAAATATTATTCAAACCGCAGCGACGAACTAAAAACTTTTCCAAGTACATATAACCAGAAATATAATGGACTGTCTAATAAGAGCGTAACGCACCAAGAGACTTACAAGAAAGCATCCCCCTTAATCTTCATATCGGTCGCCTCGCCCAAACTATGCAGTGTCTTCTTAAGTCTTTCACGGTCCTTAGTCAAATTATCATGGGTTTGTCGCATCTCTTCTACAATGCTTTGAAGCTGTTCTTCTCTAGTTTTTCCGTCTAATGCGAGCGCATCCTTCTCTCCGAGCGCTACTTTGAGTTCTTCGGCAGTGTGGCTAAGCTGAGCTTCAAATGCCTCGCGATCTTTTTGCCAGGCTGCCTCTTTCTGCTGCTGTTCGGTCGTCATTGTCGAAATAGTTTCTTCTTTCGCCTGATTGGCATTCTTCTGTTCGTCTAAAGCAGCTTGTAGGCTAGCGATTTCTGCCGCATGTTTTTCTTTGACATCATCAAGCTCAGCCTGTTTGGCATCGAGCTCCTCCTGCTTTTTCTCCAGTTCAATCTGCTTTGACTCAAGCTCGGCTTTCTTTGCTTCGAGTTCAGCTTTGACGTTCTTCAGCTCCTCCTGTATAGTTTCTAATTCGGTGCGTTTTGATTCGAGCTCGCCAGTTTTTTCTTCAAGCTCATGTTTCTTGCCTTCTAATTCTAAAATCTTCGACTCTAATTCAGATTTCAAGCCGTTGATTTCCTCCTGCTTGGAATCGAGTTCGGTTTGCTTTATTTCGAGCTCCTTCCGTTTAGCTTCGAGCTCGGCTAATTTTGCTTCCAAATCGGCCTTCGTAACGTCGAGTTCTTGCTGCTTGGCGTCTAGTTCACTTTGTTTGGCTTCAAGCTCGGCCTGCTTCGCCTCCAGGTTTGATTTGGTGGTATTGAGCTCTTCCTGTTTGGCCTCCAACTCAGATTGTTTCTCGTTTATTTCAACCTGTTTGGCATCCAGTTCGCCTTGTTTGGCTTCCAATTTGCTGTCGTACTCACTCGCCATATCGGTTTTAGACTTTTCGAGATCTTTCATTTGTCTCTCCCATTCCGTTTTAAGGCTATCTTGTTCGTTGAGCAGTTCCTGTTCACGCTCCTGAAAGGCACGGTCGTCTTCGTTCTTGATTTCTTGGAAATAACCCTGCAGTTCCTCTTTCTGCGCAGCAAGGGCCTCAACCTTGAGCTGTTCTTGGCGCTGGATTTCTTGTGCCATGTTGGCCTTGTCTTCCTGAAGGGTTCGCTGAAGATTACCGATCTCCTGTTCGAGTTCGGTTCGAGCTACAGTAAGTTCGTCATTCGCCTTCTTTAGTTCCGCTAGGCTATCCTCGACATCGCGATGTTGTTCTTGCAAGCCACCCAGTTCCATCCTTAGCTCCGAGATTCTATTTCTTAATTTAGCAGCTTCGGCGGCATTTTCCTTTGCAGTTTTCTGTATCTGAGCTTGGAGAGCGTCAATATAGAACTCCTTCTCCATCAAAGATCGTTCGTGTTGCTCCTCGATCTGCCTGCTCTGAGCCACGTGAGCGGAAAAATGGGTTTGGGTATCACGATAGCTAGTCACGAGTCTGTTGATATCTGGAATAACGTTTTGGATCCGCTGAAGAAGTTTGATGGTATCCCCTTCGACATTTGAGGGCTCGGATTGACCATTCTCAGCAGGGCGTTGTTGGGTGGGTGCGCCGCCCCGTTGTTTTGTTGGCTGGTGGTAGGACGAACTATACGGGTAGTCCGGATGCCCACGGCTATGAGACCCGCGGCTGGCCATTCGGGAGTGGTATCCATCCATGGTGGATGATCGTACAGGATGAGGGGCAACGGAAACTGCCATTGCCGGCGAGTGAATATCGTGCAACGTCCCGTTAGGATAGATTGGGGTCGGGGCGTAAGGGTGCGGATACGGGACTGTATAGGCGTAGTGCGGTGAATGTACAGGTGCCGGTGACCTAGACTGAGTATATCCGTAGACCGGAGAAGATGCTTTCGGTCTTGCCGTTGGCGGGGCAGGTGATGGCCGTTGTGATCTGGGTGTTATTTCTGGAGGCGATGTCGATGGCTCTGTGGATCGCTTATGGCTATGAGATACATTGACAGACTCTGGTTCAGGTTCCCGTGAAGGTGGAGGAGGGGTTGGAGCTTTGGGCGGATTTGGGGTGGTATCTTGCTCTTCTTCGGTTTGGACCTCCGGCTGTTTTTCGACTTGGTGCAAATAGCTGTCTTCAAAAGTTTGTTCGAGCTTGGGAGTTTCTTCAGCCACGTGGCTCTGGTCCTCGACTTCTTCTGGTACCTTTTCTTCCTCCTTCTCGGGTTCTTCTTGCAACTCGATCTTGGTCTCTCCTTCGGCTTCTTGAGAGGGCTTTGTAACGGATCTCTCAGCCTCTTCGTCCTCGCTTACGAGGTCTTCGACGTGTGCTTGGTGGAGAAGAGACACTGGGCTTAGAGGGGGTTGTTGGCCAAATTATCGGGGGTTCCGGGAGGTGTAGGTACAGATGCTTCAGGCAATGGAAGCACAGTCTCTAGTATAGGGGACTTTTCGGGCTGAGCTTCAAGTTTTGGGGACGAAGGTAGTGATAATTGTGTAGGTGTTGGGCTTGCCTCAGTAAGTGAAACAGGCGACGGGATCTGATGCTCTGGGGGGTTTCTGTTTCGTCTTGGTCCTGCGATACCTCTTCTTGTTCTATTGATAATGGCTGTTGAGATTGCTCTGGTTCTGGTTCTTGCTCTTGTTCTTGTCGTTCATCTTGCTTCTGCTTCTTTGAATTCTTCTTGCCTTGGTTGCTCTTCTCGGCTTTCTCTTTATCCTTGGACTTCTTGCTGGCCTTGTTTTGTTTCCCCATAGTTGTGGATGGTAGGATACCCGATTATCAAGAGGTATAATAGGCGTGAAACGTGTCCCCAGTCAAGGAGAAAATGTGTCCCTTTTATGAATGAGTCAAGCTGACAGTGGCGAGCAACTAGGAAGCCCAAAGCGCCAGTACGATCGTCGACAGGGTATGAAGGAGGGCGCAATGACGATTGCGGTCTCGAAAACTCGGCTTGCAAGGGAGACACGCAGCAAAGCAATGGCAAACGAGAGAGACGGGTTCTAGTTGAGGCGCAGGCTGTCGACGGGCACAAACAAGTTTCGGTACCCGGCCCCTTGTGATGGTGTGGTGGAGCAGTCGAATCGTGAGAGACAAAGTAGGTAGTTAGGCACAAAAACCTAGGACAATGCGAAAAGAGAAGCGAAAGAGAATGGGATTCTGTTCGAAGTGACGAAAAAATTAGGCAAAGGAGGGTGGAAGAGCAAATAATAATCGATGTTGGAGCATGTACTAGATTGAATCATAGTACGGCCGAACAGAAAAATAAATACTCTTTCATCAAGGGCAAACTTGATGACAACAGGATGCACCCGACCAAGTTGGCTTCACGATGGTATTTCGATTTTTTTTTTTTTTTTGTCTCGCTTCCTTTTCCTAATTAGCGGGAGAGTGACTTCACACGTCAAACCGCAGCTAAAACTGATACACATCAATGGTCAAATCCCAAAGGAAAGCGGTTCCGCCCTGGGGATTGTTCAAGAGCAAGGCCCAATCGTCTTTGTTTCCGGGCGTATTGGGCATCAATCCAGGGATCGCTCGATATCGCTCTATATTCGCTCCCGCGACTAGTGTCGCATTAGTCAGGGAACAAATTAAAATAGCTGCATGCAAACATGAACACGGATACACTGTGGCAAGTCAATAATTATTGATAACTTTGCCAGCAGTCCCTAATACCTGCAGCTATTACGGATTCGGGCAGTTAGCACTCGTACGGAACACATTATCCTTTGTAATAGGTGTCCTGTATGGAGCGAAAGCTCGCACAAGCCTTTTGTTTTTGTTTGACTCCTGCGGATCAGTCGCATTGGTTTCGATGAGGCCAGGGCACTGATCCAATGATAATAAGTCAAATGGCTGGGTGAGGTGCATGCCGGGGCTAAGGAAAAGTGATGCTGCAGGCCCCGTAACTCTGAAGGATGTCCGGCTTCCATGGCGAGACTTTCGAGGAAAACAAGGGTGAGAAACTTCGTCGGGCCATATGCAATGCTCCCGTTGTCCTCGGTCAGGTGCTCAACATATTTCTTCTCTGCTCCGCTTTTCATTGTCCTGGTGATTCGATCCATGGTTGTCGTTGATTGCTGGCTGTTGCTTGCTGTTTCTTGGGGGACGTTGTTTGCGCCCGGCCCTTAATCCCAATTGGGCCCACGTCATCACGTGCCCAACCGTCGCCTGACTAACCCGCTTTGCGCCAAGGCCCAACCATATCGCCCAAAACCGTGCTTACTGACCTCACCTCCCAAATTAGGTCTGCGCGCCCTGTTAGGAGTGAAGACCGCAAGCCAGCCATTGCCTACAACGCTTCGCCGTGCAAGCCCAATTATCGGCTGCTGAAGCGGCTCACATACAATGTTTCTCGCCAGAAGATCAGCAGCTCCGGCGCGGGCCGTCCTTCGTCGTCAGCGGTCCGTCCGATCAGCCCATAGCGAGGCTCATCATGCCGAACCTGTGAACGAATCCTTCGGTGTACGTTTCCTGCCTCCTCTATTACTCGGTTTAAGTCGATAACCTCAGATCTACACTTTGCTTAAGGGCGTCAATGCCATTCATGCCCGACGTATACTCATATTGACTCGCCAAACCGCTAACATTACATTTCATAGAGCGGGTTTTACATTGCTATTGCCTCCTTGCCTGTAGGCCTTGCCATCTACAAATATTCCACGTCAGACTCCAGTCAAACGCCTTGGATCACCCGCCTCATTGAGCAGTATACCGCTAGTGACAGTTTATGGGCGAAGCAAAATGCTCTCCATACGTTAGCCGTCGAAAAAGCTGCCTCGGATCGTCATTTATTCCACAGCCAGAACCCCCGATTAAGCATTGACCTCAGCTTTCCTGAGTATGTATTCCCTCGCCCGTCCCATGGATCTGAACCCCTCTGTATTGGAATTTTCCCACTTGCACCGTTTGACTCTATATACATCCTGTCGCCTCCCACTTTGAAACCGGTCATTGACGCATTTTGCCTTCATATTCAGGGTCTTTAACTCGGGATCGCCAATCAACATGCCAGCAGGAAACTCTGGTGGCGACCTACGAGCTGTAATTGCGCACTACCAACAAAGACAAAAGGCGCAGGAAGAAGAAAGAGTGGCCCGGATGGAGAACGGGAAAGTGAAGTCGATATATGATGATGGCAGATACTTCTGAACAAACCAGAACTAGAAATTCAATATTGTACATATTACGCTTACAGCTCTCAGGCTCACACGAGCAACCTTTCGCCTTGCTTCCACCGCACCTCCTTGGGTATTCTTTACATTGGGCACGAAGGGCCATTCGCCTGAATGCCTTGCGAGAAGCCACAATCCCTTACTGAGGACAAGGGTTCCAATAATCCCTGTTCATGTTCTATATTATTGTAGTTTTATGGATTTTCGACTACCTGATGCAACTATGCTCAATTACGCTCTTAGTTTTAGGCCTCAGGAATAGGCGCAGGTAACATTTCTAACGGAGAATTACATGCGCCTGGCACACGACCTTGATATAACGTATCCGCATCCAGATCTCGATAATGCTCAAATGGTCCGGTTCAAATTGTAATCTCATATACCTCCAGCGCTACGCCTTGGCGATTGCAAGGAAAGCACTTCGATTTCAATAGCACATACAGCGTTTCGCCAACAAGCCCCCGAATTACTCTGAGAAATTCATCCACACTTCCCCCTACCCCGAAATATATTTTCTTGGCTGCCAAAAGGGTTCTTGATTTTGGCTTGCCTTGCGTAGTATGTTGCGAGGATTGAGATTCTCCTTCGACAGTGCTGGACTGGGTCTTTAGTACATCATTTTCCAGTCCGTTTTTGCGACGCATCAATGCGGTGATAGTCTCTGCGAAAGGTGGGATTGAAGAGGGTGAGTATATTGTTTCGCTGGCGAGTATTACCGAATGGCTACTGCAACTGTTGCTGGTGGCATCCGAAATTGGAGCAACAATATCAACAAAACGAGGTGACCAGCAACCTGATACAAAAGAAAGCGATATACGGCGAGCGGATAAATAGTTACGAAAATCGGTCAAAAGAGCAGCATCGATTTCGATTTCGGATTCCTTGGCTGCAGCCGGATCCTTACAGCAAACATACCAGGTGAGCAGAATGTTCGGGAGGGTCACCAGTTTCAGTACAGACTCGTTGTAGTCCGTAAGAACGAATGAGAACTCCCTATCATGCGTCGAATTCGATTCAAAAATTATGCGTAATAGACTGAGAGAGGGAATTGCCGTGCCGGCCCCTAGCTATAGAAGTTGTTAGCATGCGATTCTCATCCGTTGTCTGCATGCTGCGAGTACCTCAATAACTTCAAAGTTTCCTTCCCCGAGGCTTAAGGAGTCTTCATAGTACTCCAATGCGATGTTTGCAAGTTTTATTGAGCATTCCCATGTTTTGAAGCCGCCTTCATACACGGTTGGGGTAATATCCCCGGTTTCAAGGCCCTTGATAAACTTCTCATTTTCATTTCTTTCTGGGTCATCTTCAGCCATCAACTGCGCACGAATGTCAGAGACATCGCGCCGAGGTATGCAAAGTGGATATAATCTGGTTGTAGGATCGTAAAGCTCGATTGTGTTGTACGAGATTTGTGAAGGTAGCGAAGAAAGCTATGGAAGAGCTGCAGTCAGCACGGACGGAGCCTCCCATGATGTCTTCCAAAGCTCCCGTTAAGCAGGGTATCTATAGACGACGCACCATATCATCAAGGTCTAATTTTCTTGGCTCTCGAAGCGGCAACGCTTCATTTGACCCGTTGCCCTCGCATTGGGAGCGAACTGGCTGTTCTTGTTCGCTGGGGTCAACGTCGATGTCATCGTCACTGAAGCCGAAAGCAAAAGAAGAACTCATAGTTGACGCCCTGGCCTTGAAGGGCGCAATCGTGACTTTTTGAAGTTTTATATTGTTCAAACTCTACCATAAAGTCCACCTCTAGTTAGTGGGGTTAATAGCAGGCAACCTTCTAGGTGTTTTAGTCAACCTAACTAGTAGTTACGGGGCCTCTTGCCGAATATTAGTCATACCGCAGGTTACATACCTGGCTCAGGATCTATGGCTACAATCTAAGTAGAGAGCCAATACTATGGCCAAGGTTTATATGCTCAGTATTTTGCTACTATTGTCTACCTATACAGTAAATATGATAACTAATGCTAGGTTACCTAAAAAGTATAGCTGCTCCGTATACGACTACAAAATCTGCCTTGCTCACTACGGCTATTGAAACTGACTAATAGTCAGCGAAATTGATTATGAGAAATTTAGATAGTAGCTGACAGTTTGTACTTCATTTTTCAGAAGCGCCAAGAAGCTCTTTTCAGATGCTCATTTGATTTGATATATAGAAAAGATGGGGCCATATCATCTATAGTTGGACTATGACAATATTTATATCTAAAGAGATGAGTTTCCAATAACTCAGCAAATATCTGGAAACGGGTATGTAAATCATGAAAGATCTCGATGGCGAGAATGAAGGAATGAAAATCACGCTAAGTCGAGGCAGCCAAGGGAACCATAAGGAGTTCCTGATAAGAATTGCCCCGATTTGGAGATAGACAGCCAAGAGCGATATATAACCAGAACTTTTTCTGCCGCCTCACTAATCCAAGGCACTAGTTTGCGCGGCCATTAGCAATGTTATTCAATTTTGGCAAAACAATAGCTTTTTCGAGCGCTTGAAGAGTATCCGCTTTCAAGTCTTCCGCATCCTCAACTCCGCAGCTCATGCGGACAAGGTCGTCGAAGACACCGGCGGCCTCACGTTCTTCCTTGGGGATACCAGCGTGTGTCATACTGCCAGGAACTTCCACCAAGCTCTCAATACCACCCAAGCTTTCAGCAAGGACGAAGATCTGAGTGGCCTGGCAGAATCTCTCGGCAGCTTCTTGACCACCCTTGATACGGAAGCTCAACATTCCGCCGCCCATACCATCGCGATGTTGTGTGAGAGCAATGGCGTGGTGCGGGTGAGATTTGAGACCCGGGTAGTTGACGGCGATGACATGTGGGGACGATTGCAGTGCTTGTGCAAGAACAGTGGCGTTTTTGGAAGCCTCTCGCACACGCAAATGCATCGTTTTCAGACCGCGATGGGCCAGCCAGCAGTCGAAAGGAGAAGGAACGGCACCAATAGCATTTTGCAAGAACGTTAGTCGGTTCTTCAAGTCTTCGGAGTTAAAGGCCGCAACGCCCATAAGCACATCCTGGAAGCTATTAGTGGCTAATTTGCATGCGCATTGCGTTCAATCTTAAAGAGCACGTACAGAGTGACCGTTGATGTATTTAGTGACGGAGTGCATGACTATATCCGCGCCATGGTCCAAAGGATTCTGGATATAAGGGCTCAAGAAAGTGTTGTCGACCACCACCAAGATACCATGTTGGTGGGCAATAGTGGCTACCTTTCGGATATCAACAAGTCCAAGAGTCGGATTGGAGGGAGTTTCGATCCAAATCAAGCGAGTTTCGGGCCGGATTAAGTTTTCAATATGGAGTTCAATACAAGGCGAAAAAGTGACCTCCACTCCATGTGCAGCAGCTACTTTGGTGAAATACCGATGGGTGCCACCATACACATCAGAGACGGAAACAACGTGGGATCCGGATGCAAGCGATTGAAGGATATTCGCGGTGGTAGCGGAGCCGGATGAAAAGGCCAGCGCATAGCGAGCATGTTCCAGCGCAGCAATAGCTGTTTCGAACTGGTCACTGCACAGGTCCTTGTTAGCGGATGGAGCCCTTCCTGCTTTCATGCAAGATAGCGAGAAAGTTGATTGGTTTGACGCACCGATTCGGGTTTGCGCTTCTCGTGTATTCGTATTCTCCAATCGGCTTGCCAACACCGGTCTGGGCAAAGGTTGTGGACAGGGATATCTGCGGGGGTCGGAAGAGGCGACAGTGAGTCCCGATTCCGGATCTAAAAAGACGCAAGCACTGGATCCAGAGAACATACCGGTGAAATCACAGCGCCAGTGGTTGGCTCGATAGGTGAGCCGGCATGAACTGCGAGTGTTGCGAACCGTTGGACAGGTGAAGGGGCTCGCGGAGGGGTTTCAACGGGCTCATGGAGCGGGGGGCCGCGCACCGGCAGAACGGAAGGAGAAGGCTGCTCGTCCATATCCATTTTTTATATGTAGGAATAAAATAATAGTCGGTAAGGCTTAAAGGACAAAAATGAAAATCAACGAGCCCGCATGGTCAATGAGGATCGGATCAAAGTTATATAGGAATTCCCACAGCTTCCTCTCCTTCGTTTTCCACAAAACTCCGCATATTCCTTTGGCGTCGTACTAAGATCTGTACTCCTGTTACAGCGTTACGAGAAGTTTGCCCTGGATCAAGAATGGGGTAAGAATTCCGTCAACGACCCCTCCATTTCGGCTCTCTGATTGGCCTTTGGCCAATGCCAAGCGCTATTCAGAGAACAGCTGAGTCATCAAGCGCATTATTAATCAAGTGGGATGGCGATTGATTGGCTGAAAATGATGTCATGTGTATTGGTAAGTTACATTTGTCATCTGCCGCCTCCAGTTCTTTCCTTTCGGCTCAAAAAGACCGTCGGAAGGCTGAAGCTGAAAGCAGCCAGAGGGGATTCGACCGCATCCCGCAGAGCGAAGGAGGACAAGCAGCATTGGGTTAGTATACGCTAGAAGGCTCTCTGTTCGACGCTGCGGTAGGATGTTTCATGATCGGCAGAGAACCCTGCAGGCGTAGCATGCACGTGCTTTAACCAGGATTATCAATCACCGAGAAAGACCAGGGAGATGCTTGAACATCTGGCTGTACAACTGCCCATTTTTCGCTTCCCCTAGGAGCAGATCTGCTTGGAACTGTGAGGAGCTTTCACAAGAGCTCTAGTCCTTCTGAAACTGGTTGCCAAGGTGAGATCGTCGTTGAAAACCAGCGATGGGCGCATTATTATTATATCAACCTTCTTTCGATGCAACTGAGGGAGGTAAAACTGTCGTCTCTGTATTATTGATAACTTTTCAATTAGCCCTGTATGAGGTCAGGTGCCACCTGAGCTGCTTTGAGTCGTGCTCGGACACGCACATTAAACAGCGGAATACGATCAAGCGGGAGGATCGGACGTTCGAGCTGAAGGTGTCCATGCGGACCTCCCCTTGGTCTGGTATCCAGGGTGTTTCCGAGACAAAAAGACAATCAAGGTAGCGTATTAGGGTTCCCGATGAGGCGTGGTAGGTTCCGAGATGCTGCTCAGCCGTTAGATATTATTGTTGTCTCGAGCTCACCACCAGGCCACAAGCCCAAGACCCGCAATGTGCATCGAGCCCTACCCGCAACAGTCAGTTCAGTCGATGTGGAAAAGTATAATGTAGCTTACAATTATTGAATAAGGTGCTTTCCGTTCTGCTATTTCATACCCATCCGGTAGATTCGGAGCGTTGGGAATTTGATCGTGCCATTCTTCGGCTTCTACTCGAAATCTGACCGTTTCGCCTATATCAAAGTAGAAATCGGCACCTTGACCGTTGTCCCAGATCCACACTTGATCATTATGGTCGCTTCAGAGGACCGTTAGCTGCATGATACCCGAAGTGGAGATTGCAGACACTGACAACTTTGCGCCGTCGAGTAAAAGGCTAGGCGGTATGAGAATATCGTTGAAAAATTCGAGGCCAACTTAGGTGGAGTTTGTTAGTTCTAGTCCTATTCGATAGGTGAATTCAAGGCCGCAAACCTTTGATCCCATGCTCTGTACCGCTGGTGATCTTGCCGAGAATGACTTCTCCCTTGAATGGTCTGAATACGATTAATCGGAATTTAACTAGCGCATTTGTCAGCTCACCCCAAGAAAACTACAGATTAAAGAAAATTCAAGGGCCATACCATTAACATTGACAAGACCAGTGCCATGCCCAATCAGGCCATCGGAAGATTCGAGCAGATCGTAGAAGCCCATGCAGAGTCCAACATTTTGAATGACCTGGAATCGGGTGCACGTTAGTCATCAATGTCGTTTGTTGCATAGATCGAACAGCCGTACCTTATTAGCATATTTTTCGTTTATATTATCCTCAATAGCTACTGCACTGAGCTTTGAAAAATCCTCGGGTGATATTTGGACAAGGTCGGAGATGGTTGTCTGTTGCTTGGTCAGAGGGTCCAAGGTCTGAAAGGCTCAAGTCGATGACCTACAAGAATAAACATATTTTATTATTTTAGTTGGAAATGTAATCGTAGAAGAATATTGAAGTATATTGCCCAGTTCTTCTTCAAATTTTGCGGTTTACAACCACGCCAGAGAAGATATCAAAAATCTAATTTCCAAACAAAGGGCCTCTTGCAAAATGTGTTGTACGCATCAATTCCCGGAAAAGAGATCTCGCAGCTTCAGGGTATCACACAGAATGTCCTTTTTCTCAGACGCACAAGTCATTCGAAGCAAACGACCCAAGTATCACGAATGGCCCAAATCCGAAGTGATGGAGAGGCACCTGCAGACGCCTGGTTACTGACACTAGACCGCTTTCAAGCTAGCTGGGATCGTCGCAGCCACATTTTGAGCTTGGCTAACGGAACAACAATCCTCCACCTTGAAACCAATAATTAAAAAGGATCACCAAACAAAAGCAATTGAAAGCTTCTGGAGGGTAAATGACGAGCAGTTCATTCTAGATGACCTCTCTTTCGCCTCCAGACCGAATCTCCATGGCCGGTGTGCATTCGAGCTCACATCCCTCGCTATGAATCCCACTGGCTTTTCCTTTCCACCGCCTCCACCACCTCCTCCGCCGCCGCCTCCTCCTCCCCATACATCGAGTGGTTTTCAGAATAATGTCCAGCAATATTCTTCACGTGGCCGGGGCGGTCGAGGCTCGGGCCCGCACCATCGAGGTCGTGGGCGAGGTAGCGGACGTGGTGGGAATCGAGGAGGATACATGAATGGAGCGCCCGCAGCAAATTACCGGCCTCCGCCTTCTCCTCAGACTACGTATCCTTATCATGGCATGGGCTCATCTCCGACCCAATATAATATGCCAGCGAGTCCACATGCGACAGCATATCCTCCATCAACGTATGGCCAACCGCATCCATCACCGCAGCTCCCTTCTCCACGGTCACCTTTCTCTCCTCTTTCTCCGCAATACCCACCTCAAGTTCAATCTCAGTATCCCGCCCAGCCATCTACAGGCTATGCCTCTCATATACGGCCTCCGACTACCCTGCAACCACCTCGGAACTTTTCGCAGTATGGCTCACCGCCAATGGCAAGTCCGCCAATGCACTGGGGATTTGATCGCAGGACAGCCTCACAGACATTCCCTCCACAACCTAATTACGCGTCGGGACCACCACACACGCAGCGGCAGACTCAGGAGCGTCGTGGTGGTGGATTTGCGCCGCATCAACGCAACTCCAATGCCCAACATGGCCCTGGTGGCTATCACGCTGGTGATCACACCCACAATCACCGAATGAACAAACGGCCCCATTCGACCGCATTTGGCAGCAAACCGCACGAGACTCGACCTACCGCTCCACTTCCAGTCCCCAGCTTTGGAAACCCTTTACCATCTAAGCCTCCGTCTATGGGGAGCTCGAGACCTGGAAAGAAGCGACGGAAGTATAATCAATTGGGCCTCACGCCTAAGACCGAGGAGCACGAGTCGAGTGAGGAGGAAGATGATGCGAATGAAGAAGAGAGGCTGGGAGCTATGATTACGGCGCATGACCTGAAGATTACATATAGAGGGCAAACCGCCTCCCTACAATCGGCGGCTGACATTGCGGCGTGGATTGAAGAGCGCAGAAAGAGGTTTCCTACGACGGCACGGGTGGAAGCGCGAAAGAAAGAACTTCAAGAGAAGCGAGCGGCGGCGGAGGCAGCCAGGAAAGCAAAGCAAGAAGAGCATGAAAAGCTACGAAAGCAGAATGCCGTGCGGACAAAACAGGGAAAAGAGAAGACGAAAAGCAAAGGCTCTCCTTCAGATCCCGTGGATGCGGCTGAAAAAGCCAAACTCAAGGCCGAGAAACTGCGAAGGAAGCTAATGAAGGAGGAAGAAAAAGTGGCCAAAGCGGAGGCCGCGGTCGCAAAAGCGAGACAAGCTGTTGAGGCTCTGGCGTCACAGATCAATGGTGCCGCGGCGGAAGGTGGTGAGATGAAGGCCCACGAGGGACCCGCCAATAATGGAAAAGTCTCGGATGGTGATAATGCCTCGCTAGAAGCCAATGGTAATGGGGTTACATCAGTAGCCGGCGGAGAGGCAGGGACTCCTCGGCCCCCTGAGGGCCCAACTGACAATGATGGCGAAGTCACAGCGGATATGTCCTCAGACATATCCGAAGTCAGCGACGACGAAACATCGTCGAGTGGAAGCGACAGCTCCTCGGACAGCAGTAGTGATGAGGATGGTCCGCCTGAGCAGATGACATCGCGGCGGGAGCGACCGGAGCGAAAGCTTCCGCCAGCCCGCCAACAGCGAGCGCCGTGCCGTGCTTTTCTCAAGACGGGGAGGTGTGGTCGCGGGAACGGCTGCCTTTATTCCCACGAGATTACGGAGAAGACTTGGGCTCGGCACCGGGACTCGAGCCGGGGTGGACGACGGCCAGGGTTGTTTCATGCAGTATGTAATGATTTATTTTCCCGGGTTCTCCTGTTGTTGGACTCATTTTATATTTACGAGAAGGGACTCTTTGTTCGCTAACAGATAACAAACACGGGTAGTTGGTGGAACGGCAGAGTGAAGATGACAGTCGTCGCGTGATGCGGGCCATTTCGTGGCTGGGAGAAAATGGCATGCTCGAGCCCGACACGAAGAGCGAAGGAGGGAAAGATGGGCGCGAGGGTGGTGAGAATGCTTGACGGTTCATTATACATATTCGTCGGGAAGAGGGAACAGACCAGGCCAGGTGGTGATCATTTCAGGGGGGCAGCTTCTTCGAAAATTACTATATACCAGCATAGTTTATAACATAATTTATACTCCGCACTCGCGCATCAAATGATTCTATATTAGCCAGGAGCCGAGGAGCAATTGAGCCAGATCCGCACGGGTCTGGAGTTCATTTCTCAAACGGTACAGCATGACTGGCCGGGACCAGGATGACTACTAGCCCATCTAGGCCGTTTCCGAGTCGAACACGGCCAGGACCAGCGTGGATGAGGATATGGGATACATTTGATGTTGGCGGTTATTGTTCTGATGGCGTCCAGGGACCGACTTTCTCAATGCGGGTGGATCGCAAAACAGACAAGAAAACCCGTGGGATCACGAGGATGCCAAGACCCAACGCCTAGCGGGGACACAAGCCTGCTGGATTCGGCAGGGGCGACCAAATAGTCTTGATTAAGCTGTCCGAACCCGCCAATCAAAGCGCGTCGCCGGCCCCACAGTCAATACAAACGGGCGTCCAATTAATCTCCGGGGATAGCCCCACCCCGGACATGTGTTTCAGACGCTAGTCCGCATCCAGCAAGGTGGCAGGCGGACACCCCCTGAATACCCCCAAAGCTTCAGCAATATTATTTGATGATAGCGGCGGGAAAACAGAAACAGAACACACAAAAGAAAGAAAAAGAAAGAAAAAAGAAAATTAAAAGTGGAGTGGAAGCTCCTAAAGTCTAACCCGCGCAAGGTTGCAGTTTTGGCGTCTGGCTCCAGAGGCCAGTGGAGATCAGCCGGCAGGTCGATTGAAGTCTATGTATGATTTTGCCTGCTGGGTCCCTGAGGCCTGAGGGTCTTCCTTCTGCCTTCCTGCTGGCTGGCTGGCTGGCTGCAGTGCTGCTTCTGCTGCTGTTGTTTTGCGCGGGCGACGGCGGCTGGTCTCTTCTGTGGGAAGCCTGCATTTGCAGTCCCGCCAGTTGCCCCTTTTTTATACTTTATCTTCTAGCCGTCGCCTTTTCTTTCTTTTTTCTCTTCTTCTCTTCTTCTCTTTCTCTCTCCAACTGCCTACGTCCCTTCGACTCTTCCCGTACGCGGTCCATCAGTCCTTCTCTTGCTCGTCGCTTCCGTGCTCCCAGTCTCTCTTTTATATATTAGATTCTTGTCCGTTGCGACCCTGCCATTCCACTCGATTCTTATCTTTTCACACTTTCGCTCAATTCTTCTTCTCTTTTTGCATATATCACTGTACCTTTACTCCGTACATAATAGACTTGCAGCGCTTCCGCTTAGATCTTGTCCGACTTCATACGCCGTACTATAATACTAATATTCTGAACACCATGCGCTCCATTCTTGTTATCGCCCTCAGTGCGCTCGCCGCCGTCGTTGCCGCCAAAGAAAACCCCTTCAATGTCCCACCAGGAGGCTACAACTTCGTGGCTGGCAAGCCTGCTACCATTACCTGGACGGCTACCACTGGATCCACTGTGACTATCAAACTTCAGAAGGGTGAACAGATTACCCCCAGCTCCGGAATTGTCCTTGCTTGTAAGTGTTTCTCCCATGCCCGTATATCTAGTCGCGTGACTGACTGTACTCTCGCTAGCTGGTATCGGCAACTCTGGTAGCTTCTCTTTTACCCCACAACTTAGCTGGGGCTCTAGAAGCGATTTCACCATCGAAATCATCGATGACAGCAACCCACGCAACATCAATTTCACTCCCATGTTTGGCTTCGCTGGAGCTACCGGCTCTGGTCTCCCATCATCCGTCTCCGTCGTTTCTTCGTATTCCGTCCCTCGCAGTAGCAGCAGCAGCAGCAGCACTGGCACCACTTCTGCCTCCAGCACCATGATCACCAGCACCACCTCTTCTCGCTCTTCATCCACCACCTCGCCCAGCTCGAGCTCGGGCTCAAGCTCTAGCTCCTCCAGCGCTTCCCGGTCCGCAACTGTCTCTGCTTCTACATCCTCCCGCACCGCTGCCCCATCTCAGACCGAGGCCGTGCCAAATCCAAATGGCGCTGCCTCTTTCACTCTCTCGGCAGGCCTTCTGTCTGCCGTTTTCGGTCTGATGGCTCTCTTGTAAATCCATGAATGGGGCGATAACGGAAAATGATCGGGATTCAGGATCGAGCCTGTAGGATTTGTGGCTTTCTTATTTTTTGGCTTCCAAGACTTTTTCAACAGACTTTGCCGCGTCTGCTTCTGAAGGATTTCTGATAATGTGTCAAACTTTTGTGGGCCTGTCAATTCAGGTCCACTGGTCCTTCTTCTTCTCTTCTTCTGTACATGTCTTTTTTCCGCCCTACATACATTAGTGGGTCTTTTCTTCTTATTCTGCTTTCTTCTTACTATACCACTTTTTTTTGACTAATACTTTCTCTTTTTTTACTTTTGGAAAACGCCTTTGCCCACATTAGATGTGAAATAATGTACTGTACCATGTATGTGTTGAAAAGCCGGTTATGTACTCAGGAGCCCCAGCGTCGGCGATCTCTTGTCAAAGTTCTTCAGTTCTTTCATCGGACGACGTGCACAGGCAGAAACCCTCGGAGTGCATCTCGTGTCGCGCTAAACTTACTTTGCTGATCACTCGAAACAACACGGAGAAAGAAACGTGTTTCGAGATCTCCAGCCAAAGAAACGGCTCGAGAAAGGCGGCCCTTGCATTGATGCGAAACTCAATTCTGACCACCTCGCGAACCTGAGTGTAAACATGTTTGCATTTTGGGATGTATGGAGTTTTGGTTTGGAAAAAGCCCGTCCGCCGTAGGTACTTATACTTGTGAATGAAGAAGATTCGCTATTTTAAAAGTCATCAAAAGCTTTTGTGTGAATACACTACTTTTTCTTCGCATCCTTAAACGCCTTAGCTCGCTGAGCACGCCTCGTATTGGGCCGACCCCGACTCTTCTTCCCCTTACTCTTGGACCCGATACCGTTTGCACCCTGGCCCTCCGTCGCACGGTGTCCTTCAAATACAAACCGCTCTCCCGCACCCGATCCCGATTCCGCCCCCGTTGCCGCACTGTGTGCTCCCCGTCCCTTTCCCATTCCCGCGTCCTTCGAGGACCGCAACTGCGCTGCACCAGCTCGACCCAATAACCTAGCTGCACGGGCATTCACGCCGGATGACGTTCCACCGCCGCCAAGCCTCATCCTGTTCGGGTTACTGTCAGATCTACTATCAGACCTTCGGCCAGTGATTGCGGCGCTACCTTGGCCACCACCGGCATTCTTCTTCCCCATCCGCTTCGCGCGCACAACCCTCAATTTGCGCGGAAGCATCGGTGGAAATGATTTTCCGTCCAATAGTAGTGCTGCTTCAACTCCATTCTGATCTTGGAATTGGACGTATGCGAAGCCCTTGCCAACGCGAGTCGTAGGGTCGCGCACAACGCGCACGGATTCTACGGCTCCTGCGTGTTTGTTGAAAGTGCGCCAGAGACCTTCCTCGATGTCCGAGGGTGGAGCTTGTTTCCTAGGTCTTTTTCTCCCTGTTTCATCCTCGTCTGCTGGTTTGATTTCTTCGTCCATGAACCCGAGATTTCCGACGAAGATGCACCGCCTGTGGTCAATAATGGCTGGGTGTGCGATGCTGTCAACGCGCAGGTGGCGGTCTAAAACGATGGTGCCGTTTAGACTGAGCGCTTTGCGGGCGGCGGCTTCTGTGGTATAGACGACATAGGCATTTGTACTTTTGGTTGTGCCGTCCATGAGCTCTTTCTTCGCGAAGGATGCTCGTTTTGGTACCGCTGCAGAGGAAAAGGCTGTGGAGCGGAAGCGAATTGATTCGATTTTGGGTGGTGTGGAGGACTCTGAAAGGGATGGGAAGAAGGAGGAGAGGTGAGTCAGGAGTGCCTTTTTGGATGATTTGGATTTTATAGCTTCAGTCGAAACGTTGCCTAAGAAGACTGTTCTTGTAGATTTCTCAAATGCATCAGGTTCAGCGTTGCCAGCCAGGGTTTCGTGAATTGGAGGTGAGGTATCGTCTTCCTCAAGCGCTTCATCGTCCTCAGAGTCGCCAGAGCCGTCGCTTGCAGTACCTTTGGGAATATCCTCGTCTGTCTTTCTCCGTTTTGCTTCCTTTTGAGCATCTCGTTTCTGCTGTTCTCTCTCCTCTTCCTTTGCTATCTTGTTCATGTATAATTCTTCTAACGTATCATCCGCCTCGACTCTCTTCCTCTTTCGCGGCTTTTGAGCTTCTATTTCTAGCTCTTCCTCGCTTTCATCGTCCTCATAGTGTTCATCAGCCTCACTGTCGACTTCATTCGGCTCATCTGCTAATTCTTCCGAATCTTGTTTGTCTTCCCTGGGTGGTGAACGATGCACTGGTTTGATCTCTGGAGCTTTGATTGGGCCAGCCTGAGGTAAGGAGATTGCCTGGTTAGCAAAACATCGCCATGGATAAAGAGTTGACTCACGCTATTTGCAAATAGTGACGCAAGAGAAGGGTCAAGCACTGTCTCTTTACTTCCGAGTAGTAGGGACGAAGCACCATTGGTTTCCTTAGAAGCTTCATTCGAGGCTGCACTCTTGCCAGCCTTGCTTTTAGTCTTTTTCGCCATTTCTTAAGTAGACTGTAAAGGTCCCAGAAGTTTCCGGGCTGTGCTCGTAATGTTTCCTGCGTTTTGCAGCTTGTTGATACTGTCCGCAACGAAGCCCAAAATTTCCCTCCTCCGAAACTCTCGGCATTCAAGTCCGCAAAGTAGTTAACTTAGTTAACTAACTGAACTCTTTTTCTGGCCATCACGTGACAGCTTATCTAGTTACCTAACTCATGCGATATATAAACGGGAGCTCCATCTCCTCAGCTCCAGGCAGTCCTCTTTTCTCCATCCGAGGAAATCGGACCTGTCAGTGACAGCTGAATTCGCAAATCAGAACAAGCAAGGTTTGCTTTTATCATAAGCGCCCTCCACTTCCTCGCTATTCCTATTCTCTATCCTTAGACTCAACTCAACTAGCTGATAGTTAGGGAGGCTTTTATATATCTAGATCTGGGTGTCACTTTGATGTGACACTTAAAAGATAGATAATTTGAGATTAGCATCAAGTCCTATCTTGACACTATGTTGAATCAGTAATGTATGAAACTTCAGGTTTCATTCTATATCCACACAAGTCATTTCGTAGCAAAAACCCCGCTACTGCTCTACCCCTGGTGCTTTATACTCGGGCCGTGAATTCTTGACCTTAAGCATGGGGCTACCGGACATTTTATGTGTAACGACCTGCATCTCGATTTAACCAAGACAGGACTTGCATAATATGCCCCGACGCCAACTCTTGTGGGCGGCGGCTCGTCTAGTAGGTTCCCTTTTGGTCAAAGCCGGACTATATATCCCGGAAACTACCACCGTTGGCGGTAGAAAAAATCACTGCCGCATTGATCAACTTGTGCAAATGACAATTTGATTTTCAAGGTTCTGGTACAACTGGTTCCTCAATCATAAAGACCGGTATGCCTTAAGTATCTATCCGCCTCTCCTGCTGCATCTGATTCCTGAACTTTTCGTGAATGGGATGCTGCGGGTTTGCCCAAGGTGTTTGCTCTATGAATTCTTCTTCTGCAGAGGGTCTCGTGGCTGGGGCCGAAGGTATGATAGAATAATCGCGTGGCGGGAATGGGGCATGTGGAGCTGCGGCCGAGCTCGTAGAGCGTAAAGGAATCTAATTGATTAAAGCATTAGGACTTGTTAACGTTTTAGCCATGGGAAGAACGTACTCCTAATCTTCCGAAATCCTCCTCAATCTCGTGCTGTTGTAAACCTTTCATATCTGGTGCAGAAGGGAAACCAACGTATTTCGCCGTCCCTGCCAGTATCCCAACCTCCATGCTATATGCGGCCTGCTGTGCGGCTTGTTGTGAACGACGGGTGGGAAAAGGAATGCCATAGTCAGCGCTGGTCTCGCTGGATTGAAACCGATCGTGTTGCACTCGGTAATGGTGCTCTGAGATGTCTTGAAGATAGCGCTCCCGAATATCGCGGACATTTTGATAGTAGGAGCTGTTGACTTGACTGCGTTCCGCTTGGCTCTTAATGCAGAGAGACCTAAGCTTGTAGGCGAAGAGTTTTTCATCCATTTTCATCTTCTCATCGCGATAGTTCTCAATTATTCGAAGGTTATGGAGAAATTCGGGATGGGTGGGGTTGGGTTTCTCTAGCTGAGTGAGTTCGTTGTTCAGACTGGCAATCCGATCGTCGTAGATTCTATACCAGTCAGCAAACAAGTCTCCTAATATGGTGGTCGTAGCAAGAGAGGATCTTACTTATCACGCAAAGCTGCAAATTGTCGCTCAAGGCTCAAGAGTACATCCATAGCGGTCGTTTTTCTCATTGCTGTTTGTTGGGTCAGCTATGTGCGTAGAAATGTTGTGTGTGAGGCTTACAGTCTTCTAATTTCAGGGCTGCTTCTGGATCATCAGCACCCTCAACCTCCCCGTTTTCTTCATCTTCGGGCAGCGGTTCTTCTCCATTTGCGATATTTTCCTCTGCCTGGCCGACCTCCCCAATCTCGTCGTAGGTGTCTCGAAATTTCTTTCCTTTGCGTTTTCCTTTCTTACCCTTTCTACCTCGTAGGTTCGAGAGGCGAGAATCGTCTAGCGCATCTTCGTTACTTGGTTCTTTCTCCAAAACCTCGTCTTTGGTGGACTCGTATTCTATGCCGTTGGTAGCTGCGCTCTCCTGCTCGGTCTCGTTCGTTGCTTTGTCGCCGGAGCCTCGACGCTTCCGCAATGGTTCATCGACGTCCGAGATCTCTTCTTCGTTGATAATAGACTCGCCGCGCTTTCTTTTCCGCCCGGTTTCTTGCAGCGTGATTGAGGAATCGGGATCTTCCAGTATCTTGCCTTTGGTATTATTGGAGACGCCATTCGCTCTTGTATCCTGGGAGGGCTTGCTGGGTGACGCGTCTGTGACGTTGGTGTCATCTTCATCCAAATCATCGTAAGTGGTCGAGTGCGCGAGCTTGCTAGGACTGGCACCATACGGCCCTGCACTAAGCACGATACTTGTATGGTTGCGAGGGCGATTAGGGGAATCTTCGATGCGCTCCGTTTCAGCTTCAGAGTCGATCTCACTGATGGCCTTTTCTCGACTTGGCGACAGGTCATCGAGCTGGCCGAGGCGTTCGTCAATGTCGCTGAGGCTGCTGGATCGCTCGTCGTCGTGAATATCGTCAGAAAGAAGGCCGTCGGAAATTTTAGGGGGAGTCAGGCTAGAAGCTAGCCGAGAGCTCAGTATAGAAGAGTCTGGGGGTTCCATAGCGTCGAAATGGAGCTCTGTTGGGAAGATGGAAAGGCGGATGAGAAATAAGTTAGTGATGAGTTCTGCGGGAAAAGCAGACGACGATAAGCCGCGCCTCACCCACTGTCATTCTGCCAAGACTCGGGAGACGCGGAACGACCTCATGGATCATTCACCTCCAGCACATGCCCTCCACCACTCGACTCACGTCAAGAGCCTCTTTTACAACAAAGGGTCCTGATGTAATGGTGTTAAGCCCTACAAAGCCCTCAGATATCTAGTAATATCTACAGAGCACTTTAAGGGACCAACAGACTTTTTACCTGTTTCATCTGAGATTCTGCAGCTGTTATTGAATATCTCGCAAATGAAACAATATTTCGCTCAAGATTTCCCTCACTGGTGAAGCACAAACTTGACAAAATGTGACAAAATGCCCCGGCTGAGGTATTTTGCTAGTCTGATTTAAATACTCGGCCTCCGATCTCTCTACTGCTGACCGGCCTCCAAAACTGATTTTGAAAGCCTACCTTCACTCCTCCTGAGTCCTCGGGTTCAAGTTCTACTTCAGAGTATTCAAAATGATGCTCTCCAGCGCTCTTGTTTTAGCCTTGGCAGGCTGCGTATTCTCCCAGCAAACACTATCCCGAAGAGACAGGGAATTCATTGGCTTTGCGTCGTCTGCTGGTACTAAGGGAAAGCTGCCAACCCCAAGTTTTGGAGTACTGGGAAACGGTTTCGAAATCCATGCTGTAAGAGGTGAGGGTGAATCCCAAAGGTTCGTATATCACCAAATCTCCCTATAATGGCCGCAAAATCTAATGAGGGTAGGAATTGTGCTGTTTACGCCGATCGCGATGACCTTAATCGTGTTAGTAAGGCATGGGTGCCACTGTGCGATTCAAACCAGTTTATCTGGTGGAGCCCTACAAATACCAATTGGTACGTTCGGGGACTGGTGCTTCCAGATGGCTTTGAACCAGAGAAGACTTTGCGGCTGGCTACGGTTTCCGGTGGTCTCCTCTCGATTCCTGAAGGACTGCTCAAAGAAAAAGGAGGACTCGCGGGGCTGAGCATCGAATGCCCCGAAAACAAGGGTGATCTTTCCAATCTCAAGGCCGAATATGACAATGGAATCTGGAAGCAAAACGTCAGGGGAGTAAAAGCTTCCGGTAAATGCCCAGATCTTAAGATATAAGTGCCCGCTGGCCCTTAGTCAGTCAAGGAGCTCAATGATGTGCCCCTTTGTGTTGCGCCTTTATGCTGTGGAGTCTGACCAGGCTATTTGGGCTTGCCATTAATATATGGATCTCACTATCGCCATGTTCTATACTACTTGAGCTCACATGAAGCATATAATTTGCACATTGAAAGGCTTGTAATACCAGAATCTTCAATCACTGTTCTATGTACAATGAATGGTCATCTGTCATCTTGTCTGTCAAAAGTTCCGGCTATCATCTGTAATATCGGCATTACTCTTCATTTTGCCAGTTTGTGACCATTTAATAAAGATCAGATCGATTTGATCTTGACCTGAAAGAAGGGGAGAAATATACAAACAATACAAATCTTAGATAGGCAAGAGAATCAAGACAACAACATAACAACCAAGATATTTTCTAACATTCTTAACTTCCAATAAGAATTACCCAGCCAACCACCTATATAACCAGAACTCCAGGGCCTCCAAATGCTAATGGTCACAGGGAAGAAGATAGGAGATGAGATTGAACACCCGATAACGACTATGAGCTCTAAGAGGATTGCGGAGGTTTCCTAGGAGTATCAGGGATTTTGACGTCCGAGAAGTCGTCTTGTCCGACTGCTTTGATGGTAAAACTGTCTATATATCACATATGATAAGTCAGGAGGCTTAATTCAGGAACGAGTAGTCATTCGGGATGACTATTAGGGCGGTGTGTAAAGCGGGACGACTTACAAACACCCATGCAGAAAGCGAAAAGTGCGACTCCCGTCAACGCATTTTTCATTAAGTACGGTCGGCGTGCACGAAGCAGAGCAGCACCCGCGCGGTAGTCTTTATCGTAGTAGCTTGATTTGAAGCTAGGATGGTAGGTTAGCAATTGTGAGGTTAAGAGAGCTAAGGGCAGGGCATACAGCGCCATTTTGGACGGTAGATTGTAGATAACTCCAGCACCTCACGGACGGACAGCCTTGAAATGATGGGGTCAGTTCAAGCCCGAATTTCACTGCTTCACGATGCGTTTCTTCCTTCTGTCCCACAGTGCCGACTGATATTCGGATATAGCTTTGTCCGAATTCCGTTAAAGTTTGACAGGTCCCAGCAGCACCTGACTTTGTCTTCGACACTAAACCGTTTCAGGTCTCCCGCTTCTTGGGAAGGTTGCCTTTCCCGTGATCTCGAACTTGCATTCACTCTCAACTGCAGCTTCAAAGGCTGAGGCAGCGCATCTCGAGCTCGTCCGGAGCTCCAGCTTCAAACATCTTAACTTCTTCTGACAGATACCCTCTACTTGTTGTCTTGCAGCTATCCACTCGTTCGATTTATCCTGCTCCGAGTCCTTTTCCGTCTGTTTTTCCCAGTCTTCGTGAGGTTGTCTCATGTATCAAGCGCGCACTAGCACGATCACTAAAAAGCTTGCCTATCTAGAGGCATTGCTGTAAATCATTAAAAGCGCCTTTTTTCCATTCCAAAATTTGCCATAGCTTCGCGATCGCAGCTCCCCTCTCGCAGGCAGAGCTCCTTCTCCGACACCATGGCACTAGCAGTAAGCGGCTTGGTCGAGCAAATGTCCCAACTGGACGCGGCGCGAAATCTCGTTCTCGGCGATGCTGCTCTCTACCCTCAGATCATCCGCGGTATTACACCAATAATTGGACCTGGCTCGCGCTTGGAAATTCGACGATGGGGTGCCGAGTTCCTTGCCGAAACGTTCGCGAGCCCTGCCTTTGTTCAAGCGGAAAAGCAGATATTAGCGACGGAAATTCTACAAACAATAGACGAGCTGCTCAATATACCGGGGGAAGATATCGCGGTTGTGAAGAGTGCCATCCAAGCCTCTGCAAGCGTCTACCCGCTAGTTTTTAGACACATGTACGTTTAACTCTCTTAAATTACCCCTGTTCCTGCTTGAAATCTTGTGCTGGGTAACTTTCTTGTGCCACAGCTTGCTTGTTAGCCTGGAAAGGGAATTGGTCCTGCTGCAGACCTTAGCCCACCAACCTAAAGTAGATACAAGTTCTAATGAAGTGCATCCCATCTCAACAGCATTGACAATCCCCAGGACTCTACCATCTGGGAAAGAATGACAGCTATCAAGCACAGCATTCTCAAGAAGTGGGATGGCGCTCCTCATGGAATCAAAATTTGCTGTATAAAGTTTGCGCAGAAAGTTGTGCAGGCTCAAACACTGGGAGTCATATCCGATCCACGGGTGAGTGATATTCCAGGAGGGCCAAAACATGTAGGCACCAGACATACTGAAGCTCCATTTACAGCGTCCATGGAAGAATGAAATCTCTTTGGCATTGGTTCCAAAAAACCACCCTCTTATTCCAATTCCCAATCTAGAAGCTGAAGCATCTGGTCTTCTTGACAGGCTGCTGAATGTCTTTCATGAGAATTCTAGGTACGTAAGAATTTCATCTTGTGCAATATATATACCACTAACATCTATAGTGATCCTCTCCTTGTAAATGCCACTTTAAATTCACTAGCTGGCTTGATCCGCATGCGGCCATCAATCTCAAATAAGATTGTCAATGCCATCTTAAATTTCAATCCGCTTAAAAATGCAGCTTCCCCTCTGACTCCTACTGCACGAATAAACATTAAATCCATGGAGCGGACTGTCCGTGCTTTGTTAACCAACCTCATGAAACGGTGTGTGATTACCTACCTTGCTTTGATTTAATTACATATTCTAACATGCAGTGTGCAGGAGTCCCAATAACTCACTTGCTGCACGCATTCAACAGTACATTGACCGCATGGCCCAATCACGGAATGAGATAATTGAAGATGCTACTAAGAAAAGAGCTCTTCCAACCGAGCCAACTGATCTGGTTGACAGTGCCAAACGTGCAAGATTGGGCGGAAATACTCCTCCACAATTGCGGATTCCGCCTTTACCTCCTGGTCCCACTAGTTTTGCTCAGCTTTTTACTCTGACCGAGGATGCTGGCCTCACCTCATTTGATATCAAGCAATTACCACTGGACATGCTTGTTAGAATTACGGTTCCACTCCTAAATCGCATCGATGCTGAAGCGTTAGACCAGGCTATCGGAGTAAGCCTCCTTATCTCTTCATTTCACTAGCTTTCATTTGCTGCCGATTCTAATTTACTATGTAGGCCGTTCGAAATCGTTATCTGACCATTTGCAAGAGACAAGTCTTTGAGCACCAGGCGAAGATGCAAGCGCAACAGCCGCCCACCGAAGAGGAGGAGGAGGAATACGAGCCAGAATATGAGCCTATGGACACCCTTGCTGCACCTGCGACTGAGCCGGGGGCAGAAGCCCTTACAACCGATGAGGTTGATCTTCCGCCGGATATCATGACTCTGGGTCCCTTTGTGCTCCCAAAACCACCACCACTATCGGAAGAGGAAGTTTTTGACGTGGGTCAAGAGACTGTAGAAAGAGTGCTAACTCTGGCTTCCACTCTCGATCAACCTTCGAAACCTGCTAAGAGCTCAGGACAAACTCTGGGTTTTGGGAGGCTGGCTGCAAGCACCTTTGACCGTGACTCCTGGCTGACATTATTAACTCGTCTCGCAACTCGAGCATCCGCTGGTCTAGAAGTCGATGTTGATCAGGAGCTTGAGCAGATTGAGAACGGGAAGACGAAAGACCCGCCTACCACTACCAGACCAGCCTTAGGAGACAGAATCAGGGATTTGCTATTTAGATACATACTGGAAGACTTTCGGGCACGTATTAATATTGCCATTTCGTGGATGAACGAAGAATGGTACAATTACCGGGTGCAACTAAAGCATCTCGCCCAACAAACCGCGCATCCTACGAACACATACTCAATACCGAATCATTACGATACTTGGTCTATGAAGCTTTTAGAGGGCATTCTGCCATATCTTGATACCAAGGATAAGGTTCTCATCAGATTTCTAAGCGAGTTGCCGGAATTGAATCGTGCCTTAATCAAAAAGGTCCAAACCTTGGCTAATGACCCAGAACGTGTTACTTTATGTGTGCAAGCCCTGCAGTAAGTAGATACGTTCCTGCGATTTGCTTTTGGCTAGGGTTACTGATGACCTCTAAGTTATCTTGTCCTCGTACGTCCGCCAGCGAAAGAACTTTGTTTAGATGCTTTAGCAGATCTATATACAGCAGGTAAGTAGTACAGGTCCATTGCACATTTATAGCCCAATGTATTAACCTATCGCAAAATAGTTGAGGAATCACGGCCGCTTGTCACAAAAATTCTACTTAGATTCCGACCAGAAGCTCTTCCTGGCAACAAACAGCCAATGTACAAAGGCCAACCTGAAAGCACACCCAACTCAGTGGCCGAGCCTGCAAATGGCACATCAATCCCTACTATTGTACCAGAAAGCAACTCCGGTTCGACCGCTAAATGAAAGACACAACTGTTGAAAGCAGTGCTTAGCGATGCGATGATCGTAGCTACATACATTCTACTCCCTTCCGAGACTATAGTATCGATTTTCTCTTCCATTCATTCCTATTAGCTTTGAGGGCCTGTCTTCTATTTCGGCAAACATAGCATCAATCTCACAGCATTTGATGCTCGCATATTTGACCTTAAAGAATCCGCTTTTAGCCTCTGAGTCTACACTCCTATGAAGGTCAAATCGGGATGGGCATTCGGTGGTCAGGGGTTTTAGGCTTATTTTCTTAAATCTGGCTTTCTTGTTTGGATTCATGGGACCTGTATCTCGATAGCCATGTTTTTCTGGAGGTTAGAATTGGAGACACACTCCGGTCTTAATTGAATAGCTTTCAAGAGCTTTTCCACGCCGTATGCTCGTATCCAAGGCTTTGTTGGATACATGACCGGTTCGCTTTAACCCAGTACTTAGGAGCCACAACTAAGAATAGGCACTGGGAACACCTTACTTTACATTTGAATCTATAGACTGGTGGGTAGTCAATGACCTCTAAAAACAAAAATAATACACACGAATAAAGCCATCAATTTACTCCGTCCTTAAAACCCTGTGCCCCTTTCTTTTCGGTTTGGCTGCTTTCTTCTTCTTGTGGCCTTTATCAAATGCCACAGCACTGTTATGATCACGGCCAAGGTTGTCTAAATCTTTTACTTTATAGATGCGAATGATCCAGTTCTCGCTGGTAAATGCTTCTTCTAGAGTCGTGAGTTGAGGGCCCTCGGCAGGAAGGCGGGTGTTGCGAACGCGGTCGTGCGCTTGGCCTTTAGGGAAGAGAGAATGAAGGTTGTAGTAGGATAATTTATACCTGGGTTCCGAGTTAGTTGAAAAGCTTTACAGAGCATAAAAGCGGGGAAAAGAAATGATCATACATCAGACTGTTTCTCATTGTGGGGGTGGCTTCATCGTCAACACGATATTCGCCGCGTGGGGTGAAGAAATCTCGTTCTTTAACCTCGTCCGGCCAAATGCCCTCGGCGATTCGCACCATCCATAGGAACTTGTTGATATCATCACCGGAATAGCCGATCAACCCACCGAATACGACCAGAACGTAATCGACATCGTGCTGTCGAAGGATAGGGTAGCTGACTTCCTCACGTGAACTCATTGCTTTCCCAACAGTAGCAATATGCGTGTTGTTCCAGGTATTGTTATCAACCAAGGTAGGGCGGTCGGCCATACCCCCAATTTGATAACCATAATCCCACCACGACATGATCTTTGCATTTTTGTGTGTATTTTGTCGAAGCCAGTAATAAGCTTCCCGATAATCATCAATGATGTATTGGCTTCCGTCTGGAAGCTTGCTTGCGAGGACAACGGATGGAGAGGAATAGGCTACGGATGTAACCCAGGTGCAATGAGCAACGAATAGCAGCAAGTATATGATCATGGAACCGGAAACAATTGCCTTTGACACGTTCGAATATATGCCAACAAAGCGTCCACGAATACCCCTTAGGCTACCCTGAGATTTGTCACTTACCTCCTTCTGTTTTGTTTCTGGATTGGGCAAATCCAGCCGAAGATATGTATTGAGAAGGTGGGACAGAATCAAGGCAGAAGCAACGCACACGACCGGTGTCAAGGTTAGCATCAGTCGAACCATGACTCCGGCAAAATAACTGGCGAGCACAGCGTATATGATGACGAATACATGTTCATCCTTAAGATCGACGAAGCACATGTAAACGCCAGCTGGGAAAAGCCATATCAGCAAGTTGAGATCGAAGAAGAAAGCTGGCCAAGCAGTTGGCTGATGCTCAGAGACGGATGCAATGATTGGAATATGAATTTTGGCATATCCAGTATCCCAAAGAGAATAAAATCGGCCGCTCCAGGGAGCAATAACTCCTGTAGCGGTGAGAAGAACCAGTCCAAGGAACGCAGTTCCAAAAACGAGAAGGACAAAGGCCGTCAAAAGAGTCTGGAACTGCTTTCCTGGGACTTGACTTCGAAGGAATTCCACAGATCCAACCAGTTGAAGCAGGCCGAAAATTCCTACATATACCTGGTTAGTTTAACATGGAGAGAAAGCCGGGGTATATTGTACTGACCGAGAGCAGCCATGTGATCACTATTTCGAATAGGAAGGAAGCCAACGAAAGGAATCTGCATGCTAGCCAGAGTTCCTAGCGCATACCAGGTGGTGTAGCTTATGTAAAGACGAGGACTGTATCTGCCCATGCAGATCAGAACGAACGCATGTAGTGGTATCAAGTTCGTGATGAAAACGTATCCCCCCCAAGCCGAGACCATGTAGCCATAAAACAAAGCCGTTAGGGCACCCCACATAATTGACCCGTTCTTCAGAGCCTTGATCCAAAGGTAAAATGTGAAAACAAGGAGGAAGATAGCAATGGCTTCGTTATCATAACTTCCAGCAACCGATCTGGATATGTATCCAGGGGCGATACCCATGAATGCGGCAGCGAGTAGCCCCGCTGATGGCGAGGTAGACATCTCACAGGTGAGCAAATACATTGCCAGGGCGGTCAGGCCCGAGAATGCCGGCGCGAGGAGCACACAGATATTCCGAATATCGACGGGGAGAGTCAAGAATCGAAGGAGATGATAGATAGCGCCACTAGTGACCATCAATCCAGGATATAATGTGCCACCAGTGACACGGCCAAGTGGATGCCATGTTCCTGAGAATGATCAGATATTTCGACCTGTTGAGTTGCGCTTGACGGGCTATCCGGGCACGGTGGAACTTACGGTCATCAAACCAGTCCCAGAAACTGTAGAATCCATGTTTAACAAGATATTTTGTTGCTCTGAAATTGAACCACGGGTCGACTGTAGATCTAAATCAGCACCAATCGCTATACGACTTGCTAGGATCTCGGGGGAATCGCGTCTTTAATGCGTACATTCGTGGATGATACTTTCAAATCCTAAAGGGAGACTATTAGTACTCAATTGACTGGTAATGCGCTGGCTGTAATTAAAAGGACTCACTTATTACGCTGAATAGTCTGCTTGAAATTGCGGCTGCCGCAATGACGGCCAATATAATCACCCGCAACAGACCACGGGTATTGGAGCTCGTGGGACCCTTTAGAACCGGGTCAAGAGCAGAGGTGGCCATATCGGCCTGATTGAAGGACGAGACAAAGCAAGGAGGCTGGCGATAGATGAGCACAGCTAGGAAACCTGTCAGTGCTGCCGCAATTGGCAGCTCTATCAGCAAACAAACGACCTGTGTTTTGCTTCTTTCACTCTACCAAATGGCTATGGATGAAGCTTCGTGGTCTTAAGCCACTCCGCAGGTCCTTGGCGTGATCCCCTAATTGCTTAGTAAGCTTTGATTAACTCCCATCCGCGGGGAGCTTCTATGTCACTGTATATCCAAGTCGTCCTCGGGCTGATAGACAATAGAGCTGCAGAACTTCTTCCCAACCTTCTAGTTTGCTTTAAGGCCATCATATTTCACAATGCTAACAGAACCACAGAGCCTAGATGACTTGGAACAAATCTTTACTTCCACCGACTCACCCGCAAGCCTTTTGGAAGCACTCATGGCCATCGAAGGGCAAGTTAGCATACGATCTCATGATACCAATAGCACCGAATTCCTTCGAACCTACTATTCGGCTTACTTTTTTGCCCTATTGCTATGTGATGAAGTGTAGGTCAATGCAAGTCCAGGAAATGGGCTAAGCTTGGATTCTAATTGAGCCTTGATAGCAAGGAAGCGCGTATGCTAAGCCACAGAATACCACAAAGCTTGACAGGCGCGGATGCTGTTCTACAAAATGCTTTTGCCTTACTACGGGCAGTTTGGAACAGGAAACATCCTCTAGTCTACCAAATATTGAGCGAATCCGACTGGCCAGACATACTAAAGCCATTGGCCGAATCATACTATTGTACGTCCATCTCTTCCCCTAATTAAGTGATTCCCACTTACCTTAACCCATTGTTACGCAGCATATTTTCGCGACAAGACAGTTGACGAGCTTTCTTTTACCTATGAAGCCATTCGGCCGGACGCAGCAGCCTCCTACCTAGACTTCAGTCATAACCTAGCTGCCGAGGATGCAATGGAGGATGTTTCGGGTTCTTCGCCTTCAGAACTTATTGAATCTTTGGTACAAAGGGGTTGGGAATACGATTCCGAGACGAAGATGTTGAAACCAGTGCCCAGGGAACAGACCGGCGCTTGCCCTGAGTTAGACCAAGTCAGCATTGGGCAATTAACGGCCCTCCTGAGCAACCATGGCTGAGCACTCGGCGAATTACTGTGCTACTGCAGTAGATGAAAATAGCTAATGAAGGATCGGCTATACTATCCTTTGGTTTCACGGACGAAGAGCTACCCGCGAGCAGAACATCAATTGCTGTGACCCAATTACCAGCCATCATTGCGGCTCAAAATTGACCTCTGGCGTCCAATAGTTGCCAAGCGTCTTTGCAATTCCCGCGACGCAAGAACGCAATATACTTCAGGAGCGAACAAAAGGAAGCGGTTCGTAACATGTACGTACATGCAACAGAGAAAAGTCGGAATCTATTGATGATCCTTTCCGTCGTAATTTGTGAAAGTGATCTCGAAGTTTAGATAATACAAATGGTACAAAATGGATATTCTTTCGCGTCGCAAAAAAGAGCCGGACCGATAGTAGACCGCTCGAAAATTCGTTCTAATCGATATCGAGGCTCCTCAGCGCTTTTTATTTTGAACACCGTCAAGTCCTCAGCAATTACTCCCATTCTATTTTTCCCCCGCCTTCATCTTCAAGAATGCTTCTAGGTCGAATCGGGCATCGTCCGGGTCCGTAATGACTAGTTTTTCGCCTGGAATTAGCTTATGTCCCAATTTTGACAAAAGAAAAGTATATGTCCTCAAGTCATAGGGAAAAGGTCCCGTTCAAGTTACGGACATACCACCCGCATCTGACGCTTTTGGCGCTGGTGAATTTCTTCTCGCAAATTCGGCTTTCGCCTGGTCTATCAGCTTTTCTTTCCGGTGGTATTCATTCTCTATCTGCGCGGCTTTCGCTTGTGCGTTCAGTGAAGATTGGTGATAGAAACCGTAGAAAACACCGAAGAAAAGAGCGGAGTATCGCAATACCTAATATAGTATATTCATTAGATAACATGCCAGTTGAGATATAGTAAACCGTATTTCAAAGAATCGGGGCGGCAGTGAAACAACATACGTTAACACCTTGAGATGTGGCCATGGCTGAAGGAACGAATGCCCCAATGTTATTGGGGTCAATGGGAGCGAATTGCGAGAACAAAGGTCAATGGGTCGTGGAGGTGTACGACCAATGCAGTTTGACGGGAGAGAAGCCCCTGAAGAACAATGGCCGGTAGAAGATCGGGGAATAGATCACTTAGCAGTTCAAAAGTCCGAATCTGCTTCTTGCCGACTCAGGCGCTTTTTGGGAATGGACCTTCGGGATTTTTGCTTGGCAGTCACGGTACCTTAATCAGCAATCAGCTTACAGTAAAATTACGTAATACCCTTTTCCTGACAAGTGATTACTTCATCGGGATAAATCATATCAAAGAAGCGCGACACGCATTGCTTTCTGGATGCGCATCGGGAAGAGAGACTCCTGCTGTGAAAATGAGCTCCCTACAGCAGCGTAAAGATGAGATACTGGCTAAGAAAGCTAAGCTTGCCGAGCTCAAGCGCCAGCGCGAGCTACGTCAGCGGGAGTTCTCCCAAACCCGTATGAGCATCGGCGAATCATCTGAGGTATGTGAGATGAATTTCAGCCATTGTGAATGGTGGTAATATATACTGACTAATTTTTTTTTTTACTTTAATAGATCTTAGCCCCCATCCCTGGCCGTTCGGATAGGGCGGAACTAGATAGCTTGATTTCTCGATTAGTTGACCGGCCGGCCTCCTCCGCGCTCAGGGATGGAGGAGAGGCCTCTCCGCGGGGTCGTGGAAGTCGACCAAATTCGGTTCTTAGTGGTGGTCAACTTAGCGGCGACCATATCGAAGCCTATACTCCTCCAACAAGACCCCTCTCCCAGTCCATTGCGACTCAGACAACGCTCGATTCGTCCAGCGCGGTGCCACTTGCTTCCCCTCCCCCGCCGAAGCTCGAAATTTTGACATATAATAAAGCCGTGCAAACGGATTTATTGGCAGGCTCGAAGACCTTTGCAGAGGATGCGACCGATTCAGAAGGAGAACATTCTGATACTACCTCACGGATAAGCAAACGATTAAGTAAAAGAGAGCGCGAGAAGAATGAAGAGATCAGGGAGAAATTGCGACGAGAAATTGAAGAGGAATTGAAGCTCACAAAAGATTCAGCTGAAACTGTCGGCGCACGAAACAGTGGTCGGCTGAGATATCCCTTGCGAACGCTCACCAGCGATGAGCTGAATGCCGTTACTTCTTCAGGCGAGTTCTTGGACTTCGTGGAGAGGTCGAGTAAGGTCATAGAAAGGGCTTTAGACGAAGAATATGATGTTCTGACCGACTATGCCCTTGGTGGAGCCGGAGCTGATGACGATGAGGACGATGATTACAGAGTGGGTAAGAAACGACGGGAGATCAAACAAGTTGCTCAGTTCTGGGATGACCGATGGAGCAAGAAACGGATGATAACCGATATTAGCTTTTCTCCGAAAGTAGGAAATACCCTTCCGCAAATGTATGGTATCTGTGCTGACCTTTAATAGTTTCCCGAACTAATACTAGCTTCCTATACAAAAAACCCCACCGCACCTCACGACCCCGACGGTTTAGTGAAGGTCTGGAACCAACATCTTCATACTCGACCGGAATACATCTTTCATTCAACATCCGATATTCTAACCGCGAAATTCAGCCCTTTTCATCCGAATCTTATCATTGGCGGTTCGTATTCTGGGCAGGTGCTTCTTTGGGACACACGATCATCCCGCGCCGGAGGAGGAGCTCCCGTACAGAAAACGCCTTTGTCGGGATCCGGACACACTCATCCAGTTTATAGCATAGCCATAGTTGGCACGCAAAATGCGCATAACATTCTGACCGCATCGACGGATGGAGTGGTATGTGGGTGGACTGTTGATATGCTATCTCAACCACAAGAATACCTAGAACTCACAACTCCTCCCCCTTCCAAAACTGAAGACCTTGCTCCTACGACCCTCTCTTTTCCTCAGTCTGACCCCACCTTCTTTCTTGTGGGTACAGAAGAAGGTACAATATATCCTTGCCACCGATATGACCGTGCAGGCGCCAAAGCTGGAACAGACCATCGTCTATTATATCGCGGCCATGCAGCACCTGTTATGTCAACTGCATTCCACCCTGCTAGAGGTCCAGTCGACCTTGGCGACCTCATGTTAAGTTCAAGCATCGATTGGAGCGTCAAACTTTGGAGGGTCCGCCCACCGGCGACGACATCTACCTCGTCCGGAGCGTCATCTGGTGCCGCAACCATGCAAAACGTTTATCCAATTCTAGATATCACCCGCGAAGATGTCGTTTATGATGCGCGCTGGTCTCCTAATCGCCCCGGCGTGTTTGCCCTTGTTACTGGGGCCGGACTACTCGAGGTCTGGGACTTATACACTGACATCGAGGTCCCTACGGCTTGGGCAACACCAACGTCTGGCAGAGGAGGCATACTCACCAAAAGTTTGAATAAGGTTGCCTGGGAAGAAAAAGAGGGCAGGTGGACTGCCACTGGTGGATTAGACGGCGTCGTTACAGTGTTTGATGTTGGAAAGGGACTCAGCGGAGGGCCAGAAGAAGTTAGCCACGAAGAGTGGTCCGGAATGAAAAGATTAGTGGGAAGATTGGAACAAGGCCTCGACAAGTCGTGATATGACCGGGGGTTAGACGACACATCATTAGAACCGCGGAATCGTGTTTTCACTTCGCAATTGCCCAGCGTTTGGCTTTCGAGTTACTTCTTCCCAATTGATGGTCCTTATGTTTGTCAAGACCTTGAAGTATACTTTGCGTTGTTTACGGGACCAGATAGAGCATCGATCTGGGAGTTAGATACCCTCTCAAATTTAATATCGTACTTTGCGCAACCATTCATGTCTATTTTTTACATTGGAATGGGCCAGATTCGAGCATCCGAAAGATCTCAATAGTTTCTTCGGCCTCTCATCTATCAAAACCCCCTTCACGGCTATCTTTACTTCAGGTAATCAACACGCGAGAGATAGAAGAAACGCCTCTTTACTTCCACACTCAAGGCGGCACTCACGACTCCCCAGAAGGCTACGCAGGGATGCAGGATATCCTCGGCTACCTAATATAGTGTATCGAGGAATACCCACAAAACCGATGGGGAGAGAGATACAATTCGGGCGTATGTTCAGAAAATGAGTAGGTACCGACGTTGCCAAGGGGTAAAGAGGGCTCTGTGGCTTAACGATGAAGCACATGCCCCATCTTATTCTTTTCAGGGCAGTCCGATATGCCTCCAATTTGTCGACATTTGGGGCTTCATTGAGTACTTTATTGCCGGTATATGTCCGCGATCAATACGTATAGCAAAAACCTGCCTGCAGTTATTTAGTATTAGACTCGAGATCCTATCGAACATGATATACCGTACCCTATTTTCTATTAAATACCCTCCTTTTGCTTGCCGTCGATTTGCAATGTAGAAGAATATAGAGAGTAGCACCACTATAACGATCATTACGATATGCGATCTAGAGTAAGCGAAGCAATGACTAAGGTTAGGTAGCCAAATCTAAAATACGAGAGTTTCAGGCGCAGATGCTCGTGAACATACCCGATAGATACCCAGACTGCAGTAATATAGGTCGGTGCTTCGGTAGACCGCACAATAAAGCTGCCAGCAATACCTCCTAGACCATTCGCTGCTGTAATTGCCGCTGCAACTGTTGCTCGTTTCCATTGGCCCGCAATATTGTTCGCTTGATAAGCATTCAGAGCCGCCCAGTTAGATATATATGCTCCTGTCGCGAGGAATGTGCCTAAGTAGCGTATGGTGACCTGCTTCGAAGACGGGAGCCCAAGCATAAGAAACCCAGCAATCAGGCATAATGCATTGAAGACAATAGTAGGACCCCGGAGGCGATACTTGTCCCCGACCAAAGATGTGAGAAGGGCCGGGATAATGGCATAGTAGTAGGGCTAGGAGAATCAGTACCGCACGAAATGCGAGTGGCATAAGCTCCACCAGGAAAACACACCGGTGAGGATAGTAAGATAGACTTATTGGAGCTAAACCCCATCCCTGACTGGAGAATAATGGGAAGAAAATACGAGAGCGACGTCGTGACTAGGTTGATGAGAAAGAATAAACTGCAGAAGCAGTAGAGTTTAAAATCAAGGAAATTAATGGCGACCTTAGACCATGATATTTGATCGGGAATCACATCGTGTCTATCGGATTCGATTCTTTCCGTAGCGAGGCGTGCCTCGGACTCGTTAAGAAACCGGAAGCTCTTGTGTGCATTTTCTGGGAAGTCGATCATCCACCAATATGTGATTATACCCAGCAAAAAGGAAATCATCCCCTGAACAAGGAACATCCACTGCCATCCTCGAAGACCTGCTTTACCATCTAGTTGATTGAGTGCGAAATTCACAATGGTTCCAGTGGCTAGGACGAATACCTCTCCAGTAAGCAGGTATGCATATCGGAGCTGTTGTTCTTGCCGCGTATACCATGTGCTGATAAGATATGAGATACCTGGGAAAATTCCAGACATAGAGATACCGAGGAGAACGCGTAGCCCGATCATTTGCTGCCAGGTTTTCACGAAGGCCGTAGCGATTGTGATGATGCCAAAGCAAACAGTGGTCAGGGAAAACCAGATTCTAGGCCCGACAAAGCGAACAGCAAGAGTTGAGGGCAACTGAAACATGATACTGGACAAGGTGAATATGAAAATTGAGAGTGAAAATCGATTACCGTGCAGGGAGAGGTCATCTATCATACTGGTGACCGCAGCAGCCGAAATGATACCCGAATCAACTAGATTCAGGCTGCACAGAATCCCAGCGATGGTGCAAAGCCGTAGATCGACTTTCCAACGAATCTGACGTCTGAAAACCTGCTCATGGTTCAATATTGGAGTTTCTTCCTCCACTGTGTCGGGTATCGCAGCGTCGTTGGCCTCGTCAACATTTGACTGGTTGACATTTGGAATAACCTTCGATGGCTCCGTGGCCATTTCCTCCAGGCTTGGATAACGCAAAATAATATGTGATGCAAAACAGAGACTGGAATGTTCCTTGCCAACTGGAAGTTTTTATCGGGTAGAGAGTTTTCTGACCTGACTAGCGATCAGGGGTGCGAGAATGTGGGGCAGAATGCAAGCATCGGTTCCGGACCACGAAAACTGGAACACGAGCCAGGTCGTGATACGCAATGGTAAAAATAAGGAAATCATCATCGTTGACTGGTCGGACCAAAGGGTCCTTGCCAATAGACAGGGCTTGCTCACAATTGTGGCCAAGTGGCGCGAATTCCGTCTAATATCTAGCATAGGATTTTGCTTCATCTCCTGCTCACCGTAACGCTCTTGGTATTTCAAAGCACATCTGGGGATGAAGTGGATATTTCTATGCTCTATGCTTTTGCATGGAGATAGCCATAATTCAACAGAATTCTATGGATATCGGGTATCAGAAGAGACAGAACTAAGATCTGAGCGGTTTCGTGCGCTGAGCTCAAGCGTTCAGCTTTTTAGTGTAGAGTGGGCGGTGCCTGTCACAATCGGCACCGTGGACGTTGATAAGCTTGCCCGTTTGAGGAAAGTAGTAATGGCACCGAGTATTGTAGTACTGGCCCCCGATATATGACTTTCGTATCTACATTCCGTAACTGCTCACCATCGAATCTTGTATCAGACGCACCAATCCCTTTAAGGCAGTTCAGATATGATGCTGGACAACATGCAGTCGGATATAACGATTCGTGAGAAGGTCCCTATCCGATTTAGTTCCATTGAAGGCCCGCAATATGTTGCTGAGCGTCGAGTATGATAGTGGATGCCAGCGGGCCGAAATATTTCCATGACATGAAAGCAGCCGTTGAATGCTGTTACAGAACATTGTTGTGGTAAGATCACGCGCGCCAAAGATGATTTAACTAGTTACGCGTGCATGGCAGAAATAAACCTCCGCTCCGGAAGCCATGCTTGTCGAAGGATTCGAAGGATCCGATGCGTTCCCCGCAAAATCCAAACTATCGCATATCGATACTACCCAGGCTGGGGTAATGTTTACTGGGGTGACGGTGGTTCATTTCCATCCTTCAACAGTCAAAAGTCATGGCTCAGTAGCTGATCAGGAAGTTATATAAAGAGCAAGTCATGCTCGTTTCTGATGGTTAGCATCAGCTCACAGCACAAGCTCCGATATCTAAAGAACCGAACACCAGGCGTAAAAGACTCGATCGCGACACATCATCCTTTGAACCCTTGTGAGTATTTGCCCAAAGAAGTGTGCATCTTCAACAACTTACAAGTGTCTCTAGCACCCCAGTACTTTCAGTGCTCAAAGAATTATTTCAAACTTGTTTTCCATAGGGAATCAAAGTCGTGAGTGAAGACCACTCCATCATGTTGTTATCCAGCTGATTAGGTTTTGTAGTCGCCAGACGTACCAATACACGATGAAAATCACCGCAGTTCTTCTCGCAGCACTTGCAGTCGTAGCTCTTGCAGCTCCCATCGAGGATGCCGGCAAGGACGGGGATGTCACCGTGAGAGGATTCTGTGAGAAGTGTGAGGGGAACCAGAGGTTGTGCTGCAATGCTTATAGCTGCGCGTATTACCCCTGCCGAGGCTAGTTTTTGTTGTTACCATCTGAGAGATATGCTACTTGCTTGATCAGACTTTGCAACAGTTGATAAGAGATCGCGGGGCTGTGGTGGGGAGAGATTGTATTTTCCTGCAAGCTTGATGTGTGTCTGGGCCGTTATAATTTTGGCTAAGCTGGGCTTGGAGGTGAAAACTAGTGATAAGATACTCAAATCAGCATTCCACCCCGTTGCAAATTTCATTGGTATCATTATGGAAAGTAACGGGACACTCAATAGACAACAATGATGGACTTGACAGTTGAATCTTGGGCTCAGGAACCCGGAGAATTGGAGAATTTGTTGGAGAAGGCGCTTGAACTCTATTTAAGTTTAAATTTGCCAAGTGGCCGGGAAGGAGCGGCTCGCTTTGCGGGGACTGGTCTTGGCATCACGCGACTTTGACTCTTTCTCCTTTTCAGGATCGAGCTACTTATGTATGTAGATGGCCATTGTTTTCTCCTAGTCACGTTGGCTATCGTCTCAAAGAGTTGCATCAAGGATCTTTGCTCCAACGTCCAATGCGGCTGACGATACGAGCTTCATTGACGTTGATGTCCATTTCATAGCATTCCTCGAATGAGAATTGCGAAGCTCGGCCTAACTTCAAAGTAGTTTGTGACCTTCGTCTGGTTCATGGAGTGTATACGGAGTACATCCATGTGTCCATATGATTTCTGGAAATGTCGGGCTGTCTCTTCGTCCAGGGCAATATTGACAATGCCCTAGGATGGTAATGAGCGACGACAGTGAACTCGGGATGCAGAAATATAGTTAGTCAAGGGCCAAAAGCCAATATCAACAGTGATCTGCGGGAGAAAGAACTGGGATATTATTGACAATATCAGAATGGCTTGCAAATGACTGCCGAGTAAGGAGTACTACGTACGCAGTAGTTATCTTAATAAAGGCTAGGAGATCAGCCACCTGATGCTCAGATCATATTCTGCAAGATGTTGTCATCTTCCAGCCAAAAAAAGGGGCTTCATAGCAAGTTTCTCGAAATTGAGGAGCCAACTGACGTGGTGGCTTCTCCATATGTAGCATCAACCTTCCTCCCAATCACGAGCTCTGCAATCCCCCGAGAATAGACGGGACCAAGCTTTTTCCAGGCTTCAATAACAGAGACGTCTCCCCGCTGGGCCCTAACGACAGGACGTTTGAGAGCCGGGAGGCTGCTGGCATTCCAGAGATACTTATTTAGTCGATTGAGCGCGGAGCACTCGTAGAGGCTTTGGTTGCTGCGGCGTTGCCACCGTGTGGTCGGCGTTCACGGTTGCCCAGGGTCGAGGTGGGGAGCTTGGAAGGTGCCTTTCGGCCTGCTTCGGTCACGATGAACTGCCACTTGCACCCAATTTCTTGGATTTTGCACAGTTGATAACCCTACCTAGTACATACAGTAGCTTAATCCAAATTATCATACATTAGGCCGCCTGTTGCCTTCTGATCGCGTGTGATTTGACATCCCGCAGAGTTTCGAGTGCGGAGCACAAAACGCTCATTTGCTCCATGTTCGGACGGACGGAGGAACCATCACGCATTGTTCAAACAGCCTTTGAGTTCCTACGCAAATCGTATCTGGCTTTCAACTCCTGTTGACGAGATCGTACTTTTCTCTAGATTTAGGGGATTTGTCAAATAATTCAAGAGCAGACCGAGCTCGAGTTTGTTCGGATTCGCGAGCAGATTTAAACACAGAACTGCCCTCCTATTGCTTTACTCCATATTTATGACCCAGTTTCCCTTTCACTTTTCAAAAATGCTCGAAACCATTCCTGAGCCAGAGCCACGAACACTTCTTCCTCCGCTCCTCGCCTGTTTACCTGCCGGCTTCACTTCTCCACGACCTCCACCGGTCCTTCTGCCTCTCCTTTCGCCGATCCTTCGCCAACGAGTCCAGCTTTTGAACTCATTATCGTCCTCATCAGAGTCCTGGATTCGACTATTGTGTTGGAATGCAGCCAGAGCTGACCAACTTGAACGGTTGATCGGCGAGGCCTCATTTGAACCACACCCAATATCCGGGGAAATAGAGATACCGGATGATACACGGGCTCAATACAAACTTGCCGATTTGGAGACACTACGCGTACGCTTTCCTTTAGAAAGCTATACAATTGCTGTTATTTTCGTTTGGTGTCCAAACGACCAGGAAGGTGGTGGAGCGGGGTGGCGGGTCTCGGAGGTTTTGCCATACGATGATACTCAGGACGAAGCGACCGATGGCTGGTCTGTCTCAATAGGGGAGGCCAACAAGGTGTATCAAGAGTCCGTGTCTAATAAAGAGCCAAAGTATGATCAGGCGGTGACCACGCCGGCGGAAAGGCATACTACTGGCGGCGACAGCGATTATGACAATGATTACTGGGCCCAATACGACGACAGCTTCGGAAGGACGCCCGCACGCCAACACTCACCGATTCCGAGAAATAATTACCAAGGCAACTTGAAACGGCTACAGGACAGCTCTGAGATGTCGTACTTCGATCGGTACAATGGGGTCCAGCCGGCTATGGACAATGACGATCCTTCTGCGAATCCAAGTGAACTTGGCGTTTCTTCACTTAATGGTGATACATTTACTGGTATTCTCCGACAGCAGATAGAGCGTATTGCTACCCGAAACGGAATATCAGAAGGTCCTCCTGCAGTTGATGGTGCGCTTTCACTCAACCATCCGCGCCCCGAGTCCGCGTCTTCTAATGGATCTGACGCTATTTTGAGACTGGAACAAACCGCTGCCAATCAATCTGTCTCTGAAATGGGGGTTCGTGAATATATCTCCTCTAATATTAGAAGTTTACACCGCTTAGCCAAGTCATCAGGGATCTCAGGAGAGGCCTTTGGAAATATCATCCGACATGAGTTGGATATGCTTGAGGCCAAAGGACTTTGAGACCCGTTTCCCTTCTTGGCTATGAATGACGATGAATACCTATACCCCCTTAGTGGCCTGCAGCTCTGTTAGTCTCGACCCTGAGCTGGTTCATGGTGCATTTTCCAAATCCTTCATCTGCCTTGACTGTATCTCCGATGGGCATCGAGGATGTCAGGAAAATAATCGATTGTGAAGGAATTATCCTCGGAGCTATCTAACTAGGAATTCAGTGAGGTTATATGGTGTATGCCTGAATTGGAGAAAGCACTGACCCAGTCTCTATAAACTACCTAAGAATAGTAAATGAGAGTGTCAAGCAATTTATACATCAAAGAATGTAGAAGAGAACTGAAGATAATTTCGGAGTAGTGACTGACATACTTCTGACATATTTATTAATTATCTCTTTTCTTACATTATTTAATAAGCACTAGATAGCCTTCTAGGAAATGAATTCCGCCATCGCCCTTGCGGGCCGTAGCTTCATTGCTACGCCGTTAGCGCGCTTCCTCATATACCCCAGATCTTGGTGATGCCTGATACCAGACTCCCCATACAACGTGGCAGATCTAGACTAATATTGTGACAGAGTGAATGAGATGATCTGACATGTTGTCTCCTCTGATTTGATGTAGATCGCGTGTCCCATGTTCCAAACCTGTAGGTGCTTCCTTGTCAGGACGATGACCAGCTTATGATAAGTCTGCACTGTTGTCAGATGACATTTGCCAGGCTGCTGCATGATCAGAATTACATTTCCTGCAGAGAAGGACATGCCATGGAGATCTCCTAATTCCCGCTCATTGATAGACTTGAAGTCTATTAACTGTAAACCTTTGTTGATGGGGGCATGAGTAAATACTGGTGACTCTTACTTGTGACTGAGGTCGATATGTGAAGCGAACGGCTCAGTTGCATATGCATGCTCATGCTCTGTTTGATCCTGCTGTCTTGATTGTGGTGGTGTTTTGGCAGATCTTTAGCAAGATGCCTATATGCATCTATCGAATCGCCGACTACGCCAAAAGGAAATGTTCCCTTATGTAGAGGCTTTTTCTCGTCTGCTATATGGTCTGACAGCATCGTATTGTGTTTGAAAAAGGCCTACGCCTTACTGCGCCCGGGCCAGTTAACACGCTTTGCCGTGGCCCAAAGGCCTTTGCTAAAAAATTATTCATTTCGGCGTCAGTGACACCTGCGCCAGGTGCTATATTTTGCTTGAGAAGGATTATATCCTTCAGTCGCATCACGGGCGAAATGCTAGCTGCACGCTCTATATGTCACGCTTGGGTCCCCGTAGGCGGCCGTGGACGTGCGGTCAGGAAGGCATCTGTCGTCCTGGTACAATCTGAAAAGCCTCTATAAGAGCACTATCTATTCGGTTATTCACTTGTTCAATTCGATTAAGAGGGCTCTTCATTCGCGACCGTCTATATGGGCTGTCCAAGTCAGTCGACCAGAAGAGGCATGTCAAATTGCCAACCGGCCAAAAGAGAACGTCCTCTCTTGGCTTATTCAATGAGAGACCCTAATAGACATGGTATGACCTGACAAGGCGATATTTCGTCAAGAGAGGTGATGCGCAGGAGTTGAAGGTGAAGCTGGGGGATTCGGTCAGTTCTGAACCAGTGCACTCAGCAAGTTGGGGGTGGGCCCAACCGAGACGAAATGAGTTGACAGAAAGGAGGGCTCTCCCTATTCAGTGCCTGGCTCCCAGTCTCGGTGATTGCGAGGGTGCTGATTCATTGTACAGAGTAAGGAGTATGCATGTCAGAAACACACTGCCACTGGTTTGACCCCTCCAGGTCACCTGGCCTGGGAGTTGGTGAGAAGCTGAAGTTGATTGGACGGCACGAATTTGATTATGTAATAATCGCGCGTTGTGAGCTAGTCCGCATATCGACTAGTGTCAACCGTGCGGCCCCCTTTTGCGCGCATCGGAACTGATTGCCGCATCAAACCAGCTGGACATCCTGAGACCACGCTATTCAACATCTTTTTTTCCATTTCGAAACATTTCATTCAATAGCCTGAGACCCTTCTCTTCTTAATTACTATTCAATTCACTACTTCGTCCTTCCGGTTTCTTCCTCAATCTTTTCTGACATTCATTGAACATGCTTTTTTACCTTTTTTGAGCTACTGTAAGCAAACCACCTTCGGAGCTTCCGCTCTGGATACCTGTGCTAACACTGGAGACAGACTTTCTTAACAGTCCTTTTCTTAAATATTTTAATTCAATTCCGTCATTTCTTCCTCGAAGGTTACTTCCAATAAGTAAACATGTCTTCCCCGGCCTCGACTTTGCGGCAGCGGGGAGGAAAGAAGGATAACCATGCTGGAACTCTGGAGAAGAGCTCCATTCCTGCAACGGCGCCATCCTCTAAGCCGCTACCGACCAAACCAAGCTCGGAGTGGGACTATAAAATTGCTATCACCGTGGTTACGATATTGGCCTTTGTCACTCGCTTTTACAAGATTAACTACCCCGATCAGGTAGTGTTCGATGAGGTGCATTTTGGCAAGGTGTGTTCTATACTCTTCTTGTCGCTTTGTGTTAATGACTGACTCTAAGCAATTCGCTCGATATAGTTTGCCTCTTACTACCTGCAACGTACTTATTTCTTTGATGTCCACCCTCCTTTCGCAAAACTCCTTTTCGCACTCGTTGGCTGGTTTGTCGGGTTTGACGGTCATTTTCTATTCGACAACATCGGAGATTCCTATATCGAAAATAAAGTTCCATATGTTGCATTCCGCGCATTGCCCGCGACTCTCGGCGCCCTTACCGTTCCGGTGGTTTTTCTGATCATGTGGGAATCGGGCTACTCTGTTCCAGCATGTGTTCTCTCTGCGGGGCTGGTCCTCTTCGACAATGCCCATATCGCCGAGGACAGGTTGATTCTCCTGGATGCCACACTTGTGCTTTCGATGGCCTCGAGCATTCTATGCTATGTTCGTTTTTATAAGCTTAGACATGAGTCGTTCAGCGCCAAATGGTGGAAATGGTTACTCCTTACTGGAATCTCCCTCAGTTGCGTAATTTCGACCAAATACGTCGGCTTGTTCTCTTTCGTGACTATCGGATCTGCCGTGTTGATTGATCTCTGGAATCTTCTCGACATCAACCGCCGCCGTGGTTCTCTCACGATGTTTCAATTTGGACAGCATTTTGTCGCTCGGGCCACCGGATTGATTATTGTTCCATTCTTAATCTATTTGTTTTGGTTCCAGGTTCACTTTGCGGTCTTGAATAGGTCCGGTCCTGGTGATAACTTCATGAGTCCCGAATTTCAAGAAACACTTGCAGACAACGAGTTACTTGCGAAATCCGTGGAAGTTCAGTACTACGATATTATCACAATTCGACATAAACAAACGAAGACCTATCTTCACAGCCATCCTGAGAAGTACCCTCTCCGCTACGATGATGGACGCATCTCCAGTCAAGGCCAGCAAGTCACTGGCTATCCCTACAATGATACCAACAACGAATGGCAGATTCTTCCGCAGGCTCCCTTCGCGGACAATGATCGCCTAGGACATCCTGTCAAAAATGGCGATACCGTTCAATTCCGACATATTGGAACTGACACGATTCTTCTTACTCACGACGTGGCATCCCCGTTTTTCCCAACAAACCAAGAATTTACCACCATTGCACCGGCATTAGCTGACGCGGAACGCCACAATGATACTCTGTTTGAAATAAAGGTAGAAGGGGGCAAGGCAGATGACAAATTTCGAACAATGGCTAGTTTGTTTAAGCTCATCCATGTTCCAACAAAAGTAGCGATGTGGACGCACACCACACCGTTACCTGAATGGGGCTTCAAGCAGGCCGAAATCAACGGAAATAAGAATGCGCAAGACTCGACCAATATATGGTTCGCTGAGGATATCACTTCCATCAAAGAAGGGAACCCTCGTCTGACCAAAGAGCCCCGTAAAACCAAGGATATGCCATTTTTGAAGAAGTATCTCGAACTCCAAGCAGCTATGTTCCATCACAACAATGCACTCACTGCTAGCCATCCTTATGCTAGCGAGCCTTTCCAGTGGCCTTTCCTTCTCCGTGGCGTCAGTTTCTGGACTAAGAATGACACCAAAGAACAGATCTATTTTCTAGGAAACCCCATTGGATGGTGGATCGCAAGCGCTCTGCTTGCTGTTTTCGCGGGTATTATTGGCGCTGACCAACTGTCGCTACGCCGTGGGATAGATGCTCTCGAAGAAAGTAAGTTCTAGTTCGCACCCTAATTTCATATAATATCTAATAAAAATCAGTTTGGGGTCCTGGAACTCGGTCCAGAATCTATAATAGTACAGGGTTCTTCTTTCTCTGCTGGGCTGCCCATTATTTCCCATTTTATCTTATGGGTCGACAGCGTTTCCTCCATCATTACCTCCCAGCCCATATTGCGTCATGCCTTGTAGCAGGCGCACTCGTTGAATTTCTTTGCAACGTCGATCCAATCAACATTGACGACACCAGCGAAGTCGCGAGTATTCGACGCCGAATCGGCGGCGTTAGAGCCCGACTGGGCTCCCGAAGCATTACAACGACCTGGGCCGTCACTATCGGAATCCTCAGTATCGTTATATGGTCCTTCAGCTTCTTTGCACCCCTGACATATGGAACTCCTGGGCTGGATATTGATGGTGTAAATGCGCGAAAGTGGCTTTCCTATGATTTACATTTCGCGAAGTAAAGAGTTGGTTTTATAGGGCCAATTTTAAAGGAGCTGCATGGTAGAGTTCTCCAGTTGGTCGAGGATACCCGACGCGAAGACGTCCTTCCTGTATCCTTGAGCAATTACTACATGGCTTACATGTTTGAAAGCCTAATACACATTGTTCTTACCTCTCATAAGTATCACATCTGCCTGTTACTTTCACTTAAGCAATGTTCTATAGATAAAAGGTGCTCCTAGCACTATACCATATAAAACACTCATTATCACAAGAACCCCCTCTTCAGATTCCTCTTACTGTTGTCGGCTATAATGCATGAAGTTGGACCACTTGAACATTTTTGTCTCAGAGGAACTGAGTGGGTAGCTGGATCTTTAGGCACATCAAGTGTTGCTTCATTATGCAATTGCTACAAATTTTCTATATTGAATTTATATTCTTGTATTTCAGGGTCCTGAATGCACAAAAAGTAAGCCCTGCATCAATGGAGGATACATAACCATGAAGTCTAGGAGAATCTTGTAAGTTGAAAGTTCCAGTTACCCAAATCAGCATTCTAGGAACTAGGCAGATCAATGTAGCAAACCCTTTATGACTCCTTTCCTTGTTCAACAGCAATAACAATGATCACGCAGATATCATCTGGCTTTCCTCCCCGCCAGTGGTCCCAAGGTTTATGCCTGCGGGACTCTTTGGCAAATGGTCCGTCACGACGAAAGTCCATACTGGCGATTTTAGCTTCACCAGCAACACTGACAGCAAGAAGAGCCTGGAGGGTCTGGTCAACAGCCACCGGTTTCGGAGATGCTTCGTGGTGGTGTCGAGGCTTAGAGGTTAAAAATGGAGAGGATAGTCCTCCCGGTTGGGTGAGAGCATCTAACCCATCGGATACTCCGATCCCCATATCCGCGGTCCCATTCCAGGCTCCAGCATTCATCATCCGGGAAGTAACTACTTTGAGGATATCCTGATTGTTTAAGTTATCGTAAACACCGTCAGTTGCTAGTAAAAGGACGTCACCGTGCTGGAGGCGATATGTATCAACGTGAGCGTCCTGAGGAAGGTCTTCAAAATGCTTGCCCCCGAATATTGACGATTGCATTCGCATCAAAGGTGGCATGACAGAGAGTTGGTAGGGAGTGTTGAAATCATGGGTTTGAGGGCTTGAATAATGATGCACGGCGGCTAGGCGGAATAATACTGAGCCAGAGTCTCCAAGACTAAAGAATGCAATCAGTTAGAACAGACTATTTGTCAAATGGGTTTTTGCAATCATACTTTGCCAGTTGAACAGTACCGTCTTCGTACGCTACACCAATACATGCGGTGCTGCTCCCCGCATAGATGGACTGATCCATGAGCGTCCGCTCGTACCCCATTTGCATCAATGATCTCGCACGTAGCTCATTAACGGATGCGTCCCATTTCATTGCACTCTCCGCCATATATCCACAGAATGCATGGGAGAACTCCGCGGGATCGACCCCAGACTGGCTCCATCCTCCCACTCCATCTGCCACTCCAAACGCAACCGCATGGGGGTGTTGATCGACTTTGCTCACAAAGAAAGCGTCCTCTCCGCTATCTGGTCGGCTAAGTTGTCTCTCCACCGGGTTGCTTCCCTGCTGTAGTCCTATGGCATCTTGCATCCGAGGATTGAAGCTGTAAATATTCCTATCGGGATTAAACCTGCGGCCTTTACCAGTCGAGGATACCGCGACGCGATAGGACATTAACGGGCGCGAGGAGGTTGGAGCCGTAGAGTGAAACGACTTGTAGCTTTGTTTGCACAGCGATGAGCGAACGGGTAGCCATGGGAGGAATCGATCTTTGGGCTTCGAAAGTCGATACAAAGGTGTTAAATTCCGAAGGCTACAAGCCGGGTGGATAGAGGTCACCGCGGCCATCTGGCGGGATCGCAGTTGAGGCGCAACGGCCTGTGCCATGCGAGACGCTCCCAACAGTCCCGCTGGAGCATTTGAGAGTGGAGAGGGTTGTATCTTGAATAGATCAGAGGCATGAGCACGGCGCCTTGCCTCTAGATCACGAATCTATTCTTCATGAGGATATAAGAAGGCAAACAAGGAGGAGACTAGGTAAGGTGTTGTTGCTCAAGACTGGAAGCTAATGAAAGAGGAAATCTGTAGCTCTTTGCCGAAGTGGGACCGCAAATCCGCGCGACTGAAGAAACCAATTCCATGACGCATCGTCAGTCCTTACAATGAACATATGGATACATTGAAATTTGAGCATAATCATCATTCTCATCTATTGTATATTGGATACTTTGGTCACAAATAGCGTTTGACAGAAGTACAGCTCACTATAGCTCCCGCGTTTTTGCCTACATTCTCCCTCTCCCGCACTCTGGGCTTGAACATTTTCAGGCGACGCACGGAATCGCCCGCCATGAGTTCACGGGCAGCTTACGTCGAGGATGCTACCGAGGAGGATGTTGATATGGGGGGTATAGATCTCGCAAACATCCGTATGTTCAGCTTTACCCCCGAGGAGCTTTGACGTCTAACAAAACTTGCCAGCTATTGATCGGGACTATGACATGCCAGCTGCTGCTGCTGGAATTGCCCCAGAGAGAGCCTCCGCCCTCTTATCCCAGTTCTCACGAAAACGAAGGGCAGCTGCGATACCTGTACCAACAGACGACGGCCGAGTACGTCTTCGATTGCGGGAGCTTGGACATCCAATTACTCTTTTTGGTGAAGATGCTTCAGACCGACGAGATCGATTAAGAAACATACTGCTGGAGCTTGAGGAGCAACGAGAGGCTGCCGCAGGAGGAGATGAGGCGTTGGAAGTACAGATGAAAGAAGCGGATGAGCCAGAGGATGAGCTTGAAAATGAGGAAGAATTCTACACAGAAGGGACTCAAGATCTTTTCAAAGCCCGTCAAGAGATTGCCAAATTCTCATTACCACGAGCAAGGATTAGGGTTGAGCGTCAAAAAGAGGAATCAACGATACCGCTACGGACCCATATCAAACATCGGAAGGCCATCAAAGAGAAATTACAAGGCTTTGAACTCTTCGGTTCCCAAATCGCTGGTGATCGCCCAGTCAGTGTCACCAGATTCGCGCCCAATGGGGAGCTAATAGCAGCTGGCAATTGGACTGGGGGCATCAAGCTACTCACAGTGCCAAATTTAGATGAGAAGGCGGTACTACGTGGCCACACAGACCGAGTTGGTGGTATCTCATGGCTTCCAGGAGCTACACTTCCCTCCTCTAACATTTCCGAAAGTTCTGTCAATTTGGCATCCGGCGGCGGTGAAGGTGATGTACACTTATGGTCCCTAAATAAAGACACGCCTCTCTCTACATTATCGGGGCACTCTGGGCGGGTATGCCGTGTCGAATTTCACCCCTCTGGAGATTACCTCGCCTCTGCCTCTTTCGACACTACCTGGCGTTTATGGGATTTAAGAACTAGCACCGAACTACTTTTGCAAGAAGGTCATTCGCGGGAAGTGTTCTCTGTAGCATTCAACCCGGATGGTTCATTGCTAGCCAGCGGTGGATTGGATAGCATCGGCCGTATTTGGGATCTGCGTACAGGACGTACAGTAATGATACTCGAGGGGCATATTCGCGAAATCTACGCACTAGATTGGGGAATCGACTCGTATCGTGTACTATCTGGGTCGGGCGATGGTTGGGTCAAATGCTGGGACATCCGACAAGTTCAAGGGACCGGCGGCGTGGGAGCCCATAAAGGTGTAGTCTCGGATTTAAGATGGTACAAAGGTACTGAGGCTACATCCTCTTATCTGCCTACGCTTTCGACTGGAGAGCTGAACGGTGATACTATAATGGCCGATGGCTCTACGAATTCAGAGCAAGCACCTCGACAACCGACCCAACCAAGGAAATCTGGGACTTTCTTCGTCACCGGTGGTTTTGACAAAAATGTCAATGTTTTCAGCGCAGATGACTGGTCTCTTGTAAAGTCACTCAGTGGTCATTCCGGGAATGTTCTAAGTGTCGACATCAGTAGTGACGTGAAATGGATTGCCAGCTGTGGCCATGATCGTACGGTCAAATTATGGGGACTTGAAAGCTGAATCAGAAAGGCACGTAACTAGTTCCTTGACTACTGAAGCGACCGAATCGACACGAAGATCCAAGTCAAGTATGAAGATGGACAAAACCCTCAATGCCATACAAATCTCTTTATGGGAGAATGTCAGGAGCACGATATCCGCCCTTTGTAGAACTCGAATTCTTCCAATATGGCAAGGAGCCCATCACCTATCGCCGATGCTATGAGAAACGCGGTATGGTTGTAAAATGGAATAATTTGTACTTCAGTGAACCTGTCATCGCACAAAATGACAATTATAGCCCCGACTCTGCTGGTCTCACGGTACACATTGGAATTGATACCCCGGCATATCTAAGACAAAAAGGACGCTTAGCCAACGGGAGTATGGACTGTGCGATTTGAATCAGTTGGCATTTGAATAATTGCTGAATGAAATTATATACCAACATTGGATATCAAGCAGATGGAATCGGTCACTTTTTTGCTCAGGCGATTCCAAGCTAAGTACTTAGTAATGAATCATTCGATCCTCTCGCGAGAGCCAGTCACCCTATATCACGTCGCGATTTGATACCCATCCTTCAGCAGTCATATTACAGTCGCGACAGCAGAAACATATTTTCGCTCCTTCCCAAACCTCAACGCAGTCCCGAGATTGGTGCCCGTTACAACCAATTTCGCGTAACACTTGATCCGCAGCTCGACGCCAGATGTATTCAAGTGCATTAGGTTGACCGTCCCATCGATCAGCTCCATATACACTAGAAAACCTCTCCGTATATACATCCCAATCTTGTCTCATATTTCGCATGAAATTTCTGCGCAGAGAGTGTTGGTTGGGACCACCTCCCTTCTCGGCATCGAAGAATTCAACGATACGGTGCAGGCCGACGGAAAGTAGCATACTAGCTAAAGATTCGCCGCTCGTCGAGCGAGGGAAGTCCGGCGTAACAGCGTCCAGCAAATAGACAGATAGGAGCACGAAGATATGGTGTGTAGAAATCAGTACATCTGGATTGTTGAACGGTGGGGATTTTAATATATTGTACTGTATAGACTGTGCATTTGGCGGTCTATAGGGTGCCCATCGGCGGTTATCCGGTACGATCCCAGGTTGGTGGGCAAGTAGGTTGAGATCCTCCTTTACTGCTTCATCATAACTTTCGAGGAAACGAAGGATGTAGAACCTATGTCAAAGAAAGCCGAACAGGCATGTTTGATTAGATATATTTAAATCTCCTTGCCGGTAGCTTAACCTGGTGGATTTCACTCACATAATAGGTGTCAGTTGAAACTGAAGCAATTCGACTCCTCTGTTATGACAAATCTGTCGGTCTAGCCTTGAGAAAAAGGAGGCTTTGATGGTCGGATTGCTTTTGATATAATTGAGCATCACTCGATCGGCTAGATGAGAGGAAAGCTTCGAGCAAGTTTGCTGCCGCCGTTGTAAGCTAGCCAAGTACTTGAACGTACACCCGGGGGGCGAGTTGTCGCTCGTTTTCGGTGGGGGGAACAGATCCGATAGGAGAATAACATCGTCTTCGGGAGCTCGAGTATGGTCTAACGTATCAAACGTCGGTTGCGGAAGGCTGCCATGCCGTCTGAGTCGGAGGTAGTCCCGGGCGATAGCATGCTCGTTCACGTCAATCAAGTGCCGTAAAGAGTGAGAAACAAGCCGTAAGCATTGGATGTCCTGTAGACGACACCGACAAAAGATCGATATTTGAAGCTCAACTGGAAGCAATTCCCAGTGCGACAGGGCGCGGTATGGATTACTATAGGAAGATCGAAGCCCGCCAGTTAGCCCAGTTTATCAGGCGCGGAGAGAGGCCAAGCGAGCAAGAGGAAGAAGATCTTTTACCTCAAGTCATTTTCCAGGCAATTGGCCCTTGGAAAGTTGGTTGCTTTCTCAAGTGCAGCTCGAATTTTCTTTGATCTGATCTCAATGAAACTAGTCATTGACTTCGATATAGTTACCTCCGCGCTAGTCGACGGAGGGGCGCCAGCAACGCGATTGTCAGGGACGAACGGCCTCTACCCGGGCTTTAAAGGAACTTGTCGAAGCATGTAAATTTGCCCGAGCCTTGACACGCATTTATTCATAACGACAAAGGCTCTGAAACGAGGTCGGAGGCACGAGGCCCAGACGTGGGAGGGGGTGAAAGTTGGGCGTTGAGGCAGTGCTGCCAGCGGGCTGCCAACATGAAACCACATCCGCAGGTCCAGATCATCAGAAGAGGGACCATTTCCACACCCACCCGTTTCGTTGTTGCAACAAGAGAGAAAAGTTGCAAAAGCAGGCAAATTCGCAAGATTGGCCTGACGGCCACTCCTTATTTGAAATTAATCCGACTGATCAAACCCCTATTCTGTAAACCTCCTGGGTGAAATTCTGCCATCAAGTTCGGTTTGGTGCCAGCTCCACGGCTAGCAAGCAACCTGCCCGGATCCGGAAGAACGCCGCTATATGAGGTAAAGAAAAGGGTCTACTCCGTACCCATTATTGGCCTACAATACTCCATATCTATTACAATGCCTTGTCAAAAGTTTCCATAACCCTTGTTGTATGTATCTACATAATCAACCTGCCTATTATCCCAGAAAAGCACCACGATTACACCCATCATTACCCAGCAAGCAACTAAGCAGCACTAGACCTAGGCCCTAGGTTGAGCAACACGCTGGGCATCCCCGTCACTGATTATCTTTATCGCGTACAACGTTTTCCTCAACCGAACCCATCTCGAAGTTTTGAATATTCCTTCAAGTTGTGGTCGCAATCGTATCAACCGCATTTCTTGTCAGAAATGCCTGGTGACCGGTAATAATGACTTTCGGGAGAGCGATCAAGCTTTGGAGGAAGGTATCCTCCAAGGGCGTTATATTCTGGCCATGGAAGAAATAATGCTCTTCCCCTTCGATAACATCAAGAGCACAGCCTCTTATTTGGCCATTTTCTAAGACATGTAAAAAATAAACCCAGTTGATCAGGGCCCCTCGACTCGTGTTCACGATGACAGCATCGCAATTCATCATAGCGAGTGCCTCAGCGTTGATCAGGTGACGGGTAGCGTGAGTGAGTGGGCAATGGAGGCAAATAATATCGGATTCCAGCAAGTCTTCAAAAGTACGACGTATCAAACTGCACCCTGCTCCAGGGAGACATTGCGGTAAAGGTCGTGGGCGAGTACCTCGCAGTGAACCCATGTTTGGAAACTTGGGCAACTCCAGCACCTATGTGATCGGACAGGGACTTTCTCAGACAACAACTTCATTTCAAGCCTGAGTAGCAATGATGTTATAAACATCAGTAGACCCTATCCTCAGTCAAAGGTAAACATTCATTTGGATCAGAAGCTTTCAGGTCCTCCCATTTCTGATGCATTAAGAATCTCACCGAGCTGCCAGTGACAGTTGAGATATTTGCGTTCAGGTTTGCTGAGAATAGATAGTCAGTTTTTGATCCTTCACTGTTCTTATAATTTCCATTTGAATCAAGCCTTGAATCAGTCCTTCACTGTCCTTATCATTTGCATTGCAATTCATGATGCCGTGAGGCGGTGACTCTCTCCCTCCTGGAGGTAGGCATTTGAGGGACTGTTTTAAAGATCCTGGAGAAGCATTTCATCCAGGAAACGGAGAAATGTATATTAGTTGACCCCGGCAATAGCACTTTCAATCAATCCAGGTAGCATCTGGGAGCTTTCTAGGTCTGTGCTAGAGCTGGAGAGTGTTGAGCGAAGTCATTCCATTTGAAACAAGTAGTATTAACCATGATGGGAAATGCTCAAGTATACGGTTGTGTCTCCGTAGAAAGATTGTCATCAGTTAATCATTAATTAGAGTCATGTTCATGGACTTAGAGAACAATCGCGACACCACGTGACTAACCCATAGTTACTCCATACCACATTCGCTGCCAAGAATTTGTCATCAGCATAATTTAGGCCCGGAAAACGTCGGGAGCCAAGAGCCAATCAAAAGCCGAGGAGCTGACATAAGCAGGACAAAGCCTGACTTATCAGATCCTTCACTCTCCACAAGCATCAGATAAGCCAGGCCCGCAATTCCATCTGAATATCAGTCCAGCCGTGTACTTTCAGCTATTATAGGCCGAATCCAGAGGTGAGTACTCGCTCGCAGCTTCGATAGAGCTCGTACTAACTCGAGCTTCACTACAAGTTTCTTCTATATCGTCGGGATGCGCAGTACTGCAACAGCAATACGACGGTCCCTTCACCTCGGCAACCACAGACCATCCATCGCTTCCAACATTAGCTCCCAATATGGGCCATGTCTGATCTGTCAGCAAAGACTGTTAACAACAGCGCAGCGGACCCTCCGTTCTGGGATGGTCTCCGCGCGAAGCGCGGTCATGGTACCTGCCCGACACGCTTCTGACCTACATTCCAGCAGGAGTTCGGCTCCGTTCGCAGATCGAACTCCGGACATATCCAACCACTACACAATATTCCCTAAAACCCTCCCTCAAGGCCCTCCTCCTGGAAGTTCCTTCGATATCCCAGTTCCAAACCTTCGCCGCGAGTTCTTATCTCTGCAGGGTCTGGTTCATCCAGACAAATACCCGTCGGGGGCCGCAAAGCAACACGCCGAAGCCCTTTCTGCTCGAATAAATGATGCCTATCGCACACTCTCTGATCCATTGAGCCGGGCGCAATATTTGCTCGCTTTTCAGCATGGAATCGATGTAACGTCCGAGGACGGCGCAAAAAAGCACCCTCAGGATCAGGAGACATTAATGCAGGTCTTGGAATCCCAAGAAGCGATTGAGGAAGCTGAAAATGAGGCAACTATCCAGCAGTTGAAGGAAGAAAACGAAGTGAGACTCAAGAAAACCATCCGAACTTTGGGAGAAGCACTTGATCGAAGGGATATTGACGGAGCTGTGAGAGAGTGTGTACGATTACGCTTCTGGTACAGCCTCCGGGACGTATTGAGAGAGTGGGAGCCTGGCATGAAAAATATCCGACTGGTACATTGACCAGGCTATGAGTTCCAATAGAGTTCTCTTACCCGTCATTTAGAAGCTCGAGGGCACAAGTCGCAACGACAGAAATGACCCGTGAAAGTCGATAATTACACCGCCCATCTTTTTAGGTATTTTTACGCAGCAATGATTCCCCAGATACACATGCACATTTCCTGCTTTCTTCAAGTCTGTATTTATATTAGATCCAAATTTTCTTGATAAAACTAGATACCTACGTTCCGGCGTTTCCACGCCTACGACTTCTGGGCCCAATAAAAGCCAACGTATCACACCAGAGACGACGGTGCCAAAATGACAGGCACTAATTTATGAAAGCTCGCAGCGACCATTCTCCCTGACAGGCAACGACATCTTAGAAACAGTTCCTGATATGCCTCCCACCGCCTCTAATTATGTGTGTACTCAGTATTGCGCCAGCATATGAGTATGAACATTGTGGTTGTTGTTGAAATGTCTTACACTCAGGTCGCCCAACATCGCCTCCCTGAAGCACAGCGTGGTGTGATTCGCGGCTATTCACGACAGAATGATAAGGGATCAGTCTGGTTAGTTAACTATATGTCATCGAGATCGAAAGATATTGAGGCGCTGTGCTGAGGCGCTCGCGGGCTGCCTAACTATCACTTGTTCTGTTCGCCGGCACTCTTTCCTACAGGGTTCGCCTCATTCATGGATCAAAGAACTCGGCCGTTGCCCGTGGAAAATTCCTTGTCTTGTCCGCCAGGGTTTTGCGAGGGGCGTTGGGTATCGACCGATTTTCGCAACCTCATGCACAACCCAACCTCCAATTTGATCGCCTGCAGCCGATGGCTGGAATCATATGAACACCAGCTGCATACATCGCAACCTTGAGCGATGCACGACTCATGCAAAGGGCAAACAAAAATTACGCCCAGAAATGTGGTTTCATCGGATTTCAATGACCGAGGAAGTCTCGTTTCAAATCCCCAAAAGCCCGAAGCGACTCTGCGTGGACCAACCGCTAGCGGCCATCGCGTCGGCAGCCGACAGTTGGCCGCCGTGGTTTATTGACACGACAGCGCATCTACTGGCTGCCCTGCTTCCCAGCCCGTGTATTTTTGCCCGCACTGCAGCGTGAGCCATATGCGAATGTGGATAAGATGTGACGCTCAAAGGCATCAGGTGCGTTTTCATGCTTCCATCTCTTCTCCCGGACAGGCCACTAACTATCCCGTAGCTTGAGAAGGGTCGATACACCCTCATTTAGCTTTGACATTGGGTTGAAACCCATAACAAGGTCCCACGTAGACTGTGTTTAGCGGCCGAGATAGCTTCTCCCCCTCGATCTGTGCACTATATATTCCCTCCTTGGTGCCGTTTCCACGTCTATAAACCCAACTACCATTATTCTTACTTAAGTTTACTGTTTCATGAGGGCTAAATTTCCATCTCTCTAGTTAATCCTTCTCAATATATATAAAAAACAGTTTACACGGGCTGGTTTGCAAGGAGCAATCAAGGGAATGGCACGTCCAGCGCCAGATTTTAATAGGTATGCCCGCCCGGCGTGTGACAAACTCGCTTTTCCATGAATAACTTTCGATCATGATCCCAGTCAATTGATCCCAAATCCTGCACTGAAGTATACATTTGTTATATTCTCCAATTTCAACTCGATATGATGGCGAGTTCATCTCGTGAGAGGATTGCAGTTCGCTGACCGGAAATCCTCACCAGTATTGTCCACTCGCCTCCGTTTACTTTCCTTGTCGGGCCAGATCATATCAAACTCACTATCCAGTCTGGCCTCGCCAGACATGTCTCTCAGCCACTGGACGAGTTGATGAACAATGGCCACACGCGTGAGTCAAGGCATCATATTGCTGTTTTAGAAGAGGAGGATGTAGAAACCTTTGTTGGATTCTGCGAGTTTGCGTACACGGGCGACTACTCAGTTCCACAACGGCGTATTGAAGCGGCGCCTAAACCATCGGGCGTTGCATTTGCCGACTCGCCAATGGCTACGGGAATTCCGCTGTCTGCCCCATCTCCGCCCCGAACACCGGCCTTCGGTGACGATGCAGCGGAGACATTCAAGCCGGGCGGTGGCGATTATGTTCCTGCAGATGGTGCTATAGACGATGTGCCGGACTCAAAGAAAAAAGAAAAGAAATCCAAGAACAAGAAAAAGAAGAGAATGACCTTCGACGATGGCGCGGCATTAACCCCGCCCAGCACCCCTCCGCCAGTCATTGAAGGTGATGACCAAAAGGAGCTGGATGAGCCCCAGGAGGAGGAGGGTGAAACAAAAGAAGCTGTCGAGGCAGCGCAGGAAACAGCCGGAACGGAATGGTTTGACCTCGATGCAAAACCCGCTGACCTGGAGACTGCAAAGCCCAAACCTCTCAGACCGGAACCACAAAACCCTTTTGTATTCGCTCGTCGCAGCAGCGTTACATTATGGGACGAATTTACTGCCCTTCAATACACACAGCAGCAGTTCAAATCCGGATTGGGCCTGCCTTCTCCTATCCTTCGCAGCGTCTCTTCGTACGCTCACGAAAACAATGGAGCGGAAGCCTATGTGCTTTTCCATGCGAAGCTCTACGTTTTTGCGTCTCGATATTTGATTCCGACCCTTGCCCACCTGTGCCTCACCAAATTGCATCGTGACCTAGTCTCCTACCCGCTCAGCAATCCACTTGCAAGCACAGGTCCTACGAACGTCCCCATGATCCTGGAACTCCTTCATTTTGCATATACCAATACCAAACGTGATGACCCTGTGTTCGCGGCACCCAACGCACCACCGGCTCCCGAGAACCAGCTCCGCAAGCTTGTAACGCACTTCGCGGCCTGCAAGGTCAGAGATTTGGCTGCATACCAACCTCAGGCCTATTCCCCAACGTCATATGGCACTGCTGGTGGCTTCAATGGCAAAGAATCCGCGTTGCTAAGCCTCACCATCCCTTCTAATCTCGGCTTCCGTGATCTGCTCGATAACCTTGGTGAGATGGCATCCGACCTTGTGTATCGCATGATGTGATCTGGCGATTGAACGTTGCCGTCTCAGCTCTAATCATTTCATCTCATTCAAAACTTTTCTTTTGCTACCTCTCTTTTTCTCATAAGCGTCATAACCATTTCCTCGGCCACATTTCGTTTGGAGTTCTGGGGCAATCAGGGTTGGTGCTATCGATCAACTAAAGCATCACCCTCTTCTTCTGTATTCAGGCGCTAATTCTACTCTCTTTCTGCATCTTCAAAGTGGCGTTAAAGTACTCATTTTATTCATCAAGGCGTTGATATCTCTCATCTTTACTACCTCCACATCCCAAGAATTTATCCAGATCATTAGGACATGAGATATCAAGTCTGGCAACGCATTTCATCTCCCATAATCGGTTTGCCAGTGACTGGCGCCAGTGCGATATAACTACGTAAACACCAAACAAGGTAGATATTTACATCCCATAAGGAGTAACGAGGCTTGATCTGGAACTCAGACCATTGCCTAAACTGTCATTGGCACATATCCAACGCATTGATAGCATTGCTTAATGAGTTTTGAAATGAATGCTTGCAAAAGCCATTTAACTGTGTAAAAGCACAGGAAAAAAGAGCAAATAGAAAGAAAGGCAAGGTATTATTCCACGCACATAGATACAAGGTTATGAAAGCCAGCGCTAAGGAAAAGTTTCGGATAAGAAGGGATGAAAAGCAATTATTGTAATCATGGACATTGAACCTGCAAAATGCAGAGGGAGGACAGCATGGGTCTTTAGAAAAGAAGTACAAGGCCTGAAATACCGCCAAAAGTTATGGAAGCCGAATACTGCCCGCACGGGCCAGGGCATTAAAAGAAGATATGAAATGCCATTACGCTCAAAATTGGTGTTTGCGATCGCCACTAAAAATAGGGAAGCAAGGACGAAGTGATGGGAATAAAATTGATCCATACAAGGAGCATGAAACAGTAGGGATGAGGTGTAGCATGGATGGCCATTGTTGGTACAAGAGCAGGTATTCTCGCCTCAACGATATTCGATACAAGATTTGATCCAAACTTGAATATCGGATGTATGTCTGTACCTTAGGTGCTGAATTAAGACTAGCGTAAGGTATTAAAATCCGAACGGATTTGATGGAGCTATTTTCGATGTTAGCAAACTTGGATTTCAGGATTGGCAAAGGCGACACTTACTTGCTTGCGCGAGGTTTGCCTTCAGGCCCGTGGGCTGCGGAGTAAGCTTTTTGGTAGCTTTTTGTACACCAAAGCGGACAGGAGGAGCAGGGCCTGTCTTTTGTGGTTGCAATGGTGCTGCTGGAAGTTCTGGAATTGGAGGCGGAGGCGGCGGTCTGAAATTGGCATTGGTTGGCAACTCAGCAACTGAAGGGGCGATTGGTCTGAAGCTGCCACTTCCGGGTAATTCGGCGACATGAGAACTGCCAAAACCGTTGATCCCTGTCTGCTGGGGTTGTAAAGCAGATGGGAGAATCGTATTCATAGACCCGGTTGGCAGAACTGGTTGCCCCAGTGGTGGTGAAAATCCAGGGTAGCCGGTCTGTTGTGGGACCAAACCTTGAAATCCCGTTTGCTGTGGCGCGCTCATGAACGGACTCTGTTGCTGCATTGGCATTCCTGTCGGTTGGGACATCATTTGGTTTCCAAACGGGGCCATTGGTAAACCCACTGAAGCGAATCCGGTAGGCTGCGGTTGTAATTGCTGAAATCGCTGTTGGTTAAGTTCTGCCAGACTATGACCTGGTGGTGCAAGGTGAGGGATGCTTTGAGGCAGGCCAGTCAGTTGAGGTTGCAAAGGAGTTGGACCGAGTGTGCTTGGATTATTGGGGGCTGACAGCGGCCTCTGAGGAGGAGGAGGTAAAAGTGAGACGTGGTTTGTAGCTGCAGGTGGTTGTGGGCGTTGTCTGGGAGGCATTGGAAGTTGTTGGGTTTGGAATTGAGGATTCTGTTGTGGCTGCTGCGTTTGCGCAAAACCTGTCATTTGAGCATTGAGCGCCGGCGCTTGTTGTCCTAGCTGAGAAAAGAAGGCCGGGTTTGCACCCGTCATGGATGACTGTTGAGGTGCTGCCGGTTGAGATGCTGATGGTAGAGGCTGAGATGTAGGTGGCTGGGTGGCCTGAGACGCTGACGGGGTGGGTTTCGACGGCTGCAGCGGGTCTTGCAGAAGAGAAAGGTCTGCCATAGCGCCGGTAAGAGCTGGCTGACTCTGCGCTTGCGTGACAGTCACAGATGGCGCTGCTTTTGCACCAGGAGGGGTCTTCGGGCGGTTGACTTCCCAAGCACTGTCCTCGAAGCCTGTAGATTCGTTCTTAGCTCCGGCAGAATCGTTGACTGTCGGTGACGCTGGTTTGGATGAGTCTTTCAACGAAAATGCCTTTGGATCAACAGTATCGCTAGTTTGGATTGGAGGAGCAGGGCGTCCTTTGCGGGTATTGTTACGGAGTGCTCCTCCAGGGCCTGAAAACAAGCCTCCACTCTCTTCACCAGTGCCAATTACTTCCTCGCCTCCGAAGGTCACATTTCGTGCTTTCGACTTTCTATTATACTTTTCATCAAGATATTTCATCACTCGTAAATTATCACCTTCTCTTAGACCCAAGGTTCGTAACGTACTCGAGGTGATCTCCGGTAAGATGTTCTCATCCATGGAATCTTTGGCAAAATTTTGTGCGTATCTCTCGCAGAGGTGAGGACCAACTCCTGCTTTGAGGAAGAAATCAAACCAGTCATACTCTGGCTCCTTAGTTATAGAGGCGCCGATTGTTTTCGACTTTTCTTGACCGCGACGTCGAATATCCGACAAAGGTTTATCCTCATCTAAAGATTCTCCCGTAGCCTGTTCTACGTACTCTAAATCTTCAATAGACATTTTCGAGACTGGGACGGCAATTTTGATACCGTTCTGTTTGTGAAGATGGATTTTACCGTCAGTCAGACCAATGAATTGTGCCACAACAGTGAATGTTCCTGTTCGATCGGTCCATTTCCTTGTTTTGGACGGATCCGGTTCTATGCGCAGGTTAGTACTCGAGATGAGCTATGAGCGATAGAGACATGTGAACATACTTTGCTTGTTTCGCTGCGAACGTTTGTTGCTCTCTTCATGGGCAAATAAGCTGCTAGCTCTGTTTGGATGATTAGCTGCATGAGCCACATCTCCAGAGGCTGAATCGTGCCTCCGAGACTGTTTAAGAGCTTCTCTCGCCAGTCGATCCTCTTCCCGGCGGTTCTGCTCAACAGTCGAAAGGCCAGCGTTAACGCCTGAAAAATTGGATTCTGTGGGATCCACGACGCCTGTGATCTCGACGTAGCTACTTGGGACGACCCCTTCTTGGCCATTTTTGGACCGCCTCACCATCCACCACTCCTCTGATTTGCTATCATCAAGGATCACAACTTCATCTCCAACCGCTACGGTAACTTCGTCGTCCCCTTGTGCCATGAAATCGTATAGAACATTTCCTTTTTCTTCGCGCCGGCCATACCCGCAGCAATGACCTCACGTAGCCCCTCAGCTCTATAACCTCCGGCAATTTCTCCAAGAGCGGATACAATCTCCTGGGCCGTGTCTTTCGCACCTGCATGGAAATCGACACTTTTACTTGGCCGCACTAAGTCCAAAAAGACGTGTTTGCCTTCAATTGAGTAATGCTTAAGTCGATCTGCGGTCCACTCCTGATGAGGGCCATCGTCTGAGTGTTCTGGGGATATAAAAATAGTACCAGTGGCGAGGTTAATGCCAAGGGTCGTTGGCATCTTTTTGCGCTTCCCCATAACCGAGATCATTTCGCTTATATTGTAGATGTGATAGCCGGAAGGCGAAACTGCCGAGTCTTTCGTAGTAATTCGATTATACGGAGGAGACGGTCTTATGCCAGGTGAGGTCTCTGCTTGCAGAGAAGTATACTGGGGACGCGGAGCAGGAACCTCTCGATACGTTGTTCGAGGTTCATCAGAAGTGGGGGATAGCGGTTCTTGCGGGGAGCCAGGGTGTGATATTGGACGCTGAGGAAGCGCCGGAGGAGGGCTGGTTTCATCTTCGTCGGACACTTGTGGGGTTAAAGCTGTTGGGGAGGGACGTGGTGGCTGCGACGGAGGCGCGGGAGGTGCCCGTGTCTGAGCTGAGGAGATGGAATCGTGCTGTTTATTCAAAATCCCGGCAAGTGCAGCCGCGGGACTTGCAGTCGGGCTTACAACTGGGCTAGGCTCTGAAGGGGGGTTGGAAGTTCCTCTGGTTCCGAGGCACGGTCACCTTTTTGTGGTGGTAGAGCTGGTGGAGATGCCGTGGCTGCAGCGGTTGTTGTAGCTGTTGCTGTTGTTGTCAATTCGATATAATTTGACGGCGCAAATCCATACTCCGAATTGATTTGAACTAAAGTCCAGTCAGGGTCGGAAGTGTCAAAGACCCTAAGTTCGGTATCTTCAGAAAACGAAACTTCCTCGTCGGTCTGTCTAGTGTAATCGTATAGGGAGCGTGCTGTTTGAGTTGGACTCGCCTGTGAGGTTTATCGTCAGTTTCTGGGTCAGATTCGCACCGCAAGAGACGCAGTTCATATTCAACAGAATGGCACTGGAAATTGGAAAATCACCTCTTCAACATAATTATTGGGCACCAATCCTATAGGTTCTTCGCCATCAACGTCCCTGGCCTTTCTTTTTGCTTTCCACCAGCCGTCATCAGATGTCTTATCGAGAACGTATAGTAGATCGCCTTCCGTTATCTCCAGTTCGTTTTCAGCCTGCGGCGAATAATCATATATAGCCGTGTATATCCCCGCAAACCCCATTTTGCTGTCACGTCCCTACACAAAAAGCCCAGAGCTTCGTCTCGGTACTGAATTACCGTCCAAATAAACCAATAAGAGCAATAATGCCTTAGCGCATCTAAACCGATCCCACTTGCCCAATGCCGGATGGATCGAACCGAGGGGAGGGAAGATTCCCGGTGTATTATAAAAGCCGGGCGATGACGAGCAAGGTTAAACAGTTAGCCCGATACGTCGAAGCACGGTCGAAGCTTGAGTAAAAGAGGACAGGTTGCGCTAGTTTCTGGGTGAACGGAATCATGCATGACAAGACGATGCGAGAGCCGAATGTGGAGTACTGTATCCTTATGAAGGTCGGCAGGTAAGAGGGAGATGGGTGGCCGATAAGTAGGTACCGCTTATTGTGAGAGTGGATACATCTGTGCTCTGATATTTGAGGATTGGTGAGAGTTGACTGAGGACAAGTGAAAGGGGTAGTTCAAAGCTGCTGGCTTTGGGAGTCGTCGTCGTCTGGATAGTGGGAGGCCCATCTCACCGTTTGGCAGCAGTTTGCTGGTGATCAAATACATAATACAGAAAGTGAAATTATCATACACGTTAGCTCCAACCAATTTGTTCGCTTTTTGTGAGATCTGTATTTTTCTGAACGGTACGAAAACACAGCATTCTTACTAAGCGTCCCTTGGGCAGAGTAACGTCGACCCCTTTTCATCCCATCTGACAATCGCTTCAAACACGTACGTCAAGTGCATCATTATAATCGTCTACAATGATGGCCCAAGGCGAGACATAATCCCAGTTAACATATCATAAGGTACACGTAGTTCGAGATGCTTAAAAAGCCCGTTTGCTGTTGAACATCTCCTAGCGTTGGAATATGCATATTTACCTAAGCACTTCACAAGAGAAAGACAAAGTAAGTAGGGGTATATATGATACATAGAGTGATTATTACATTCATGCTTGCTAGGCAGCTTGCGGAGTACGGCACTTTGCGCTTCCGACCGTTCTCAAAAGTGAACAAATTCAGCTTCGAGAATAGAAAAGCTTCAAAGTTCATCTTTGTATGTCTCTTCGCTCCCTTCGCCCTCGCCATCCATAGTTTGTTTATCCAATTTCCCTTGTTTTCTTTCCGGAATTTGTTGCTTCTTGTCTCCTTTAGCTTTGGGGCGGTCTCCGTCTTGCCTTTTTGGGCTGGACTTCCCACCTTTCTTTTCAGCATCTTCATCATCATCTTCTTCCTCCTCGAGAACGATGCCACGTAATGACAATTGTCCATTAGCATCTACCACCTCCATTTTCCAATCTTTGCCGTTGGCGACCTTCTCCAATTGCTTTTGGAGCGACTCAACCTTTTCAGGATCTATCCTATACTTTTTCAATTCCTCCTGTGACATCCGCTGGATTTTGCCATCTTCACTGATCAAAAGAACTTCAATTTTCTCTTCGCCCACAGAGGCAACTCTGCCTTTCTCAATCCTTCTTCCCTCCTTCCCTACAAGCTTCATTGCTCCAACCTCTATATCTCCAATGACCGGAGCAGCCTCTGACGCTGAGTCCTCGAGTTCTTGTTGGATGCGCATACTTTGCCTCTCATTCCATTCTGAGACCATATCCGGCGTGATGATCTCCCTACACTGGATGCTGTTCGGCTCCTCCTCCCGGGGTGGCTGGAAAGCAACATCATTACACAGGCGAGGCGTATAGACCACCATCAGATATGAGCATGTAGTGACCTCTTTAATCCAGCCAATATGGTCTGTTGACTGCGGGTGGCAGTGGAATTGAACCTCAATCTTCCGATTCCGCCCTGTAAGGTCACAAGGCGTACCATCGTGGAGGTACTGTACGAGGTACCGCGATTCGCCATCCGATTGGCGTATCGCGACGTCTGTAGAGCGTCCCTTTTGAACTTTCTTCCTTTCACTCTTTTTCTCCTGGCGGAACCTTCCGAGGACATATGACTGTGTGCTTGGGTCTTCGGTTGGAGGATAAACCGGAGAACCATTGTCGGGTATGATTGCGTGAAATTGTCGAACCTGGTTCATGTAACAAAACGAGTATGACCACCAGCCTGCCGCATAGTACATACAGCGCCCTTGCATGTCTTTGAGAAGTTCCAATCCCCTACTCGTGGCTCTCGTCAGTTCTTTTTCTTGATCTCCGGCAGAGTCACGCGGGGTGGTGGTGCCGTTGTTTTCGGCATTCTGAATCTTTGGAATACCGCATAGAAATTTTTGATTTCCAATAATCATTTCTTTGTAGCTTTCAATCGCCTCTTCGGTATCCGGCGACGAATACCCCATATCTCCAGTATCGGCTCCATCGTTAGATAGGACATGCTGCGAAAGTTCGGCGGCTGGTTGGGTGGCTGCCGAGGAAGAAGTGGGTGAGGAAGCTGCCGTTTTTTGATCTCCAGGCGCGGGAGATTTCTGCAGCCGGGAATAAGCATCATCTGCTAAAACGTATTCATCCGGAAATTGTATTTCATACTAGGCGTTAATGGATATCCATTAGCCCTTATATAAAGAAAAGTACGTTATAGAAGAATATATACCTCTGGAAACCCAAGGACATCGTCTTGAAGACGGAATGGTTTCTCCGCCCAAGTTCCAACGGCAGCGTATACCGCCAAGGCGGCCAGCGATACTCGTGTGCGTCGCCCCATGTTTTATGACAAGCTAGGCTTTGAGCACTGGTGATAAGAGAGTGGCGAGCGGTCAGCTACCCAATGATGCTTTGTTTTCACATGAAGCTGCGCAGTTGAATTCATGAAACTTGCAGGTTGTTCATGGCCGGAGATTCAGGTTGGTTTAGTCCTCAAACAGAGCAATCAACTCGACGCTTGAATTAAAACATTTGCAGTTAGTGATTCATTCTCATTCATCGGTAATCAATCGGAAGATTGTGATTGAATATCTCCTTTAGAAGAACATACTTCAAGGCGGGATATCTATGTTCATGGCGTACTAGTAGTAAGAGAATCGGGTAGACCTTCCATGTGGCCTCTTTGACCGCAGCGCCGCTTTTAACTTACATTCACTCTCACCGTCCTTCATAAAGCGGCACTACCCCTGAAAATGTAGGATATATAATTTTCCGTACTCCGTTAGGATGTTAAATTATTGACACGTGACCGAGGTGACTGATAATTTTGTCACCACTTGATACTCAGTCTAACTACGGAGTACGGAGTGTGATCTGAGCATAATGGGAGAGGATATGGCTTGGTTAATCCTATCTAATTTGGCCCCGTTGGCCTCTATATAGGCTGGCTCATGGGCCTTCGCTACGAAGTATCTATATTGCGAACAGATGGCCACCTGCAATTCAATATGAAGATGATCTAGAACCACAGGAGTAAGGCGACAATTTAACATTTCATAGGTAGCGATCACTGCTACTTATATGGCCCTGACAAATAATACTGGCATTCCAAAAGAAAGAGGGCTGAAAAAAAGTGAAAAAAACAAATACATTTGTTGGTATCAAGTAGCTAATCCAAAACTCCAGGTATAAAAACGATGTCCACATAACATTTTCAGAAACGAATATTCTCAATCTCCTCAGTAACTAGTAACTAGTGCTCCATTCTTTTACCAATTTCGCTCTCCCATCCCCTAGCTCTCTCAAAGCCATTGGATGACGTTTGGTAATCCATCATGGCTTGATAGACTTGTTCTTGTGAATTCAGCACAAATGGACCATACTGGACAACTTTCTGGTCGAGAGGTTGACCCGCAACTAGAATAAAGCGAGAATCATCTGTTGCATCCCGTGAGTTTGAAGCGAAGACAAAGTCTCCATCCTGATCAAAGACGACATTGTGGTATTGGGCAACCGACTTGGAGGGCGATGGACCGGATGACAGTACCGAGGAGGAACCATCGCTGTTATCACTGTTGCCGAAGGTTGTGGTGCCGTTTAGGGTATAAGCAAAGGCATTCCAGCCGGCGGGTAGAGTCTGGGTGATCTTTCCTCCAGGTCGAAGTGTGATATCGAAAATCCAGATCGGAGTATAGGCGAGATCACGAACAGAGTCAACTCCGTGAGACTGGCCTGATATGACCTTGACGGTTGCTCCACCATCGTCCAGAGTAACCGTTGGAATTTCCGAAGCGCGAAGATCACGATAACGAGGTTCACACATCTTGAGTTTTTCTGGAAGGTCTACCCAAAGCTGCATGCCAACATTGGGGCTCCCATCGGGGTTCTCATGTGGCATTTCCGCGTGCATAATGCCCCGGCCGGCAGTCATGAATTGCAAATCGCCAGGGCCAATTGTGCCCTTGTGCCCGGCGAAGTCTTCATGATCGACGCCTCCTGATAGAAGGTAGGTAATAGTCTCTTGTCCGCGGTGTGGATGGTCGGGGAATCCAGCGCCTTTGCCAATGGTGAAATGATCGAGCATCAGAAATGGGCTGAAGTTTCGAAGCTTTGCAGTACCGATTGATCGTCGTACTCTTGCACCGACCCCTTCTGATTGCTCAATAGCAAGAAATGCTTGTCGAATAGCCCGAGGAACAGACATTGCGGGTGGTTTCTGCACAGTACTGTCGACTGAACGGCTATGGAGTTTTTTTATCCTGGAAGATGTAAGAAGATTCTCAAGATATGACAATGAAACCGGTTGCTGATTTCTTTCCAAGATGTATGTTATACTCAATGAAACAATGCAAATGAAAAATGAAAATTTCCACATCCGCAAGCTGATCAGGGGCATTATATACCTCTTATCACGTCCGGACTGAAAGGTGGAGAAGCTTCTGGGAATGGTTTTAAATCATGACCAAGAAGCTTCTAAGATAGTACTTGTAAAGTGTATGTGCATACTCCGTACTGGAATTCTAAACTCTGAGCGCACGAGAGCTTTACCTCGGATCTGATTCAGTCTAGTGGGGTTAGTCAGATATCTGTCAGGACTCTTGTCAGATTTCATCAGGCCTTTGGAATTGATGATGCTGGAATTTCTGTCTCGACCTTCCCCACAGGAGGCGAATCAGTGCATCGTCAGCATATCGTAAGCAGCAGGCCATTACTAAGCAGTGGCCAACTCTGACTAAGTGACGAGGCTTGGCAGGGCTACTAACGCCTCGATAATTGACTTTCTCTTTCCGACCAATGACATAGGCTAGAGATAGTTTATCCGAGCCGGGTGGGGCTCTGCAGGTGCCCAAAGACCGGCAAGATTTTGTCAGCATTCCAGTCCTTAAGGTTTGCATCAACGATTGTTTTTAGGCAGGCCATCTCCAAGACTAAAGATGATGGATTTCTATTTGACAATTATTAAAATAATTGCTATAGAGTAACTACTAGAACCTATGCTAATTTCGATAGGTTTGTCAACTTCATAAACTCATCTAAGTAACAAGGTGTTCTTCATCTCGTTCAGATGCCTTCAGAGACACGAGGAGGCGCCTACCTTTGCCTGTCATGTGTATATGTAGTGCATACATATATAGCCCCCAAAAGCTGTCCTGATGCATCAGTACCGGGTAATGATTCTCAACTCAAGGACTCCTTGGCCAGCAAACCCTAAGCAGAACAAACTGGCATCTCCAGATTACCAGTCATTTCCAATGCACGCAGCTGAATGATTCTTAGATATACATATCACTGCCTGGAATGAAAGGCTTCACTGCCTCCAGAAGAGTATGCAAATGGCTGTACGTAAGTATAGCAGACACAATTTGCGAATCTCTGCTGCGAGGAGAAGGCCGTCGCTTCCATGATGATCACATAAGGACTACCGTGGAAACCTCACTGCGGAATGCAGGGACGACCACCAACTCCAGTTTGAAGCCCTGCTTCTGCTCAATATCTTTAATTTTTGTTTGAGTGCAGCATTTTCATGTTGTTTTGGCTTCACCTCCATATATAGATCTGAAGGTTTATACCTTGCTTAATTGGCAGTCTTATCCCGAGGAATGTATTGTTTGTGGTCTCGTGAACATTATTCTGCCGTCTCAGAAAAACATTGTTAGGCAGCTCTTTCAGGTGGCACCGGGTCGTGAAATGGCAGTTGGGCCTTTAATAGAGCCACTCGTGGTAACCTCACTTCTTCTTGGTGGAATATGGATCAATCGCCAAAGGGCCACTACTACTCTACATCCGCAGAACTTCGGCATTCGCGTATTCCGAAGGACTACCGTAGTATCTAATGAAAAGTCGGGATCGACACGATCCATGGGGATCCTTGAGTCGCAGGCGACTGTGGCCGAGAAGGTAGAGCGACGTCCACTTACCCAGCCCTTGTTTGGGGACCATGTTGAACACTGGAGAAGCCGCGATATAGGGCTACTCACTTGGAATATACTGATAAAAACACCCAATACGGCAGTCTTTCGACATCGATATTTCAGCCGACTACTCCGAAAATATCCATTCTTTGTAGAATGCTGGTATTGGAATCTTGTATATTGGGTACGTGTTATCGATACGCCTATATCTGTGTTTCTGAAGTTGACTATTATATTATCGGCTCAGATATATCAGCTTGGACGAGCAGTTACTGCGATCACACTCCGTGAAACTACTGTAAAAGTGGCAAGGCGGCATGCTTTGCAGATGATATACCTGGAAAAGCAATTGAATATCTTTTGGGAGCCCGAAATACAACAATATTTCCTACATCGCCCATCGCTGATGGCATGGATGAATTGGATATATTCATATATCCACATTCCTGGCACTATTGCATTTCTCGCTTGGCTTTACTACTACAATATCACACGCAACAACTCAAAAGAGCAGATATCGGACTGCCTATGTTGGGTGTGTCATCTGTCTGCTGGACCGGCAATTTATCCAGCTCGACGGCGAACGATGGCCCTCTGCAACCTGGTGGCATTTGTCATTTTCACAATCTGGCCTTGCATGCCGCCTCGCCTGCTTAGCGAGCCATCAGTCGATGGTTTAATTGGAGAGATGTCCCGTAGTTACGGCTTTGTTGACACCGTACATGGTGTAGGAGGGTCAGGCAGCATCTGGACACACAACAGATTTTGCAACCAATACGGTATGAAGTATCCCCTATGGCCTCTTGCTATTCATGACGATACTGAGTGCCTCTAGCGGCGATGCCATCACTTCATTTTGGGTACTCATTGGTAATTGGTCTCACGATTATGACCCTACCGCTGTCTTCTACGTGCAACTGTGCGCGCACTATTCGTTTTATTAGCGAACGACCTTTGGAGAAAGGGCCTTCCATACCATCGTGGCGCCGTGTGGTATGTATTGTTATTGGCATTACGTACCCTCTGATTATATTAGTAGCTATCATTGCGACCGCGAATCATTTTATCCTTGATGCTGTTGCGGGAGCAATCGTCTGTACCCTTGGCTGGTTGGGAAATTCTATTCTCCTGAACCTGCTTCCCATAGAGGATTATGTCTTCTCGGCGCTTCGGTTACATAAATATGAGCATTACGCATTCACTCGAACAATCTGCCATACAAAGAAGTCGACAGTGCTAACGAAACAGTATGCAACTGCCGTTAACTGATGGCGCCAATGGTTAGTTTTAAAAATTTCGGAGTTCAGGTTTGGAAGGAATGCTAGGTCTAATTTTTCAGATACATACATAGGCAGATGTATCTATAAGAATCCTTTATGCTGAGCTTCAGGCATCTCTGTATTCCCGAGTAGAACTGCTGCGTGGCTTTTGGAATACAGTATGTATGTACACACATCTTGGAAGTTGATCCTGGATATTTACTCTCTGTACTGTAACGTAAATTCTAGAGAGTCGAAGATTCTAAGTATTTTGATTGGCTGCCTTTCATTGACTGGCCAATCATGATACAGAGAGGCTATAGACTCCACGCTCTGTACAGTTTGATACACACTCTCACAACAAGTGAAAAAGTGCTTGAGATTCAAGACAATGCAGGCTATAATGAAGAATGATTTTCTGTGATATTCATTCAGTAATAATGGTTCAGTAAAAGGGTGTATGCTTTCATTGGAAATTGCTCGGATCGTTCCGCACAGCCATCTTGAATTCACTGGGTAGGCTGCAAATTAGGTACCTAGGTTATTACAGTGGACCAATTCCGGGCCACTTGCTTGTTGGGAATTCCTCGCCCGATGGGATCACATCGCGAACGCGAATGTACATACACACTTCTTTCTTGAGGATCTTAGAAGTTTCAGACATATTTTTTTCTGGCACTAAGTGCTGTGAAAAGGTGACCTCGGTCCATCACACTGTCATTATAAGCCAAAATACACACATATTGCTGTTCCTATCCTCGGACCCTTTCAACCCCCATTTGCACATCCTTTCTAGCCATCCTACAGGTAATAGTTGTATACTTATCACTTATCGGCTCCGTGAGTATCTCTCAGCATTCACCGGAACTATTGCTAAGCTGTACTATATAGGGCTTGGTGAATTCATCTTCAAAGCTCTCAGTAATCAAGTGCGGGGCTTCATAAACAGGGCTTCTTGCTGGTTTACAAGTAGCTCACCCAAGTAGCGCTTTTGATACCCACAGCAAACCACTGTTCTACTATCTCGCCTCAATTAAAAGAATATCTAGTCTTCTCGGGGGCATTGCCCGTGTTCTTGCTTTTTTCTCGAAGATCGCCGTGTGAGGCTGCTACTCTGCCGATTGTTGCTGTGTCCGTATTTCGCCTCAGAGAACTGCAAGGAGGACCCTGAACCAGAATCCAGCCCATCCTACAACTACGCTCTGGCTTTCGAGGCTATTGCCGTTCCCGGGAGAGCCTCTTCCTCCCTTGCAAAGAGGCGCTGTGTGCAATCGCCTATCTCTGTACTCCGTACATACATACATCTATACCCCAGCCAGAAAGACGCGTCTGCGCCACACCAAGGAGCACCAGCTGCGTCAAGAACTACCTGGGCGAAATCCGCTATTAACCTACAAAAAAATCCTTCTTGGTTTCTATACCTTTTGCATACTGCCTACTGGAGTTTTGTTGAGGGTGCTAGTCCCTACGAGCTTAGTCCTCCCCTAAATTTTTCATACCCACGCGTTGCTTGTCTCACGCCACGGTGCTTCGCGCACCAAAGCCAAATCCACAACAGAAACCCAACCAACAACCACCACAACTTTCCACCATCAACCCTACCAACGCCACCCATCCTGCCTGCTTCTTTAACTCATTATTTCTTTACTTCGCTCAATTACTCGATTTCGATTAACTGCAGGCCATGTCTGAGGAGGGTAACGCTGCCGCCTCGAAGGTTGCGGCTTCGAGTGATGTTGTTGGTCAAGCCTCAGAGACTTCCAACCAGCCACCAGAGAACCAGCAATCGCATCAAGGGACTGAAAAACCTTCGAATGGGGCTGAAGATGCTACTGGTATGCCCTTTTTTGTATTTTGAGCCTTGTAGCTAGTTTGAACTGCGCTGATCGGATTTCAGGAAGTGACCAAAAAAATACCGCCGACAAGCCTGAAGCGACCGAGCCCACGGAAGCCGCTGATGATCGCGAAAATAACGCGTCGGAAGATCAAGGGAAACAAGAAACAGCAGGCGACAAAGTTGAAGGAGGCGAAGGAGCAGTAGCAAGTCAGGATCAACAGCCAGGTCCCAACGGCACTCCGGGCTCTACAAAAAAGGCAGCTAGACGGAAATCAACTGGCGTTCCCGAACACCGTTCCAAGAAGCTTAGCAAAAAGAAGTCGACACCGCGCATTGGCAGCATCAATGCGCAACCTGGGGAATACTATCTCGCAGGTCTCAAGGGCTACCCGCCCTGGCCCTCCGTCATTTGCGATGAGGAGATGCTGACTCAGGTCTTGATCGATCGACGTCCTAAATCGGCGAAGCTGAGTGACGGCACGTACAATGAACAGTACCAAGATGGGGGCAAAAAAGTTCATGAACGACAATTTCCTGTGATGTTTCTCCATACCAACGAATTGTGAGTCACTACTCTCTTCTATCGAATGTTTGATTTCAACTTAATTTGAGCTACTCAAATACATTGGCGGGGATCGATCTAACTTGTGGCAGTGCATGGGTACCAAATACTGGCCTTACGCCGCTGATCCCAGAAGAGTGTGCAAAGATTGCCGAGACAAAAGGCCCGAAATTGAAACCGGCTTTTGAAGTCGCTGCTCAGGGCCATGATCTGGACTATTTTAAAAGCCTGCTAGCGGACCACGAGCTTGCTTTGCAGGAGGATGAAGCCAAAGAGGAAGCAAAGAAGGAAAAAGGGAACAAGAAAAAACGCAAAAGTACCAATGCGGTGGAAGAAGCGGAAGATGAGGAAGCGCCAGACGATACGACCGAGAAGCCTAAAGCTACCAAAAAGCGCAAGAAGGATACGGGTAGCGAAGGCGAAAGCGAAAAGGTAAGCCCTCGAAGAGCGATTTTTTTGCAAGCCAGGGAGATGTGGCCTCTTGGCGTCACACATTGATTTTCTCGGTTATGGGCAATCAGGCTAACAGGGACCGTCTGGGGACGCAATGTGAATAGCCCGTGAAAACCCCCAAGACAGCTACCAAGCTCAAGTTGACGACACCAAGAGCACCAGGTACCGGCGAAGCAGGGAAGAAGACGCCCGCCAAGGGCCGCGGCGCCAGTGCTAAAAAAGGAAAGCAAGCTGCTCCAGTTAGCGATGAAGAAATGGAGATCGATGAGCCTTCGAAAGACTCTGGGCCTAAAGTCGATCCTGCTGAAGAAAAAGCAAAGAGGGAAAAGAAGGTAGGCTTCCAGCCAGATTTTGCAGCCGAAGAAACCTGATTGTTGATATGGCGTACTCCGCAGTGTTTTACCTTCGTCACCGATTGCAGAAGGGTTTCCTTTCACGTGACCAGGTACCCAAGGAAGATGAAATGGATGCTATGTCCCATTATATCACAAAATTGGCAACCTATGATGATCTTGAAATAAGTATCATTCGAAAAACTAAAATCACCAAGGTCTTGAAGGGAATTATCAAACTATCCGACATCCCAAAGGAGTCCGAGCATGATTTCCGCGGCCGGTCAGTCGCGCTTTTGAAGAAGTGGAAGCATTGGGACCCTCCTGCTGAAGGTGACCAGAAAGGTGAACCATCAGCCAATGGTGTACGTGACCGGGCCAGTGACAAGGACAAGGAGGATACCAAAGAAGGTGTAGCTGATACCGCTGATGGCGATGTATCTATGACTGATGCACCTGAAACCGAAAAGGAGCCAGCCACTCGTGCAGAGAATGATGATGCTCCTGAGGCAGAAGCCAAATCTGTGGCCGCCTAGACTGCGCCTTTTCGAGTCATTGGTTGTCGTTAGCTCTTCAAACGACTTTTCCAGAGGAGCGATCTTATTTGTTGATGCCGACAGTCCGATGCGTTTTACATTCCATTACTACTTCTTGCGACATCTGCAGTGGAAACTTAGTCATTTTACTGTATGGGATGGCATACCCGTTCTTCTTTCGAGGTTCTTTCGACGAAACACTAAAGGGATTACAATAGGCTCGGCGAGGAGAAATTGTATGTACGTGCACTTATGCTTTTTTGTATTCCTATTCCTGCTTTTTCCACCATACGCTTTTCGTGTTTTCATATCTGAACATCCGAAGCTCACTCATTTTGAGGTCGGTAGGTATCAAAATTTCCTCTTTCCACGCTTTGTAAAATATCTTAAGCTTTCTTAATATGTTTATGAAAATGATACTACTCGTTGAGGTGTTGTCTATAAGAGTTCCCCTGTGTAGCCTTGTCTTATTCGCAGCGTAATTATAGACAGGACCTATTTCCCATGATTGCTCCATACGAGCTACCGATTAGAGACGACGTCTTGCGAGGGGCCTTTTCATGGAGCCCCAGGATTGGGAATGGTTTGTCCCACAGTAGGACCTCGAGAGTGATTGGACGAAATATGTATTTGATAACGTCCCGCAAATATTCGAAGCCATATGCTATTAGCACCATCATCGCAAAAGGCTTTGGTCTGTCCTCTCTTAAGATTCTGATCCCAGTTCCTTCGGGATTGGCAGTGAGCCCTGATCGGCGGAGGGTGATCTTGATTCCTGCGTCTTTTTTGGTCAAACTTTGCTGAAGCATGTCCATATTACCAGCTGGTTGCATCACGCAACCTTCCTTCCCACATTTCCTATTCCTCGTCCAACGACACTAACAATTATATCCCCCGAGCCTTTCTCGTCGGCCGCATCCCTCACTCCCCACCCAGCAGCCCCAAGCTTTGCCAGATCTCGGGCCAATTGCACAATTGCTTCGTGTGAAATGATTTCTCGGGACATTTGGAGCCGCCCAACGTCCTCTGAGCCCATGGCCATGAGGGTCAAAACAGTAGGTGCTCCAGCCAACGAAACACATCCACCCATGGAGATGGACTCCAGTAACTGATAGGCGCATTGTTTCCCAATATCTTCGGGCGGCTGGCCTCCAGACGGTGGAGATGCAACATCGGCAGAGAACAAGCATCCGGTGGATGATTGCGCGACCAAGGAAAGCCCAAATCCGATACCAATCTTCCTCTTCGCATTGGGGTTGTTTTTCTCCGCTGTAGGGACTAAGGACGCGGACGATACGTCCGAGAAAATATAAACATCCGAGACCAATGGATTGAGGATTCCTCTAGCAGTATCAATCATTCTCGAATTGTTGGATCCTGACACTCCGGTTGAGTATGCTACTCCACGAACGTTCTTGATTCGACCGGGGTTCAACAGATGTAGAGTTTTCGGTAAACGGACCTGATGTCCGAAGACCAATTGAACTTCACCACCGCCACCTTTACCATTTCGGTCGGGATTTGATCGCCGAAGGACTCGTAGTTCAATGTTATTGGAAATTCCGAACTGCGAATATAACGGTAGAATGGCGGTCCTCACACTGTCGACAGACATGTCGCCCGTCGGAGTAGAGGAAGTAATGACTCCAGGGCCAGAGAAAAGGATGCTAAAGGGGGCTTTTGAGAAAGGTGCTAGCATACATAGCGGAACCAGAAAGTAGCTGACGCCTCGTGCACACCCAGCTGGAAGTTCATGTTTGAGAACACCACCGCTTGCGCCGCTGCCGGGGGCGCTCCCCGTTATCAGACCCGGTTTATATACCAGAATGGTCCCAGTATACGATATCTCCATATGCGACCCATTGGTCACTGCTTCTAAAAGACGCAGGAAGGAAATTTCGTAAGGCGCTAAGCCTGGGTTGGTCGGGGATGAGGATCGGATTTGGGAGATGTGGACGGTGCGGCCGGTTAGCGTCGCCAAAACGAGGCGATGGGCAAGGTGTTTGTGTGAGGTGAAGCGGACAGGAGGCTGAGACGTCGCCATAGCGAAAGGAAAACAATGACACGAGAGAATCTCAAGCTCAGCGTCGAATCGCTTCCAGGAATCCAAACGTCCTGGAAATATTTTGCGTTCAGCGGAAGAGTCTTGGCACTGTGGGACTCCGATCAGTGATTGATTGATAAGATAACTTCCGTCCTACTTCCGTAAACGGTACGGAGCTCCTCGCGTGATCTTTCCCGAGGATGACTACGGCTATCAATCTAGATTCCCAAGAGTCATTAAGTACTTATTACTCTGATCCCCGTACATACCTGGGATTCGGAAGCATAAAGAGGGCCCAAAGGCCAATATCGTCCTTCGTTACTAATTGTTCGACCTTGCAAGAGATCACTTGCAGCATGTTGCCTCCCGCATTGAATCTGCCCCGATGGTAACCCTCCTTCTCCGGTATTGCTGTCTTGCGCAGTCACTATACGAGCTGACCCTTGCGGAATTATTTTAGGCTTGCGCAAAACTCACATCTCCTCCAGCCACCCATTAATAACTACTGCGTCTACCACCCCTCCTCCCCTGCCACTCAGGGCTACACCGTGATGGTAGTCGGGGGTCCGAACTCCAGAACCGATTACCACATCAACCCGACTCCGGAGTTCTTCTACCAGCATCGCGGCTCCATGCTTCTTCGAACTGTCGATCAATCGACCACCCCGCCAACTTTCCAGGATATCCCAATTCATGAAGGCTCGCTTTTTTTGCTACCTGCCAATACGCCCCATAGTCCTGTGCGATTTTCAGATACCGTGGGTGTGGTTCTAGAGGTACCTCGGCCTGAAAAGGCAACAGACTGCCTACGTTGGTACTGTAGTGGCTGCCAGGAGATAGTTTGGGAGAAGAAGTTCATTTGCACAGATCTTGGTACTCAGGTGAAAGATGTAGTAGAAGAATTCGCTGCTGATAATGAGAAGCGAAAATGTCAGGCTTGTGGGCTAAAAAAGGGTGTAAAATATGAAGATGGGGAACTTGTGCAGCCACCAAGAATTCCGGAGTGAGATCCCACATAGTGCGGTTCGTTGTTGCGGGTTTTGGTCTAGAGACCTGTGACTTGATAGTCTGATCATTGAAAATTAAAGTTTTATAGAAATAGTCCGGTGATCTGTAGTGGTTTGTCGTAATGATCGTGGTGCTTGTAGTTTGATCTTGACAACGGTCGCATGTGGTTAACGCTGAAAAAAGAGGACCGTCGAATTGGATACTGATAGAAAGGCTGGATATAGATACATGGGTAGCGGGGTATATGAAATGAAGAGTATTTTGGATAATACAAAAAGTCCCAGAAAAAATGTATAAAAGCATGGGAGCAAAGACGAGATATTCAGTAGTTGATGGAGCTTGATTCATCCGATACAGTCCTCAAATGGACAGTCAATGCTCTCATGGCCATCTCTTTCGCATAATGCACACCACTTTGAGTCATCAATGATGCCAGATTCCTTCCCTGCAACTGGAGCCATGGATGAAGATTGGAAACCTCCAATGCTTTTCAGCCCTTCGAGCACGACATCTCGACCGGTTCTTTGCGAAGTTGGACTTTCAGCGCTTTTGTTTCCGTTGGTGACGGAGGGGAGAGCTTGGTCTTGCAAACTGGAAGATACGGTGTTACTTTGCCCCTTGGTAGACTGAACTGGCTCATTTGGGTTGTGTTTCGATAGGGCATTTCCTGAGCTGAACATGCTGGTGCAAGTGAGAATATCGTGACCACTGGTCTCGCAGATTTCACACCAGCCGCCATTTTCTTCGTCGGTATCTGAAGACTGGTTGTCAGCTTCTTGCATGGTTGGCAGTCGACTACAATCGCCAGTGCGATTGGAGGCAAAGTATTGGTTGCTATTATTGGACGATGATAGGTCGCGCCAGTCATTAGGGACAATAGTACGCTCGGAAAGCGAATGCGTATGGTTTGAAGAAGTAGGACCAGCGGACGGTAGGCCCTTTTGAATCTTAAGCGGATTCGTTGTGATTGTTCCGCTTCGGTTGCGGCCTGATGGGGAATTGGTGAGCTCCAAGTTCTCCAATTCACGTTCTAATTCTTCAATTCTGTAAGACTTGCGCTTTGAATGCGCTTCAAGTTCCTGGATACGATTTTCAAGCTGCGAGGTCAGGTCGTCATCATGGTCAGTCATTTTGCTGCTGCCGTGAGACATCCTGTGCTGCTGCTGCATCGAATTATTGTCTCCACGGCTGAGCGAGTGGATGATGGCTTTCAAGCCCCTGATTTCATCGTCTTTCTGATCAATCTCCCTTGAAAGTGGCCGATGTATCCCATCTGGTGACCCACTTACTTCCTTCAGTACAGCAGCGGATTTTTCTTTCTCCTGTTTCAATTCAAGCCTGGTTCGCTCAACTTCACCACGGAGGAACTCTACTTCGCCTCTAGCTTCCGCTTCACCCCTGCGGGCATCTTCCAGGCCTTCCTCAAGTTCAGACACAAGTTCTTCAAGCTGCTTCAATTGCGTTGCTACTGTCTCAACGTCCTCCCCACGAGATTGCAACTCACGGTTAGCTTGCATTAACTCGTCAATCCGCTTTTCATACACACGCTCAGTCTCTGAAGCAGCAACCTCAAGGGTATCCAATGTACTTCGAAAGTCTGCCCTATGGCTATCAAATTCCGCCGTGAGAGCAGCAATTCGGTCGTTCCTTTCTCGGAGCTGAGCTCGCAATTGCAATGCATCAGAGCCCTCAAGTTCGGTGATGCTCTTCTGAAACTCGGCTAATGTCATCGCCTGGTCTTCTAATTGCCTGTCTCTGTCCCGCAATTGCTGCTCCAAATATTTTATTTTATCCATTAATTCTTGATCATCAAAAGCCGGCGTTCGTACTAGCTCGCTGCGCCGTATGACCGATGGAGTGTTGCTCTCAACACTCATTCTGGACGGAGGGCGACTGGAGGGTCTCATGCCTCTATGAGGCGTGCGAGGTCCGTTTGGAGTCCCCAGCTTAGATAGTCCAGAGGGCGTTCGAAGACCGCCTAGGCTAAGCTTCGGAGGAGATGTCGTACCGGCTGCTCGAGGAGATTCTGAACGAGGTAACGATGGTCGCCTGAATTTCGGTCTATTCAACGACGTTGCTGGATTCACTACGCCGGGACCAACAGATCTGCTAAAGTTGGGCACAGTAGATTTCGCGGGAGTTGTTTGCGGAGTCCCAGAGACGCGTTTTGTTACATATTTCCCATTCAGAGGCACAAAGATGCCAGAGCCAGGGACAGAGGTCTCAAAATACTGCCGGCCTTCGACCTCCCCGCTGTTTTTGCCTCTGCCCGCGTGTTCTGGAGCCAATTCAACGCCGACGAAACGTCCGGATTTCCCAGCCACGGATCCGACAAACCTCACAGTGCCATACATCCCACCGGGCACGCTCACCGAATCGCCGACCTGCACCTCGTCGATAGAACCCATCTTGAGAGATATGTGTGCGTCGTCTAGTAATTTGCTAACCAGCAGGGAATCGTCAGTTCGAGCAAAAGTAGAAGGGGTCTGAGGAAGATGCTTGGAATTCAAGAGCATCGACTTACAGCGCTGAGCCTAAGCTATACTGAAAACAACAATTGTATCTCCAGAAATAAGGATCATGGCTGGGTCTGTTGTTGATCCATGCATTTGCTCAAATTAAGGAGGAAAGGATTGGAAAGCGGGCGATCATTCTTGTTGTTTTTTTTTGTGTTTTCCGTCAATCAGAGCATGCTGGGACGTGCCCAATCACCAAACAAGAAAGTGTGCTCTCTGCTGGCCGTGAGAATTAATTCTCAAGTCTACTGGTCAAGCCACGGTAAACGAAAGTGCTGAATTGACTTCCCGGACGAAGGTCGCTCATCGCGCAGATTCCCCTGAAGCGTGGTCTTTGGTTCGGCTGATGGAACCGTGGCTGTTATTTTGAGTTGGCTAGTTATCTCGTTAACGTATGTAGTTATGTAACTACCTAGGTAGTTAGTTAGGTAGTTATGTGCTGGAGTTACTCCGTGACATCGTCACTCCATTCGGAGAGCTTGTCTGTCGAGCACCAAGACGGACCTGCAGCGTCCTGACTCGCCGACGCATGAATTATCCAAAGGCTTACACGCCCATCACTTGAACACGACATCTTGTAAGGACATCTACTTTTCTGTGGCATCCGTCCATCATCAAGCTGACCATTGCGTCTCGCCTGCGCGTCAGTTACATCCACGGCCTCCGCTTCTCCTGCAACGTCGCCTTACTCGGTCTTGCTTCCGCCGCTTGCGATACCTATCTCCTTCACCCAATAGCTTGGATCAAGCCAACTTCTGAACTAGTCTGAGTCGCTCGAATTGAATCTTTCGCCGATTGGCCTCGTTCTTCCTGTATCGACGATTCGAACACTTTCGCCGCCTGTTGCCTCAATACGTCGTCAAGGTCGTTTTCGTCGCAACTCATTCAAGATGGCTCAATACTTTTTTGATCTGCTATACACATTCACCGATTGCATGTGCTGCTTCCCAAGCTCCCCTAAGCTTAAAATTAACAACCGCAGCTTTAAACTCCTACGTTTACTCGGCGAGGTTGGTTGGACTCGGATTGCTTAAAGTGAGTGGTGCTGACAGCAAACCAGGGCGGGTTTTCCTACGTCTATCTCGTTCAAGACAAAGCTACCTCAGAGCTATTTGCACTCAAAAAGATCCGTTGCCCCTTTGGCCAAGAATCCGTATCCCAAGCTTTGAAGGAAGCTGAGGCCTATACGTTGTTCGACAACAAACATATCATTCGCTCGGTTGATCATTGCGTTTCCACAGAATCAGGCTCGAAATTCCGCTCCGATGGAGGGGACGCTGGCTCGAAAACGGTCTATATTCTCTTGCCATATTACCAACACGGCAATCTCCAAGACTTCATCAATGCCAATCTCGTCAATCACACCAGGTTTTCGGAACGAGAGCTACTCGTTCTAATGCTGGGCGTGGCAAGGGCGCTAAAAAGCATGCATCAATACCGCATTGATAGCGAAACAGGACCGGGAAAGAAGATGAAACTCAGTAGAGAACCAGCCGCATCTATGGGAAAACAATCGAGGAAAGGAGGCCAACTCGAGGAGGACACAGAAGAAGAACCTTTGATGGATGGTGAGGTTACAAGAAGCCAGGAGGGGATGGAAGAGGGTGACTATCGGCCCTACGCACACCGTGATATTAAACCAGGTCAGTGTTGTTTCATGAAGCCGTGGAGCTAGCGGCTGACTATTCCTCTTATCAATTCAGGGAACATTATGCTTGATGACGATGGAAAGACGCCTGTGCTTATGGACTTGGGCTCCATGGCACCTAGCCCCATTGCAATCACGTCTCGATCGCTAGCCATCGCTGTCCAAGATACAGCCGCCGAACACAGCACAATGCCGTATCGTGCCCCCGAGTTATTTGACGTGAAAACAGGCTCCGTTATAGACACCAAGGTTGACATTTGGTCCTTGGGTTGCACCTTATATGCTTGCCTCGTCGGTAAAAGTCCCTTTGAGGCCCGCAGCGAGGAGACTGGTGGCAGCCTTAGCATGTGCGTTCTGGGTGGAGATTGGCGCTTCCCCGACGAGAAGACAGGTACAGTCAAAGGCAAAGGAAAAGCATTAGGAGCCTCTTTAGAACCGGACGCGTCGACAAGGGAAGGTACCATCTCTCCGGAGGTAAAAGAAATAGTCCGGTCTTGCCTTCGTGTGGAGCCGGCTGAACGACCCGATATCGATGAGCTAATTGGACTTCTGAAACAAACCATCCAGTCACTCCCTGACAATGGAGGTAGCCTTCTTGCCTGAAGAAAAAAACTTGAGACATGCTATTGCGGCCGGTTTCCTTATATGTACCATATTTTCAAGATGACAGGGTTTCTTGGACAAGGCTGTTCCTCTAGCTCCATGTACTACGGCGCTGTGAGAGCTCGAAGTCGAAACCCTCTTGCCGATTGTTTTTATTTCTCTTTGACAGATATTGATCAGTCTGTATAAAATTTTACGCGTTGCTAATCTGACGGGAGTCGCTGGATACGGCCCTATTTTAGATTGCTCCTGGTTGCATGCATCAATTGACCCCGGAAAGCCAATTCCTCGGTCGTCATTCCAATTTCCTGATGGCTTTCTAAACTTAGCTTCGAGCTTCCGTGTTCTATGAGTGCTGGTAATATTCGAGCCATTTTGATGTATGTGACTCATCATGTATGGTCCCGCATGCCAAGGGGCTAGTTTGTTAGTTAAGCGCGACAAGCGAATAGTTAGACGCGCACTAACCAGTCATCGACCTTTCTTGTGCATGTCTTTGCACAGTCCCCAACCTCTTGGTCGGCTGCTTGATCTGCGTTAACCATTTTTGCCCTACAGCCCCTTATCAACAATCTATCAAACAAAGTGATCAGCTCTTTTAACTGTTGAGTCTATCTGAACAACTGCATGAAACTTTTCTCACTACTATTCCCTTATATCTAGCAGAATGTCGATTCCTCCTGAGGGTCAATATAACAAATATAAGCCAATGACTTTCTTCCAGGCTTTGAAGGAGACGAATAGCCGATTGCCTATGCCCTCGTCTTTTCTTACACCTGCTACTGCCAGACGAAACGCGTCTGCCCTATCAACCAAAATCTTTTCGTCTTGGACCCAGTTACGCAAGATCCTTGACCGGATACCCTGCTATTAGAAATAAGCCGACTTCCAGGTGGACATTCATATATCAGTTAACTACTCTTGATCCGCTTCGTCCTCGTCCTCGTCCTCCTCAATTCCTTCAGCAGCGGTTATTCGAAAACTCATTTCTTGGTCCACCTCAACATAGCTATCGCTCATCAAGTACAACTTGAGCTTGTGTTCCCCAGGGCTCGGAACAATATATTCTAGCCTGAGCTCCAGCTTCTTGCCAATTGCCACTCGCTTGATGGCGAGCAAACTATTCGACTTCTCTTCACCAACCACAAGCCACCAGCTTTCAACCTTCTTACTTGGATAGAAGGGTGCCGAAACCGTGGTGTCGGGTTCTTCGTCCTCGTCAATCTCGCGCTCTAATTTGACCTTGATGTACGCTGGATCTCCGGCGATGATGTTGTCTTCATCCTCCAACTCAAAGTCCAGATCGATATTGGGATATTTGTCATTTGTAAATTTTGCGACATCAGCAAGCTGCTTGTTACTGAATCCAAGCTTCTTGATCAAATCATTGTAGGATTTGTTTTCTGTCGGGTCCATGGCTTCGATAAATCCGAGTACGTCATGAATTCTGAGAACAAATTTTAGCTAAGAACCAAGAAAAAGAGGCGAAATAGGGAGATAATCATACTTAAAATCATTCGCGGTTTCAATAACCTCAGGAGTGAAGTGCGGGATCTGTTTCAATTCGCTTTCTCCCTTCCACATTGCCTGTACGACCATTTGAGACATCTCCATTGCGTTCATGGCATTGAGATAGCCTTCGGACGAAAGTACATCGACACATGCACTAAGAAGATTGAGAGCTTTACTCAAAATAGTCTCCTGATCTTTTCCTAGATCGATAGGAAGCTGCATGCGTGAAAAGTGCGCTTGCAAAAGAACAAAGGCTTTGAAATGAGGTGAGTCGAACGCGGGCTGTGACATTTTCACCCGGACGCGGTCGTATATGCGACGAAGTATATGCTCCTCATGACGTCGAACTTGTATACTCTCAAATTCTGTCGCTGCGGTCACAATCTCTAGAATACCTTTGAGGTTTGTTCGGGCACTTAAGGACAAGAGGAAGGTCTGCATGGTAATGAAAGATATGTTGTAATAGGCTGCAATCATAGCCGCGTTAAGGGGCGATATATTGTCATCTTCCTCGTCCAGGTCAATGATCTTGGCGTCCGCAAGCTCCTTCAATGTATTTTCCACGAGTTCGGATAGAAAACTGCTCAGTCCTTCATGGCTCATATCGCTCAATCCATAATAGCTCGGATTTGCGAGGAGTCGTCGGTAGAAGTAAGTGTAGGTCAACCAATCCACAGCGTCTTGAGTTGATGAAATGGTCTTCGTGCTAATTTCGGCCACAAAAGCATCATGCAAGTACATTTGCAGGTGACTTTCCATCGGAAGAGCTTCATTGAGGAATTTTTTATAGTAATCTCTTTTCACCGCTGGGAGCATTAGGACTCCCTTGGCGCTCTGGTCTTGCAGAGGCCGAGATGCCCTTCCAAACATCTGGAGAATTTCGCTGATTGGATAGTCGATATATCTGTGCTCTCGGCCATCAAAGAATTGAGTATTCATTATGATGACAAGGTGTGCTGTGAGATCAATCTCCCAGCACACATCACGTGAAGCTAGCATAACTTGGATTGCCCCAATGTTGAATAAATGAGAGACAATACGCTTGTCACTCTTGCTCAGTGCTTCATGGTAATAACCAACTCCGTGGGATATCGATTCCGCCAAAGCCCGTTCATCGATGCGCTCTAAAAGCGGCCTGATTTGCTCAAGGTCGGTGTGTAGAAATCTACCTTCGGCACCATCCGCAAGGCATGCAGCAACTAAATCTAGCGCGGAAGAGCGAGTCTGTTTGCGAGAAGGCACAAAAATCAAAGCAGGTTTGTTCGGTGATAGCTGGAGAATGGATAGGTATGCGGGTCTTGCCATAGCGAGCATCAATGATGGGAAATGAGGGATTGTGAAAGATTGCAGGTGCAGTTCAAGCGGTACCGATCTAGCATGGGGGCTAAAATTATAAATCGTGTGCTTCTTAGCCCCTAGCCATTCTCCAAGGTCCCGAGCATTCGATAGTGGGACACTCAATCCAACGACACGGATCTCCTTCTCAGTTTGCAAAGCGATGTAATTCATCCGAGAAACTACCACTTCATATATGTAACCGATTTGTCCACCTAGCATGTGGAGCTCGTCAGCAATGAACAAGTCAACGGCCTGGACGTTTTTCCGACGCTGCCATTGTCGCGACAGAGCATCCCACTGGATAGGAGTGGCTAGAACGAGGTTTGCTCTCTCAAGAATTTTCAGGTCCACGGTGGTTTCTCCGGTGAGCTTCGAAATTACTATACCATCGTTAAGATGTTGGAATCTACCCTGCCAGTCCCCGAGTCGCTGATCAACGAGTTCCTGAAAAGGTGCAATGTAGACTGCTTTCGCTCCGGTATTCATAGACCAATGGCGAAGAAGTGCAAATTCGGCACAAACAGTTTTTCCACTTCCTGTGGGTGCGCCAATGAAAACATTGTCATCCGAGTCAAATAGTGACTTGAATACTTGTGTCTGGATTTTGTTGAAGTGTTCCCATTTAGGATACAAAGCTTCGTAATCAGGTCGCTTCAACGCTTTGACGGGAACGCGTTGCATATCTAATAAGGGCGTATGTGGAGGAAACTTTTCGGGGAGTATCAATTTCTGAAAAGCAACGGCAATTTTTGTCTCCGAGTGCATCCAACGGTCGGAGAGCATTGAAATAAAATAATTTGGTGGCATTGGCTCGGTAATTGGGATTGTAAACTCAACTAGATGTTCGTTCATATCGGCGGTTGCAAACTCTCTTCTTAGCACAAATTGGTCGTAGAAAAGAATATCCTCGCCATCGCAATCTTCCACAAGAATCCAGAAGCTTTCCGCGTTGCCATGAAGTGTATCATCCCAGGTGAAGTTCGGCGTTATCGACAACTCGACACGAAGCATAGAACGAGTCATTGGTTGAATTTGCGCTTGCATGTCCAGGCGAGGAAACTTGGCGACTAGATCGCATACTGTTCTACCCGCTTTCGGCATACCAAGGAGTTCTCCCATTCGGGGAGGGTCAAGGTCAAAGTAATTTGACCATGGGACATCAATACGCTCCGCCTTTTGCACAAGTTCCCGAGGGCATGTTGGAAACTGACGAAGAGGAGACATGGTTGGCCACATTCGCTTTTCTGCCATCTTGCATAGGTTAAGGGCAATCTTGGCAACGGATGACCAGCCTTTTCGAATGGTGATTTCGAAAATGGCGCGAAGGATTCGGCCAGCTGACTGAGTAACATAGACCATATCTGCCATGAGTGCAAGCCCCTCGAGCTTCAAACGGGAGATGTACGCTTGTAATAAGACGTTTATTTTCGCGTGGGACTCCTCAAGCCCCTCTTTGACGGGAATTGGAACGCGGCCCAACAGCTTCGCTAGCTCGAGCTTCTCATCTTGACGAACAGGGATATATTTGAACTCTTCGCTTAAAGAAAAGATTCGGAAAAGATCAATTGTTGAGATCATGGGCTGGAGATGACGGTTGTAGATAGTCATCGAGTTGTGTGTAATATAATAATGGGAAGCGATTCGCCCGAGTTCCGTAGATTGGATTTTTCCTTGCTGTTTGTCGTACTTGACGAGACCAGCGCCAGCAAGTATAGTAGCAGCAGAGTGAATTAAGTCGACCCTTCTTTGTTCGAGAGCGTCGTCGTTTTCATAGTCCGCGCCAACGCTATATAGCCCTGGTGAGCGAAGCATTCGGATAAATAGGTAAGTATATCCTAGCCATTCAACACCGTCATCACGGTTGCGAATGTTACCCAATACAACCTCAGCATTTAGATTGTCCGCAAGTTTGCTCATCAGCTGGCTTTCAATAGGGAGCTGTTGATTAAGCAAGGAAAGATAATACTGGATTTCTGCTTGCGTAGTTATAATTATGCCTTCACCAAAGGAATCATATTGAGGTCGACCAGCTCTTCCAAGCATTTGAAGGACATCTTGTGGGCTAAGTTCAACCCAACTTCCCTTTTCAGGGGAGTAGATCTGAGTTCCCTTGATAATAACGGTATGAGCGGGAAGATTGACACCCCATGCTAATGTCGCAGTACACACAAGGACCTGCAAGCTGCCGTCTGCGAAAAGATCTTCAACTGATGTTCGATCGACTTTACTCATGCCAGCATGATGGATTCCAAAGCCGTACGGCATTAAGTCTTTGAGAGACGGGTCATTGACGCTTTCAGCTTCTTCGGCCAAGATAGCGCGGCTAGCAGCGTCACTTCGTAATATTTGGCCAATGGTCTCCATTTCGACTGCCTTGTCACGTATGTAACGGGCGGTTTTCGCGGTATCCTTCCTGGAGTGGACAAAGATCAACATTTGGTTTTTATTCGCTCCAACCTGCTCAAGAACTTTCGCGTAGCACACATCGTTCATCGTCTTCAGCTGCTTGATGGCCTTTTTATCAGTCACGCCAATGAATTCTTGCTTGAGGGGACATGGTCGATATGATCCATCAAAATGAAACAGACCGTTGATCGGATCAACACGAAGAAAACTGCCAACATCACGGTAATTAGGCAACGTGGCACTCAGTCCAATCAAGCGCACGGGATCCCCAGTCTGCTCGGTTTTCCTGATCGTACGACTAACTATGCTCTCCAGAACAGGTCCTCTCTCGTCATGAAGCAAATGAATCTCATCGATAATAATCAATCGCACTAGTCTCGTATAACTTGTATCAGTAGCTTTTCGAGTGATGATGTCCCATTTTTCAGGTGTCGTAACGATGACTTGAGTGTCCGCGATCTGTTGTTTTGTCAATTGCCGATCTCCTGTGAGCTCTGAGACCTTTATGCCATATGGCTCCAGGCGCTTCCCAAAGTTTCCAACTTGTTCCTGTACAAGGGCCTTCAGGGGTGCAATGTAAACAATCTTGAAGTCGTCGAGCATTACCTCGCCAGTTTCCGGATTGCGATTCTTTCCGATTTCGCGGAGCATGGTAAGCATCGCGACATTCGTCTTACCAGAACCAGTTGGAGCGCAAACAAGCATGTTACCGTCTGCATGAAAGGCAGTGGGAAAACATTTGCTTTGAATACGGTTGAGTTGCTTCGCACTTCCAAAGCCAACCCTAGCCCAGTCAGGAAGCTCCGAAGTTGGAATATTGGGTTCGTCGGCCGTTTCTTTTCTTGGTTTGGGGGCAGGCACATGAATCTCCTCATAGCCTTTGAACGTGCGTTTCGTTGAACCTTGAGGTAGTTTCACACTTGGGTTTGTCATTAAATGATTGCCTTGGTCGAATACAAGATCTTCAAGATTGATGAATCTCGTAGGGTTGAGGCCACGAAGAACTTCATCCTCTTTTTTAGGAGATGGTTCCGTTTTCGTATGGGTAGGTGAGTCAACGTCCATCAATTCCACCTTCATTTTCTTGGATGCCCGATCATTCTCCTCATCATCCTTACCCTGGAGTTGATGTAAGATAGATTCATATCCCGCTTTGACCATTTCGTCTTCTACGGAAGCCCTAGCATCTGTATTCTCTGCGGCTCTCCTCCATTTCGTAGCCCATACTATCCTATTTCGATTGGAGACCAATTTGGTAACTAGCTCCTGATGCTCGTAGTCAAAAAGATCCATCAAATCATTGACAACATCACTTATCGACCTTTCTTCTGGCCCACTCGTTGGCTGCTCTTCGGATAATTTCTCACTCAAAATGCCAAAGGCGTCCTGAGCTTTTTCGTGTTGTATGTGCGCGTCTGGGTAAACGGATCCAATCTCTCGCTGAAGCCAGTATGCGTCGATTTCACGTACAGGTACCACCTCCGAAGTTGGTCTGCCTTTACTTGCCGTTGGTAGCCGAACACCTCCATCTAAAGCCATCTCATCATCCACCGATCCCGTGTCATCATGAGGTAAGGCTGGGGCGGAAACCTCTCCATCTGGCTTGTTTTCCGAATCGGAAGGGTCCGCATCTTCAGACATCTCATCCTCATCCCGTACTTCAAGTTCGCCTCTCAGTGCTTCCTCTTCGTCGTCTGATTCATCAAAAACGACAGCCACGCCTTGCCTCTCGTCCAATTCTTCTCCATCTTCGCCACCTTCTAAGCCAGGATGACCATCTTCCTCGTCTTGTGCATCGTAATCGGTAATTTTTTTGCCGAGATTGACCAATTCGTTGAATTCCTTGGGACTCATCGACGAGCCTAAAATATCATCAATTTCTTTTTTCTTGTCGAAATCTTTTAGATTGTCATCCTTCAGAAATCCCAATATAACATCCGCGGCACTTCGAACAACCACATGAGAGACATCGCCAAGACTATTGGCTACCATTGTGAGTATGAGGTTGTAGGTTTCCCTGGTTGTGGCTGTTCTGGGTGTGTACTCTATCCCTTCGATAAGGGCGTCTGAAGTGGACAAGATACCTGCACCTCGGAGCTGAGCAGGTTCTCCTCGTTTCCTTTTCCTTTGCTCTCTTTGCAAAATATCTGCTCCGTCTTGAATCGAACCGCGCTCCACGTCCCTATTATTTTGCTTCTTCGCCTTCTGAGTCTGTGGAACCGCGCCCCGCGACCCCATATCTCTTATGCTGATCCGGCCAGCCAGCGATTCAGGATCTCCGGTAACCTCATCGGTCCGCCGAGTAACGAAACGTCTGTCGGCCTGGAGAACCAGGTTGGACATGGCCGAGTACTTGTATTGAGATACATTGTTTGGGTCCGCCATTTTGCTGCGTAGGGGAGGTATACGATCCTGAGAATAATTAGAAGATATCAAAGCGTTTCACAGAGCTTCTCATAAAGAGGGACTGGTTTGGCGGGTTCAATGCATGAGGAGAACTCGCAGTGATAGTTGGCGAAACCCGTAGCGAGTCGGAGTCGGAGTTACTACAAAAGGAACTAGAGCTCAAAATCTGTGATTGGGCGAGGCGGAAAATAGTGGCAGAATGTGTGGCGCGTGTTCTTGGCATTCAGCTGTTCTCGCGTTTCTACTCCGTACAAAGCTTCCAATTCTCGCCGCAGGTTCCAAGTGACTGGCCAAAGCCCGGCGGCGCAATCTATCCATCAACACACTGTGGATAATGAGGGCTGTGGCTCATCATGCTCGAAATGTTAATCCGGTGCTCCCACGGCCTTTTCTTTTGGGGACTAATGGCTTTTTTAACCGCTACACGGGGCTCGGCCACACTCCCGCCCTCTTCCGGCGTCGTGAATGGAGAGCAAAATCCAGAGCTTCCGTGAAGCTCAGTAAACTGGCCCAAGGTCGCCTAGAGCCAATTGAGCCGCTTGCACCACTAGTCGATGATGCTCCTCAATATCCGCAAGTCATCCAAGGGGCTAGGAACAACATGCTTAAGTTCCGCAACTGTGTTGTTCTCACCCGCGTCGGGGGGTTTTATGAGGCATGTAACCCGGCCTTCGTCAAATCCACCGCCCCTAGAAGCTAATCCGATTGCCAGCTGTATTTTCAACAAGCAGAGGAATTCGCGCCACTGCTGAATCTGAAACTCGCCCACAAACGAACCACTGCAGGCACAGTTCCCATGGCTGGCTTTCCTTTCTACCAACTCGACCGATTCCTGAAAATTCTAGTCCAGGAGCTACAAAAGTATGTTGCGATCAGTGAGGAGTTTGCAAATGATACTGCTAGCAGGGCCAAGTCAAATGGTTTGATGTTTGATCGCAGAGTTTCGAGAGTTGTAACTCCAGGGACACTTATTGATGAAAAATTTATGGATCATTATGAGAACAATTTTCTTCTCGCTGTATACACTGAGACTTGTGCTCCGGAATCTGAAGACTCGGATACGGTGGGTACTTCAACTGGAAATAGTTCTCCCGTAAAGCACAGCGGCCCCGTTGGTCTAGCATGGCTCGACCTGTCGACCGGTGATTTCTTCGCACAACTAACCTCACGAGTCATGTTACCATCGGTACTAGCGCGAATCAATGCGAAAGAAATAGTACTTGGTGAACAGACTAATAATTCCCTCAAGCAAGAAATGCGGAACTGGGTAGGACAAGACCATCGGCTTCTCACGACCTTTTCCAATTCCCAACGCATCAAACCCATATCAGGCTGGAGCGACAGCTTCGAATCGCCCATATCACCCGAGACCTCGGCAGTGTTTTCTAAAGAAGAAACTGCTGCTTGTCATATACTCCTAGAGTATGTTACAGCTCAGATGCAAGGAGTGAGCATCAAACTTCAAGCACCTTACCGCAAGAATCAAGAGGACATCATGAATATCGACCGAAATAGCCTCAAGGGACTGGAAATTCTAGAGACTTCGCGAAATGGCCTAGGGAAAGGAAGCCTCCTTCATGCAGTCCGGCGCACTGCCACCAAGAGCGGCGCTCGGCTACTTAGAGACAGATTAAGTATGAAGTACTCCTCCTTTCTCCGCAAAAACTTTAGAACTAACGATTGCCATAGCATCGCCTTCGGCATCTTTGTCAGTCATCAACGAGCGCTTGGATCTTGTAGCCGAGTTCCTCAATGATATAAACCTATCCGAAAGTGTCACAGGTCATTTAAAGCGAAGCTATGACGCACAAAGACTAGTTCAGAAATTTTCTTTGGGGCGAGGGGATGCCGAGGACCTCATATGCCTATCCCGGGCCATCGATGCATCGAGTCGAATAAGATTCGTGCTGATGCAGAAAATAGAAGATGATAAAGACACCAAATCTTCATTCGCTTCAATAGATAGAGGAAGTAGTCTAGGTAATATCACGAAGAGGCTTGCTATGCAAGGTCCTGAATCCCTTTCACAGCGAATCTTACAGACAATCGACGAGGAGGCCTTGTTACAACAGCAACGAATCGAGGAGGAAAAAGCTGCCGATGCAGCTACCCTAGCTCATGAGGTTATTGCTGCCGAAGGATCGGCAGAGGATTTTGCAGCCATGCCACGAAAAGTTAAGACTCTGACAACAGAGAAATCCAGAGAGCCGAAAGACGCGGAAGCGGATGAAACAAATACCTGGATTATGCAGCGTGATGCGAGTGCCACGCTACGAATGCTACACGAATCGTTGGAATCGCTCTACGCAGAGAAAGCATTACTTGCGGAAACTCTTCGAAAGGATGCAAAATCCAATAACTTGTCTCTTAAATGGACACCTGGTCTAGGCCACATCGTACACATGAAGGGCTCAAAAGCTATAAACCAGTCTTTAGATACCCTGGGTGTGACCCGTGTCGTGGCATCCTCAAAATCAACGCGCTCGTTTTACTTACCATCCTGGACTCGTCTCGGCACTCGAATGGATGAAATGAAATTACAAATACGGTCTGAAGAACAACGAATTTTCAAAGATTTGAGACAGGAAGTCATTCTCAATATTGTGAAATTGCGACGCAATGCAGCAGTTCTAGACGAGCTTGATGTTGCGTGCTCATTTGCGTCATTAGCCCGGGAGCAAAGACTCGTGCGTCCAGTTATGAACACGGGCCTAGTTCATAAAATTGTTGGAGGAAGGCATCCTACTGTGAAGCTCGGATTGGAGGAAAAAGGCCGACCTTTCGTAAACAACGACTGTTATCTGGGCAACCAGGAAAGGGTTTGGCTCATCACCGGACCGAACATGGCAGGTAAAAGCACCTTTCTGCGGCAAAATGCACTCATAACCATTCTTGCTCAAGCCGGTTCCTTTGTGCCAGCTGAATTTGCAGAACTTGGAATAGTAGACCAAGTGTTCAGCCGCATCGGTGCTGCCGATGATCTCTTTCGAGATCAGTCGACATTCATGGTTGAAATGCTGGAGACCGCCGCCATCTTGAAACATGCGACATGCCGGTCATTCGTAATTATGGATGAGGTTGGCCGTGGAACAGCCCCTGAGGACGGTATCGCAATCAGCTTTGCCTGTCTGCAGCATCTGCACGATGTCACAAAATGCCGCACTCTCTTCGCTACACACTTCCATTCACTAGCAAACCTGACTGCTAACCTCGAGAACATTGGTCGCTACTGTACGGGAATTCTTGAAGACTCAAGTGGATCATTCTCGTTCATTCATAAGCTGAAGCCGGGCGTGAACCGAAATTCGCATGCTCTCAAAGTTGCTCGAATTGCTGGCGTACCACAAAGTGTTATTGATGTGGCCAAGTCCATGTTAGGCCAGATCTCTCCTATGTCGTCTTCGCCCGAAGTTGAGGGCGAGCCAACAGGCTCCATGGTGTCAGTCAAACCATGAGGCAATGCCTCTTTCCATTAGACGGGACAAAATACTCTGCATATTGGCCAAGTTACATGCAGCCTAACATTTTGCCTTCGAAATGATGATACCCGGTTAATACTAAGTCATTGCGCGCCGTGGAGCCCGCGTTTCGAAATGTTTTGAAAGCGGTTGTCACAACCTCTTTTCTGAAGTTCATCATAGATATTTTCCATCCCGAAACTGAGGAGAATCTATATCTCTGTCGTCGTCGTATGGCTTCACTGAGTGGAGACATCATTTCCAATATCAATCGCAATTCCATCAAAGGTGGTAAACTGGCAATCGTCTTCTTCAATTCCATTCATAAATTGGAAGACAACAAAGTCAATCCTAGCATTCCCTAATACAACCATTGGAGCATGCCAAGTTCCAGCCGCGTATGTTACAGCTTGGCCAGGCTTCGCAACAAAGGCACGCAAATTGGATAAGTCCGGCGGATCCTTAATGGTAACCGAATGAACCTGACCGTCTTTTCCTTCTAGGGACGCAGAGGCGGTCTGACCTGTTACGCTAGGAGCAACAATTATCAAAAATATTGCGCCAGCTCCTAATACTCCTGTAGACTGTTGATTGGCGGTGTTTGTCTCGTCATATGATGAGCTGGCAGAGAGTGGAATAAAAGTTTGTGACGAAAATGGATGTCTTTCCAAGATCCGCACGTCAAACAATGTCCTCGAGGGGCTCTCGTGAGATGGGTGTACGTCTCGAGGGAAACATGAAAAGAGACTCATGTGAGGAGCGGCGTTCGCCTCAGCGGTACACCCATAGTCATTTTGAATGGGCGAGATCGGGCTGTACCTGATCGCATATCCCTGATTTACTAGCATCGGATGGGTTGAACTTGTGGCCAGTGATGGGGGCTCGGAGGGTGTTGAGGTCAAATTGTCTGGTAGTGGAGAAGAAATCACCGTTCCGTAACAAGAAAACAACTCCGGAGTGAGGGGGTGAGCACGAATGCTGGCTGGTGCGCGGCATCTCTGTAGAAATGGATAGGGCATTCTTTCAATAATACGATGATATTCGATATGCTTCCAAGCTACCGATTTGATGTAATTCACGGACCTACACTTTCTCTAGTTATTTGTGGTTCCCAGAAATAGCTCCCGTGAGCCGTTTGGCGCGTTTGTCAACGTGACCCCACCTCTAGGTTGCTCCCCTATCGCCGCATACCTATGTACCTGAGTACCGTAAAACACGTAGTTCTAGCTTCATACAACGAAAGGGCCCGAGAGAAGGTTCAAAGATTGAGAACCTTGAGGAGTGCTCGGCATCTGTGTAAATTTGGGTCACTTGCTTTAGATGGAAATGTTGAGGCCCCAGTCCTCGATATCAGAAATTGCACCTATGGATGCCCCATTTGTCTGAAGCCTTCGTGCCTACAAATATAAATGCCTGGTTTCTGGCTTATCTCTATGATGTAGTTTCTCATTGAGAGTAAATATGCATTGAAAAATAACCGACTCCCTAGAACTCAACACGGATCAAAAAACTCCTATCACGCCAGCCATTCCAATGCACTTGTGGCAACCGAAATGACAGAAATCCTCCAATACCAGGCAAAGGATGAGCCAAAGGGGCGCGGTCTTGATACACTGTACATACAAGACCAGATGGTATTTGTAACGAGACCGGACTTTTTTCCCCATCTATTTGTTTCGAAGAAGTAGGGTCTCTATTGAATCCCATTGATCGCAATCGGAATATCTATTTGCCAGTAAGTAAATGTGCCACATAAAAGGAGTTTTCATAAAGCCTCGAGGCATTGAAAGATGTGGGGCGTACATATATGTCATGCTGCTTCTCAAACTCGGCTGAATAGCCTCTGGGTGCCACCGGAAAAGGTACATAACGAATGCCCAGCTTAGACTGCCAAATATAGGCCAAGCATTCGCTACAAATTTTTGTCGAGTCATTGGAGAGAGACAAGACGCCATAGGGTTGGATTTTGGATCCACCGAGAGCCTTGCCATCGCAAGAACGACTCGTGCGAAAACGTATATCACAATCTACAGTTCCGAGAAATTTTAGCCCAGGTTCCATAAAAGTAGGATTTGCCATTCCTGGTGATGTACCTGCTGGGTAACGCTGGATTTCGAGCGGCCGAAGACAACATAGCCCCCTAACAAGCCCGCAAGAAATGTGTCGAAAGGTCCTTCCTTGCCATACCCACCAGGCCCGATATATCGCAGAGCAAGCATCGACGACTTATAGATGACCGCAAACGTTGCGAGGTTTCGCGCATGTTGTTTGGTCGCTTTGAGCACAAGTAAGGCTTTTTCCCGAAGGCTACATGCAAATATGGCCAGTCAGTTGGTGTCCAAATCCAGAGAGTTTGCGAAAGAAACTTACGTTCCGGATCGAAAGAGGAATATCATTCTGACAGAAGTGGTTTAGTCAAATTGAACGAGCACGCATGGGACAATACCGTACACTAAGGCATGAGGAAAGCGCACTTTGCTTCCATAGACCGCGCCATTTCTGGCACTTTTGAGCACCGCCAGCAGGGGGCGAGCTCAGGTTTCAAAACAATAGCATTGAGCGCATCCTGCAAGCAATTAATTTTAAGCCAAAAGGAGTAGCGGCAGCTTGAACTAATGCACACATACTATTAAAGATTCCATTTTGAACGGAGGAGCTGACTTGGAGATCGAGCAGCAGCGAAAATAGAGTGTGATCCGGTGCCGAGGCCAGCATTCAGACAGAAGTGGATTCTGTTGTAGCTTTCTTTATATGCAAGGTAATCCTGATGGTCTCTGGAAGCCGTTGGATACAAAGGACAATGATACTCCGTTCACTAGGAGCGTTTTCATGTTTGTTGCTTGCAAGAGCCGGGACTTTTTCCAGTTCTCGGATGATGACATGCATCCCCTCGATCCTTGTCCCTCGGCATGTGGGAGACTTTCCAGTACCATCAAATGACTGACGAGATAGACTTCAGACTAGTAAATCCTATTTTTTGTAGGCTTAAGGGAATAGCCGCGCTAGACGCCCTTTACCGCCTTGGAACTACGATTCGAGAAACAGTGATCCTCTCTGGCGGTTGTGTATGTCTTTTGAAGGATCAGTAGTGCATGCAGAACTAGAAGCGAGGTCACTTTTGATCAAAAAAGAAAGAAACCTTGCGCAATATTATTCCAGTATCGCATTGTTAACTTAGATATGTAAGAAAGCGAAAAAAAGAAACTTTTGGGATCCGTATCCAACAATATTAGAAACCCCCATAAAACACCGTGCTAAATACATATGCCTCTGTAATCGGTACTGTAGGTATTTGTGTGCTTACTCTATACAGTAACCTTCGTTCAGGATATTCTGGGTCTTTTGCTAACGTCTTCGTACGATATTTGATCCACATCCATCATTTCCAAATCAGAATCGGCTTCCTCTGCTTCATTTCTTCGTTTCAACCCTTTCATTTTTCTTGTCTGGAGCCCGCTTAGATCTTGGCGGCCTAAGTGAACTCGTCCGATCTTGTCGCCAATTGAATCCATGCTGATATTCTTCTTGGATTTTTCGGAATCTTGTGGTCTCTTTCCTTGCTTCATTGCCTCCTTCATGATGTTTTGATCAGCCTCCCGTATGCGACCTAGCCTAAAGTCAAACTTTGGACCGATCTCGTCCAATTCGACCCGTGGAAGCTTTTGGCCACTTTTCTTTGTACGGATTCGATACCACCGAAAATGAATAGTGGGAGCATGTTCACCAGCTGGCTCATCGGCAGCAATCATGAGCAAGTATTGTAGTCCCTCGACGTCAATGCTAGAAGTTTCTTCAATCTTGAATATGTCCAAGAACATGCTTTTCAGCATACTGAAGACCGGAATTGTGGAATCCGTCCACGCACTTCCGGCAAAAAGGATCATAGGTTTCATCCCCATGGTGATGTTCAGCTTCTCATTGAAACCTCTCTCCTGTCCTGAAGCATGCTGCTCCATTTGTTCTTGAGATCCTAAGAGCAAAATTTCACACATCTCTAAAACTTTGGCATCGAAAATTCGGACAAGGGTGATACAATTGGGCCTTTTTTTGTTGCTGCTTCCCCAAATGACCACTCCACACTCGTTTTTGTTTGCTAAGAACTCCAGACTCTCAACATTTTCGAAAGGGTGTATGTTTTCATTTTTCTTATGAAAGAAGATCGAGTGCGGCTGGGTGAGGGAATGAAATGTCTTGAGCGCAACTTTTAGAGGCTGAGGGCATTTCGGTCCGTGGAGGAGCAGAGTACTCTTTGGTTGTTCTATTAGCTGCGGTTCTCGAGCTTTAAGGATTCGCGCTGTGCGTGGATTCTTTGCTTTACTGCAATCGGAAAGTCAGTTTTTATTGGGCACAATGGAGTGGAACGTAAGTACACTTCTCTAAGCATCATCGTGAATCAATGTATCCAAGTCCAAGCCCACAATTTGTAAAGTGCCGTGAACCTCGAGTTTCTTCATCCAGTTGAACTGTCTTCCGCACCACAAAAAACAGTTTAGAGTTTCGAATATCATTGAGCAAACAGAACAAACATATACAATGCCAAGAGTCGGACCCAAAGCTAATATATGTTATTAGTAATAATTTGAGCTGCGAGCTTGGTCCAGGGGCTCAGGAGTTTGAACCACATCCCCGAGGGGCCTGGACATAAGACGAGAGATAATCTTCAAAGGAAGGCCTTTTTGAATCTCTGAGTAATCGATGGAGTGTGTTAATTTCGGGGAATCCATCACCATCAATTACTAGGCATAAAATGGTACCTGTACTTACCCCGTAAACAGGAATTCTATACTCCGTACCTATCAACTACCTGACTAACTAGGTACTGCATACTCCGTACTCCTGTCAGATTTGGAACTACTGAGTAGGTATGTAGTGATGGATTGTCTACGAAGTACGGAGTTCGACGGACCTGCTTTGGAATGGCTTTGCTCCGAAAAACCTCCGTTGAGTTGCCTTAAGCTGTAACCCTTCGATCAATGTGGGCGACACTTCTTCTCCAACACACTTGTGGCGTGTTTTGAGACAGTTCCGGTTTGACCAGCCAGTACCTCAGAGAGCCGATACCTCATCCCGGAGTTTTGCAACTCCTCGTGTATGAACCAAAGGAAATTTTCATGCTGCAAATTTCTGGTCCCGCATAAATGGGATATGGATAGCAATACTACTTGGCCCAATCTCGTTTGAGACGTTCTATCGGAGCCATGTTTGGCCTCGAGTATCACGCTCAACCTATCTCCATTCGCACCTTCGTTCGAATTGGTCTCCCTTCTACAACTGCGAAATGCTATTCTCTGGTTTTTGACGCATGCTGAACGGCTTGCATGTTTTTTTCCTTATACGCCGTGGAGCAAAGGTCCTCAATGACTCCTTGAACTACTGCGAACCTCTGGCGCAAAAAACGAACTGAGAAGGCAGCCGTGACTCTCTGCTCCTTAAACGGAGATCTGTGGAGATGCTGTTTTTCGGTCTGCCTCTTATTTGGCTTGAACTTTTGTTTGTAAGATCAAAGCACCTCAAATTCTCACCGTCGTTCAAACCTGACTCTTGGAATAGGGAGTAGCACGGGGGGATTGCAAAGCTGTTGGAGGGCTTCCTCGAAGGCGTTTCCCGGATCGAGTGAGAACCCATCTTAGTCTACAGCTCAATTTGTATCTCAAATTCTAATGCCTGTTCAGGAACTGTTAGGCGACCATTATAGGCCTTCTATAGATAAACGGAACTCGGTGGTAAGTCGAATAGCGATCTTTGGAGCGATCACATCTCGCTGACAAGTTTAGTCTTATACGATTCCTGATGGTACATCTTTCACTGCTCATAGCGGAGGCCAAGGAGATAGTGACATTACCGTAATTGTTTCTGTCGATGGACAATCCGGAGTTGGAGGCGGGCTTCCAACCCTCGGGCAAGGAGAGGATGTTGGAGGACCACAAGATTCTGGGCTCAAAATTATTGGAGCGCAACCAGGCAGCGAATCAACACCGGGCACCTCAACACCACCGAGCACCGGAGATCAGCAAGAGATACCACCGCAAGCTGGAGCGCCGCTACAAGGCTTCGAAGGATCGCCAGGTATCGGAGGACAACCAGGAGTAGGAGGACAACAAGAGCCTGGGCTGCCGCCGCCGAGTACTCAAGCATCATCGGGAATGGGGGCCCAGCAAGGGTCTGGTGGTATCATTGGTGGCAATGCCCCATGCCCTTGTACCTGTTCATGCCCTGCTGCTGCTTTTCTCTCCAATCAGACGGCGATACCGACGCCTCCGAGTAGTAGGGTTGTTGAAGAACCAATACCACCCGAATTACCAGTTTCTAACAGCTCCTTTGCGGCCGATATCACCCAAATAGCCACAGTCGAAACCGCCAGTATCCCAACCCCTTTCAGCGCAGATCCAGCATTTGTTTCAACTGGTATCGCCACTGGATCGGCTCCTAGTTCCTTGACGACATCAGAACTTTTGGCTTTTTCCAGTGATATTTCCGTATCTTCCTCCTCTACCCCGCCACCAGCCCTTGCCGAAGTCCCCGTGGCTCCTACGAGTTCGCTGCCGAAAGTTCCGGGCTCGGTGATTTCAGCAGAGCAAAACTCGGCGATTGCAGGTTCTAGTATAATCAGTGATTCATCCTCTTCCTCTAGCTCTACAGTATCTTCCACTATATCATCTTCCGCTGCGAGAAACGCTGCTAGTGCTGTGACTGGTGCGCCGTCAAGTGGTGACAGCGACAGTGATGACGAGAGTTTTAACACTCGCTCCCTGAAGCTTCATAGCACGCTTGTTTTTGGCTTTGGCAGTTGAGATGTATCTAGAAATTTCTACCTCTAGCATGGTAAACTTCGATATTTATGATAGGCCACTTTTTCGTCATTTCAAGGGACTAGAAGTATGTCCAGGTACAATAGTTAGCCCCTAAGTAGCATCAAGCTTTCGAAGATTCGGCTTCAAGGTCGCGTTGACTAGCTTCCAACCTCGCTCGCTTTTCCCTACGCTTCAACTCCCGTTTGGATAGTTGAGGCTCTGGGGTAGAGACAGCGTCTATATCGGACAGTTTTCTTTTGGCGCCGTTGAGAGGCGTTGGAACTTCAACGTTCGTTTTGCATCCGCCAAAACTCTTGAGGTCCATGGAATTGCTCCCTCCGGATATCACATCGACTACTCCCCTCCAGCTGGACCGTTTCATTCCCGCTAGAGCAACCAGCTGTCTCGCTTCATCGCAAAATGCATCTCTAGCAGTTTCCTGAGTCATACCCCAAAGACATGCTAGATTAATGACATCCCAAGGAGCTCTGATCCCGAGAGATTGCTTTGCTTCACTAGAAATGATGATACCGCGGCCTCTTGTTGCGCGAACTAGAGCAATCGCATTGCTAATCAGATTTCTTCTCGCCTCCGAACCGCTCCCGGTTACTCCAGGCCCATAGCAAATCTCAAGTCTTATACCTCTAGATATAGCAGAAGAAAGGGTCTTAAATTTGAAGTGAAACGGCAGCCGCGTGGAAAGATCAAGAGAGATTATATCACAATCTAGGTTGATGCAGGCATGCGATAAGGACTTTTCGTTCGTTGGCCGAATGGCAAGAAGGGAGTATTTTGACGTAAGTGATGCAAGCCGTGGAATCTGTGATGGTTCAGAGACCGTGAGATTGAGGCGGGTTAAAAGGGTTAGGGATTTCGGTGCGTTGGCCGGCAAGGAAGGCGGTGACTGGTTAAGAGATAACTTTGCCGTGGCAGGCTGCGACAATGCAATAGTTGCGTATCCCACTAATTGAAGAACCAAGTTAGAAGCCAAGATATAGTGAAATTAGGACTCTTCTCGCTTGTCAATAGGGCAATCTAACATTCTGCTAGGAAATTCAGAGTATTGAGGATAGTTGGGTCATCACCAACGTATGGAACATTCAGGTCATAAAACATGATCTAAGACGACCAAAATATCCGAATGGTTCAAACAAGATTGCATATCCCCAGTAGTATCAATTATACTAAGTTGTGCAAAATGAAATAGTACATAGTAGAAGTAACGGGACAAATACCATTAGTGGTCAGGTTGGGAGCTTGAGATGGTTTCCAAGTATTTCGCGATAAGATAAACGTTGAGTTAAAATCAGGTGGAGCTTAATCGACTAACTACTGGTCACGTGGAAGCTGGGGACTGCAAGGAGGGTCTCTCGTCTCACGTGCTCACCCCGACCACCCGCAGAAGACGAAATAACTGATTCCTTCAGTTCATACCAACATTGGTTCACGAGGCTCAATAGCCTCGTTGCGCTCTCTTTCTACGACAACTCTGGCTCGCAGGCTATACTTTCCGACCCTCTTATTATTTGTCTCTTTCCTGATCCTTTTCTTCTGCTGGCCCCACCAAACTAGGCCTGCGAGGGATAATCTCAGCCATACTTCGATTTCGGGCGCAATGGCGCGAGTATATGCGGATGTCAACCAGCATATGCCCAAATCCTACTGGGACTATGACAGTGTTAATATATCCTGGGGAGTTCTTGAAAATTACGAAGTTGTCCGAAAAATTGGTGTGACCCCGCAGCCAGCTTGCTGTTTCATCTACGGACGCTAATCACTGTGATAAATAGGTCGTGGGAAATATTCGGAAGTGTTCGAAGGCATAAACGTCGTCAATTATCAAAAATGTGTCATTAAAGTGCTGAAGCCAGTAAAAAAGAAGAAGATTAAGCGGGAGATCAAGATCTTACAGAATTTAGCCGGAGGCCCTAACGTAATCGCTTTGCTGGATGTCGTCCGGGACAGTCAAAGCAAAACTCCCAGCCTCATTTTTGAATACGTCAATAACACTGAATTTCGAACTCTCTACCCTCGCTTCGTGGATTACGATGTCCGTTACTATATGTACGAATTACTGAAGGCTTTGGACTTCTGTCATAGCAAAGGAATCATGCATCGCGACGTCAAACCTCACAATGTGATGATTGACCATGAGCGGAGAAAGGTTCGTTCGTCAAATTGCTCTAAATACGGGTTCCGAAAGCTGACTTCAATTGCCCCAGCTTCGTTTGATTGACTGGGGTTTGGCGGAATTTTACCATCAGGGTACCGAATACAACGTCCGAGTGGCGTCGCGTTACTTCAAAGGTCCAGAGCTTTTGGTAGATTTCCAGGAGTATGACTACTCACTCGACATGTGGTCGCTCGGCGCGATGTTTGCATCAATAATATTCCGTAAAGAACCGTTCTTCCATGGCAGTAGCAATGCGGATCAGCTTGTCAAAATTGCTAAAGTTCTAGGCACTGATGGCCTTTTCGAATATATGGACAAGTACGAGATCGAACTGGATCCTCAATACGATGAAATTCTTGCGCGGTATCCGAGGAAACCCTGGCAATCTTTTGTTAACCAAGATAATCAACGTTTCATTAGCAACGAAGCTATTGATTTCCTCGATAAGCTGCTAAGATATGATCATGCTGTAAGTACTCCTTGATGACTCTGCTTACAAAACCCCTGATATCGCTGACTTCTCATTTAAGGATCGGCTTACGGCACAAGAGGCCATGAACCACCCTTATTTTGCACCCGTGCGTGCATCCTTACCTCGGCCCGCCTAGTGTACATACAGCTATATCATCCCTACAACACCGATCTCTATCACCGCTTCATCATTTTAGGGGCGCGACTGACGCTTATTCCCTTGCGAATAAACATGCGGCAGCCTTGCTGGTTTTTCGGGCTCGACTCAAATGTTTAAGCTTGCTCGTTTCAACCTTTGGCTTATACTCGCTGCACACAGAAATTAGTATCTCTAAAAGGTGCTTCTCTCCACCGGGTATATTTTAGCAGCCCAAGATGGTCGGTGGGCAAGGCTTCACGGTCATATTTTGCATTATTATAGAATCTGTTTGACCGGAGATCCTGTAGTAATGGAGTCAGTTGGCACCCCTTGTGGGAACCAGTAACTTTGTCTAACTGAAGATCAATTGATCACATTAGATCAAAAGCTTTCGTAAAATCCAATCATGGCCATTCTATCTAACCAAAGTACCCCGTAAAATGTAGTTTAGGAGATTTAACTAGTGGCACGTGATGCTCCGTAATGACTCAGAAAGGCTCTTGAACAATCCCCACCACTGGACACACGATACAGGTTGCCCTAATCCGAGTCAACCCTCTCTCTTGTTAATCCTCGTGGGATTGATTTGGGCATCGGCGCTCCTACTGGCATTAACAATTAGATCAGTGTTCTCTTATGTGCGAATCCTCTCCTCACATTCTGAAGAAAAAATCCTGGTCAAAATACTGACCAGACGCTACGTTGCGCGCGCAGCGCGTTGGAGATTTACTCCGCAATTTCGGTTATTCAACATGGCTTCCGCTACGGGGCCTCAGGTCACAGGTCAGTATGAACATTTCTTTTCTTCAACTTACAACCGACTACAAAGTCTGACGCCACGTCTCTCTACTAGATTCTCCGAAGTTAGAGACACCAAGTTCCGCAAATGATGGCAAAGAGTTGCAGGCTGGAGCGAAGCAGAAAACAGAAAAAGAGCGTATGTCTCCCAGGAGTACTTATCTTTCAGCATCCTCCTGATATTTGGTCTAGTCGAAAAGGAGCGCAAGAAAGCCGAGAAGATGAAAAAGTTTGCAGAGAAGAATGCTAAGAAGACTGCTGTCGCTCCCAAAACCGCCGAGAAGAAGGCAAAGGTTGACAAGGATAAAACAGCCGATGCTTATGATCCTATTGCAATTGAATCGGGCAGGTATGAATGGTGGGAAAATAACGGGCTCTTCAAACCTGAATTCGGCCCGGACGGAAAAGTCAAGCCTCAGGGCTCCTTTACTGTGGCATTTCCTCCGCCTAATGTAACCGGTGCTCTTCATATGGGTCATGCGCTGACGAATGCGCTCCAAGACACAATGACCCGGTGGCAGCGCATGAAAGGTAAAACGGTTCTTTGGGTGCCAGGATATGATCATGCAGGAATTTCTACGCAGAGCGTTGTTGAAAAGATCTTATGGAAAACAGAGAAGAAAACCCGCCATGATGTCGGCAGGCCAGCTCTTACCAACATGATTTGGGATTGGACACATAAATACCACGGCAGTATTACTACCTCTCTCAAGAAAATGGGCGGATCATTCGACTGGTCCAAGGAAGCTTTCACCATGGACGAAAACCTTTCTGCGGCTGTTATAGAAACTTTCATTCAGTTGCATGAGGAGGGTACAATTTATCGGGCCAATAGACTTGTCAACTGGTGTGTGGCTTTAAATACCTCTCTTTCGAACCTTGAAGTCGAGAATAGAGATCTTGAGGGGCGGACCCTCCTTGATGTCCCTGGTTACGATAAAAAGATTGAGTTCGGTGTTCTGACACACTTCTTATACGAAATCGATGGCACGGATGAGAAAATCCAGGTTGCGACCACTCGTCCAGAAACAATGCTTGGGGATACAGGCATTGCTGTTCATCCAGATGACAAGCGATACCAACAGTTCATCGGCAAATATGCTCGCCATCCATTTGTCAACCGGCTGCTTCGAATCGTTCCAGACGACAAGGTTGACCCGGAATTTGGTACTGGAGCTGTCAAGATTACCCCAGCACACGATTTTAATGATTTTGTTCGAGGCAAAGATCACAATTTGGACTTTATCTCAATCATGAACGATGATGGAACCTTTAATTCAAACGCGGGGTCTTTTGAAGGGGTCAAGCGATTCGATGCACGCTACAAGGTCATTGAAGCTCTGAAAGAGAAAGGGCTTTATGTAAAATGGGAAAATAACCCAATGAAAGTCCCATTATGTGCTAAGTCAAACGATGTTATTGAGCCAATCCTGAAGCCGCAGTGGTGGGTAAGAATGAACGAGCTTTGCGTGCCGGCTATTAAGGCAGTCGAAAATGGAGAGATTGTTATTCGTCCCGAGAGCGCGGAGAAAAACTATTTTCGATGGATGAATAACATCACCGATTGGTGCATTTCTAGGCAACTCTGGTGGGGACATCAAGCACCCGCCTACTTCGTCCAGTTTGAAGGCGAGCAAGGCGACGACAGTGATGGCAATCTGTGGGTCACGGGCCGTACGGAGGCTGAAGCGACAGAAAAGGCCAAAGCCAAATTTCCTGGGAAAACGTTCACGCTCACCCGCGACCCTGATGTACTGGATACTTGGTTTTCCTCAGGTCTGTGGCCCTTTTCTACCCTTGGATGGCCTAAGAAAACACATGAGTTTGAAAACCTCTATCCAACGTCTGTCCTTGAAACAGGATGGGACATTCTGTTTTTCTGGGTTGCTCGAATGATTATCCTTGGTATCAAGATGACTGGCCAAATTCCTTTCCGCGAAGTGTACTGTCATTCGTTGATTAGGGATTCTGAAGGACGAAAAATGTCCAAATCGTTGGGAAACGTCATTGATCCGCTTGATGTGATGCGAGGTATCAGTCTGGAATCGCTCCATCAAAAATTACTAGAGGGGAACCTCGCAGAAAGAGAAGTTGCCACCGCTACTAGATTTCAGAAGAAAGCGTTTCCGAAAGGAATCCCGGAGTGTGGTGCGGACGCATTACGGTTCTCTTTAGTATCATATACTACTGGTGGTATGTTAGAATCCTTTCATATCAAGGTCGAGTCTCGTACTGACGCATTAGCTGCAGGAGGTGATATCAATTTTGATATTCAGGTTATTTTCGGCTACCGAAGATTCTGCAACAAGATTTACCAAGCCACAAGATACGTTCTTGGTAAATTGGGGGACGACTTTAAACCTCGTCCGGCGGCTATAAAGACTGGCAACGAATCATTGGCTGAACGATGGATTCTTCACAAGTTCAACCTTGCCGCAAAGGTTGCAAATGAGAAGCTAGAGCAGCGAGAATTTTCCGACGTGGCAAACACACTGTACCAATATTGGTATAGCCAGTTGTGCGACATTTTCATCGAGAATTCCAAATCTTTACTGCAGCCTGACACCCCAGAAGATGTTCAGGAATCAGCTAAGCAAACGCTGTACACAGTTCTGGATGGTGCGCTGACACTGATTCACCCAATCATGCCATTCGTCACTGAAGAATTATGGCAACGCCTCCCTCGACGGCCTGGTGACAAAACTATCTCAATTATGAAGGCAGCTTATCCGGAATATAACCCAACCTTTGATGATCCTTCGGCAGAAACCGCTTATGACTTGATCCTAGCTACCTCAAAAGCAATTCGTAGTATTCTTTCCGAATATGAGATCAAGACAAAGGGGGACATCCAAATCCAGACGTATGACGAAGAGAGTCACAAAACCATCAATGATGAAGTTGCAAGCATCAAATCACTCAGTGGTAAATACATTGGGGACATTGTGGTTCTGGGACCGGAGAATACTGCTCCTCCATCCGGCTGTGTTGTTTCAACTGTAGGAGCCAGTGCTGCGGTCTACCTCGAAGTTTCAAACGAAGTCCGGTTAGACCGGGAAGAAAAGGCAAAAGCTAGCTTGGCAAAGGCTCGAGAAATCATCAGTCGGCAGCGGGCAATCATGGACTCTCCAGCCTGGAAGGAGAAAGCCAAACCTGAGGCCAGAGAACTAGAGGAGAAAAAGCTCAAAGATGCTCAAAGCGAAGCGGCACGATTGGAAGAGCAAATTCAAGATTTAGAAAAGCTGAAAATCTAAGATAGCTAAATAGTTGAAGTAGGATATATCGCGCAAAAATATATTTTGTATATGTTGAGAGTCTTTGAAACTCTGGAGTTTTCCATATGTATGTTTTCTTGAGGCGATGAAGTCCCGAGATTTGCTTAGTAAAGAAAAGGCTGCTTGGCATGTATCACGTGTAAAGCACATTGCTCGACCCACCTCCAGCACGTGACAACAGCCTTGACGCGACGCCCGAAAAGGTTTGAACTCGACATCCATCAAACAAGCAACCTCACCAATCAAACATAGCAAACCGGGCAAACAGCACAAGCGGCATACCAGCCAGAAGCTCAAGAGCAAGCGAGAATCACGGAGCTTCGCTATATTGTAGAGAAGATATTTACCCGGAGAAGGAACTCAAGCCCTGCAGTTGGTATGTTTCCTTTCTTGTTAGCCCAGTTGCCACCACGTGTGTTGATCATCTTGCGCTGTCTGATAGTATGCAAGTCACTCCGCTCTCAGCGACATACTCAACAATTGCGCCGAGTTGAATTCAGATTCACATTATTAATTCAATGACCCCTTCAACGAAGACGCATTCGAATGACATTGCGGCGCATCACCAAACTCACCCAAATCACGGTGCTGGGAGCTCGCCGCATTCCGTAAAAACCCACGGCGTAGTCACGGCTGCAAACGCGACCTCGTATACAACGGATAACCAGCTGGCAGGACTTGTCGAGGCAGCCACTGCTGCTGCTGGGCAAAGTGTGGGATGGGCGCAACCTGAAGGAACCGATACGACCATGGCTGGCGACGCGCGAACCCTACAAAGCCAGCTCGATTACTCCACGGGCATGCCTCCAGAGGACGGAATCGGAAATTCAGGGAATGCGTCAAGTCCACACTATTTTCTCTCACTCGCCCATGGTCCGGCCCCTGCGAGGCAGCTGGCTCCCGCGGCCGAGCCAGTCCCTCCAGCCGAAACTACGCCTTCTGGGCGCAAGCGCAAACGGGGCGACCCGAATGTAGATCCGGCGATCACAGCAATCTCGAGTTTTTCGCCAGACGGTACGAATGGAAAAGAGCACGATGCTTCGAATCCTGATGAACTGAGCATTAGAGACCATCCACCTCAACAGGTTACCTCCAACGCTCGCGCGGCCGGTGTGCATTCTGCAGTAGCTCTTTTTCGCCAGCCTTCATCTACGAGCAAAAAGTATACCCGCCCTCCGATGTCAAAACTTTTTGCGTCATTGGAATTGTCTCCTGAAAACTTCCTTCATCTCCAGGCTGCCGCAAAAAACTATATGCTCGATGATAACCATCCTGATAGGCGCGACTGCGTCGGCCAACGTGGCAAAGGAGACACCGAAATGGTGCGGTTAAAACTTTGGAACTGCGTCAGTAATTTTCTTGGAAAGGAGGGAAATGGGCCTCGGTTTTTTGGCGAGAACGTCGTCAATGAAGGCATGGAACCACGGCAATTGATTTGGCCTCGAGACGATCAAAAGATTATATCTCTGATGATGCCTCTTCTCAGGCGCATGGTTACCAATGAGCGCCAGAGACAGTATGCAATTGAAACACGGAAAGGTGGCAGCGCAGAGGAGAAAAACGAAAGCGCGGCGCAGCCGAGATGTCCGATGCAGGAGCTTCAAGCCATGCAGCACCGTTCCAGTCGCCTCCCGATGATGGCTCTAGAATGTTGGATCTTCTCACCGGTGGATATCCCTCTGACTGGGAGTCGATCACGCAGTCTTATAATTCCTACAATCAGGACTATCGGCTAGGTCACCTTGGCGCGATATCTGGGCTTCCCCAGTCAGATTGGCTTGGACTTGTGGCTGGTGTTGATTGCCATTACCAAGTAGATCACCATGGAAATGGAGCAGATTGCGATCGAGCCTGCGAGGACTATATGGTCAATCAAATGATCTCCACAGACAGTGTTTTGCATGCAAATTGGAGAGTTGGCGAGGAGGCCGGCGACGGCCTTGCAGCACGGACGTATTTGTAAGTCTTGGCAGCCCCGTAATCGTGCATCTAGAGTTCGAGACCATTTGAAATACTGACATCTCTTTGTCATAGTGCCTCTGGAATAATACGAGACGTGTCACACATCATCAAAGATTCCCTCGTCGGCCGTGTCAACCCTGAACATGATCCCAAGCTCGCCTCCTCCACCGTGTTTCCAGAACACTCCAACGCCGAAACATTTGTGCAATCTTCGTCTTCCCAGTTTAAACAAAGTAATAAAACAACAAATACACTGAAGCTACTTGTCTACTTCGTGCAAAATGGAGATGACAAATCTATGTTGCCGCGCCTTGAACTTCCCTATGATCCGAACACCGGTCTTTCAGCACTTCTCAAGAATGCGCAACAGTATTATCAGCAACAACACACACAGCCCCAACAATTTCCCCTCAAATATCAAGTAAAAGTTTGGTTAAAAAATGGCTTGGTGCCTGTCAGGGACGATGGAGAATGGATGACCGCTGTAATGACTGCACATATGGTAGACTGGATGGATGGAGAGCTTCGGGTTATTATCGATTGTGAAGCAGATGCTTAAATTGGAACTTCGTTTGTTGCATCGGACCATTTGGGAAATCTTGATAAATTCCATCTGGGCGATGACTTGCATGATTCTGGTAATCCATTGCTTGCATGTACTTTTACGGAGCCCCTGGGGAGGGTTAGTGTATCAAAATGCTCGGGCACAGTCTGAAAACGCATCATAGCTAATATTCAATATTGGAGCCGCTAATGCTAGTCCTCAGACCTCCAAAAAATCTTTTCGTATTTTAACAGGACGAATCCTTTCGCAGAATCCAATTTGCTAGTCAGCTACGGCTGGTCGCTATATAAATTCAACATGCCCTCCAAACCGACATGCGTGACTTCCAAAATACACTAGAAGTTAAATGGCATCCAGCCCATCATTACCCATCCATACTTTGAGTCTTTTTGTTATTTCTCTGGCTTCTCCCCGGGATAATCGAGCTCAAATCTCCAACAGGCAGAGAAATAGGAAAGTCAACAGACTCGAGTAGCTGTGCTAGAAGAAGGTACCAAATAAGGGCAACGAGCGCGAAGAGAAGAGCGCCACCAGTCTATAATGTTAGAGCAGTTAACTTATACTCATATCGTGAGCAACGTCTGTATGAAATCGCACTATAGCTTACCACTTGTAACCGGGAGGCGGTAGCGGCATGGCTCAAAGCGGATTCGAAATGCACACCGGCAAAGCAGCCAAATGCAGCAGTGAGCAAGATCAGACAGATAAAAAAGCAAATGTTGGTGCGGATGGAGCAAATTGTGAAGAAGAACGTTAGAAGTGTAAGACAGACGTAGTAAAACCCTAGATGTTGAGAGTCAGTCAGGCAATCACGCCGGTACACGATTTGAGTTTCCTACCGATTGTCGCATTGTATCCAGGAGTCATTCGACCAGCGAAAAAGTCTCCTGTAGGAGAGTATGCAGAGCCTGAGGCAAAAAATGGCATCATGCCGGTCGCCTGCACAAGCCAAAACGCAGCTAGCACCATTGTCAGCGTCAGGCCAATGGTAGACGCCTTGAGACAGCTCTCAAAGTATGTACATACCATAAGTGAAGAAGAATACACAGGAAAATGTGTTTCCGAGGATCCATTCGCCAACAGCTCCAAACGTTAGAAGCATGCCACCAAAGAAAATAAACACCGGTCTTCATAGATACCATGTTAGAATCTCGTTTCAGGCCCCATTCAAAGGGCAGAATGCCCACTTACATGAGGGCAGCACCGCCCCCTCCAGCGCCTCTCCAACCCATAGCAGCGCAGGCATTGGGTGTGCCTGCTAGTAGAAATCCTACCAACGAAACAGGAGTTGGGTTGGCGAAAGTACTCCGTAGAGTATCCGCACGAGGTTGTTGGTGAGGGCTCAAATATAGCTTCTCAAAAACATCTTTCGGAATCACGATACTGTCAGTGGTTTGAATTCGCTGAGCAGCCTCAAAGTGGCCTCCGTTAATATGATCGTTCATAGTAGCTATTTTATAGGCAGTAAGCCGGGGTATGATGGGGAAGGCTTGATGGAAAGGATTTCGCAGTCAAAGATCAAAAACCCGAGAGAAAACATCGTTTGAGTCGGTCGACGTGCTCACTAAATATATACTGCTCCGCGGCAAAAGGTAGAAGAAGTGGACAGAAGAAGGAAAGAAAAGCATTTCATGGGAGTTGCTTCGCACATCGATTCGCAACCCAATTCCGGGTGGCTTCCCGGTGCATTGGTGGTAACTAAATTATGGCCTGCACCTCAGAGTATTAGGAGCTCGAGGGTACATCTCATGATGCTCGATTTGAAAAACCACTGCTGCAGCACCCGATATCATTGGACAACGAGCCGGGAAAAAGAAGCCATGGGCCTGGTGATTTGTCACTCTGCTTGGGACAAGAGAGCTTGTGTGAAACGACAAGCCGACCCGTCAATGCGGGCGGTGCATTGCCTTGCATAATTGTCGTCAGAAGTCGGGATGTTTGGTCCTGATTGCAACCGCGTCCACCAAGGAGCACACACAGGTCAATTCCGCTTCCTGGGGTATTGGAAGTGACGAAAGGGAAAAAGTGAAGGGCGTATGTATGTACTGTACATACATATACTCCGCATGTCCATTTAAGGCTGTGAAGGAAAAGATTAATCCCGACAATTGCTATTTGACAGAATTGGGATCATCATCCACTTCGAAAATTTCGCTTCTGTTTGGTTAACGAGTGAATCCCGCGCCTCAGAGCCTCATAATTGGTCTGCAAGCGGTGAGCGAGCGCTAGTTAACTAGTGAACAGCGGAAGGCCCAGAGAGGCTGCTGGGGTCCTTTCAGCAAGAAAAGTTCGCGGCACGAAGCCCTCGAAAAGCAAGAAGGGAATCAATGTGTAGTTACATCGGCTCTCTCGGTGACTTGGACGACAGGATGCTGTATGTGGGTGAATCCTCCAGTGTCGACTGCGTATAACCGGACTGCTGCACGAAATCATACGTATCGCCGAGTAGTTAATTAGTTAACCAGTTGCTTTCCCAGCCAACACGGGTGACAGAAGGAGAGCGGAGCAGATTTCCATCCCCGCGAATCCGCTATCAAGATCCAGTCCGCGCTCGCCGCTCGGGATGCTCTTCCAAATCATCGGCCACAAAACAGGTTTCGCGGGATCACAAGCTCTCGTGGGTTACACGGTAATTATCACCATGCATCCCCGGTGTATGGGTCGGGTTGAGGCCCACGCTTAACTAGTTAGTTAACTAGTTAACCCAAAAGCCGCAAGTGGCCTGGCCGGCTCTGAACCCAGTGCGATTTGGCTTTGTGCTGGACGGCGTATGTTGTATGAACAGACGCTAGACATACACATACATGAACTCATACATAGACTTGTCATCCTTTGTTATCGTATGGGCTTGTGAGGACAAACGCACGCACCGAAGAATCCATCGAATTCTTGAGACTCGATCGGCGTGGCCCATCCCGGTCCTTTGTGAGGGGTGGAAAAAAGAAAACGTTGAAGGTTCAGTCCGATAGGAAAAGAAAAAGAAAGCAAGAAAGGAAGGTCACGCAAGAAGAATCCATCTCCTGAATTCTCCACTCAGGCGAATAGGAATACAGCGGAATTTGGAATTCCTCTATACGGAGGACCTTACTGCATCTGGCTATTGTAGATGGGAGCAAGAGCGTTACCTTCACGGACGCACATACATACATATGTATGTTATACAGCCCTGAAAATGTAGCCTGATATCCCTTACGTGCGGCACTTGGGTTTTTGGCGTAGATTACGGGAAAGTCCTACGGAGAGAAGTACATAGTTCGGCTTCAAGTAAAGATTTTCCCTCTCGCTCGCTTATTGTTTTACATAGTTAAATGGGCCAACGGCCACAAGCTCTGGCGGGTGCGCCACGGCGAGAGCGTGGCTTCAACCAAGAACAACGGTGAGTATGTACGGCGTGGGCTGCATCATGCTAGGCCAAGATATCAGCAAACACTCCTCGCATCCGCAGGAAGGAAGCAAAATCGACGAAACTGCGTCTTATTCTTATTCAGCCTGTCGGTGCCAGAAGAGTTATCCAGCTGCTGGGGTTATTTTAAATCAATCCGCCTACTGGGTAGTCGTCGCCTCGCATTCACTTGGCCCGACATCAGGATGTGTGATGTACGCTCTCATATGTTTCAAGCTTATTGAGCGTGTGGGAGGCTCTATCGCTGGGAGTGGTGCAATTGAGAAGTAGCAGCAAGGCTCTGCTTCGGTTTCTATAATGCCATGTATTCTGAAAAAGGTGTATACAGCTCCAATGGATATCATCTTCGAGAGTAAAAGTACAGCAGTCAAAGCAATAGCATGCTTTTGAAAGAAAGGTGAGACTACTTGGCGTATGTGATCTCAGCAAATAGTCAACAGATCAGCTGCCGAAGCGGCCGATGAAGGTACGAAGCAAGCTATGAAAAAGATCCATATGCGGCTATTCAAAAGATGCAGGTTCGTAAGGGTTATTAAAAGGACAAAACAGGCTCCCAAGAGAGAAAAGGGGAAAGATGCAAAAATGTACATACAGGGGCCAAAGATATTATTCTTCGACATCTTCAACGGTCGCAGCTTTCGATTTTCCTTTGGCAGCCCGAGCCTCAGGGGCCACGAAAGCCGTTGATGACCCACCAATATCGCTGTGAGTCTCTGCGCCTGAGGGTTTTGAGAGAAGAGGTTCAGTTTGTGACTTATGCAAAATTTCGGCCTCACTTTCTGGTGTGGCCCCAACCTCATCCCGCATAGACAGTGAGTGCTCCGGTAACTTTGGACGAGCGGCACTTGGCTCACTGGTCCCAGTGGCACCGGTTTCAGGTGGCGATGGCTGCGGTTGTCCGGCAATACCAAAGGTCGTAGGCAATGAAGTAGACCAAAGTTCAGGGGCGGATACTGACGGAGGCGAGGTTGAAGATGGCTGTAAAGTGGACGCTGGAACAGCAGAGGAGGAAGATGCTTGTGGTGCACTGTGTGGTGGACTTTGGTTCTGGTTCTGAGTTTGCGCGACTTGTAGAGGAACTAAGCTCCATCCGGGAGGAAGTGTCATTCCATCAGGGAGGGGCTGGTCACTCGAATTCGATGTCATGGGCTGGTAAGAGCTGGGATAGTACTGTGTATACAGGGTAGTATTTGGTGGCCCTGGAGGGTTTAGATGATTCGTTGCAAATGTCGCGCGATTCGTATTGATAGCTCGGAGTTGGGCTAATTCATTCTGTAGTATCCTGACGACTTGCAATTGCTGGGAAGTAGTCAGGAGAGAGCTAATCTCTTGGTGGACTTGTTGCTCAAGGAAAATGATCTGGCTCTGTATTGCAAGGCTGGCGGGGTGCATAGTTGGAGGAAGAGGAGAAGGAGAGCTGCGCCTCGAAGTAGTGGACGCCTGGGTTGCCCTGTTTGGATTAGGATTGGGAGCCCGGTTAATAGGTGCTTGGCCAGCATTGAACTGCTGGGCCATCTCTTGGAACTGATCGCGGCGTCCAGCACCAAATCCGACTCGAAGTGGGCCCAGATTTAGCTCCCAAGTTCTCGGCCTGCCTCCCATGCCATTCCCACCATGGCGATGGTTCCCTCTCCCTGGTACGTTCTCCCCATCACCGTTAACCCTTCCCCCCGTAGTTACCGGGCGTCTGCAAGTGGGACAATTTTGCTGACGCTCAAGCCAGCTACGAAGGCACGCAAAATGGAGCAAATGCCCGCATGGCAATCTTTTGGGGCGCAATCGTTCGGGTACTCTCCCGGCGCGAGCTGATGCCGGTTGTGCATTGCCAGTCTCCGGCAAAACCCAAGGCCGCATTTCCTCTCTGCATATTATGCAAACATCTTCCCTGGCAATTTCCTCGGCGGTTGCATCTGGATATCTTTGGTTCATATCCCTCGTGGCATTCCGATAGCGAATGAAATCCAATATTCGCTTGATAAAGGACCTTGTTGTTAACACAACGTCTCTCAAGATATGAATCGGCAGCCCGTAGAATGTGAACAGAATAGCGAAAAAGGAGAGATAAACTACCAGCTTCAAGAAATCTTGAATAAAGTCAACGAAAACCCTTCGACATAGGTGTTTGAAGATCGGACATACCGGTAATGAGATTAAGATAAAAAACAAAACGGCCTTTCTCCTCCCATCCGGGTACATCCAGCTCCATCTCGTCAACCTCATCTTCGTTAGGTAAATCCGGTGGAGGATCTATGCCTGCGGCCTCAGACGTTCGCAGAATCTCCTCTCTCGACGCTCGTAGTTCAGCCTTCCTTTCGGCCACCCTGGTGCGTTTTTGCTGACGAACAATATAGATCTCGGTAAGTGATAGTGCATATCTTGCGGTGGTCGAAGTGGAGAGTATAGTGAGTACTGCGAATTCGAATCCGAACATCACCATCATATCCGGCCTAGCTTGCCTGAGCACTGTTTTTATCGCATATTCAAGCATAAACGAGTCGAAGAGAATGGCTAGAAGGAGTGAGACTGCCAGCCGTGTATGAAACAGCCGCGGATTGTTGGGAGGTTGCTGTTCTAGAACGTCAACCCGACCTTCGCCAATCCAGCCCCATATCTTTCCAACAAGAAGGCAGACAAACATGACGACAAACCAGCCACCTAGTTCTCCCCGAAAGATGGTCATTGCAAGGCATGTTTCAGTGACAGCGAACCATGCCTTCTCGTAAAGCTGCTCTGTTTCAATGGGTCGTAGACGGCCGTAAAGTAATCTTTGGAGACCGAACAGGCAAAATCCAACTACAAGCAGGACCAGATTCGTCAGGATCTAAGAACCAGAAAGGTATTAGTGGACCGCTACTCCTGAGCATCGGACAACCCATTCCATTACCATGAGATTTGCATTGCTTTGTGAAAGATATACGCAAGCGGAATAGAAGTTCGCTCGCTGGTGCAATGCTTTTAGCACTACCGTAAAGGCAAGGGCCGTTGAAACCTATTTCCGCAATATCAGTGAAGTGATCAGAGAAACTGCGGAAAAGAACTACTCACCCCCGCATAAGCTGCCAGTCTCATCATGGCGACCGACCAGAGCGACCACCACGGAGCTAGGGAACCCACATATGATGAGAGTTTTATGGCCTAGAGTGTCCGAGATTAGAAGAAATGCGGCGACGTCCCGAAAAAATGAGTGATGAAGCTACTCCGTACCCGGGAGTCGTAGATGCCACCTTTGATAAAGCACGCCTGGCGGTATATAATACAACGCTCCGTGACTGTATCTATTACTAAAGGGTGTAACTAATTCCTGCTTACATAAGCATCCGACTTCACCGCCATGATCTTCATCTTTGGATTGAACATCGCCTTGACCTTCACTGAAAGTGAGAAATAAGGATCACTCTCTGGATATCACGGAAGGAAAGTACTATGTGACATGAATCCTCGAGTTTGGGGCATTGCACAAACCTCACCAACCGGTGTGGATACAATTTTGGACTGGGGGTCAATTGTTTGCTTCCCAGGCTGCGCAGCACGACTCTCATATCCAAGCTCTCAACTGACATTGCCACTTCAGCAATCGGGACTCGCCAAAATCTACTTGTTCAGATATCTCCCCGAGGTGCAGAATTTGAGCTTTGACAAATTTCGAACCCAGAAGCCAGGCATCTGAAGGAAGACTTCTGGAACACTTCCATGATCCGACAGTGTTTGATTGATTGCTTCCAAGAGATGATAGAAGCTAGAAATGTCCATGGGGTTGAGCTCTCGTGATCTTCCGGCTACTTACAGATCTTGGCAAGAAATTTCTCTACTTGGAGAGAAAGCCTCCACTGTTTTGTTTAACAGTCCGTATTTGCGTGGACCTGATCTCTATGTCGTGCCTTACATCTATACTTCTACTAAGTGCTACTACCCCAGCACTTCAGATGCTAGCCAGGATTGCTCAATACCCGAAGTCTGCGCAGGCAGCGATACCTTAGCAATGGTTCTATTGATGAGGAAAATAGATAATAGTTACGCTGCCAATGGAAGCTTCTTCGTTGTTTGTGTTAAATTTCCTTTGACATGGATCTACTCAAAGACACAGCGCAATATGCGCTCTCCCGGGCATGTTTCCAGAGAAAAGCCAACCGTCTTCCAATTGTTTCGGCTGAAAAAGTGGAGTTCTCATACAAATGGATAACAGCTCACAGGATGCGGTCAATGCAGTGGCTCAAACACGTGGAATCCAAGCAGCTAGGTTGGATCCCTTCTCATGGTCGTGAACACTGCGTCACTGAGACTCGGTGAATTGTAAAGGGTTACTCTCACGATGGAGAAATACCTATATATGCATGTCCATGCTCCTTGATGGATGCTCCCTTGAGTCGCGGCTTTTGTCGTTGTATACGATCTAGAGTGAATATCAACGGGAAAACTTGACTGGGTACCACATATATTTGAGGTAAGTCCACAACACTGCCCATATAGATGGAGAGGTGAACGAACAGTGAACAGACTTTGTCCTTCCTGATACGCCAGAAGGCGAAAGATTTACCCAAATCCACATTATTGGATCAGGTTGATTGCCTTATTAGGATTCAAAATGACGACGAGCACTAAAGAACCTACCCCCGAGCAAAAGTTAGAGAAAAACACCAGCGTTGACATATCTCCCGAACGACTGGGTAATAGCAACCGATCTTCATGCTCGGGCTATTCCGGTGGTTTAGAATCGAAATACAATCCCGGGACTTCAAGTCAAGGCCCGCCGGAATCTACGTCGGCGGCAGGAGACTGTTATGATGAGAACCCGAGCTCGTATCAGAATTTCGAATCGGCTTTGCACCAGACGCCCAGCGACCTTCTCTCACACCAGCAATTGGACTGGTCCCCCTTAGACAACTGTGTTTTGTTCAGCTCACCATCTGCGAATTCTCACGACATCCTTTTTTAGACGATCGAGTCTGGTATCGGGAGGCGGAAGGTCACGACGAGAGTGATCAAGCAAGCCTCCAGACCAGAACGACGAGCCTGGATATTCTCCCTTTTGAGCAAAATTTGAGCCCACATTCAAGCCTCTTTATCAAAAGCGAAAATGAAGTAATACCAGCGGTGCCACGAGAGAATCACGACCAGCCAAAGACCGGGAATCCGAGCGAAATATTTGGTTTAAAGAGCCTGAGCTCTCCTCCAAGTATTCCGATACATGGAGATGCCTTAATAGGGGCCATCACAACCAATCCCGAGCGCGACCCATTCCAGTCCACGTTTGCTCTGGCAACAATGTCCAGCCCACATACCCATCCCTGGAATGGCCCAACATACCCCGAGTCGAGTGATCTTCCGAAGCATCTTCATGGGTTTCAGCCTCAATCGCACGGCGTAGGAGATTCCCCTATGGCTACCTCCGCGACTTTGACCGATCTAAGTGGAATTCCGAGCTATCCATTCAGTGCTCCTCCAGTGGAAACGATCAGCGTCCGGGGCCCGATCAACTACGCTGATTATGGAAGGAGAGTCGAAAGGCTAGGCCGCCTTCACCGTAAGAAACTGGAAGACGAGTTTATACTTGAGTCGAGGCAAAATGGGATGCCATATAAAGCGATTAAAGAGGAAGGAAATTTCTCGGAGGCCGTTTCAACGCTGCGAGGTCGTCATCGTCGATTAACGAAGGTGAAAGAACAGAGACTGAGGCACCCTATATGGAGCGAAAATGATGTAAGTATAATTTTTATGCCGAAAACGTTTCACCGGCTGACTCTTATGTTAGATACAATTGCTGATCACGGCGGTCAAAATGGATAGGGACAGTGTGAAGGCAGGGATAAAGAAGAAACGTAGCATTTATTGGACAAGCGTCGTTGAGTACATTGAGAAGCATGGTTCATATCATTTTGGAAAGAGTACCTGTCGAAAGAAGTGGGAGGAGGTCAGTAAAGAACGCTTGATTTCTCTTGAGTAGATATAAGGCATTATGATGGTGTCTGGGAGCAATAATATCTTGAATGTCGACGCAATCTAGGGCTTGAATTGCTGTCTGCCTAATTGTCTAGGCACTTTCTTGTCTTTGGTCATATTCTGGATCTTGCTCTGGTTGAACCACATTAGATGGGTGGTATATTGAACAATGGTCGGGATTATCAGCTCACATAGCCTGATCAAACCAAGCTTAGGATTTGTGAGCCAGTGTATAAACACACAGCCTCAATGATTCTGGCAACCATAAATAGTCCATGCATAGGCTCAGGAATAATTCAAAAATTTTCATTTGGGAATAGACACTTTATAATCTAGTTCAGTGATACGTTTGGTATATTCAGTAGCAAGACTACCTATGTACTCGAGGTCTGATCCAGACGCTCAAAACGGTAAATTCGCATCTACACGGAGTCCTCCTATCAGCTCAGTTTCGAAACATAAGCCGTTGGAGGATATCGTGGCACCGCCTTTAGTCCACCTTTTCGAGGTATACCAGTCGTCAAACAGATATATTTCAAAAGTTCTGGATCCTTTTTGATAGCCTCGAATTCAGATTCCATTTTCACCAGCAATGTTCCAGCCAGGATTGTACCGTTCACCGAGACAAGACCCTCCCTTGGCAGAGTAGCTTCACGACCCAGAGGAAGGATTGTTACATCTCTTTCCCGGGGACAGAGAACCATAGCGCTGGCAGTCATTGCAAGGTTGTAACTGAGTGAAGGGGGGTTAGTAGTGGTGATAGTGTTAGTATTTGGCATAGATGACGGTGAAGAAGGGGAATCGTGATTGAAATCGAGATAGCCACGAAGAGCTTGAGTGTAGAGCTCGAGGTAGATCCTGTGCAGCTCATCTGCGGACATCTCAGGCCGGATGGGCTGGCCGTAGCAGGCAAAAGGAACGTCTAAGAGGGCTGATTGATGTGGTTCATCAGATGGCGGTGGGGGCATGAATTGTTCTATCAAAGGCACCCAGTTGGCAGTAGCAGTATTGCTGCCACTGTCATTTTCGTCGCCCTTATTAATTCCTTCAGCCATATCTGCTATGGGCAAAAACTGGATATGTCTATGCGGTTGGCTAGCGCCACTATTTTTCCCGGAATTAAAGAAAGCGAAGAGCCGGCGTGGCTCTGATTTGTCCCCACAAGTTTCCCATGCTGATAAACAGGCAAGGGTAGCTTGTAAATCCTCCTTTTCAAGAAAATAATCCTGGGGTTGGTTGGATTTTGTGGCGAGAATGAAATGGTTTGGAATCACGGGGAACTTGTTCAGTACGAGGATATGGGAAGGTTGTGGGTGGGCATACGGTATCTCGGAGATTAGAAGCTCGGACGGAGGATTCTCGAAAGGGTCGGGCTTAGGCTTGTTGTTGCTAACGCTACTAGTGGTATCCTGGATGGACCGGAGTTCCTTCGTCGCTAATGCCGGGCAGTATCTGACTTGGAACTGGAAACAATCGTCAGATGGTCGCTGATAACTAACCTAATGTACTACCTCCGCGGACAGGTTGGCACTCACTGGGATCTTGGACCAGGATACTGTGGTTAACTCGGTCTCTGAGAACAGCAGGGCCCCGGATTCCTTCGCAGCTGTGAATTTCCTTGCGACCAGCAACGGTAGCGATTCTGGGAGATCAAGCGGCATCATTTCGTCGTCGTCGCTGTCGCCGAGTTTCCACTTGGAAGTTCGGAAGTATAATCAACTAATAATAGCCTTCACTACGGAATTGCCTAGTTCATCCTCCACGGACCAAACGGGTGAAAAAGAGGAAGTGGGCAACTCAGATTAATGTTTCGGCGAAGGCGACAGTTTCATGGAGACGTTGGTAAATCTAAGGTTGGTTTTATTCGACTAGACGTTAGTTAGTCAAGACGCGGTGGGCCAGTGATGATGATGGAGAAGTTGAGAACCTTTGCGATGAGTAATAATCCCCTGGACTAGTTAGTTAGTTAGTTATTTATTTACTAGGCATCCCTAGCATTCTCACATCCTCCTATGCTCGTACTCCGCGACACTAATAATAAATCTGAAGCCAAAAAATCCCCAAAGAATAAAATCCAATTCCCTATATCGGAACGAAGAATCAGAATTTTCTGTGGTTGGACGCGCAAGCTATCCTGGGAATTGGTCGCTAGTAGCTCATTTGTGGATTTTAGCCCGGATTGCACGATGGACCATTAGCAAACATGATGATGATGTATGTCGCAGAAAGAAAATGCGATGGGTGGAGGTCCAAGTTCGAAATTCTGAGTCGAGGATATTCCCGTATTGGAAGATCATGAAGACCGAAGTTCCGGTGTTGATCAACTGCAGTTGCGTGGAACCTTGTGCGATGCCTCAAGTATACACCGTAAGATCTGCCAGACGGAGACCGAGCAACGGAGGACGGAGGAGATCAACAAGAGCGTGAGGAGTTGGGGCAGACTGAAGATCATTGAGCAGCCTTATCGACAACAAGGGACGATCAGGCCTGTGATTCGATGGCCGGTGGTCACTTAGCGGAAAAGGATCCGAGACACAAATTTTACACGGTTGCTGTTGGTGCTATTCTTGGGACAAATGAGCGACACGACAGGAGGTCTTGGATTTTAAATTTCTCGTGAATTTTGGAACTCTCATCAGACTTCAAGAAATCAAATCATCAATAATGATGGAGGATGCAAGGTCCACCGCAGGGTCATGATCATGAGGAATCGTCAGAGTCTGCCATACGGAGTACTCCGTATTCGAATAAATTAATTTGTGGGTTCTCATAGGCCAGTGCCAGTGCAAAGACTGTCCTTTGAAACGCTAGCACCGGACAATTTGAGGACAACATCTGGGGCATTCTCTGCCATGTTTTCTTGTTGATTCTTGTGTATGGAGCACACTGTTGGTCTTGAGTCTTGATGTTGGATTTTTCTGCGAGTCTGGCGGTTCTCTTCACAATTGCAAATAAGGTTGGAAGGACTTTTTGCCACCTGGGCGACTGGAACAGAAGACAATCAAATTCTCTCGTTACGATGCATGTTTCAGACAAAGAGAGAGAGGCAGAGAAGAGACACCTCGAATCCTCAAGGCCGCGTTGTGGAGGACGCGGTTGAGCGTCTTTTTTAAGGATGCCTGGCGGGCGTCAGTGAGGTTTTACCTGTTTCGGCGAAGCACAGCCATGCAGCGAGCGTGTGACTTGTGGCGCAGGGCCGGACGGGACCTTTGGCGCAGTCATTTTCCGTTTTGGGGTAATCTTCGGGTACCTCGAGCGACGCGGCGATGAGTAATGGGACTCATCACTTAAACATCATTGACCTGCGGTGATTTGCACCCATATGGCATTAGTCGGGGTTCACAGCATCAAACCCTCCACTTGGTCTCCTGCAGCATGGTGGACGGAGGAGTCGGAGACTCCGGACGAGGGACTGCTGCCATCATGCCATGCATGAAACTCGAAGGAAGAGGTAAGGAAATTGGCCAAGACCATAATAATCATGGTTCTGATGATAACAAGAACGCCGTTTTGTGTTTTGTGTGCTCAACTGAAGTCGGTGTCTCTGGCCAGAAACAAGGGTTTGTTCAACCGTTGCCCATGCCGGGTAACTGCGTGCCCAGAAGTCGGAGCTCCCGAAGAACAGGTGGGCCGCGCTCTTTAGGCCATGGTTCGTATTTATGATTTGGCACACATGTCTGAAGCAAGCAGACCTTATTTTCAGAGTATGGAGAGCGGCCGTCTGGCGACGATCAGACGGTGAAGAACAAGCAGAATCACCCGCGCGACCAGAAGGGGGAGACATGACATCAAGCAATTCCCGATCGGGTTGTGACGAAGAAGCACGGGCGTGCATCTTGGATTCCCCGGTTGTGGAGGTCTGGAGGTCTGGCCGGGGGGGTGACCTGGCAGGGTTAGTGATGAATGGGCGGGCAAGAAGGATCTGGAGCATCACGGAGTACTCCGTGAACACTAGGCAGGGGGTTGAAACAGAACCGGCAGGGCTGCAGGAAAAGGCCCCGTTTGGGGTGGTACATGATCGAGTACAACAGAAGGAGAGAAGAAGCAGGAGAGCGAGTATACATACATACACACACATATTCACTGTATACTCGATTGCCGGTAGCGAATAACAGCGAGTGTTTGGTGGGGTGACGCAAAAGGAGGAAAAAGAAAACAGAGAAGCAGAAATTGGGGGGGCGCAGGGAACAGGGAAGGTGCAACCAGGGCAGAGCAGATCCCAGGATCGGAAACTCTCAGGCTTGACCGACTTGCACGGAAGGTTCGACAAGAGCATAGGGCTGACCGTGGCCAATCAGCACGCCGCCCGCAAGCCCGGCAGGGGGTGTGGAGCCGTTTTAGCGCCGTTTTGCTGGGGAAGGAGTCACCGTCAGACCGGTGAAGGAAGGCACCACCCCAGGCCCGCGTCGCCAGCACCGCGTGCCTTCCTGTCTTCCGCACCGACTCTTGCAAGCAGCAACAAACCACTATGTATGTCATCGGCGGCGTCTTTGGCTGCGACCTTGCCATGTCACGTCCGGGAGAAGCAATTCAGTCGCTCAGGCGCTCAGTCCTTGGGAGTCCCTTCAGGCTGTACCCTTAGTGAACGACTACTCCTGAGTACTCCGTACTCCAGTGTAAATGGTTTACCTGAGCCTTATGCTTGGCGGTGTCCCTAAGAAAGCCCCCCCTTAGCGTTGCCCGCTAGGCTCTAGCGGATTGACTGCTGGTCCAAGCCTCGCTGGGCCCCCTGCAGTTGGCGACCAAACATGCCACACTGCCGCTGCTCATAGGCTGGCCCACGCCCTCAAACACGAGTCCAATCATTACCGAGTCCAGTTATCCCTCCTTCAAAAATAATGCTCTGCTGCTGCGCATCGCTGCATCGCCGGCTCAAGCTTACGAGGTTGATCATCGCTTCCAATCCGTTTTATAAATTCTCCCTGATATCCCTCCCCCCTTCTCTCCACGTTCTCTTGCTCCCACGAATCCTTTTTGACTTCGGTCCGGTATTGCTTCTTCCTCTATAGCCTCTGAATATTCAATCTACTATATTACCTCCTCTCCTCCCTGTGTTGGTCCCTTAAAAGGCTTGCCTGAAGAACTGAAAAGGAGAGAATAAGAAGGATAAACAAATAAGTAAGAAGAAGAAAACAACGTCAAGGCCCTTCGTTGCTTTTTTTTCCTCATCGACCTTAGAGAGAGAAATCGGACTTCGTTTTCACAAATTAAAAAAAAAAAAAAAATATCTGTTTATTTATCTACCCTGCTCCGCTGCTTCTGTTTTGCTCTGCTCTCCCGCTTGGCCGGGCGTATCTCCCGTCCAGCCAGTGAAGTCCCGGAACTGCGGTTTTGCGCTGCCTGTCCGCCTGCAGGTCGCGGTTCACCAGCGCTCATTGGTTCCACACCCTTCGATACATCATTTCCGCCGTGCTCTCGGCTCCTCCGTTGGCCTGGGCTTCTGCTTTATTGTCTCGCCAAAATCTGTTGCTTCCACGAACCCCTTCCCATGCGCCTTCCGTAGCCTCCCGACCGTGTGTGGAGCTGTGTATTGGGCTTTGGGTTATATGGAGACTTTGACGGTCCGTGCCGGTCCCCCTTTTTACCACTCTTTTCTTCCCATAACTACACACCCACATACTACCACTTCAATACCCGGACCTTGTTTCGTCGCAAGAATTCTTTCTCTTTTCTTTTCTTTTCTTTTTTTTCCAGTTCTTTTTACTATTTACTTTTTACTTTTATTTTTTGCCGATCGGCGAATTGACTACCGCTCTCTGTCTCGTCTCGCGGGACCCGCGGTACGGAAATCATGGCTGTTTACAAATCTATACCATCTGTTGGCTGAGGCAGGACCGGACTAATGCGAGTTTTTGAATAGAACATTCACTAGTTCCCTTTTTATATATACCAGTCCTGGTCGATCGATCTCACCCTGTGGGTTCAATAAAATTCGAAAGCTGCCTGACTTTCAGAGACATATCCACTTCCTCCCTCGCCCTGGTCACTTTACCATGTTGGACCTAAATTATCCCTCGCAAGACCATTCCTACCTCCAGGAAATCTCAATGGACCCCTCGATCCGCTGTGCTCCAGGCTCCTTGAAGGTTGATGAGCAGACAGCTTTCGGAACCTACTCCCCTTTCTTGTCCGACCCTTTCCCCTTCTACATCAACCCGTCCTTTACAGCCAGCCCGTCGCAGCCTGCTTCCAAGAACCAAAATTTCTCCAACCCGTCTACCTCCCCGTCCATTGCCGCCTCACACCCAGGACTATTGTCCAGCTCCAGCTCGGTGTCGGCTCGTTCAGCCAGCAGCGCCGCCTCGTCGTGTATAGGTTCGCCAAACCAGGACCCGTGGCCGGATATGAATTCGGCTCCCGGTTTCGACGAGAATCTCACCATTAATGACGGCCTTTATTCCCATAACTATCTCTCTGCCGGTCTAGACGCCAATGCCTTCCTGGCCCAAGACAAGCTTTCCGACTGCTTTGTTGGTACGTGGTTCACTGGTTCTCCTTCAATTGACCTTCCTTAACCTCCTTAAAGCCGTGGTGCACCAAAGTACCAATGGTAAAGGCTGTTGCTGACTGGTCCTGCAGATCCATCATTAATACAGTCCGTTCAGCAAACAAACAACTACCAATTTCCCGCCATACCATATCCTGAAGACCTACAGTACAGCTTCAACCCCTCCCCCGTCTTCCCTACCTCGACAACTCCAGTCGTTACCCCGACACATGGCAATCAGCAAGTGCCGCAGTTTCAACTTGGCCTAAACCAGATCACAGAACAATTTCCACCACGGCAAAAGAGGAAGGCCGAGACATCCCCTTCTATAGGCCGTTTCCCACCTGAGGTTCAGTCGTTTACCAGAAGGTCATCGATATCCTCGGTGCGTTCCCGGCCTTCCGCGACGAGTCCTCACCTGGGCAACATCGATCTAGAGGACGAAATCAAGGAGAAAGGCCGATGTCCTCACCCAAACTGCGGGAAGGCGTTCAAGGACTTGAAGGCCCATATGCTTACCCATCAATCCGAGAGGCCGGAGAAATGTCCGATCGTCAACTGTGAATACCATCTGAAGGGCTTTGCCAGAAAATATGATAAAAATCGGCATACGCTCACGCATTACAAAGGAACGATGGTCTGCGGTTTCTGTCCCGGATCCGGATCGGCGGCCGAAAAGAGCTTCAACAGAGCAGATGTGTTCAAGCGTCACCTGACCTCCGTCCACGGAGTTGACCAATCGGCACCTAACGGACGCAAGAAGACTCCACCGACCTCTGTTGGAAAGCCTGCCGGCTATTGCCAAGAAGCAACTGGAAAATGTTCGACGTGCACTGCAACATTCTCGAGTGCCCAGGAATTTTATGAACATTTGGATGATTGTGTCTTGCGGGTTGTTCAGCAGGAAGAACCTAGTGAGGCCATCAATATGCGCCATCTCGCCGAGGTGGCCAGCGATGAAGCCGTGAAGCAGACGATGAAGAAACACATGCTGGTCGATACGACGCAGCTTAATGGCCTTGATGGGAATGACGCCGAGGATGAGTCGCGGGACGGCAAATTAATCGTACAGTCAGGCCTGTCTACCAACAGATTCCTACCACCGCACGCAGGTGGTATCTCTAAACCCCGTCCTTCTGCGTCTAGGAGGCGTAATAACCGAAACAACTACCCTCCTTCTTGGGGCTGCCCGACCAACAAGATGAAGATGAAGCGACGGCTCCTCTGCCTTTATGATGGCCCTCGGCGGCTATGGAAGGACGAGATGATGCTTGATAACGAGTTTGAGGTGCGCCTCAATCTACCAGGTGGCGATGGCATGGGCCGTGAGGCTTATGTCACTGACCTGGACGTCGAGACGTTGAAGCGCGCTGAAGGTGTGCTCAATGCGACGGATGAAGAAAAAGGACCGTGGGATCCAGCTACTGCCGGTCATGGGCTGATTGGTCCCGCTGCTGTTCCTGTTTTGGGTAATAGCAATGATATTGTGGATGAAATTAACATTGATGAATTGATGTCTTGAGACAAAAGAGGGATCTAAAATATAATAAATGAGAGGGTTTTCTTTTTTTCTATTTGATATATAAAAGAAAGAGTTATTACTTACCATGGGTTCGCACCTAAATTTTTTTTCAGTTCCCATCCCTACTTTGGCTTCTGCTTTTTACCTCTTCATCTTATTCTGCTTTTTAATTGGGGATTTTTCTTGTCTTTACAGTATTTAACTGATGTGTACCGTATGCACACGGGGCCTTCATGTTTCTCTCCAGTATCAATTGTAAATCTTGAATTCTCTATAACCACCGTGGTCTTCTACTAGAAAAAATATGACTTCCAGTCCTTAATGCTCATAGTTGTTGGCATCTATGGGATACTTCTTTTACATGTGATTGCCAACTAGCCAAGACTTTGCGCAGGATTTCCAAGACGTCCCATTCAAGGGACAAGGGGTCAGGGACACTAGGAATTCAGCTGCGGCAACGTGTAAATACGCGTGGAGCGAGGACAAGAATTGCGTAAATAACAAGAAATAATGGACTTCATAGTATTACCAAGATAATAATCACCGTTAAGACTAGACGTGACCCCATTCCCCCTGAACCGTCGGTGGAAACCAGAGGAACCTCGCAAAACGCCGAAATCAAGAGTTCGTCAAGAAATTCAAGGGACCCGAACTTGGAAACTAGGCTACGCTCGAAAAACCTCCAGAAAAAGAAAAGGCAGAAATATACTAATAGATGAAAACCGCGTTTTCGCCGGAGTATATGTAAACGAAGAAATACAGCGGAAAAGGGAAGAATGAGTTGGCTGTTTGAGCCCTGGCTTGTCTTCTCGATCAATCCAAGCCATGGACAACAAAGCTCATATCATGAAATTCTTCGAGGCCGGATCCAAGGAAAAGTTATGGTGAGAATGCTTACGAAGATTCGGTCTTCGCTCCTATGCTCTCCGGTTTCGTGGGCTTTTCAGCCATGTAGTCAATGGGCATTGGTTTTGACTCCGCCGCAACGGGTTTTGAAGTGGTATCATTCGTTGTTATGGTTTGCTGTTGTGGTTTTCGCTGAATTGTCTGTAGATATGGCCCAGGTAGGTATCCGACGGACCCGTCTCTAGCCCTGCACCTCCACCATTCTGATGGATTGCCCAATGGGTCAACTTTTGAGAGCACGGCGACGATATCGCCCTTCTTTACCGCCAGGTCAACCCCAGTGGCGGTCTGTGCATCTGGGGTGTAGTCGTAGAGCACGCGACAGAAATCTAATCGTGAAGGATCTATGGCGCCTGCCTGAGGTCCCGCACCTGCCATTATTTCTTGTTGTCGCTTGATTTCTGCTTCTTGAGAACGCGCAAGGGCGCGAATAAGTTTTCCCATGAGATATGGGAGGCCGAAAACGGCGGCCAGAAAAAAGAAGAAAGGTTTCTTCGAGGGTCGTGGTGGATGGGAGCCGTCAGGGCCCGGAGCAACGGCTGCGCCTTTGTTTAAGAAGGAAGAGAATGCCGATGGCGTTAATGATGTAGCATCAGCAGGTGGCGGACGGCCTGTCAGTTTCGCGAAGAGCGTCCTGAACCATCGAAGTATGGCAAAGATTCCCAGTACTGAGCCCAGAGTGTTTCGAAGGTTTCCAAATTGCTCTGCGACCGAGACCATGGCTGTACCGACCTTTTAGTAAAATCAACGAGATACACGCGAAAGATTGGGTACGAACCGAAAAATGAGCTATGAGTCGCCATATATGTGCTCTCTAACATCTGCGCTAACCCACCAAATGCTCCCACAATGCTTTCGATCATCTGAAACGTGGCCTGCGTGCTCTGGCTGAAGGAATTCGTTAAACTGTTCGGGTCACCGTTTGGCATCCCACCGTACATCCCGCCGTAGCCTCCACCATAGCCTCCATACATCCCTCCCCCATAGCCACCATACATGCCTCCAAATCGCGAATACGGTGATGAATAGGAATTGTACCCATATCCGCCGTACGGCGTGGCGCCTAGTCTTGAAGCCCCATATGGAGAGTAATTGGATGCCGTTTGGCTGACAACGGAGTTCAAAGTATTCGGTCGCGAGGGAAGAGCGGGAGGGTCTGAGATGGAAGAAGATGTATTGGCGCCTGTTGATTGTAGTGTACTAGGAAGTGCAGGTGATGCATTGGCAGTGAGTCCGGCTGCGCCTAATGAAGCCCCTACTTTCGCAAAATTGAGTATGTGAGAATGGCGTAGACGGAGGAATTGTTTACTTACCGGGAGTGGAGGCAGCATTTGCTCTTTCCCACGGTTTGGGAGGTGATACGGATGTCATGGTAGTGCTCAAATGCCTCTTGGGCAGGTTATAGTAAAAGAGGGTTTAGAACCAAGGCGTGTTCGCGAACAATCAAGATGTGCGAGAAAGGACTCTGTAGTAAAACAAAGGAAAAGTATGAAACCGGCGACGACGGAGATCAAGGAATCGGGTAGGAGTAGATGGGATAAAATGTTGTTAGAATAGCTGCAAAGGAAGTGTTTCTCCAATTTTTTCACGGCCGTCGTTCGTTATCACCACAGGGGGTTTGAGAAAGGTCTTTCCTCTCGTTAGTGTTGATGGCTAGGGTTGAGGCGAGATGACGGGGGAGGCGAATTGCTCGGAAAATATCGAATTGAGCCGAGGATGAAGTCCAACAGCTGATCGAAGTTTTAAGCTCTGCGCTTATTCCCCAACTTATGTGCTGAGTAAGCACTGTCTAGAGTGGACTTCAGCGGTTTACTGGATCAGGTAGGTAATGGACAGGACGAACTAGCCCATATTGAATCCCGGTAAATTCTCTAAACGAATGCCCGACTTTAGGTATCATTTCGACGTTGAATGTATGTACAAGGGGAGATTTTCATTAAACAAGTGGTATAGTGAAGGGAAGAAAAAAATTAGATGGGTCGATGCAATATCATAGCTCATCTCTACTAGGGAATGTGAATCCCCAAGATCTAGGAGCAACCGGTCTTCCAAGCCAAAAGTTCCAAGCACGACCGAGTTCCGCCAGTAAAATCTCATACCTGGGAAATACCATTAGCATTAGCATTGTGGTCAAGGACCTAGAATTCATCGAGACTTACGCCATTTGCGGGAAATGTAGCCAGCTTCGAAGGAAATAGAAATATGCTTGCCATATCAGCCGCCACTCCTCAGCAATAGTGTCTTTGATTCCGGGCTCAGAGCTTCGTCGGCTACTTTCACTGCCCTGATCAACCTCATCCCTACCCTTGGGTGTAGGAGATGTTGTTGCGCGGTTGCTTGCCTTTTGTTGCGGGGGGATGCAGTAGCGTGTACCGTGAGCATCTCCGCGCCCGTGTCGATCGCAGCCTCAAAATTCTGAATTGCTGCTACACTATGGGAGACTCTGCCTAGCGTATTAACCAGGGCAACTAACTCTGTTCTCCGAAGCAGCGAAGCATGGTTGCTTCCAGAGTTATCGAGTTCGAAAAGTACTTTGAGAGCGGCACCGTATCCGGCAGTTTGGAGTTTCCCCCAGAGCCGGCATTTATCGCATCCAATGCAGTCCATGATTCGGCTGACATTGCGGAAACGATTGCGAAAATCTTCCTTCAGGTCGATACCATCATGATCCTGGAACATAATACTCTCATCAAATATCCGAGGCTCAGAAGCAAGTATGCCTGTTAGTTGGTTAAACCGTTGTTTTGTCTCAAAATCATGTTCCGGGTCATTAAGGCAAAATGAGAAATTTTTAAGGTAACCCTGCAGTTTGGCAACTGCCCGGGATAACAGAGCGAAGTTGAAATAAACATTTGATATGCGCTCCGGATGTTTGTGAAGTCGTTCCTTATAACACTGAAGGTTTGGTAGCCATTCTCCGGTTGTTCTATTAAAGTATTCCCAACATAAATGGGTGGATATCGAAGCGTGCATTCCGCTAATTAGCCGATGGAAAACTCGTTTTTCTAAGCATTCATTGTCAACGGGATACCCGTCTTTCCGGGCCGCAGCACTTCCGACTTGTTCTCTTCCATGCTTCTCAAGCACGTTTCGAAAATCATGCGCGGCTTGTAGCCCTCCGAAACTTAGCCCAGTGGGCGAGGTAAACGACTGTTCAGGCGGTTTAACAAAGCAATTTTCTCGGTAAATAGCATCCCAGACTTGCCAGGCTCCTTGTCCAGAATATCCCGTGAATCTCTCTGGGTTATTGACCAAACTGACATAGTCACCTTTGGCCGCGACTCCTTCATCTTCAGGGACACAGTAATCTCGTTCGTCACATTCATCGTCATATTCCACGACACATGACTCTCCAACGTCCTCGCCTAGCATTCCTTCAAGAGGCTTCTCTTTGGGCCTTTCACGGCGTTGCTGCTTCCCTGGATGTCTGGCCTTCGGGCCTTCGAGTTTGCTCAAGGCTTCTGCTCTCCAGACTGGGGGTATGTCATCTTCGGAATCTAAAGTGCTGACTGCGCAAGCAATATTGCCGCACATAGCGGAGTCGTCGGACCAAAAGGGGCATTGTTTGTTGAATAAGTTGAGGCGATAGTAGGCAAAGAAGTCGGTATCTCGAGTGAGAGAGTCTAGAACAGGGGCAATATCATGGTTGACGGAGTTTACGGTAGCGAAGGAAATGCATGTATCGGACACAGTAGATTTTGAATTGACCTGTACTATATCAGTAAAAGAAAGGCTACAACCCAAGGAAAACGCGTACAATGCAGTCGTGTGGGGAAGAAGATCGAGAGCTAGCGACATGGTGGTCTGCGGAGCCTGCTTTGAGCAAGGAGAAGGTAGCCAGGAAGAATAATTCAGCAGCTAAACCCATGACGACAATTGGAACAATATCTCTTGTTTAGCTGGAAAGGTCCCATGCTTCTTAAAATTCCCATACTCGTCCCGAAAAAAAGCATTTGCCCTTTGGAAATGAGACGTGTCCTGTTCCTGGAATGGATATTTCCCCAACAGCCGCAGTGACGCCACGCCAACCTACAATTATGATAACGGCGCAAGGCTTTGTGGTTACGATCTATTACAAGGCACGGAGAGCTCCGAAAGGCTGGAGGGCTCCTAGATAAATCAAAGACCATCCGCCAGTATCAACTTCCTACATAACAATGCCGGTTAAGTGAAGTTCTCTACTCATAGACTGGGCGGACTCCCATGTCATTATTAATGATGAATCCGTGGTTACTCTGTACACGGAGGGCAACGAAGACTTCTAGCCGCACAGAGTTAACTGACAAGACGCCTCAAAGCTTCTCCAAAAGGCTAAATCACGTGCATCACCAGCTTCCTCGACAGTTTCCTTGACATGAACCCGTTGCCTCAGAATAATAACAAAAAGAACACAGCAAGGGCAATTGGCCATTACCTACAACTCTGTTACTGCAGCGAACTCAAGATCATATAAAGTCCCACGAAATCGAGCCGTTCGGACCGCCATGACAATCTGCAGCTGTCACTAAATGGATTTTATTGGCAGGTCTGGCTCAGTCTGCCGCTTTTTACAGCGTCACTACTCGAGATGCCAATATCGATCTACTTCAAATTACCCTGGCCTTAGCCGGACTCAATGTCGATGGTACTCTAAGAAGTCGGTCACAAGGCGAAAGCCGGATCGTGAGACCCTCTGGCGGCACAGGATAGATTACTTTCCTCAGGACATATCAAAAGCCCTTGCCGATTACCCTATGGTCTCCGCCGCTGAGCTCCGATCGGGGCGTGAGCGGCCTCGAGGTGTGAGGATGCTGACAAGAGATTTCATCGAAGGTATGATGCAATATCTGTGTACATAGACTGTCGGCTTATTCTAAGTCTCAAAGATAGTCTGTACAATTCCAATTATGGCTATTTTTCGAAACATGCAAATATCTTCAGCCCTGGCGAACCCTTCGATTTTAATAACATCGAGGATGGTCCCGCTTTCAATCGACTACTTGACGAACGATATGTAGACTTTGAGGACAAGCTAGATGCGGTCGACCCTGACGAAGCCCGCCAGCTTTGGCATACACCAACCGAACTGTTCCGTCCGTACTATGGAGAGGCAATAGCTCGTTACCTCGTCGCAAATTACAAATTGACATTGTTTCCGTATCACGATCTCATCATCTACGAAATGGGTGCTGGAAACGGCACGATGATGCTCAATATCCTCGATTATATTCGGGAAGTTGACCCTGAAGTTTACCAGCGTACCAAATTTAAGGTCATCGAAATATCCCCCTTCTCGCAGATGCGCAGCGAAAGACCCTCACCAATGCTGCTTCGAAAGACGGTCATGAGGGCCACGTGGAAATTATCAACAGCTCCATCTTCGAATGGAACACATATGTACATTCACCCTGTTTCTTCCTGGCTCTTGAAGTTTTCGATAATTTTGGCCATGATGCCATTCGATACGACATGCAAACGGGCCAGCCAAGACAAGGCTGTGTCTTGATCGACAATGATGGTGAATTTTATGAATATTACGTCGCAGATATAGATCGCGCCGCATCTCGTTTTTTGCGTATAAGGAAGAAGGCAGCGCGCCGACCGTTCCCAACTCCTTTGGGATCCCGCCTGTGGAGAAACGTTCAATCTTCGCTTCCGTTTGCGCCAAATATGACAATGCCGGAGTATATACCCACCAAATTAATGGAGTTCTTTTCTATCTTACATAATTACTTTCCCGCACACCGCCTTATTGCGAGCGATTTCGATAGTCTTCCAGATTCGACACCGGGATATAATGCCCCTGTTGTTCAGACCCGCTTTCAGCGGAAGACAGTCCAAGTCTCAACTCCTTATGTCAGTCAAATTCTGATAGCGCTCCTTTGCTACCTCACTGCTGACCGTATTCACTAGGTTCACCAAGGCTATTTCGATATTTTCTTCCCGACAGATTTCAATACTGCCGAAGATATCTATCGCTTCGTTACTGGAAGACTCACGCGACTGTCTACACATGAGGATTTTATGAGAAGATGGGCATTCATTGAGGATACACAGACTAGAAGTGGTGAAAACCTGCTTCTGTCATGGTATAAAAATGCCAGCATTCTAGTTACATTATGATTAACAGGTCATAGAAATGACACCGGATACAGCTACATACTTGCTTAAAGTTGCACTCAGGTTTGCTCTAACCAGGTCCTCTATACTATTAGCGGATAATGAGGATCGATCATTTCCCCTTCTTTACAAAAACCGGAACCATAGAAAGAGTGTGTCAGCTATACTACCACCGTAGAGATGCGCTCAGAATACGCCCTCTAGCTAAGGGCAAAGTTACTTTAATAGGCTGGGTATGGTTTTCAGCATAATCCTGTCTGCTATGTGTAACGAGTAGTAACTATCTAGATAAATGATTGTGGCGAAATGAATTAGTGAACCTCTTCTGAATGCGTGCAGATGTGGTGGCGTAGAGACCATTTTGCTGGTACGGAGTAGTAGCTAATAATATTTTAGTCACTGACCCGTTTAATTAACTAGTTATCCAGGCTCCATTTCATCCGAGGTAAACCTCATTTGACTGAATAGCTAGAGTTTTTGGCTTGTGGGAGAGCCATCATTAAAGCGAGGTCTTTCACTGACTGGATTAGCAACATTTTGCATTTTCTCGACCTATTTTCCTCATTATCTTCGCTATATCGATTTCAATATAGTCATATTATCTAGATCATGGCCTTTTTTGGTGGCGCGGAATGCTCCTCAGCCGGGAATCCCTTGACTCAATTTACCAAGCACGTTCAAAATGACAAGTCCCTTCAGAGAGACCGGCTGGCTGGTAGGAGCAACGATGGCTTGCACGAGGGCATACGAACAAGAAGCATGCCGGCAAATCAGGAGCATGTAGGTTCTGATCATGGTTCATACGCAGCCAAGTGACTGACACAATTCCAATCTCCGGGTGCAGATGTTCGATGAGTTTCTACAACAAACTGATTTGTCCAGTGCGGCGGCACCACAGCCGTTTTCTATGACACAGATGCGTCGGGAGCTGGAGAATTTTCAAGGAGGACCCCGACATTTAGAATCCCCCGCCTGGGCTGCGGAGTTCAATCCGACCGAAGACGCAAGAAGTGATGGCGGTTTCTCCACGGCCAAGGCTCGAATGATGGCAGAGCCTGGCTTTTCGACCTCCGAATTTGCAAATTTCTCTCAGCAAAGCAATATCCAGAGGTCACCTGGCGTATTTTCGCCGGGACCTACGTCGTCGTATCAACAGCCTCAGTTTGGAATGCACAGGAGCATGGGCCTTGGGTACACGGCTATGAACCCGTCATACGGACCAATGGCAATGCAACAGCAGCCTCAAATTCAACAGGACAAAGGCAAAGGAAAGCTGGTAGAGCTTGATGATAAGAATTGGGAAGCCCAATTTGCAGAAATAGACGCTACGACAGAAACCGTACTCGATGATGAGGCTAAGGCTGCCATCGAAACGGAGTTGAATAATTTGGACAGGTCAGTTCCCACCGAAACTGACTTTGGTGCTTTTGAAAATATTTGGAGGTCAATTCAAACTGAGAACGAGCTGAATAGGCAAATGGTCAACGAGGGTCCAGAGTTCGATTTGAGTGAATGGGACAACTTTGATGGTGGTCTCAATACGCATGCTTTCAGGGATCCTCAGCTCGGTGATTACCTTTTTGAAGAGGAGAACGCTTACCGTTCCGACCCTAATCCCTTTGAGGAGGGGAAACGGATGATGAGAGAAGGTGCCAACCTTTCACTAGCCGTTTTGGCTTTCGAAGCTGCTGTTCAAAAGGACCCTAAACATGTGGAAGCATGGACTATGTTAGGCTCTTCGCAGGCCCAAAACGAGAAAGAGAGCCCTGCCATACGGGCCTACGAACAGGCATTGCAATTAGACCCCAGTAATCTAGATGCTCTCATGGGTATTGCCGTTTCCTACACGAATGAAGGCTATGACACTACTGCCTACAGAACCCTCGAGCGGTGGCTTGCCGTCAAATACCCTCAAATTATTAGCTTGGATGATGTTACGCCCGATAACGAAATGGGTTTCACCGACCGACATCTTTTGTTGGAAAAAGTCACCAATCTCTTTATTCAGGCAGCACAGCTTTCACCTCACGGGGACCATATGGATCCAGATGTTCAAGTTGGGTTGGGTGTTCTTTTTTATGGTGCAGAAGAATATGACAAAGCCGTCGATTGCTTCTCCGCGGCTTTAGCATCAAATGAATCCGGTCTTTCAAATCAACAAGAGCAAGTGCATCTGCTTTGGAACCGTTTAGGGGCAACTTTGGCCAATTCAGGCAGATCAGAGGAAGCCATCGAAGCATATGAGAAGGCCCTCACAATTCGCCCTAATTTTGTTCGTGCGAGGTATAACCTGGGCGTATCCTGTATTAATATCGGCTGCTATCCCGAAGCTGCTCAACACCTGCTTGGGGCGCTTGCAATGCACCAGGCAGTCGACGATCAGGAATCTGAGCGGCTTAATACAGCAGGAGATTCTGGGGACGCCTATATTACACATAACCAGAGTACGAACTTATATGATACCCTGAGGAGAGTCTTCAATCAGATGGGCCGCAGAGACTTGAGTGAAATGGTTGTGAATGGAATGGATGTAAAGGTGTTTCGAAGCGAGTTCACCTTCTAAACCGCTGTGTATATGTTGAACAGCAATGACAATGGTGATACGAAATTTCTCTGGATAATTACCAACCTAGGCTATTTATATTTGGCTTGAGTGAGACCCAATACATATGGAGTCAATAGTATTACCTGGAGGCATCTTACACTTGTCGCTCCCAGATAATGGCCTAATACGTGATCACTTGCAATTTTGGATCTTTTGATACCTATATCAACACGTCAACTATCTATAGTCATCTACGGAGTACTCCGTACGAGTGCCTTGTTAAGATCCAATCCATCACGTGACTTAATAAGTCGACTAAGCCTCAAACCTTCTTACTAGGCAGTATACAGAGTACCTATGCCACATGGAATACTCGAACCATACTTCGTAGATAATAAGAGCTGCAAGCACCCGCCTCAAATTTCCGAGAAGGCATTGAAACCGCGTTTGTCGCCAACAAAGCACAAGAAACAATACCAAATGCTAACCTAACCTTCCGCTGAATAATAAACAAGACGCCCGAGACCTCGAAATACTTCAACCGCCTGAAAAACCGATGTCTATGACCCCAATAAGTATTCCGTATGGCTCGGAGCTTCTCATTCTCTGAAGAAAAACGTCTGCTCCGATCACAACATGGAGGCTCAAACTTCAAGAGCGAGTTGTCTATATACTTTCCGAGATACAACCAGTTACTTAGTTTAAACCCCGTAAAGACTGGTAAGTGAGCTTCTATTTACCCCATTGAGCTTGATCTGCAATAAATACTAGGGCTTACCGTTGACCTCGGCTAGAGTATCTCTCAATCGAGACTACAATTGTTCTTGTATGTAACCTCGAGACGATTGGCGCAGATTTCACCCAATTCGAAAGCGGAAAGCATTCACACTCTTCGAGGCCTCAGAAAATGAAACCATTTCATGATCTGCATCGGGCACAAGTCATCGAAGACTTAGAATCACCCGTCCATCTTGAAGAGAGTCAGGTACATGACTCTCTTACTAACTCGGTCTATTTCAAGTCACATAGACGTATCGAGAGAAAAGAGACACAGCTGCGCAACATCGAAAAAGAGCGGGCCCAGCATGAAAAATTGCAATTGGATTCACTTCTCGGCTCATTGCAGGGAGCGGATTGGCCACGAATTATCGGAATTGGCAACATCTCCGAGTCAGAGAAACGACTGTACGAACCTAAACGCGTTTATTTTATTTCGCAGGTAGTCGCCTTATTGGAGAAATTCCGGATGTGGAAGGAGAAGGAGAAAATAAGGAAGGCTGAGAGGGAACTCTCAATAACAAACAAAACAGGGAATATAAGCCAAAGCACAGCAAGTGAGGCTCGGGGATGCAACCCTATCTTGTACAACGATCCGTTCGGTAGAACGGATAGGTTGAATGGTGACAGTATGGGAATTTCTCCTTCGGAGACTGATGATATTGACGTTTGGGCCGCACATCAACTTCATCAGGAAGCAATGTCGGCGTTGTCGGACACACATCGAACTTCGATACTTGATGAGGCAATGGCGGTAACTGGTGCCGATGACGCGGCCCCAAAAAGCATTGCTGCATTGCAAGTAACGGGACAAGCCATTCTTGCTGAAGGATGTAGACCTTGTTGTGAAGCAGCCAGCTTGTCAAAGGGAGCGTTCGGCCAGCTCTTGCCAGACATTCCTTCACAGACATTTGAGTTGTCGCCTGACATCCTGACAGAAGCTGCTATTAGAGACTGCTTGAGGAGAAACCGGCGACGTAAAAGGAAAAGGAAAATGTAAAGACCGAATAAGTAATATTCTGCATTGATGCTCCCTTAATGCTGCAAACCTTGGTTTCCACATGGCCTAATTTACACATATTCTGACTCAACGGAATCGGAATATACAATTGCATTAACAAAAACCCTGTCCTTAGATTAAAATTCCCGGACTTGGACATTTTAGTAGACCGCCACAACCTGAAGCCCCGGTTCCAAGCTCGAACCTGATAGACCTGGTGGACGCTTGTGATTTCATCCACCTATTATACATCTATGCCTGACGAAGACGAATTAAAAAGAAAGTATACAGCAGAGCGTCAGAATCATGAAAGTACGTGCTGCGTCGAAAGCGGCCAATCGCTCCTATAGAGCCTTCTTAATAGCACTCAAGATTCAGGGGTGATCGACCCGTCGGAGCCGAGTCCAGGCTGGTCGACCGTCGAGTCCGAATCTCTAATCTTCCTACTGTGGGTATAATCCAGCCTGAGAGGTCGGCCAAAGGGCGCTTTTCCCTTAAGTAAGTCATAAGCCTTTTTGGCACTTTCGACATCGACAAAATCCGCATGTGCAAATCCTCTAGTTTGGCCTGTACTTCGATCAACTGCAACACGAACATCGATTACGTTATGCACATCCTTGAAAAGGTCGTCAAGGTCGCGGTTGGTCATTTCAAAGGATATATTTCCAATGAACAATGTGCGTGTGGGTAGCTTTGTAGGTTGGTTTGAGGGTGCGAAACTGTCGTTTCGAGCGAAATTCACAACTAACCGCCGGCCTTCGAACAGCTGGCCGTTCATGAGATCAATAGCTTTCTGCGCGGTTTCTACGTCGGGAAACTTTACGTATCCAAACCTAATCGGTACAAAATTTTGTTAGCCACGCGCCCAGGTCCGCGAGAATCCCAATCTTACCCTTTGCTAAGACCACGCACATCACATATCACGCGAGCCGACTCCACTGTTCCGCATTTGGAAAACTCATTTTTAAGGTCTTCAACAGTCACGTCGAAAAACAGATTGCCAACGTAGACTGAATGATGCGGTGGAATGGGTTCTTCTGATTTACTTTTAAAAATTCTTCGACTGACTGGAGAGGTTGTCTCGGTATGAGTTGGATCTTCCAACGAGGAAGCTGGCTCCGAAGATGGAGCTTGAGGCTTCCTGTAGCCGGCTTCGTCGCTGAGTAGCCGTCTGGACACACTAACTGGATAAGTAATGCGGAGGGATCTTTTTATGGCTGCGGATCTTGAGAAGACTGGGAGGTTTGAGATCCGCACAGCACGGCCAAGAGCCAGTCGTAGAGAAAACCTGCCACAAATCGTTGTCAGCTCATAAGCCAAAAATACTAGCTGATAAGAAACATACATTTTCTTTTGGTCGGGTGTTTATTAGGGTGTTGCAAAATAGCCAATCTGATCAAAAATTTCAAGACGCCAGCTTCTGCACTGGTAACCAAGGTAGGATATGCTGTGATAAGGAATATTATGTCTTCTTCATGAATGTTTGATATATATTTACAAGTTCAACCTTCGTCAAAGTTAATCGCCAGCGAAAAAATTCTCGAGCTTATGGTTAGTTTGTCTTGTTTGCATACTTCACTTACCAACGACAGGCTTGGCAAGAGCCGAGATGAGTCAGCAGTAGGAGAATCGAGAAGCAACATCCATATAACTTTTATTCGACCTTGTACGGAGTATGTAGTCCTCTGATGGGTCATTGCCTTGTGTCGCCTATGAACCTCGCGCTCAAAGGCTTCTTGACAACTATTTTGAGAATAGATACACTATACAGGACATACAATACAACCTCCACTAGTGAGGTTAGACCATAGATGTGCACACATACATACACGTCCTGGTATCGCGATTCTCCGCCTCTAGTGCCCCGTTTCTCTGGAGGAGATGCTAAGATATAGGCCAGCTAGCAAAATACAGGAGATAAGAAACATGAATCGGCGCTAGAGGAGCGTCTGATATACCGGCAGTTACCCCGGGGCGCGGCTAAGCCCCGGCATCTTTTTTGCTCTCTATCCCCCATTAGTTGCTCGCGAACATCATTACCTATGGCGGCAATCGTCGAATATTCAGATTCTGAGTCGGAAAATGATTTTCATCTTAACGTCTCTCCTGGAAACCGTATTGGCAAGGGGGATGCTTCTTGCCTCCCAGCACTGCCAACCACGTTTCGCGACTTATACACAACGCCCACTAGAACAAGTACAAGGGACGATCCAGAGATGCACGAAGGAAGAAAGCGCGCTATCCCGCACATCGCCGGTAATTGGCCAACCCATGTATATCTTGAATGTATTTCGCTATCCGTTATCAACATTCTATAATCCTGTAGACTAACTCTACTATCACTAGGGTATCCGTTAAGAGATGAGGCGGCTGAGCTCTCAAATTTTGTGTCTTTTTTCCAAACTCGGCTAAAAGATGGAGCCGAAATTTATAGTCTGATTCGCAACGAGCTCGGTGTTGAACTACCGCTCCACGTAAGCCTGTCAAGACCCGTCGTGCTGAAAAGTGATGAATGCTTTAGTTTTAGCAAGCTACTCAGCGCAAATATTCATGACTCAGTCATTAAATCGTGAGTTTTTTTATGCAAGAGGCTTCGCCCCGGCTAATCTTTGCAAAGGTTTTGTTGTCACGTCGAAGGGGTGAGCTGGGAATCGAACATAGAAAAAAACCGGTGGTTCCTCGTCTTGCGCGTAACGTCGCGTCCTGAAACGATCTTGTGGGATTTACTGAAGATATCCAATGATTCTCTCTCTATCTTTCACCAGCCTGCTCTCTACGAAACCAGACATCAAAAGGGGAGCAGAATTATCAAGGCCGACGGAGCAAAGAAGCCCCCTGCTCCATTCCACATCTCCATTGCATGGACTCCATGTGAGCCGCCAATCGAGATTAAAAAGCTACTCGAGACTATCTCCAAGGATCAAGTACCCCGGGTCGAAATTGCTTTCACGAAAGTCAAACTCAAACTTGGAAACCAGATCGTGGAAATACCGTTAAGCTGAATCAAACTACGGGGGTTGTTATAGTGCAACGGGTGTCGAGCGATTCGCCATCTATGCCTCAAAATAAAAGTGTTCGATTTAGTTGCTAGTATTTGACAGATTCCCAGCTAGATCACGTTACTGGGCTAATGTCTGCAATAAACGCTCTTCGATGCCGTCCAGAATAGAGAAGTGTTCCATAACATCCAAATTTTCCGCCTCGGCGAGAAACATTTTATCTGGATCCTGACCCGGTCCAAAAGGGTTGGTATTAGAAGCCATATTTGCGGGCCCCGGTTGCTGAATCATTTGCCCGGCGCCTGGGTGCAAAGGTATCAGCATAAGGCTACGAGAGCGTTTTAAAAGGAAGTTTACTTTACTTACTATTCTCACCGCCTAGAATGAAATTAAAAACAGGCTGCAAGCCAAATAAATTCAAGAAATACCACGACAAACTCGAAACCCATCTGACATCAAGGTCACGGGTCATCACTCCTGATTGCAGCATAGATTTGAATCGAATCGTCAAAGGAAATGGCAATTTTACTGTCATTCATTTCCAGAGGTCAGCATGATTCTCCACCGGAAGAAGAAGTTAGGGCAGGGTATGGGGCCGCACGAATTACAAAGCCGGAGAAAAATGCATTGATCCAGCCCATAATGAGAGTTTGAGGGATCATCATGGCCATATTTCCCTTCATCATCCCCATCATTGCGTCCATGCCGGCAGGATCTGTCATTGGATTCGGTGCGCCTTTCCCTCTAGCCTCAGGGTTCTTCAGGTAGTCGCCATTGCAATATGCAGCTCTCAGGTAGTTTTTACGATGCTGTAGAGACGAGGGCGTGAGAACAGACGACGCATGGGACCGAAAGTTCACTCCGCGAAGTAGCGCTAACCGTTCACGGTATTCAGCCAGGCTCGTGGGAGGTTTGGGTGATGTTGACATCAGCACTGTGGCATAGTGGCGAAGGATGCCGGTAAGGACCTATTTTTTAGATGTTACTCATTGGTGACGAAATTTAGAGTCTGCTTGGGAATAGTGTTTCAAATACCATAACAATGGTAATGGGGAGAAGGATCCAGTAGCTAGTATTGGTCAGTTGCGGTGCTGAATAGGGAGACATAGAATGCTTACAACAAAGCGGGATCCCGAAGGACCACTTGCTCGTATCCAGCCATACTGACTACGAACAGTGCTATTGAACGGTTTGGAAGTGATAAGTTGACATGGTAGACTATTGAACAAAAAGGAACTCGGAAGGCCACTTCGTTAGGAAGGGCAGATAGAACCTAATCTTCAATGATAAAACACCAATACTTTGTACGGAATACCATTTGTGCAAAGTGGCAGAAAACAAACAGGGTTAACAGTTATTACGGAGTAGGTAGGTTCGGAGTACCTGCCTAGGTACCATTCCCAATCGGGTAAAATCAGCCCTAGGTCGGCTTTATATTTATCCGATAATTCCTATGTGAGAGTCGGCCCAGTCAGGTAACCATAAGGATGAATGATCCATCCTCAATGCCCTCTGTACGAAAGTTGATCCTCTCAAAACACATACTACTGGAGCGATTCAGCAGCTCGACCGGCTATTTTGCTCATGTCAACATGGCGCTCTAAAGCCCAGCACATCTCAAGTATGAATCAATCACAGCACAGGGGCATTGAATCGTCCAATGCGCAAAGCTATGAAATCGATCTTCATCGGGCACAGACTGAAAATGATAGAAGATTCAAATCTTGTCTCGACTCGATATACAAAAAGTATGGCCGAGACTTCGGGAATCTGTGTGACGAAATTGACCTGAAAACGGGACAAATCGTGATTGATAATGGGCACCTTGGCCAAATAACCCCCCACAACACATGTATTGGAGCGAGTGTTTGGAACCCTTTTCCGACCAAAAATAAACGCGTTGCCAGAAATGTGAACCTTGAAAATGTTATAGCCGAGGATTCATCACAAACACTAGGGAACCCCTCAACCGCAAGGTTCTTCCAAGGGACAGAACGACGCGAGGCAGAGCATGGAGACGGGGATCAAACTCACGATGAGCTGGGGACTTTACCAAGTTTTTCCCACGGCCACGAAACCGGGCTTAATGCCGCTGATGCAAGGTCCAGCGCTCAGCTGGGTAGCGTTTTTCGCTCCTACGCCGTGCCACCACGTTCCATGCGGGAGCATCCCAAGTCTCGAAACCCAAAAGCCTCAACACGGTTGGTCCCGGGATCTGAAATAACATGCTCAAAGCATCCTCACAATCATCCTGGCTGTGTTAAATCAAGAAGGACGGGCTCCGGAACGCATAGACCGGGAGGGATTATTCGCTGTTCCGACCTTAGAAACTCCAGTACCAGAGGTTCATACATGGGTTCTCGCCTGTCCGATTCCGACTCCGATGATCCTCTACAGAGCACCTTACTAAGTTTTAAAGGTCAAGTTTCGCCTCGGTGTCGGCCAGTCAATCGACTTTCCGATACTAGGCCGCGATCAAATATTAGAGCACCCGATACGTCTTCCTCTGTAAAGCCGCAACCCGACCGAATAGAATCCGGTGCGGGTGCACTTCTTGATGACCCTTTGGTCACAGGCGATCCTTGCAGCTCCTCAAAACACCTACAATCAAGACTAAACACACCACCTGGATTCTGCTCATCATCAGGTGAATACATGACCTTTGCTTCTTTATATCCTGATGAAGTGGGCAACCTTCTGAAACTCCGCGAGGTTGAAAGGAAATCTTGGCTGGAGATATCGGCCGCAATGCCACAGCGAAGCATGCCTCTCCTAAAACATTGGTATTATAAATATAGACATGGAGGGGCGCGGAACTCGCTTACTGAACAAAGCTGTTTGGAAAAGGATCATCTCGCTCAGTCGTCTAGACGGCGATCCGGAGTAGCGATGCCGTCAAGTAGTTTGCTAACTGAAAAGCCCTCTTACGCTAAGCTCCCCGAACCACATCTCGCCAGCCCGAAGCAGCATGATACAGCCAGGAAATCATTTACTGATGTCCCGAAAGGCCTCACAACAGGAGAATACTCAAGTTCGGAATCTAAACCACGACAGGAGAGAGATGAAGTCGGAGAGCCCCGATCCTCTCGTTGAGTGAATTTCGATTTCCAAGGAGCGATACAGCCGGTTTAATTATACAACCACATCACTATTTAATAAAATGTACCGTACATAATCTAGCCAGATGATTATGCATCCCATTCACCAGATAGGTGCTTGTCCAATTATGCTACAAAAGGTACTGTTTCTATGGCATTCGTGACAGGTCGCAATCTTCGCCCGCGGCGAATAGATCTTCGAGCTTGGTCCCAGAAGAATCTGCCACATTGCCTGCATTTTTCCAGAATTTCGACAAATGACGTGCCCCCGAATCACATAGAACCGTCACGATCCGATGTCCCGGCCCCAATGTACGGGCGACATTCAGTGCTGCAAAGCCTGAGCGTTCCTCACAATCAGTATATGGCTGGTAATAAAGATTAGGGGGCATACAGTTTACAGCACTGCTGCTTCCAACAAAAATGCCGTCTTTCTCAACCAACCATCTTGCCATGGCAATCGCTTGTGCATCTGTAACTCTGATTGCATCATCAATCAAGTCTTGACCGGCTTCAAAATTCAATGTAGATCGATTATTTCCTATACCCTCGACGATTGAATCGACCTGTTGCCTCCTCCTAGTCCCTTCTTGTTCTGTTGCACTGTACATAACTCCATAACGAACTCGGTTCAAAAGACCGCTCCCTTGTGGATCTGCGAGCACGATTTTCATATTAGGAAGTCGGGGTTTCAGGTACAATGCAACTCCGGATATTGTACCGCCAGTACCGGCCCCCGAGACAAAAGCGTCCAGTTTCCCATCACATTGCGTATATATTTCGGGGCCTGTGGTATGGAAGTGCGCTTGCCAATTGGCAGGGTTTTCAAACTGGTCAGCAAAAAATTTCTGACTGCGGTTCAATTCGCTGTTGGCCAGCACTGGGAGCGGAGCAGAGGGTTCTGAAAAGGTTGAATTGGCGGACCCGGCAAGTTTCCGTGCTTTGTTAACGAAATGATCCTTTTCGACGATTGGAGCGGGTGGCACTCTATCCACTGAAGCTCCTAGTTTTAAAAGTAGATTGGATTTTTCAGTCGCCTGGTCCGAAGGCATGCAACTTAGATATATGAGCAGCGATCGTTCAAAATGATGCTCCAGTGGCATACATATGTGCTAGATAACCCTTTGCCCTTGCGAGGGTGGCCAGGGATATTCCAGTGGATCCTACAGTCCCTTCGTAGATTATATCACCCGAATGGGGAGTCAAGAGACCCTGTCTTTCAGCCTGTGTGCGACATTCGCCAGAACTATCAGTAAGCCCGAGTTCCAGCCTGACAGGAAATGTCGAGTCATCGGGCATACGGTATGTATTATATGTAAAGCTACACGGTCTTTGGGACTGCCGCCTGCGCCGTTTAGGAACTGAATTCGTAAGTCAGCAACGGGTATCAACATTGCATAAAAGTCTGCAGCAGCGTTAGGTACATACCTCTGCCTTTGCGAGGATATCACAGCCTGTTACTTCCGATAGGGATTTTATCCGTATAAGGGGAGTATTGCCGATACAGCCTTCAATACCATCGGCTATTGGAGGAGGGCGATGGCTTTGCATATGTGCGGAGCGAGGCTCGGTCTGGGTATGAGCTTGATCTCGCCATTTTGATAGATAAAGATAGATATGCTTGAGTTCAAAGGCAAGAAAAGCACCAGTTAAGAAGGCAATGACTGGGACACAGTTAAATGAAACCTTGGGGTCAGTTGTAACCATCGTTAAGTATTGAATTGGATTAACGACTCGGTCTAGTATGAGGAACTACCTATCATATCGGGAGGAAATAACTAAAAGACCGCAAAGCCGAGAGTTTGGCCACCTCAACCCATGTTGGATAGATTGGAAAACTGTATGGACTCCGTACTGTATGTACGTTTATTTCGCCTTTGGCTAATGTTATCACTTTTTTACTGGTCAATTAAATAACGATAGGTATGCAAAGAAACACGTAGAAAATTGGAAAGTCTGATCACATTTGAAACGATTTGTTTAAATTGTACAAAGGCTATCTTTCTATACACTCAAAACGGCCATGACCAGTCCTACGAAAAGCTCTTATTAAAAGCAACAATGACATCTTTGAGTTGGCTCTCAAGGTCTTTGCTAAGCTGGCCCTCTTTTTCGATCTTCGCCAAAACCTCAGCCTCATTGGATTTCAAATGAGCCAAGAAATCGGCTTCCCACTGCAAGATTTTCTTGACAGGGATGGAGTCGAGATGTCCGTTAACGCCTGCATAGATAAGGGGAACCATTTCGTTGACAGCCATAGGCGAATACTGTTTTTGCTTGAGCAGCTCAGTCAAGCGCTCACCGCGGCTAAGGGTCTGTTTCGTGGATGCATCCAAATCGGAACCGAACTGGGCAAAAGCGGCGACCTCACGGTATTGCGCTAAGAAGAGTTTTAAAGAGCCGGCGACTTGTTTCATGGCCTTGAGCTGGGCGGAAGAGCCGACACGAGAAACGGATAGACCGACGTTGATGGCCGGCCGGATACCCTTGTAGAATAATTCAGATTCAAGGAAAATCTGTCCGTCGGTAATCGAGATGACATTGGTAGGGATATATGCGGAGACATCACCACCTTGAGTTTCAATGATTGGCAATGCGGTAAGTGATCCGCCACCATGCTTGTCATTGAGCTTGGCAGCCCGCTCAAGCAGTCTGGAATGGAGATAGAAAACACTACCCCAGAATTAGCATGGTTATGAGAAAGCAATCTAAGTAGTACATACTCGCCAGGGTACGCCTCACGGCCTGGAGGTCGGCGGAGAAGCAAAGACATTTGGCGGTACGCGACGGCCTGTTTGGACAGATCATCATAGATAATCAAGGCGTGTCTTCCATTGTCACGGAACCATTCGCCCATGGCGCAACCGGTGAAGGGCGCAATGTACTGGAGGGGAGCGGCTTCGGAAGCGGTTGCGGCAACGACAATGCAGTACTTCATGGCATCGTTTTCTTCAAGCGTCTTGACGAGCTGGGCGACTGTTGAACGTTTTTGGCCAACAGCAACATAGACACAGTAAAGTTTTTTGGCTTCATCCGCACTATTGTTCCACCGTTTTTGGTTCAACATTGCGTCCAGAGCAACAGCGGTCTTTCCGGTTTGACGGTCACCGATAATAAGTTCACGCTGACCTCGACCAATGGGAACCATGGAATCAACACTTTTGAGTCCGGTCTGGACAGGCTGGTTGACAGACTTTCGGGGGAGAATACCAGGAGCCTTGAGTTGAGCACGGCGCTTTTCAGTAGTCTTGATAGGGCCCTTTCCATCAATTGGGTTACCCAAAGCATCGACGACACGTCCCAGAATTTCCGGGCCAACTGGAACGTCGACCTAGCCAAGCAGTTAGAAGATGAGCATCGCTTCAAATCCGAATGATCCGTACAATCTCGCCAGTTCTCTTAACAGTCTCGCCCTCCTTAACCAAACGATCAGAGCCGAAAAGCACAACACCGACTTGGCCGGCTTCCAAGTTCATGCACATTCCTTTTACACCGGAGGCGAATCTAAGGAACATTAGTGAATTTCAGCGCCTTAGGGTATGAGCACTTACTCAACGAGTTCCTCAGCCTGAACGTTAGTCATGCCGTGCACACGGGCGATACCGTCACTTTTGTCCCATTAGTTAGCGATAGACCGAGGAAAAAATCACTTTTTACTCATGCAACTAGTGAGGGTGATAATGCGAGATATATGTGATCATACCCGACGGAAAGCACCCTTCCAGTCTCAGCCAAGCCAGCTTCCTCCTGAACACCGCGAATTCTTTGCTCAAGGATAGAAGAGACTTCGGTGGGAGATGCTTTGGCCTCAGAGGCATATGACCGAACGTTCTTCGAGGCAGAGACCAGGGGAATACTAGCCCGAATCTAAAGAAGTGCAATGCCGAGTCAGTGTCATTCAACGCAAAGGAATAAAATCGAGTTAGCAGTTGGTGAGTAGCAATGCTTATTTGGTACACAGATGGTGTTGGATTTTGAGTGCACATATGCATTCGTTTCCCAATGGTTTGCGGTGCTTTGAAACTCGAGGGAGACAGGTGAAGAGCCTTACCGTGGTTGTTCGGGTAGGGGCAGTCGCCGCCATTACGGCACGGCTGGACTGCCGTAAGGCACTCCTGAACATTTTGAAGGGGGTTGACCAGGAATAGAGATGAATTTCTGGCTGGTGGAGGGTCAATGGCTGATGGGACAACTTGTGGACAGTGAGAACAGAAGGATTGTCGTCGGGAGAAACCCCAAGATGAAAAACACAGTCCTCCAGGTTAGTCAGCACACAAATTAGCTCGGTAAAAAATACAACTAAAAAAACCGGCACTTCTGATTTCGCTTCCTTGGCAAGCAGAATTGGGCCCTGGTGTAAGTATCGAAGTAATTTACTCCGTATCCGCGCGTATTTCCGTATTATAACTTCGTAGCCGCTCAAAACGAACACTCCCGATACTCTTGGCTTAACTATGTCGGTATGTATGTAGGTAGTAACTACATACACGTTTCCTTCGTATGTTGGAAGGCTAAAACACTTCATCATGATAGATGATTACACTGAGCCAAGCAATTTTCATATATGAGATTCTGTTCAATGCTTATTCATAGTGGAGAAAGGTTCCGAAAGTCCTGAAAAAGTCCTAGTCGAATGGGCTTTGGAAACACAATTCAAGTCTCAAACCGTTTAACAGGCATCCATCGACAGCTAAAAAAGAAGAGTCGCCTGTCACGAGGAGGATTTTGCCGCGTTAAATTTAGCCACTTCCAACTGTACCGCTTGGTCGATGCGCGCTTTCAGTTTTGGGCGATACCCCATGAAGAAAAGGACTTCAAGCCAGACAAAAAAGGGTGCAAGAAAGAGCGCTTGGACAAGGTTATCCAGCAATGCTGGGGCGCGGCCTTCATAGACGCCATGTCCAACAAATTGAGCAATCCAGGCCACCCCCTGGATGCCTAGGGACCAATAGGTTGCGATAGTTCCATAGGTGTTGTTCATATGATTAACAAAGACAATGCCCGAGAGCAGGAGAGGAGCAAGGAGGGCTCCAGCAACTGGTTCCATCAGAATGTACAGGACGACGTATAGTAAACCGACGACAGTCGCGAGGTTCGGAGGCAAGTCTTTGAAGGCTAGAAGGTCCGGCACCGAGGCGGGCATCAAGGTTACATGAGTTCCCTTGTTGAGCATAACGTTAGGTTGGTCTATGAAGGCCTTATGTGCACGAGTGGCTATAGCTTACCAAGAGTAGCATGCATAACATAATAACAGGAACACAGATGACATGGATAATAATATTCACCTAAAAAAGATGATGAGCTATGATCTTGATTAAAAGGGACGGGTCCGCTTACAGAATTGTGGTGGTACGATCCATACTGTAAATGTATGTCAGTTGAGACTTCGCATGTTTCCTATCTGAGAAGCTTACGAATTGGATTTGCTTTTCAAGATTCAGTGACATGCCCATAGTGCGTATTCTCGGACAGAGAGCAGTGGTTGTTTAAAGGGTAAATAGGCAATCTTCAAGGCCTTCGGGGGGGAAGCTGTGTGTAGAAGGAGAGGGAGAGAGGGAGGGAGGGAGGAGAGAGGGGAGAGGGGGCAATGAATCTTGACTATTGAGGACCAGGAGCCTTGGACCAAACCAGCGTTCATATCTGGGGTCCATATACAATTACTGTAGTATGTAGGTGGATGTTTCGATGGAGAATATCAGTACCCCATACTCCGTAGTTTCATGTGATATTTCCCTGGAATTCCCGAGTTATGGAGATCAAGAGTGGTTGGGCGTCGTCGGGAGGCCTACCTAGGTTAGGAAGGAACCTTAGCTACGTAGCTTAGTTAGCGGAGATGCGTTTGGAGTACGTACTCCGTACGGTACCTATGTGCATACATAGGTACCTGGTTACTTAAGTATTTACATACTTAAAGAAGGTAGCTATAGAATGGACTTTGTACTCCGTAAAGGAAACTTACATGTGTACAGTATAGTACAGTACATACAGTACATACTCTGTAAGCTGGGTAGGCATGAAGTATCAAGAATCAATGTCAGTATTGTACTGTATAGGTACAGTACAATACAGTATATATACATATAGCACAGACATACTCACAATAATGAAAGTTGTTTAAATTTACATAAGCCCCATAACGTGCACCAGTCTTCTTCACATCCAACGCGATATCAGCAAATAGCTATTATCCAGGAAAGGAGTTCGAGACTACCTCTTTCTGCTACCTATTATCATGTTTTTTATCCATTTTTTAGAGCATGTTCTGACCCTTCATCCATCTTTTTTCGGCTCCCACGTCAAGGAGTACCTGACGCAAAAACTCCTCGATGATGTGGAAGGCATTTGCACTGGAGATTACTATATTGTTTGTGTGATGGATACGTACGATATCTCTGAGGGACGAGTGATTCCTGGAAGTGGTGTTGCCGAGTACACCATCATGTACCGAGCAATCGTATGGAAGCCGTTCAAAGGAGAAACTGTATGCCTCTTTGTTTCTCCTTTGTCGGGGGTTAGTCTAACAATTCTCAAAAAGGTCGATGCCATTGTCACCTCAGTGAAGAATCAAGGAATATTTGCAGAAGTTGGTCCCTTGACCGTCTTCGTATCTAAACATGTAAGCTTCATGATCAATCATTCGACATCTATCTAACTTCTCCCAGTTAATTCCTCCAGAGATTAAATGGGATCCAAACGCAACTCCGCCGCAATACACGGATAATGCAGATCAGGTCATTGAGAAAGGAACCAATCTGCGAGTAAAGCTGATTGGACTTCGGAATGATGTGCGCAACATGTTTGCCATTGGGAGCATAAAGGAAGACTATCTAGGGTTTGTTCATTCTCCGTCGGTGATGATTTTTTATTAATGATCGCTGGATCATAGGACACTATAAACCTTCTTGGTCTACTATGTTTACTACTGCCGTGTCTGAAAACCAGACACCCCGGTTTTCCAATGCCATTTGAATGGAGTCCATCGACAATTCATCTCTTTACTTTTCAGGACTTCTCAAAGGCCTAACGGAAGGCGTGATTTTGAGAAACAATCAGCTTCAATGTCAGTACTTTCTGGAGACAACAGACATGTTTGAATCATCTGCTTTGCTCAAGCTAACATTCAGTTCCCAAGGGTCAGAACGGGCGAGAGATGGCAATACACAGACTATCCCTCGATTCGACAAGCCTCATGCGAGTACAATTCCATGTAGAATGGGATACCCATCTTTCTTACAGGAGTTTGTTCGAATAATTTCCTTGTCGTGCGCAAGAAATACTTCGACTTACCACAGCGTCGAGAGTTTTCTCATTCTTACACCAACGTACAGTATGTATGTACTGTATGTACATACATGCAGCACAAACCCCACATATGCACAACCCCTGCTTCAGCTCATACATAAGGCTGTGCTTCAAAGGCGTGCGTCATCCTGGGCCCGAAATACTCCGCACATAGAATCGAAAATGCGCAAATACGACTGAATCAAGGTGCAATTTGCATAGTAGGATCAGGATAATACAGCTTTAGCTTTTCTCACTGATTGTAATCATTGTATGATAATACTAGATAAAACTGAGCCTGCAACCGATGCTTGTGTTAGAATCGGATAAAAACAAGTATTGCTACTGTAGACTATGTTCAAGGTATAGGGGCATATCGTCCGAACGAGTGGTAGCCATTTTCTTAGATGTATCTTACTAGACTACACAAAGCAACATCGTACTCCCTTTTCAGCTCCACTCCAACAGGTCCTCTGTAGCAGTATTCTTACCTTATTGCTGGCTACCGTTGTAGGCCAAAAGGTCAGTCGACCCATTAGAGTCGCGAACAGCACTAGTAGCGACCTCCCTAATGCGATTGCAGACTTGGCTTGGGCTAGTACCCTCGAGAGCCATGATATAAGCACCAAGGCCGGCAATATGAGGAGAGGCCATCGAGGTACCAGACATCGACCTAACACCACCTCCAGGGACAGGAGCCGGGATATCGACTCCAGGAGCGAAGATTTTAACTGTATTAGAAACAGCGTTAGAAATTGGTGCTATCAGGAGCAGAACCATGTAGACTTACGAACAGACCCCCAATTAGAGAAAGAGGCCCGTGTGTCATTGATGTCGGTGGCGCCAACAGTACAAACATTCGAGGCAGATGCCGGAGAATAGTTTGAAGCATCTTCCTGAATAGTGTTAGCGTGTGAATACCGCTTCGCACCACATTCACTTACATTGTCATTTCCCGCAGCAACAGCAAGGAAGATTCCAGCACGAACAGCCTGGTTAGCTGCACTATTAGTGGCTTCGGAGTAGCCACCTCCCAAACTCAGATTCATTACGGCACGGCCAAGAACTGATCTACTCCGTGCATCATTGACAGCCCAATTGATTCCATCAATGATGGCCGAGTTGCTTCCTTGACCTTTCGCATTCAGGACCTTCACAGCGACAATAGTTGCTTGTTTGGCGACACCATAGCTAGTGCCAGCGAAGGTGCCGGCAGTATGGGTGCCATGCCCATTTCCATCGTAGTTTTCATCGTCGACGGTGTTGGCACCCCAGATTGCACGACCACCAAAGTCCCGGTGCTCAACATCGATCCCAGTGTCAACACCATAAATGACAATACCTTGTCCAGCGGAATCGTCATAAACGTAGTCACGAGAACCACCTTCACGATGAGAGATTCTCCCAAGACCCCAAGATGGGGCATTGCGTTGTGTGACATAATTGCCCTTGAGCCGAACAATGCGGTTGGGCTCAACATATTTGACCTTGGTAGCAGTGTTAGGTTTAACTTTATGTTTCAAAGGGGACTCTAGGTGCACACCTTATCATCACTCAAAATTTTGTCGAGAGTTTCGTGGCTGAAAGCACCGCTGTAGCCCTTGAAACTGTTGATATTAAAGGTCGATTTCACTCCAGTGAGGTTCGCATTTGGGCTGGTGGAATCGGGGCTTCGTCGCACAAACGCCATATGGGCTTTCTGCACCGAGGAGACGTGAGAGTCAAGCTCTGAGGCGTTAACATCATCCTTCATAATAACAATATAAGAATCTTGGATGATGTCCGCCGCATTCGGCACGCTCATTATATGAGCGCCATTAACGGCGACGGCACCCAAGAGGAAAACTGATAGAAGCTTGAAGGAAATCATCTTGTCGGTGAGGTGGTGTCGAAGAAGTCTGGCTCGAGTAAAGCTGGAGGGAACGGCGGGGGAACTGCCCCTTTATATGTCGATAGTAGACTCTAGACATCTCTTCCACATTACTCTCAGTGGGTGGAAATCCAGTGGCATTCGTTGGTGATCCACACCACGAGTCTGTTCTACCTAAGGAACCTCTAGAGGGAGCCATGTGTCTTTGATTGATGCGCGAAACGATTTCCAGGCTTGATAGATGACCGGGGAACCCCAGAAGCTATGGCTCGATATTCCCACGTCGAGGTTACGTTCGAAATGAACTCCAACCTAGCCGACCCTTGAAACTTTCGGATTGACAGACAGTCCGAAAGAATGACTAGATACAGTTCATTCAACCAGTTCATCCCCAGGAATAGGACTTTGCGCTGTAATGGCCGTGTGCGAGAGTGAGGCAAAGGATGCCAAAAAGATGCATTTCGCAAAGGGTATCCCAGAGACGTAAGGTAGAAGCCTGCGTTCCCCGCCTATAGGAACCGGGAGACAGAGCAGTCCAGTCGCGGCATCGAAGGGTATAGATTAAAGCAAAAAACACAGGTGCCAGGCCACACCACCGGACCTGCAAGCGCTAGACACGTAGCTATACTACCATGAAGAGTAACCGGAAAGCCGGGAAGGAGGAGGGGGAAATGAGGTCGGGGAAATGAGGTCGGCCCGGGTTCCGAGAATACCTGAGGAAGCCGGTTTTCATGTGCTCCCGCAAAATATCCGATAGGATAAGCCTTCTCCCGCCAACACATACGGAGTACACACATCGCATTATCACAATGGATATGGCGTTTAAGAGGCGTAATGTTCACATATGTATATCTGTATGTACAGACATATAGCCTCAACTATCATTGAGCATTGCGACCTTTGTTCTCCAAGGCCAACTTGATGAACAGAAGGCATCACTGGTTCCCGGGCAATAATGATGAATGCGCTTTGGACGAGGCTGGCGTAAGGCAACTGGGATGAGTGTCATAATACGTTGCAATATCACTTCAGAATGACAAGGTTCCAGGCGGTATGTAGAGTTTAGCGGTCCATTTCACATGCATGTGCTCAACGTGGCCGGGATCCGAGTCCTTGAAGTGCCATGTAGAAGCAATAATTAAGAAAGCTTGTCAAGTTTCACTCAAGGAAGCCAATATACCCCATCCCAGCATTCCACACCCTAAGCTATCCCTGTTGAGCACCTCTAAAAACCACGAGAAGTTTTCAATCAAGAGCCTGTTCAGGATACATAGCTCAAGTTTTGAATCAGGAAGGTATCCAAAGGCACATGCGATGCAGGCCCTAGGGATGAGATGACGCTGTAGGTCATCTGACTCAGGTGGTTTCAAATACCTGAGATCCTCTGTAGATATTGGTTGAGACTGTTAATAGTACCTAGTCAGATGGTTGACTGTTGCTGGAAGAAAATGCAAACTGAAACACTTAAGGCTCACCTCCGCATCAGGTAGAATATATATCGATGACTAAGAGCTTACTACTAGGTCTTGGCAGGGAGCGCTTATTACATAACTAACTGCTACCTAGCTCCGTAGGCAGCGCTGTACTCCGTGCTCCGTACTCCAGCTCCTCCTCTCAGTGGCGAAGAACCTTTTCAAGCTTCGTTCCTCATGACCTTCTGTTTGTTATCCATGTCCCTCGATGCCGCTTGTACCTTCTCCTCAGGCTGAAGCGAATAGCAACACCTGGCCCGACCGACATGGCCGGGCTGGCCGACTCCCAAGGCGGTTACGTGGTAGCTCACCAGAGCGTTGAGCTCGATATCGATTTCGAAGGGAGGTCTCTAGAAGGCAAGACAGAAATTACCATCCACCCTCTGCAGAAGGATCTAAAATCCATATCTCTGAATTTCCGCCATGGCGAGATTAAACGTTTGAGTGTCAACGGTAAACAGGTGCAGGCGCATTTCGTCGATCCCTGTCGCTCCTTACGCCTGTACGGAGTTCATCAACACCATAAATTATCCTCGAAAGTCGAATCCTTGCTCTCCCTATCTCCGGCTGCCGAGCTTACGGTTCCCATCCCGAAATCTGTGCGGATTGAAGAACTTGATCCCCTGTCGTTTGAGGCACAATCCCAATTTCCCGTAAGGCCCGGCGATGGTGATGAAGTGGTGGACTCTCAGCCCGGCCCAAAGGCCGACGCCTTACTTCCGAAATTCACAGCGCTGACCGTTTATATCGAGTATTCTCTATATTGTCCAAGAGATGGGATACATTTTGTTGGCATGGGCCGTTCGGATCACCATTATCCACACGTCTTCACAATGACTTCTACTATTACCGGTGAAACATTCTGTCTATTCCCCTGCGTCCAAGATTTATCGTCAAGGTGCACTTGGGATTTTTCGATTCGATGTCCGCGAACAGTCGGAGATGCTTTCCGTAAACGCCATTCATTAGCAGACAGCCATCGAACTGATGATGCTGAGTCCCTTGAAATCATCGTCGTATGTTCTGGCGATATGACAGATGAATTAGTGGATCGCAACGATTCAACTAAAAAGGTAGTGTCCTTTTCCTGCAGTACGCCATTATCCGCCCAGCAGATTGGCTTCGCGGCCGGTCCCTTTGAATATGTCAATCTTACCCAATTTCGTGAGAGCGACGAAGACGAGCAGCTCGGTCAAAATGCGGTCCCTGTCCATGCCTTTTGCCTCCCGGGCCGTGCAGATGAAGTGCGCAATACGTGCTTTCCGATAGCAAAAGCCATCGATTTTATCTCACTAACTTATGGCTCCTACCCCTTTGCAAGCTACAAAGTGTGTTTTGTCGACGGCGGTGCTTTTGACACTTCTCCATATGCGACACTAGCTGTGTGCAGCACTCGTTTACTATTCCCCCAAGATATAATTGATCCGCTTTACGATTCTACGCGGACCTTGGTGCATGCCGTCGCCTCCCAGTGGATGGGAGTAAACGTAATACAGAAAGAGGCCACCGATACCTGGGTCATAGTCGGCGTAGCGTACTACATCACAGACACTTTCATGAAAAAAATCTGTGGCAATAATGAATTCAGGTTTCGTCTGAAACAAACTGCGGATCATGTCTGCGATCTGGATGTTACCCGTCCTTCAATCTGGGATACGGGCACGCTTCTTTGGCTCGATCCTTCAGAATTGGAATTCCTTGCTCTCAAGGCACCCCTTGTCCTTTATATTCTGGAGCGGCGCTTGTCCAAAGCTAGCGGTAAGGCGACAGTGTCTCGAATTATATCCCGTATATTTCTCAATGCCAGAATGGGCGATATTCCCCACAGTGCGTTAACAACAGCTTTCTTCCAAAAGTTGTGCGAGAGATTTGGGCATGTGAAGCTGGACGCCTTTTTCCAGCAATGGGTTTATGGCGCAGGGTGTCCAAAGTTCATCGCTACCCAGAGGTTCAACAAAAAGAAGCTCGTTGTAGAAATGATGATACGACAGGTTCAGGCCGAGCAATCAAACGCGCGTGATCTAAATGGGTCTACATTCATGAGGGAAGTGAAAGAAGAGCTTCAGAATGTTTATGCTGGTGCTTTGCAGCACGTATTCACTGGATCTATGACAATAAGAATTCACGAAGCGGATGGGACGCCATATGAACATATTGTTGAAATCAAAGAAGCTGTCACCAAGTTTGACATTCCTTACAACACAAAATACAAACGCCTGAAACGCAACAAACGACAGAGGGAGCGAGCTGTGGTATCTTCGTATGCCGAACAATCCTCCGAGTTGCAGGACGATGTCCTATTATATTGTCTGGGCGACGTCCTGCAATCCGAGGAAGATATGCAAAAGTGGAGGTTGGTGGAGTGGACAAAAGAAGATGAGGATCGGATGGGCCAGGAATCATATGAATGGATTCGTATGGATGCTGATTTCGAATGGATTTGTGAGATGTCTCTGGCAATGCCCGGTTATATGTATCTTTCCCAGCTACAGCAAGAACGTGATGTCGTGGCGCAACTGGAGGTAAGCAGATACCAGGGCCCTTTGAACTTGCATTGCTAAGAATTCTTGAGTCGATACAATATATGGCGACTCAACGAGAACATCCACTAATATCGACAATTTTCGTTCGAACCTTAATGGATAAAAGGTACTTTCACGGTATTCGATCCGCCGCTGCTAACGCTTTAATAAAGCATGCGAAAGAGGAAGTGGATTGGATAGGGCTCTTTCACCTCGAAACCGCATTCAAAGAACTCTTTTGCTTACCCAATTCTCCTATGACACGGTCCAACGATTTCTCTGACAGGGCGTCATATGCCCTCCAACTAGCAATTCCGCAAGCGATTTCGAAAGTGAGGGATAGTCAAGGAAAAGTACCAATGAGCGTAAAACAGTCTTTATATGAGAAATTAAAATTTAACGACAATTCAAATAACAAGGTATTTACATGTCGATGGGTTTCAAGCCATTACTGACCAAGTCAGTATTCAGACTGTCACTATGTTGCGACGCTCATGCAATGTATTGCCGATGCCCTTTTCGGGGAGAAGGAAAGTTATGAGGAGCTTAATACCAGCAGAGAACCCGAGGATCAAGCAGAGCATCAACTCCATTTGGACTGCTTAGCTGAAGTTGACCGTTATAAGAGGATGGACGAATGGACGAGTTCTTACCAAAATTTGTATACTCGAGCCGCCATTGACTGCCAGTGGCGCTTCATACAGACGGGCAAAACAGACCAGTTTACCATAGGCGACTTTTTGCCCTATACACGTGCCGGTACTTTCGAAATGCTTCGGTTGGATACGTTCCGCGTGTTGCTTGACCGCAATATCTTCGAGTGCCCTGAACTTTTACAATGGCTTCTTTATTCAATGTCTATGGATACATCGGCATGGTTACGACGTGAACTGCATCGGGCCTTCGGTCGCGCTCTTGCTTCACTTGCAGTCAGCGGAAAGAATGATACTTCCACTGCGACGGATGACGAGCTTATAGTCGAGAAAGAGTCTAACACAGACGCTCGAAGAGCGAAACTCGAACGGATGCAGACCGTTCCCGGAGCAATTGACGCATTGAGAAGGATCCTCGCGAAAAATATGCTTTTAAGAGAGTTTATCTGGGCTGCGTGTAACTCCCCAAATATCACCCTCACCGAATTGCGCGACTTCCTCTACGTGTGCGCGATCATCTACGAACCAATTGACCAAAAGATTGTGACTTTCAGATACCCAAAATACTGGGTGACAAAACACTTGGGAAATGTAGGTCATTCAAACTACTTCATAACCGCAGATATACTAAAACGACGGTCTCTAGGGTAAGATGAAATTTTCTAGATCACATCGATATCGAACAAGACCTATAAACTCTACGCAGCAAGGCATTGAGGGGCAGAAAATTCAGCCTTTGACCAAAAGAAAAGGCGGCGATATTGCAAAAGCAACCCCAGCCAGTCGCAAAATAACGCTTAAAATACCAAAACTTGCCAACTTGGCTTCCCCCTCGAGCCGTCAAATAACCCCACCCTCCGGGCCACCGAAGTTGAAGCTGAAGATCAGGGCACCAAAGGAACCGAACCATTGATAAAAATGACCCGTCATCAGCGTATGTCAATATTCGTCCAGAATAAAACTGTGCACGACAAGTAACCGTGGGGATTTCAGATTTTGGCTGAAGGGTATGGAACAGAACCATCTCATATAGGTATAAGATTTGCAATAAGAGATGCAGGCAAGCCACGAAACAGGCACTTGCAGAGGATCATTCCAGTTCCCGTAAAAACTGCCAGAGACTTAAGGAGAGTCAATGTGGCAGATCAAATGTTCACCCGCGTAAGCTTAGATCAGCTTTCCCAAATGCTGCCGGGAGGAGCTGCCTCGTTGTGATTAGAAGCGCTTGATGTGTTTCGCTCCCCTCGAATCATCGATCAGTTATACGTTCGAGAGCCTAATAGCAGATAATGAGTCCATATCCCAGGTCTGGCTACGGAAATTCAAGGAAATATTCCATACCTCGAGCATAACGACCGAGTTGCCACGAATTACCTAACAATGATGTAAGTACACGCGAAGAAATGGAGATGACCTGGTCATACCACCATGCCTAGAGGCACTTTTTCACCTCCAGATTTCTCTTCGATAGCTTCGTCTAATACAATGTTCATAAAGAGCTAAAATACCATCAGACTCAGTAGCCAGCCAGGATAAGGGTCTCCCGTACATCGTAGCCACGAAGGACTCCAAGGACCTTGCGATTTCCATTGATTTGCACGAATAGTCGCTTTTCCATATACTAGTGTTCAAAGCCTACTGTCAGTTCGGAGCTGGAAGAAATTTAGCTCATGACATTACCTTTTTCAGCTCTGGCAATGCTTGAGGCATATTGAACAGCTCCTGAAATAAACAAGATGGCCCCGGTAAACTCAAGGGTCCTGAGAACGATCTTGTCAGAAAGTCGAGAAGTTTGGCAGCTTTGATTTACATGAAGTGATGTGGAAAACTTACTAGAATGTATTTATTTTGGGAGGTAACGTGATTCCCCACCCCACAACTTCATACACCCAGTGATTTTGCTTTGCAGAGTAGCTCATTACATGAGGAATAAAAAGGCTTTATGAATATATAATATAAAAATCTATATTAATTAAGATATTTATTAGTAGAAAAATATTTATTATAAAAAATAATAATTATTATTATATTAAAAGTAGCTCTTGAAATAATTACTATAAACTTATTATAAGTTTTATAATAATATTATTTTAAACTATAAAATAATATTTATAATAAATTTTCTTAGTAATTTATATATATGTAAGCTAATAGAGAAATCTTTAGTTTTTTTAAATTTTAATTTTATTAAAATTTAATTCTTTAAAAGTTATTATATATTCTACTATAACATAATAATAAGCATTTATAAAGACTTTAATATAAAAAAAATAATTTTCTTCTTAGCTTAAAATTAAGAGATTTAAAAACTATTAGCTATTATAATACAGTAATAGTAGTAAAAATAATAAATAAAAGAAGCTATTTAAATTATAGAGAGATATAAAATAGAGATAGTATAGCTTCTTCTATTATAATTATATTATAATAATGATAGCTCATATATCTTTAATCTTACTAGAAGATTAATTAAATAATTAATTAACTATACTTACTTAAATACTTATTTACTTTATATTAAAGTCTTTATTATAATAATTTAGTAGTATGTCTATGAATTTCTAGTTTTTTTTAAAGATCTAGAAATTAAAAGATCTAAGATCTAGTATTATGTTATAGCTTAAAATAGTAAATAAGTAACTCTTAGATTCAGCATTATGCTATAACTTAAGATAATAAATAAGTAATTCTTAGACTTAATATTATATTATTACTTAAAATAAAAAATAAGTATTATTAATAATATAAGATTAAAATACTTATAATTTTATTATATTACATTCTACTAGTAATAATATCTATATTTATAAAGCTTTATTATCTACTTAGTAATAATAGATATTATAAAGAAGTTTATTTTTAGCTATAGAAACTATTATAACTCTAGCTTAGCTTAAGAGAAACTAAATAAAGAGATGTTAAAGCATGTTAACTATATCATATAATAATATAATCAAGCTTATTAATTAAAAAAGAGATTAATATATACTTCTTATAATTAAAAGAATTAAAATAGTCTTTATATTATTACTAGAATCTCTAAATCTAAATAATAAGTTATTAAAGCTATATTTCTCTATAACTTAACTATATTTTAGTTTATATAGAAATCATGATACTATTAGATTTATATAAAGTAATAAGATTCTGATTAAAATATTATATTATAAGTAAATAATAATAAACACTAAGCATTCTTCTACTGAAAAAGAAAAGACATATGAGATAATTTTTATTTTAGAAATTATAATAGAATTATACTCTATCTTTATTTAAAATATAATGCAAGAGATTATATTATTTATAGAGAATAGTAATAAAATTTAAAAAGAATTAATAATAATATAGCAGATGTAATTATAATAAGTCTTTAGTATTTCTATAAAATTATATAATATATAATATCAGTCTATTTTTAATAATATCTCTTATTTAAAGAACATGATAAAGTTTATTCTGATGATAGCTTATACTAATATATTAAAAGAGATTTAATATTTAATTAATAACTATATAAGAAAGATATAGATAATAAGATTTTTAATATAAATTTTAATATTATTTATCTATAATACTACTAAATCTTCTAAGTTAATTATATCATTATAAAAAATAATAGATATTAGACTTTTCTATCCGAGATATATTATAAGAGTTTGAAGCTTTAGATATAGTTAATAAAAATAATAAGTTATAAATCTATAACTTATTTATTTTTATTAGCAGAGTACAAGTAGCAGCTGCTACATGTAATTTATTAGTAATAAATTAGAAATTACATATTTATCTTCAAGATATTAATATGTTCAAGCTAGGCACAGGTTTACTCGCTAGACTAGATAACAAAACTTAAGAAAACTAAAAAATGATGAAGAAAAGAGAGATCCAGAAAAGAGAAAGATTATATACATGCATGAATTATAAAGAAAGCTCTGAGTTCTAGCTTACTAATTTATTATAGTAATTATCTATTGCCTGCCTGCTAGTTATGATAGTTATCTGATTTTAGAATCATGAATTATCTAATTCAGCTATTAATCTTTCAGATTCTAATATCATTCTCTCTTAAAGCACTAGGCATGCTCTTATACTAGAAGATTATTCTCTCTATAATCTAGTAGATTCTTATTTCACTTATAGATAACTATTCATTCTTCTAAGCACAGTAGCAGCTCTGATTATTATAAATTAATCATATGAAATTCTTATATAAGATATGATATATTCTTAAAGTTTTTTACAGAGTATTATTAATTATTAGTATTAAATTCTTTTTATCTGACTTTATACTATAGCTTTTTATAGTACTTTTAGCATGTAAGTATCTGCTTTACTTCTTATTTATTATCTTTATTAATCACTATAAATTCTGATTCTTTATACTCTTGATCAGATAGCAGATTATTTATAGCTTTTCACAGCTTATTTAGAGAGAAGACATTATGAATTTACATACTAGATAGTAGAGTCAGATAATAGCTATAATCTATTTTTTCTATAATTTTAAAGAGTCTAGCATTCTGTTTAGCAAGCTTGCAGCTTGAATGATCTATAAGATATTTCTTTAGAAAAAGAAATATCTTATCTTTAATTATGAAGTTAGATTCATGATGATATTAATTAGTCTATTTTCTTATAACTTTCTAAGCATGCTTTATTTTCTTTTAGACCTGTTCTTAAACTGCTTTTATTTTCTATATTCTTTTCTAGATATTCTGATAATTAAGCTTCTCTATCTTTAAGATTCTCACAGGAAGTAATTACTAGTTAAATAAGATTTATAGCTTAAATTCTAATATCATACTAAAGAAGATTAGTTCTATTAATATATATAATAGTAGTTCTATAGTATGATTCATGAGTAATAGCAACTAATCTTAGTTATTCTGATAATATATTATATATAATTATAGTTATATGATTAGATACTAGTTAATAATTTTTATTTACTCATCTATCTGTAAGTAATATGCAGTAGATAACTTTAGCTTAATTCTTAAGTCTTTAGTAAACTCATTCTAGAAGTCTAATATGAACTGAAATTCTTAATCTAAGATTATACTTTCTGAAGCTCTGTAATGACAGTAGAAATGTTTTAAGAACAACTTATAAAATTTCTTCATATTTATCTCTTAGATAATAAGTAAGAATAGTGACTTCTTGCTTAGCTAGTTAATAATAACTAATAACACATCATGTTCTTCTTTAGTTATTAATGTATTTATAAAGTTCATGAAAATATGCTGCTAAGATTAAAGAAGAATAAGTAGTAACTGTAATAATTCAGAAATCTTATCTTATAATATTTTAGTTCTCTAGCAGATTAGACAGTTGCTGACATAGTATTTAATATTTTTTTATATGAATAATTAATAGAATTAGCTACTAACCAGAATTATAATTTTTTTCTTATCTAAATATATTATAGAGAGTTACTCATATATCTTCTTAGAAGTCATGTAGTCGGATCTGAATCTTTTTCAACAGGCATGATTATTTATTCTCGATAATAGAGTATTTTCTTCTAGTTTTATATTTAGATTATAAGATTAGAAATAACTTGTGAGGGTTTCTTCATGTTCTTATTTAGTTTATAGATTTACTTAATTACTATTCTTAACTCAAGCAGTATCAGCTCTACTTAAATTCTTGAGTTCAGATATTCAGATTTAAGCAGCACTTGCTTATGATTCTTGTTCTCTATTTTTTCTTCAGATCTGATATGTTCAAGCTAGACACAGGTTTACTGCTAGACTAGATAACAAAACTCAAGAAGACTAAAAGATGATGAAGAGAAGAGAGATTCAGAAAAGAGAAAGATTATATACATGTATGAATTATAAAGAAAGTTCTGAGTTCTAGCTTATTAATTCATCATGATAATTATCTATTGCCTGCCTGCTGATCATGATAGTTGCCTGGTTCTAGAATCATAAATTATCTAATTCAGCTGTTAATCTTTCAGGTCCTAACATCATCTCTTCTTAAAGTACTAGACATGCTCTCATGTCAGAAGATTATTCTCTCTACAGTCTGGTAGATTCTTATTTTACTTATAGATAACTATTCATTCTTCTAAGTATAGTGATAGCTCTGATTATTATAAATTAGCTATGTGAAATTCTCATATAAGATATGATACATTCTTAAAGTTTCTTGCAGAATATTATTAATTATTAGCATTAAATTCTTTTCATCTGACTTTATACTGCAGCTTTTTATAGTACTTTCAGCATGCAAGTATCTGCTTCACTTCTCATTTATTATCTTTATTAATTACTACAGATTCTGATTCTTTATACTCTTAATCAAGTAGCAGATTATTTATGACTTTCTGCAGCTTATCTGAGAAGAAGATATTATAAATTTATATGCTAGATGATAGAATTAGATAGTAGCTGTGATCTATCTTTTCTGTAATTTTAAAGAATCTAGCATTCTATTTAGCAAGCTTGCAGCTTGGGCAGTTTATGAGATATTTCTTTAGAAAAGAAACATCTTATTTTTAACTATAAAGTTAGATTCATGATAATATTAATTAATCTGTTTTCTTATAACTTTTTAAGCATGCTTTATTCTCTTTCAGTGCCTGTTTTCAAACTGCTTTCATTTCCTGTATTCTTTTCTAGATATTCTAGTAATTAAGCTTCTCTATCTTTAAGATTCTTATAGAAAGCAGTTACCAGTTAAATAAGATTTGCAGCTTAAATTCTAATATCATGCTAAAGAGAATTAGTTCTGTTAATACATGTGATAGTAGTTCGTGATATGATTCATAAGTAGTAGCAACTGATTCCAGTTATTCTAATAATATATTACATATGATTATAGTCATGTGATCAGATACTAGTTAATAATTTCTATTTACTTATCTATCTGCAGATGATGTGCAGTGGATAACTTTAGCTTAATTCTCAAGTCTTTAGTAAACTCATTTTAAAAGTCTAATATAAACTAGAATTCTTAGTTTAAGACTATACTCTCTGAAGCTCTATAATAATAATAGAAATATTTCAAGAACAGCTTGTAAAGTTTCTTTATATTTATTTCTTAAATAATAAGTAAGAATAGTGGCTTCTTGCTCAGTTAGTTAATAATAATTAATAACATGTCATGTTCTTCTTTAGTTATTAATGCATTTATAAAGTTCATAAAAATATGCTATTAAGATTAGAGAGAAATGAGCAGTAACTATAATAGTCTAGAAGTTTTATCTTATAATATTTTAATTCTCTAGCAGATCAGGCAGTTACTAATATAGTATTTAATATCTTTTCATATGAATAACTAATAGAATCAGCTGCTAATCAGAGTCATGATCTTTTTCTTATCTGAATGTATTATGAAGAATTGCTCATGTATCTTCTTAAGAAGCCATGCAGCCGAGATCTGAATCTTTTTAACAGGCATAATTATTTATTCTTAATAACAGAGTATTCTCTCCCAGTTCTGTATTCAGATTATGAGATTAGAAGTAACTTGTGAGAATTTCTTCATGTTCTTGTTTAGTTCATGAATTTACTTAACTATTATTCTTGACTTAAGTGATGCTAGCTCTGCTTGAATTCTTGAGTCTAGGCATTTAGATTTAAGCAGTACTTGCTTATAATTCTTATCTTCTATTTTCTCTTTAAATCTACTTAAAGCATCTGTCAGAATATTCTTCTTTTCTGAATAGTATTTAATCTTAAAGTAAAACTAAGAGAGAAACTTAGCTTATCTTATCTAATAAATGTTAAATCTGTTTTTTATCATGAAGTGCTTGAGAGCTTAATAATTAATTAAAATTCTGAATCTTTCTTCTTAATGCAGTCTACTAAGCTCCACATGCTATTTCTTAAGTGTGTGGATGATGGCTAATATCTCTTTGTCATGAATGTTATAGTTTTGCTCAGTGTCAGTCATGAAGATGAAATAAAAGACTATTAGATGTTATTAGTTCTTAAGAAACTTTTATAAGAGTACTCTGATTATGATTTCATTCAAGATGTCTGTTTTCATCTGAATCTTATACTAAAGATTATAGTGCTGGAGAACTAATATATTTATTAAGATCTCTTTTAGCTTGTTAAAGACTTTTTAATATTTCTTTATCTAGTGAAATGATTAATTCTTTCTGATGAGTTAATACAGTACTTTTATGATTTAACTATAAGCCTTCACAAATCACCAGTAGAAGTTATAGAATTCTAAAAGAAAAGTACTCCAGTTATAGTAATAAATATTCTCTAGTTAGTAATAATCTTAATCTTTTCAGAATTCATCTTAATATCTTTAGTAGTGATGATAAAGCCTAAAAATTTAATTTATTATATGCTAAACTTACTTTTACTTATGCTAGCTTGTAGCTCATTCTCAGTCAGCTGGTTAAGTATTTTTTATACATGTTCTTTATATTCTTTAAGAGTCTTGCTATAAATTAGTAGATTATTAATAAACCCAATCATAAATCAGTTCATATAATTAAAAAAGATATTATTCATGAATCTTTAAAAGATATCTGATCTATTACTTAGTCTGAATGAGATCATTCTATATTTATAGTTACTATATCTGATGTAAAAGATGATGAGATCTTTAGACTCTGGATTCATCTGAATATGATGGAAGTCTTGATAAATATCAAGCTTAGTAAAGAATTTTACATTCTATAGTCTTTTTATTAATTTATTAATCAGAAATAATAGATATGCATTCTGTTTTATAATAATATTAAGCTAGCAGTAGTTCATACGTAACTATAGCTTGGCTTCATTATAAGTAATTAGAATAGAAGAAATAAAAGATATACTTAACAGAATAATAAATTCTTTATTTAGATTAGCTTTCAGATACTTCTTCATCATCTTTAGTTCTTCTATAGATATTTAGTATAATAATAAGTGTCTAATATTCTGATTCAGATCTACTTCTGGGTTTAGTATGATCTTGTAATCTATATTTAGCTAATATGAAGGTAGTTTATCAGATTCAGATTTCAGAAAAACTATTCTTTAGAAATGTAGATAGTCAGATAACTTAGTCTCTAGTTCTTCATCTTTATTACTCTTATCTGCTTCATTAATTTCTTTCTACTACCAGACAGAATTCTCAGTATTTCATTTATTACAGATAACTCTGATTTAACTCATTCAGAATAAGCATGTAATAAGTTTTAGTCTTCTTCACATAGTAATAGAAGATAGCTTCTCTAATAAAAATCAGATTTACATTCTCTAATTTATTCAAACATTTAGCTAAGCTAGAATCATATTTCTTTTCTTAAGTCTGTCTTTTCTATTATTTCTCTTCTTTTCAGGCATCTTGCAGGTCATAATTAAGTAGCTAGCTTATTTTTTCTAAGTTATTTATCTGATTACTAGCCTCTGTCACAGGAGCTGTTTATCAGATTTAATTTTTATGAAGTTCAGACTATTTGCTGCTAATTAATAAGTTAGATGATTTTAACTTAATATTTTTAAGAATCTTAGCAGAATAGAGATACTATTAGTCATGCTAAATCTTCTATTTCACTAGTCTATCTCTACAGTTTACATTCATCTGCTTATTAGAGTTCAAGTCTGACTATCAGAAAATGATGCATGATATTATCTTGCTAATTTTTTTCACATCTTATTCTAAAGACTTTACTTCTCTAATTAAATTAGTTACTAATTTCAGATATCCAGCTAGATGTTTTACTGTGCCAGTTATTTTCTTCTGATAATTATTTAATATTATCTCAAGTAGGTGATTAGCATAGAAACTTTTTAAAAGAATTAGTTATTAATTCATAAGTAAAAGAAGATTACATAAGTAATGAAAAGACCTATTTTTTTATTAAATCTGTAAGTCTTTATAATCTGTAATAAGAAAATAATGTGTGCTTTAAAGACTCTAGCAATGTCTATTACTAGCTAGATGTTAATAAAAATAAGTACTATTTGCTTTAGTATTAATAAGAAACTTAATAAAAACTATAAATTCATTAATAACTACTCTGCTACTTATAAAAAATAGCTTTCTACTAATAAATTAAGATAAGTCTAGTTTCTCTAAAGATATCTTTATAATCTGAGATAAAGACTTCTCTCGGACTTTCTTATTTTCTAAAACTAGCTGCAACTCATAAATATTAGTATTATTTCTTTTTCATGAGCAGTCATGAATAACATGGCCTGTCTCTTTATAATAATAATACTAAATATTCTTCATCCAGTCTGTCTTTTCTCCAGACTTTATCTCAGAAGTAGTAGCTGGTTTCAGTTCTTTATTATTATTATAAAATTCCTGAAATCTTTAGCTTTTATTATTTCTCTTGTTCTTGTTTATTTCTCTGCCATGGATAATTCATAAGATGTTAATGAACTTGAAATAAATTTTCTAAAATTTCTTAAAGATTTCAGTAATTATGTGAGCTATGGCTATTATTTTCTAAAGTTTAAATGATAGCTTAATCATAAAGTCATCTTTATAGAATTCCCATGAGACACTTGGCCTTGCCTGCTAAATAAAAAAAGTTAGTTATAAAGATATGATAGTTCTTCTCATTCTTCATGAGAAGTTAATAATAATTATTCTTAGCATTTTACAAGCAGTTTAAATTCTTATATATTTTAGTCAGATGAATGAAAACTTTCTCTATAATTATATATGTTTCTGAATGATTCTCTCTTATTTACAGAGCAATGTATTCTGCCACATTCTTATTAGTATGATTTTTTATATATATAATCTTACTTTCTTCTGTGAGAAAATAATCTGCATTTTCTTGCAGCTTATTACACATTTGAGATATCTAATACTTAAATTTAAACTCTTTACTATTAGTGAGATGTTTCAGATCATTAATCTTGACTAATCTTCTTTCATGACATGTCAGAGATGAGTTATTATCATTATTTCTTGCTAGATAGATCTTGAAGAGTTATTCTTAATAGTTATTTCTTTTAGAAATCAATACCTCTATCTGTTAATTCTTTCTCTTATTAGCCTCTTTCATGATCTCTACTTGTCAGTTCACATGTACATGCTTGTTAACACTGTGATTAATTACTGCTTTAACTATTTCTTGTAATTCCTCTGAATTATCTGTAACTAACTGCATGAACTATTCTCTATTAATGACTTAATAATAATTCTTATTACTAAATAATAGTGCTCATGGCAGGTGTTCATTTCCTACTACTGCATGAGGTTTAATTATCTTATTAATAGCTTCTTCAGATTCTCCATGCTGGTTATATTTACTAATATGTCTTATCAGACTAATATTAAATTAATAAAAGAAGAGTAACTTTTAATCATAAAGTTAATAAGAGTAAAAGAAATGATGAAGAATCTTTTAGTCTAATAATATGTTTAAGCTAGATGCAGGTTTACTGCCAGACTAGATAATAAAACTTGAGAAGACTGAAAGATAATGAAGAAAAGAGAAGTCTGAAGAAGAGAAAGATTATATACATGCATGAATTATAAAGAAAGTTCTGAGCTCTAGCTTACTAATTTATTACAGCAATCACCTGTTGCCTGCCTGCCGGTTATAGTAGTTATCTGGTTCTAGAATTATGAGTTGCCTAATCTAGCTGTTAATCTTCCAGATTCTAACAAGATCTACTTAAAGCATCTATCAGAATATTCTTCTTTTCTAAATAGTATTTAATCTTAAAGTGAAACTAAGAGAGAAACTCAGCTCATCTTGCCTGACAGGCATTGAGTCTGTTTTTTATCATGAAGTACTTGAGAGCTTAATAATTAGTTAGAATTTTGAATCTTTCTTCTCAGTGCAGTTCACTGAGCTCCACATATCATTTCTTAAGTACACAGATAATAACTAATATCTCTTTATCATGAATATCATAGTTTTACTTAGTATTAGTCATGAAGATGAAATAAAAGACTACTAGATATTATTAATTCTTAGAAGACTTTTATAAGAGTACTCCAGTCATAATTTCATTCAAGACATTTATTTTCATTCAGATCTCATATTAGAAATTATAGTACTAGAGAACTGGTGCATTTATTAAGATCTCTTTCAGCTTGTTAAAGACTTTTTAATATTTCTCTGTCTAGTAAAATAATTAATTCTTTCTGATGAGTTAGTACAGTACTTTCATAATTTAACTATAAGTCTTCATAAATTACTGATAAAAGTTATAGAATTTTAAGAAGAAAAGTACTTTAATTATAGTAATAAGTGTTCTTCAGTTAGTGATGATCTTAATCTTTTCAGAATTTATCTTAATATCTTTAGTAGTGATAATAAAGCTTAAAAATTTAGTTTATTATATACTAAACTTACTTTTACTTATGCTAGCTTGTAGCTTATTCTTAATCAGCTAGTTAAGTATTTTTTATACATGTTCTTTATATTCTTTAAGAATCTTGCTATAAATTAGCAGATTATTAATAAACCTAATTATAAATCAGTTCATATAGTTAAAAAAGATATTATTCATAAATCTTTAGAAGACATCTGATCTGTTGCTTAGTCCGAACAGAATCATTCTATATTTATAGTTACTGTATCTAATATGAAAGATGATGAGATCTTTAGACTCTAAATTCATTCAGATATAATGAAAGTCTTAATAGATATTAAGCTTAGTAAAGAATTTCATATTCTATAGTCTTTTTATTAATTCATTAATCAGAAGTAACAGATATGCATTTTGTTTTATAATGATATTAAGCTAATGATAGTTCACACAGAACTGTAGCTTAGCTTTATTATGAGTAATTAGAATAGAAGAGATAAAAGATGCACTTAATAAAATAATAAATTTTTTATTCAGATTAGCTTTCAGATACTTCTTTACTATCTTTAGTTCTTCTATAGATATTTAGTATAATGATAAGTATCTGATATTCTGATTCAGATTCACTTCTGGATTTAGTATAATCTTATAATTTATATTTAGCTAGTATAAAGACAGTTTATTAGATTCAGATTTTAGAAAGACTGTTCTTTAGAAATATAGATAGTTAAGTAACTTAATCTCTAGTTCTTCATCTTTATTACTCTCATCTGCTTCATTAATTTCTTTCTATCATCAGGCAGAATTCTCAGCATTCTGTTTATCATGAATAATCTAATCTAACTCATTTAGAATAAGCATGTAATAAGTTTTAGTCTTCTTTATATAACAGTAAAAGACAGCTTCTTTAATAAAAGCTAGATCTACATTCTCTAATTTATTTAAATATTTAGCTAAGCTAGAATTACATTTCTTTTCTTAGATCTGTCTTTTTTATTATTTCTCTTTTTTTAAGCATCTTACAGGTCATGATTAAATAGCTAGCTCATTTTTTCTAAGTTATTCACCCAGTCACTAGCCTTCATCATGAAGACTATTCATCAGATTTGGTTTTTATGAAGTCCAGATCATTTACTATTAATTAGTAGATTAGATGATTTTAACTTAGCATTTTTAAGAATCTCAGCAGGATAGAGATATTATTAGTTATGTTAAATTTTCTATTTTACTAGTCTATCTCTACAGATCTGCATCTGCCTGCTTATTAAGATCTGAATTTAGTTATTAGAGAATAATGTGTGATACTATCTTGCTAATTTCTTTTCATATCTTGTTCTAAAGACTTCACTTCTCTGACTAAATTAGTTACTAATTTCAGATATTTAGTCAGGCATCTTGTTATGCTAGTTATTTTCTTCTGATGATTATTTAATATTGCCTCAAGTAAGTAATTAGCATAGAAACTTTTTAAAAGAATCAGTCATTAATTCATAAGTAAAAGAAGATTACATAAGTAATAGAAAGATCTATTTTTTTATTAAATCTACAGATCTTCACAGCCTGTGATAAGAAAATAATATATGCTCTAAAAGACTCTAGTAATATTCATTACTAGCTAGATATTAATAAAAACAGCACTATTTACTCTAGTATTAATAAGAGACTTAATAGAAACTATAAATTTATTAATAACTACTCTGCTACTTATAAGAAATGACTTCTTACTAATAAATTAAGACAAGTCTAGTTTCTCTAAAGATACTTTATAATCTGAGATGAAGACTTCTCTCAGGCTTTTTTATTTTCTAAAACTGATCTGTAACTTATAAATATTAGTATTATTTCTTTTTACAGACAGTTACAGATGACATGATCTATCTCTTTATAGTAATAATACTAAATATTCTTTATCTAGTTTATCTTTTCTTTAAACTTTATCTCAGAAGTAGCAGCTGGTTTTAGTTCTTTATTATTATTATAAAATCTCTAGAATCTATAACTCTTATCATTTCTCTTATTCTTGTTTATTTCTCTGTCATAGATAATTTGCAAGATATTGGCAGACTTGAAACAAATTTTCTAAAATTTCTTAAAGATTTTAATAATTATATAAGCTGTAACTATTATTTTCTGAAGTTTAAATAATAGCTTGATTATAAAGTCATCTTTATAGAATTCCCATGGGATCTCAGCCTTATCTGTTAAATAAAGAAAGTTGATTATAAAAACATGATAGTTCTTCTCATTCTTCATGAGAAGTTAATAATAATTATTCTTAGCATTTTACAAGTAGTTTAAATTCTCATATATTTTAGTCAGATAAGTGAAAACTTTCTCTATAATTACATATATTTCTGAATGATTCTTTCTCATTCACAGAGTAATGTATTCTACTGCATCTCTATTAGTATGATTTTCTATATATATAATCTTACTTTCTTCTATAAGAAAATAATCTGCATTTTCTCATAGCTTGTTATACATTTAGAATATCCAATGCTCAAATTTAAGCTCTTTATTATTAGTAAGATGTTTCAGATTATTAATCTTAACTAATCTTCTTTTATAATATGTCAGGAACAGATCATTATCATTATCTCTTATCAGATAGATCTTAAAGAGTTATTCTTAATAGTTATTTCTTTCAGAAATTAATATCTCTATTTATTAATTCTTTCTCTTGTTAGTCTCTTTCATAGTCTCTATTTATTAGTTCACATGTACATGCTCATTAATATTATAATTAATTATTACTTTAACTATCTCTCATAATTTCTCTAAATTATCCATGGCTAACTGCATGAACTATTCTCTATTAATAACTTGATGATAATTCTTATTACTAAATAATAGTGCTCATGGCAGATGTTTATTTCCTACTACTGCATGAGATTCAGTCATTTTATTAGTAACTTCTTCAGATTCTCCATGCTGATTATGTTTACTAATATGCCTCATCAGACTAATATTAAATTAATAAAAGAAGAGCAACTTTTAATCATAAAGTTAATAAGAGTAAAAGAAATGATGAAGAATCTTTCAGTCTAATAATATATTCAAGCTAGACACAGGTTTACTGCCAGACTAGATAACAAAACTCAAGAAAACTGAAAGATGATGAAGAAAAGAGAGATTCAGAAAAGAGAAAGATTATATACATATATAAATTATAAAGAAAGCTCTGAGCTCTAGCTTACTAATTCATCATAGTAATTATCTGTTGCCTGCCTGCTGGTCACAGTAGTTGCCTGGTTCTAGAATCATGAGTTGTCTAATCCAGCCATCAACCTTCCAGGTTCTAACAGATATAGTATTAATATAATAAATTACTAAACTAATAAATCTAGCTTATAACAGACTACTAAGAAATCTACATGATATTAATAACTAATATAATATTATAGAAACATGTTTTAGAGTATTATTAATGCAGATAATAATTAAGTTTAAATTTATTAAATATATAATTACAGATATTAAATTATAGAAGAATTCTAATACTTATATAATAGAAATTATAATAATAGCTAAGTAATATAATTTAGCATATGTAGAATATACTATAGTTCTTCATGTATAATTACACATAAATCTATTATTAAAAGTAACTATAAATAAACTATCTATTCAGATTATAATAATACAGTTCATAGCAGCTATAAAAACTAAGTAATTTAATTAAATTAATTAATTTACTTAGCTATATAACTTAAAATACTAGTAATATTAGTAATCATGATATAACTAGTAATTATATATAGAAGACTATGAAATCTTTTTATTTAGATAAGAGAATGTAGCTCTATCTGATAATAAATAACTAAAATAAAATTAAAATTAGTAGTAATATGAAAATAATCAGCTAGAATAATTTAATTAATAGTAATAACTATATTAATTATAGTTTAATTAAGAATATAGATTATATTTTTAAGCTTTTCTATAAAATAATTAAAGTAAAAATAATAAAGTTAATCCAGCTTATATAAAGAGTTTTATATAGTAATATATTTAATAAAAAAATTCTGATGAAAAGATATTCTAGAATTAGATAGATAAATATTAAAATTAAAATACTTATTTATATAATAAGAAAGATCTTCTAGAGTTATATCTTAACTAGCTAGATATATTAGAAGATTTATTAGAGAATTTTTAGAATAATTTAAATTCTATATCATATGTAATTTACTAGTAGTATGAAGCAGAATTTAATAATTAATTAGATTTTATTAAGCATTCTTAATTCTATATATCTATAGCTTATCATAAAAGTACTAATATTCTAATAATATAGTTAAAAAAAAAGTTAATTTTTATTAATAATAATCTAGCTTTTTAGTATTAGTATTTTATAATAATAAAGATATATATTTAAGTAATAGTTAAGATTATACAGATTTATTTAAATATAAAATATCTAGTTATACTAGTTTTCTGCAAGTTTCTAGAAGAGTAGAATTTATTAATAGTTATATAAGAAGAAGATAGTATTTCTATTACTAATATTAATAAAAGATTAATAATAAAGCATTTCACATGCTTTTTATTATATATTTTAGTAAAGAATAAAAATAAAAAGATAATTATAGTCAGAATTATAATAAATACTAAAATAATTAATAAGTTTTAAGCAGAACTACTTCTTAAAGTAAATAATATAACTTTAAAAAAAATTATTATTAATCTTAAGAAAAAAATAATAATATTTATAAATACTAGCAGCATAAAGATTCTAATTTATATAATATTAAAAAAAATAGTAGTAGTAAGAAAGTAGTTATTATTTTATAGAGTATTATAATATTACTATAATTAGAAGTGAAAATTTAAATTAGACTTAAGAATCTGAATTTAACACTTTCTGCTAATAGAAACTATATCTTTAAGCTAGAAATAAATTAAATTAATATATATATTAAGATTATAAGATTAAATCTGTTATTTTATCATGTGATAAATAATACTAATTAGATTATATAATTACTAATTAACTATAGAATTAGCTATGTAATTAAGATAAATAAAATAACTGTATATTAGATGTATCTAATAGCAGAGATTCTTATATTAAAGCTACTAAAAACTAAACTACAGATTAAGCTAATTCAGCTAACTAATTATAAAGTATGATTAGATAATAATATAATTATATATAGAGAAGTAAATTTACTAGAAGTTAAAGCACTTACTAAAGTAATAATACAGCATAATAAAATATGAACTAATTCTAAAGAATTTATTAATATTTTAAAAGATAGATAAATACAGATTTTAATACTTTCAGAAGCTATTCTTAAGAAGAATTTATAAGTATACTTATATAAATTAGAAGAGAGAAAAATAATAGATATAATATTTAATAAACTTTATAAAAAAAACTGCATGAGACTAAGCAGAGAATCATACATTAGAAGATTATCTAGTATTTATAATATAAAGAGATATGATTATTAATAAAAAGATTATATAAAAAAACAAAATAATAATTAATCTCTAAGAACTAAATAAAATAATAAAGTCTAATATTTATCTAATAATAAGATAGAATGAAATAATCAGTATAATCTGCAGATGCAGATGTATAATAATTCTTAATATAACTTTATTCTTCTACTAGTAGCACATATGAAAAGATTATAGAAATCATTTAATAGTTATAATATATAAAGATTAGAAGATTTTTAATATAATAATTATAAGCTTTATAAATAGTATTCTATATATATACAGATAAATAAAACTAATACTTTAATTACTCTATGCTTTTATTAAAATATATATTAATAATCTTATAATTTTTTTAAAAACTCTAAAGAAGCACATACAGCATCTATATATTATGCTAAATAAACTTAAAGAACTAAATATTATAATAAATTTATATAAAATATATGTTCAATTTTTTTCTATTAGTCTTCTAGAATAGAAAGTCTACATGCTTGAAATAATTATAACTATAGAGAAAGTAAAGATAGTTATAAAGCTTTCTTTTCTAAAGATATTAAAATAATTAAAGATATATCTTAATCTTACTAAATAATTCTAATAGTATATATTATTTTATGCTAAACTAGCAGAGTCATTGCAGATTAGAAAGACAGTAATAATAAAGAAGACTTTAGAAGATATAGAAAGAAAGAGATTTATATAAAAAAAAAGTTAGTATATTAATATTAGTAGAACTTAAAAGCTTTTAGAATATTTAAAACTTTTTTAAAAAGATATTATTTCTATTTCATTATAATTTAGATAAGTAGTTATTCATGAATATTAATATTTTAAAGAAGAGAGACTTTAAAATTATAATATTTTATATAAAAAATAAATAAATTATTAAGACTAATAGAGACTATTTAATACTGCTATTATTAACTATAATATTACTAATACTTTTTTTAGTAAGTTTTTAATTAGTACTAAAATAAACTACTAACTAACTAAGCTAGAAGTAGCATGTTTAGTATAAATACTAAAGAAGATATATTATTTTATTAAAGTTAGTAAGAAACTAATAATAATATATATAAATCATGCAGCTATCTTAATAATTACTAAGAGTATATTATTATAATTTATAAATACAGATAATCTTAATCCCTATCTAGTATAGACTATAATATATATATAAAGATTCAGATTAAAGATCTTTTATAAGCTAGAAAAAACATATATTATTTCAGATATCTTATCAAGACTTAAAAGTTAGATAATAAGTTATTATATAATTATTTATTATAATTATATCATAATTAAGTTATCATCAGAGCTGAAGATGAAGATTTAATAGAAGTATATTAAGAATATATTTTATTAGAAAATTCTAAGTATTCTTAATAGCTAGAAAGCACAGAAGAAGAACACAGTATGATTATTATTTATTAAAAAGAATAAATTAATCTATTATTAAGAAGAAGAAGTTAGTAAAAAACTCTATATTTCTACTTTAATAATATCACAGATGTTAGCAGATGTGTACTTAAAAATTTATTTTAGATAATAGTAAATCTTACAGCATCTAGAAAATCTATATATTAGAAAGATTATAAAGATAGTATACAAGTTTATTTAAGTCTGCTTATAATATTAAGTAATATAGACTAGATATTATAAACTCTATAATAATCTATAGCTAATACTAATACTAAAGATATCTCATCATATCATAATAATTAACTTTATATTAAGACTTTTAGATAGAATATATAACATGCTTATGATAGTTACTAACAAGTATATTAAAAGAATAATCTTTATTTCTAATAGAATTATAGATAGATTTAAGAAATAAGCTACTAAACTTATTAAAGTACTTTATAATAGAGATTAAGATTTCTCTAAGAAGATAATTAGTAATAGAGATCTTAAATTTATTATAGATTTATAAAAGAATATATTTAAACAGATTAACATGCAGATGCTGTTCATTACAGCATATTATCTATAAATAGATAGCTAGTTAGAAAGAATAAATCAGATTATTAAGATAGCTTTTTATTTTCTAATTAATATAATAAAGAATTTAAAGAATTAGTACTAGTTACTTCTAATACTTTAATTACTTTTTAATTTTATTAAGTCTTTATTAACAGAAGCATTATTATATTAGCTTTTATATAATTATTTAATAATTATGAATTTTAATACTACTAAGATAAAGCATATATTATTATTTGTAATATATAAAAATATAGCGAGTAGTAATAGATAAAGTAGTTATAATAATAAAATACTATTATAATAAGTAGTATAAGTTAGTTTACTTTAAGAAAAAATAGAAAGTCTTATTATAATTATATAAGAAATATCATATATATGTATTAAGAATTTATAAGAAATTTTCATCATACTATACAGGATTATTTACTATTATTAAGAAGATAGAAAGACTTATATATTAGCTAGATTTTTCTAAGCATTAATAAATTTATAATATAGTCTTAATTATATATCTTAAGCTCTAAGTAGAAAATACTTATGATAGAATCACATAATTATTAGAGCTAATATATGTGAATGAAGATAAGTACTAAAAAATAGAGAGAATTATCATGCATAGAGAAAAGAGATTCTAAAAAGATATTAAAAAGAAGTATCTAGTAAGATAAAAAGACTTTAAATTAGAAGAAGACTTCTAGCTTTTATTAAATAAGTTAATCATTATGTAATAGCTAATTAATAAGTATAATAATAAGTACTAATAGCTATAATAGTACTGCAGTAATAGTATTATTAGAAAAGTATTAATATTAAAGATCTATTTATTATATTTACTTACATGATTTTATCATAATAATAACTAAATATTAATAATATATCTAAACATAAACTATTTTCTTTTCTAAGCATATTAATTCTAGAATTATTATATTATTATATTCTAGATTTACTATATTAACATATGATATACTTATATTAAAATAGTAATACTTATAAATAATTTATTATAATAATTTAATCTTTAGTAAGATAAATATATTTCTAAGTATATAAGTAAGAGAAAGAGCTTTAGTAATACTAGTAAATTAAAAGTCTATTTTATTTTTAAAATACTTAACTATGAATGCTTTATTATTAAAAAAAGTAAAGATTAAGAAAAGAGAAAAGAATAAAAAGCATGAAGAAGCAGAAGAGATATGAAAGATTAGATATATATTATAATTTATACTAGAAAATATAAGAATATAGCTTAAATTAGAAAAGAATTATAGTTTTAATAACTTATTAGCTTTATTTTCTCTGCTAGAAAAAGAGATACTTAAAGAGATATTAAAAAAAAGATTAGCATCTTAATTAATAAATATTATAATAGAATTAAAATAAATAAAAAGACTAAAGATTTTTATACTATTAATAACTATAATAAACTAGTCTATATGCATACTTAGACTTAAGAATTATATTTTAGTCTATATAATTTTATTAATAATTTCATTAATAATATAAAGATGTGCTTTAACTTCAGATTTATTAAACTAGAGAATTATATCTTTAAGATAGAGAAACTTCTTAAACAAGTTTAATAACTTAAAGTAGCTCATGAATAGTAATACTAATAGAAAATATAGAAGTAGCATGCTAAATAAATTATGTAAAAAATTAAGTTTATTAAGAGAGAGTAATTTATTTATAATAATATTATAATATAGATATCTAGCATTATAGAAGAAATTATAGAAGTAGTTATAACTTACTTATACATATAGAGCTAGTAAAATCTTAAGAAGAATTTTATAACTAAATTTATAAAAAGATCTAATACTACTTTTATAAGAATGATGAGATATATAAGAAGAAAAAAGATTTTAGTACTACTAAGATAGCTAGATAATAAAGTTAATAAAAATATTCTAATAAAATCTCTGCAGAAATAAAAGATCTGAGTACTTAAAAAAGTAACATGTACTAAAGAAGCTATAACAGATTAAGATAAGAATTACTAGATCTCACATGATAAAAAAAAGATTATAATTATAGATAATAATAGTAAGAATATAGCTAAAGATATTATAATAATACTACTAGCAAGCTTATTTCTGTAAGAAGAAGTAAAACTAGATTATGAGAAATTAGACATGCTATTATAAGAGATTATAATAATATCAGAGAGTCTGATAGCAGAGAAGAATTAGAGAAAAGTTATTAAGATGATGATGAATAAAGATAAATAGATAAAAAAACTATTAATAAAATAGATAATACTTAATCTATAATTTCAGCTAGCTAAAATACATAATAATAATTCAGAAATAATATAGCTAAAAAGAGAATATTTTAAGAAGAAATAGAATAAGCATGAAGAATACTATAATTAAAAACTATAAAGAAGCTTTAAATACTAATTTATAGTATATGATTTATAATTCTTTAATAAGAGCATAACTAATTACTTTTAAAAAGAAATAGCTAATTATAACTATTAGATAAATTTTATAACAGAATATAATCATAATCTAGCTAAGATAAAGATATAGAAGTTTATTTTAAAAATTCTAAAAAAAGATATTAATAAAAAGAGAAGAGTCTGAAGAGTATTATTCTACTATTTTATAATTTTTAATAATCTTAATCTATAGACATGAAAAATAATAATAAAGATATAATGAGCAGATTATAGAAAGTTTATTAAAATAAAGAAAATGAATATAAAGATAGAGCAGAAAGAGATAGATAATACTAAAAAGAAAGTAGCATTAATAGAGTAGTTAGAGCAGAAATCTAAAAATAAATTCTAAGTATTAAAGCTAGTATATTATAGAGAAGTAGCATAGCTTCTTCTGCTATAATCATATCATGACAGCAATAGCTTATATATCTTTAATCTTACTAGAAGATTAATTAAACAATTAACCAACTACACTTACTTAAATACTTATTTACTTGATATTAAAGTTTTTATTATAATACTTCTTTTATATATCTTATTATTCTAATAAAAGTAATATTAAATCTTTCTATAAACTTAATTATAAAATTTTTCTCAAGATTTTACTAGCTACTATATGCATAAATAAGTTACAGCTGCTTCTATAATTTCTTTTATAATACTAGATATTTATATTATAATATTATTATAAATAAATTACTCTTTCTTAATAAACTTAATTTTTTATATAATTTATTCAGCTCTTTATTCTTATATTTCTTACTAGTATTACTATTCATGAGCTACTTTAAGTTATTAAACTTATTTAAGAAATTTTTCTATCTTAAAGATATAATTCTCTAGTTTAATAAATCTAGAATTAAAGTACATCTTTATATTATTAATAAAATTATTAATAAAATTATATAAGCTAAAATATGATTTTCAAGTCTAAGCATGTATATAAACTAGTTTATTATAATTATTAATAATATAAAAATCTTTAGTTTTCTTATTTATTCTAGTTCTATCATAATACTTATTAATTAAGATACTAATTCTTTTTTTTAACATCTTTTTAGATATCTCTTTTTCTAGCAGAGAGAATGAAGCAGATAAGTTAGTAAAATTATATTTCTTTTCTAACTTAAGTTATATTCTTATATTTTCTAATATAAATTATAAAGTATATCTAATCTTTTATATTTTTTCTACTTCTTTATACTCTTTCTTTATTCTTTTCTCTTTTCTTAGCTTTAGCTCTTTTTAATAATAAAGTATTTACTATTAGATGTTCTAGAAGTAAAGTAGGCTTTTAGTTTACTAATATTATTAGAACTCTTTTTCTTATTTATATATTTAGAGAGATATTTATTTTACTAAAGAATTAAATTATTATAATAAATTATCTGCAGGTATTACTGTTTTAATATAAGTATATTATATATTAATATAGTAAATCTAGAATGTATTACTATAGTAATTCTAGAATTAACATACTTAAAAAAAAATAGTTTTATATTTAAATGCTTTATTAATATTCTAGCTATTATTATGATAAAATCATATAAGTAAATATAATAAATAAATTATTAATATTAATACTTTTCTAATAATACTATTATTATAATACTATTATAACTACTAGTGCTTGTTATTATACTTATTAATCAGCTACTATATAGTAGTTAACTTATTTAATAGAAGCTAAAAGTCTTTTTTTAATTTAAAGTTTTTTTATCTTACTAGATACTTCTTTTTAATATTTCTTTAGAGTTTCTTTTCTCTATATATAATAATTCTCTCTATTTTCCAGTGCTTATCTTCATTCACATATATTAGCTTTAGTAGTTATGTAATTCTATTATAAGTATTCTCTATCCAGAGCTTAAGATATATAATTAAGATTATATTATAAATTTACTAATACTTAGAAAAATCTAGCTAATATATAAGTCTTTCTATTTTCTTAATAATAATAAATAATTCTATATAATATAGTAAAAATTTCTTATACATTCTTAACATGTATGTGTGATATTTCTTATATAATTATAATAAGACTTTCTATCTCTTCTTAAAATAAACTAACTTATACTACTTATTATAATAGTATTTTATTATTATAACTACTTTATCTATTACTACTGCTGTATCTTTATATATTATAAATAATAATACATGCTTCATCTTAATAGTATTAAGATTCATGATTATTAAGTAATTATATAAAAACTAATATAATAATACTTCTATTAATAAAGATTCAGCAGAGTTAAGAAGTAATTAAAATATTAAAAGTAACTAATACTAATTCTTTAAATTCTTTAGTGTTCCATATGGATGGGCCTATATATGGGCCGGCCCGGCCCGACCCGGCCCAGAGCCCAGAGGGCCGGCCCATAGACCCCCTGGGCTGGCCCGGGGCCCAGAGCTGGGGTTGCCCTGGGCTCCGGGCTGCCCATGGGCGGCCCAGTTAAATGCCAAGCCCTGTGCGCGCGGCTAAGCTGGCAGGTAATCTGAAGGTAATCTCACGCGTCAGGCACCTTCCACCCAGCATATAGCCATAACCGCGGGGGTCATGGGTAAGATTTTTTAACCAGATATACTAGAGATTCCTCTCTATAAAATGAATCACTCTACTAAGTGATCCGGGCTCTGTAGCCCCTGTGGTGTGGGTGAGAAGGTGAGGAATCTGTGGGTGGGAGCCCGGCACACGCGTCGCGGCTGGGGATCACATGATTCACCCACCCGCCACTCACCTTCCACCCAGCATATAGCCATAACCACAGGGGTTACAGATAAGATCTTTTAACCAGATATACTAGAGATTCCTCTCTATAAAATGAATTGCTCCGCTAAGCAATCCGGGCTCTGTAGCCCCCGTGGTATGGGTGGGAAGGTGAGAGCTCCGGAGACTGGCAGCCGGAGAGGCCAGGTGTCCCCTAGTCACGTGAATCCCCAACCACTCTCCACCCGGAATCCTCACCTTCCAACCCACACCACGGGTGCTACAGAGCCCGGATCACTTAGCGGAGCGATTCATTTTATAGATAAAGATCTCTAGTGTATCTGGTTAAAAAATCTTACCCGTGACCCCCGCGGTTATGACTATATGCTGGATGGAAGATGCCTGACGCGTCAGCTTGCCCACCAGCTTAGCCACCAGCTTAGCGCGCCTATTAAGCTTGGCATTTAACTGGACTGCCCATTGGGCGGCCTGGAGCCTAAGGCCCCAAACCCAGGCCGGGTCAGGCCTGGCCCACAGACCCCCGGGCCTCAGTGGGCTGGCCCATTAAGGGTGTGGGCTGGCCCAGCCCGTCCATATGGGACTCTATTAATCTTACTAGAAGATTAATTGAATAATCAACCAACTACACTCAGCTTGAATACTTGTTCACTTGATATTAAAGTCTTTATTATAACAGAATTATATGATTAAGTAAACTAATTAATTTAATTAGATTACTTAGTCTTTATAGCTATTATAAATTATATTATCATAATTCTAACAGATGATTTATTCATGATTATTTTTAATAATAAATTTATATATGATTAGATGTGAAGAATTATAGTATATTCTACATGTATTAAATCATACTGCTTAGCTACTATTATAATCTTTATTATATAAGTATTAGAATCTTTTTATAATTTAATATCTGCTATTATATATTTAATAAATTTAAACTTAATTATTATCTATACTAGTAATGCTCTGAAATATACTTCTATAGTATTATATTAGTTATTTATATCATGTAGATCTCTTAGTAGTTTACTATAAGCTGAATCTATTAATTTAGTAATTTATTATATTAATACTATATCTTAAAGATAAACATGTAATTTCTAATTTATTACTAATAAATCATGCATAGCAGCAGTTACTTGCACTCTACTAGTAAAAATAAATAAATTATAAATTTATAACTTATTATTCTTATTAACTATATCTAATATTCTGAACTCTTATAGCATATTTAGATAGAAAAGTCTAATATCTATTATCTTTTATAATAATATAATTAACTTAGAAGACTTGATAGTATTATAAATAAATAATATTAGAATTTATATTAAAGATCTTACTATTTATATTTCTCTTATGTAATTATTAATTAGATATTAAATCTCTCTTAATATATTAGTATCATGAACTATTACTAAAATAAACTTTATTATATTCTTTAAATAAGAGATAATTATTAAAAGTAGACTAATATTAAGTGCTATATAGTTCTATAAAAATACTAAAAGCTTATTATAATTATATCTGCTATATTATTATTAGTTCTTTCTAAATTTTACTATTATTCTCTATAAATGATATGATTTCTTGTATTATATTTTAAATAAAGATAGAGTATAATTTTACTATAATTTTTAAAGCAAAAGTTATTTCAGATATCTTTTTTTTTAAAAAAAATACTTAATATTTATTATTACTTACTTATAATATAATATTCTAATCAGAATCTTGCTACTCTGCATAAATCTAATAGTATTATAATCTCTAAATAAGCTAAAATATAGTCATGTTATAGAGAAATATAATTCTGATAACTTGTTATTTAAATCTGGAGATTTTAGTAATAGTATAGAGACTACTCTAATTCTTTTAAACTATAAAAAGTACATACTAATCTCTTTTTTTAATTAATAAGCTTAATTATATTATTATATAATATATTTAATATGTTTTAATATCTTTTTATTTAATTTCTCTTAAGCTAATCTAGACTTATAATAGTTTCTATAGCTAAAAATAAATTTCTTTATAATATCTATTATTACTAGTAGATAATAAAGCTTTATGAGTATAGATATTATTACTAGTAGAATATAATATAATAAGATTATAAGTATTTTAATCTTATATTATATTAATAATACTTGTTTTTTATCTTGAGCTGTAGTATAATACTAGATCTAAAAGTTACTTATTTATTACTCTAAGCTATAACATAATACTAGATCTTAAATCTTTTACTTTCTAGTACTTTAGAAAGAGCTAGAAAATTATAAACATGCTACTAAATTATTATAAAGTAATACTATATCTTTATACAGACTTTAATATAAAGAAAATAAGTAATCAAGTAAGTAGTTAATTAATTATTTAATGTTTCTTCTAGTAAGATTAAAGATATAGAAAGTATTACTGCCATGGTATAATCATGAACAGAAGAAGCTATACTATATATCTCTCTATAAATAACTTAAAATTACTTATAAGTAATAGTAATAATAAAAAATGCAGAAATGAAAAGTAAAATAAATTATCTAGAAAATTGAATTTATTAAAAGAAAATAATATACTTATAGTAATATTATAATCTGAATATTTAGTATAATAAAAGATATTATACAAGCAGCTGTTACTTATTTATATATATAAAATTAGAGAAATTTAAGAAGAGATTTTATAACTAAATTCATTAGCAGATTTAATACTATATTTATAAGAATAATAAAATATAATAAAAGAGTAGAGATTTTAGTCTTACTAAAAAAACTAAATAATAAAATTAATAAAAATACTTTTATAAAGTCTTGATAAAAATTAAAAACCCCAAGCTTTAAAAAAGTAGCATGTAGTAAAGAAGTTCTAAAAAATAAGATAAAAATTACTAAATTTTATATAATAAAAAAAAGTTTATAATTATAAATAATAATAATAAAAATATAGCTAATAATATTATAATAATATTATTTATAAGCATATTTTAATAGAAAAAAGAAGAGCTAAACTATAAGAAACTAGAGATATTATTATAGAAAACTATAATAAAATTAGAGAATTTAGTTATAAAGAAAAATTAGAAGAAAGTTATTAAGATAATAATAAAAAGAAATAAATATATAGAAAGACTATTAATAAGATAGATAATGCTTAATCTCTAATTCTAGCTAGTTAAAATATATAATAATAATTCTAAAACAATATAGAGAAAAAGAATATATTTTAAAAAAGTATAAGATAAGACTAAAAAGTTTTCTAATTAAAGATTATAAAAAGAATTTAAATACTAATTAATAGCTTATAATTTATAATTCTTTAGTAAAGAGATAACTAATTAATTTTAGAAGAAAATTAGTAATTATAATTATTAGCTAAACTTTATAATAAACTATAATTATAATTTAGCTAAGATAAAAATATAGAAGTTTATTTTAAAAATTATAAAAAAAAATATTAATAAAAAAAAGAATCTGAAGAGCATTATTCTATTATCTCTTAATTTTTAATAAGCTTAATTAACAGACATGAAAAATAATAATAAAGATATAATAAGCAGATTATAAAAAGCTTATTAAAATAAAAAAATAAATATAAAGATAAAGCTAGAAGAGACTAATAATAATAGAAAAAGAATAGTAGTAATATTTAAAAATAAATTCAAGAATAAATTATAGATATTAAAACTAATAAATTAATATAAAATAAAAATAGTAATAGTATAGCTTCTTTTATTTATGATCTTATTATGATAGTAATACTTTATATTTTTAATTCTACTAGAAGAAGAAATCAAGAATTAATTAACTATACTTCTTAAATACTTATTCTCTTTATATTAAAGTTTTTATAAAGATATAGTATTATTTTATAATAATTATTTTATTTTTTAAATATAGAAAATAACATGCTAGCTAGACAGATGCTATTAAGGAGATTAAAACTAAAAAATAATATTAAAAATAAATTAAAAGATAGTAGTAGTAGTAATAATTTAAATTATAAAAAGCAGAAATATTTATAATAAAAAAAATTAAATAATAATAACTCATGATATAACTATTATAAATAATAGAAATATATTATACTAAACTAAATTAATTAATATACTAATAGTATACTGCATTATATTTTATATAAGTATATTCTAATATTTCTAGTAATATATATAATTTTAGCTTCTTATACTACTTACTCTAGTGCTAAAGACTAAAATCTCAGAATTATTAAAATTAACTCTCTACTAGAAAGAAAATAATTATTATGTTAGACTAGCTGGTTATATATAATTAATCTTATATATTTTCTCTTTATATAAGAGTATATGATTTTACATTCTTATCTTGCTATTTAGTAATAAGCTTTTTTATATAGCTTAGATATATAATATATTTTCTATTTCTTTTATTATTTATTACTAGTAGTAACTATTTTATTTTTATTATATATCTTTAGTCTAGTTCTCTGATCTAGATCTCATAGTAATACTATACTAAGTACACTCTCTCTATTTTTAAAAATTTATATATATCTATATATAAATTTTAATAATATTTTACTTTTATTTTTATATTAACTACTATTTTTAAAATACTTACTAATATATTTTATAATAAGTTCTCATATGAAAAATATCTCACTTATTTTATTAAATTATTAAATATATGTTATATATTTTTTAATTATAAAAGATAATATAATTACTACTATAATTTTTAGTAGTTTTATATTATAATATATTTTATTAATTATTACTTAAAATATCTTTCAGAAGCTAATATATTATTAATAATTTACTTAATTAAAACTAAATAAACTTTCTACTTTATATATAATAATTATTATAATTAAGTATTCTAGCTAGATATCTAAGCTAAATTATTAGCTTCTTATAAAATTAGTTAGAGAAATACTAGTATTAAAATATTAGTAGAAATTAAAATATTAAGTAGTAATATATAATTAAAATAGCTTATTCTAAGTTAGCTAACTTATAAGAAATAGAGAAAAAGAATAAAAAAATGAAAACTTCTAATTTTCTTAAAAGAATTAAATTTAGAGTAATTTTTTTTTAAGTACTTAAAAAGTTTTCTAAATAAGTTTAGTATTTATAATATTATTTATTAGATAGTATATATGCTAATATTACTTTTTTTAATAAAAAAACAGATATATGCTAAATTACTCTATTTAAAATTTTTTCTAATATAAAAATAAAAAATACTTTAGTAGAATTTATTAGTATTTTATATAAATAAGTTTATATATAAGCTAGTCTGATTTAATCTAGCTTAGAGCTTAGAAAGCTAGCTTATAGATTTTTTAAATTAGCTTAAAGCTGCTCATGAGTAATCTAGTTAAATACTAAGCTCTAATACATGTAGCTAAGCTAGTAGATAATCTGAAGATAATCTCACACATCAGATATTTTTTATCTAGTATATACTAAGCTAGTAGATAATCTGAAGATAATCTCACACATCAGACAATTTTTATTCAGTATATAGCTATAATCATAGAAGTAATAGATAAGATTTTTTAATCAGATATATTAGAGCTTTTTATCTATAAAATAAATTACTCTGCTAAGTAATCTGAGCTCTATATCTCTCATGATGTGAGTAAGAAGATAAGAATTCTAGATAAAAAGTTATTAAAATTCATGTAATTAGAGAACATCTAATCTCTCTAACTATTAGTTTTTAAAGCTCTTATCTTTTTACTTATATTATAAAAGCTATAAAGTCTGAATTACTTATTAAAGTAATATATTTTATAGAGAAAAATTTCTAGTATATCTGATTAAAAAATCTTATCTATAACTTCTGTAATTATAGCTATATGCTGAATAGAAGATAAGTAATAAATAAGTAAATTATATGATTTTCAGTTATAATATATATGCTAGACTCTTACTTATAAATTTCTCATCTTTTTACTTATATCATGAGAGCTATAAAGTCTAAATTAGTAGAATAATTTATTTTATAAAGAGAAATTTCTAGTATATTTAATTAAAAAATTTCATTTATAACTTCTATAATTATAACTATATGCTGTATGAAAGATATTCAATATATAAGCTTACTTATTAGTCTAGTTACTAGCTTAAGTATATCTATTAAGCTTAATATTTAACTAAACTACTTATAAATAATCTGAAGTTTAGAGTCTTAAATCTAAATTAGATTAGATCTAGCTTATAGATTTTTTAAAATCTAATAAGATAGCTTATTAAAAATATAAGCTAGCTTAGTCTATCTATATAAGATTCTAAAATCTATTAAGACTAAAAAAAAAAGTAGAAATAATATTTTATATTTTAAAATTTATTAGCTTAACTAATAATACTCTAAGAAAATTTAAGATATATAATTATATATTTTCTTTTTATAATATTATTATTTTTTTCTATAAGTTGTTAAAGATATTAACTATTAATTAATATAATAGATAATTATATTTAATTTATTAAAAAGTAATCTAAATGCTTTTTTCTCTAAGAATAAGAAGTTATACTTTAAGTTTAATAAAATTAAAAAAAAGTTAAAAGTCTAAACTACTCTCTTTATCTCTTATCTAAAATAAATTTATTACTATATTACTAAATAATTAAAAATATCTTATTATATGATAAAATAATAAGACTTGATAATTCTGATTTTTAAAGTATAATACTAACTTTTAAGCTTAATTAGTTATTATTTAATATAACTTTACTATTTTTTAAGCTTTTAAATATTATATAAGTCTTTAAGCTAAAAAATTCAGCTTTATTCTAATTCTATCTTTTTTTATATATAGTTATATTATTAAAATCTTTTATAAAAATCTAGTAGAAGAAAAAGTAGTAAGAAAAAAGTATAATTATAATTATAGAAAAGTTATTTATTAAGTTTTTAATGCTTTTATAAATTAGATTAAAGCTGCTATTATCTTTCTTCTTATTTAAAAAAGTTATTATAAATTTTAGTATTAATAACATGTCTCTTGGATTTTTAGATATTATTTTCTAATATTTAATTTATTAAACTAATTAGATATTCTTTCTTACTTTTATAAGTATGGAATTTTAAAATTTCTTTAATTAAAAACTTTTTAATATTATTAATTAATTCTAATTCTAATAATATAAATGCATTTTCTCTCTTATTATATATCTTTAATAATAAAATATAAAAAATAAAATATATATTCTAATAATTTAGTAAGAATTAGAGTCTGTATAATTACTTATTTTATATTTTCATAATTTTAAATAATTTAATATATTAATAATCTAATTTATAAGCTAGATATTACATGTTAAGATTTTTTATATTAAATAAATTAAATTTTTAATTAAGTACTTTTAATAGTATGCTTCTTATTATAGTAGAATTTTTAAGCTTAATAAGCAGATTTAAGATATATTATAAATTATTAGTATATATTAATAAAGAATTTTATTTTATAAATAGCTTTTATAGCTAATATTTCTAGAGATTTTAAGATATTAATCTATAATTTTGAATAGAAACTTATAAGAGTTATAGTAGAAATAACTCTAATTAAGTTATATATTAACTAATTATATATATACTACATTATTAAAAGCTATTATCTCTAATTATTTTAATTAAAATTTATAAAGTATTTTAGATAATATTGTAAAATTTAATTTTATTATTTTATTTATCTATTTATTAAGAGATGAAAAGTAATAGAAAGCTTATAATATATTTTAAAATAAAAATAAAGAATTAACTCATATTTACTTATAAATAATAAATCTTAATTTAATATTATAATTTTAAATATATTAAAGATTATAAAAATATACTTATAGTAGATTTCTACTAAATTTTTAGCTAGATATTTCTTTCTATATAAGATATAGTATAAAGAGAATTTAATAAAGATATTAATAATAACTAAAATTATATTATAAGTAGATTCTTTTTATTAACTAGCTAGAAGTTTAATAATAAAGTTTATAAAAATAATCTTAAAGAATCATATAAGTATTAAAATAATATCTAATTTATTATATAATTTATAATAATAAGATTTAATATACTAATATATTATATATATATATATATATATAATTTATAACATTTCTTAAGAGTTTATACTAATAATATTTTTTATAAATTATTTTAATTATTTATTTTATTCTAAAATAATCTTTTTATAGATTATTATAATTTATAGATAAGATTTTTATAATTAGTACTATTTATACTAGTATAGAAATATAATTATTAATCTGAAGAATTTTATTATTAATAATCTAGATTAACTTTTTAGCTTTAAAGTTTTTATTTAAATTTATAATCTCTATTTTTTATATTTTAATAAATAAGTCTAGATCTTAAATTTATTTAAGTAGAAATATAAGAAAATAATAAGTTAAATAAATTAGAATAAGCTATTTTAGTAACTAGTATAGTATTTATTATAAATTATAGTATAAGACTTTTTAAAAGATTACTAATATTATTAAAGAGTTAATAGAAGTATAAAAGATATTATTTTATAGTAAAAGAATTATTATTCTCTATATTCTATATTCTAAAAAATATAAGAGAGTTTATAGAAAAATAGAAAATGATTTTATATTTTTTATTATATATCTATTTATCATTAGCTAGAATTTAAAATAACTTTAAAATCTTATTAAATTATTCTATTTTTACTTCATGCTAAAGTTTTTTCTATAAAGTAGAAAGTATTATCTTATTATAAAATAATTTAATATAATTAGTATAATAGCTAAATATATCTACTAGATTAAATTTACTTAAATAATATAAGAAAATAAAATTATATATATTAGATATCTCTACTTATCTTATCTAATATTAATTTAATATTTTTCTTATAATAAAATATTAAAGATTAGCATGATTAAATAAGATACTTATTAAATATTAGCTTTCTTTTAGATAGTATCTAGTATTAAAAAAAATAACTATAGTAAGAAGTTTTTTATTATATATATTATAATATATCTCTATATTAATAAGTTTATAGCTATAGTAAATAATGAAATACTAGAGTTTATTATTTTTTAATTATAATAGAATTTCTGCTATAATAAATATAAATATATTAATTTTTAAAAAAACTTCTTTTTCTAATATTAAAATATATTAGAAGTAAAGTTAAGATAAAAATATTCTTTAGATAATTAAATATAACTTAAATATTATTTATTTATATAAAAGATATTTTTAATTAGCTTTTCTTCTTTTTTTAATAAGTTTATAAAGAGAGTTAGTAATTCTAGAGTATGCTTTAATAAATTTATAGTAGAAGTTTGCAAATCTTAAAAATATAAGAATATTTTTAATACTTTTAAATATAAATTATTTAGTAATAGTCTATATTTAATTTTACTTTATTAATATGCTATCTAATTTAACTATAAAATCTAAGAATAATACTTAATTTATTATAAATTAATATTTACTATTTTTTATATATAAATTAATATAATTTAAGTATTTTATTATAGTTTAAATATGCATTTTATGTTTCTCTAATAAGTTTAAGAAAATAAAAATATTATTAAGATGAATTATAATTAAATTATTTAGAATATTAGCAAAGTATTTTATTAATATAGATTTAAAATATAAGAAAAAGAAAAAATTAATAAATAAATAAAATTAATTTATAATAAATTAATACTTATACAAATTAAAATTAATTTCTATATTTATATTAATTAAATATAAATATAAAAAAGAATTTATTAATTTAATTAGCTTAGTTTAAGCTTATAAATTATAATAAAATAGCTATATATAAAAATAATTTTAAATAAAAATAATATTTAATCTAGTGCATATTATTAAATAAAAGAAAAATTCTATTTTAAGTATATATTTTATATATTTTTAAAAAGTTAAAATTTAATTTTAGTAAAAATTATTATTATTAAAATAAAAAGAGGTTTATTTATTAATTTAAATAACTATATAGCTTTTATAAAAAGTTTATAATAATTATAATAATTAAAAATTTAAAGTTAAGCTTTTTTATATAGAAAAAATAATTATTAGTATATCTAATATAATTTAGAAAATACTTACTATAAGTCTAATACTAGATTTATAATAATATTACTATAGTAAAATTCTTTATATATATATATATATAATAAAGTTAATAAAAAATTATTATTTTCTAGTTTAATTAAATAAATCTAGCTACTAGTATGCTATTATTTATTTACTACTTATTATATACTTATTTTATTATTTATTAAAAATCTTTTATATTTAGATATTATTATTATTATTTAAAAATAAATAATTAGTAAATAGTAAATTAGTAACTATAATAAGAAAGTTTCATACTTTGAATATATATAAAAGTATTTAAAATACTAACTATTAATAAAAAAATTATTTATAATTTAATAATAAAAAATTTATTATATAGTCTTTTATAAGTTAAAATATTATTTAAAAATAATTATTAATTTCATAAACTTAAGATTAAATTTTTCTAATTTTTTTTATAGTTTACTAGAAAAAATATCTGCTTTTTAAAATATATTTTAGATTTCTACTTTAAGAAGATTTAATTATTAATATATAGAATTCAAACTTTTTTTTATTTGTTTCAGTTTGTTTTATTTTTTATATTTAGATCATTTAAAGCAGAAATAATATTTATTTAAAAGTTTCAAAAGCTGTACTGACACACCCAAGCTACTGGTATAAATGAATGCAAAACAATTCAATACAACTAAAAGCCAGATGAAGTGACTATTGAATACTTCCTTGCTTTTGCCATGCTGAAGCAGCACCCACAGCTGCCGCACGGACATCTCTATTCGGATCATCAAAAGCAACCTTTAAAGTTCTCAAAACAGTCTGCCTCACTGAGGGTGGTATGGGCAGCTTGTTAGCAGTATTCTTGTTGTGTTCGTCGACTTTCTGCGAAGCCTCGGCAAGATATAAAAGGCATGCTACAGCTCGTCGGCGAAGTTCAAAAGTATCATTCATGCGCTCATTGAGGCAACCGTGCAAGACACCCTGGTTTGCCGTAATTTCTAGTAGTTTCCTTGTTAGATCTTCAATATATCCAATCTCGTTAATGGCATCAATAGCGCCTCCTCGAACCATTATGGCAAGGGCACCTAGCGATATCGCCTTGTAAGTTTGGAACTGGGGTCTAGTGATTTCCAAACTTTGAACAAGAAGGGGAACCAGTATTCGGACCTGTGCCACAATTAATGGTGGAGGAACGGTGGATATTATGCCGGACAAGGTGGTAAAATATACCAGTTTTTGATCATCATCCTGCGATTGCTTGTCCTTTCTGGCCCTAATCTCGTTAGATAGTAGAGGTATGGCGGTGTTGAAGACGCGCTGTCCGGCAAGGAGGCGGATATTGGCACCATTCTCCACGGTCAAAATTTCATCGGAGCAAAGTAATACTTGAAATCCTTTTGAAGAAGCGTCTCGTGTTGTTGGGTCTGGGGAAGCAAGCAATCCGACAAGGGATGAAAGGATCTCAGTGGTTGTCGGAGAGAGTCGTAATATGAGGGCTTTAGATAACCAAAATATTGTGCGGATTACCTGTACATTACCGGAAGATCGTGTCAAGCCGATTAAGGAGTAAAAGATTTCAGTAGCAATCCCGAGCTCGGAACATGATAGGAATTTGTTTACTAGGAGCGCGAGGTGACGGAGCAGGGTCAATTGCATAGGTGGGTCATGTTCTGAAATAGTAAGATGTGCGAACTCTTTAACCAGCTCGTTCACGTCATGGGTCTGGCTGACAATGTCCTTCGGAAGAGCAGCGAGAAAATACGTCGACAGGATCAAGGATCGCCTTTGAAATGATGTCTGGTCCGCGCGGGGCATTGCAGGCACAGTTTCTTCTGCTGAAAACAAGCAATATACATCGCTGCAAGCGCTCTGCTGCTGGCAGCTTGGGAGAGAGGGAAGGATGAACCTGCATAACTGGCCGAGTGTATCTAGGACGGAGTAATCGGCCCAGACTGAGTCCTTTAGGTTCCCGAATGTTGCCAAAGCAGCCCTTCTGCCAAGGTTTCGGACAATACTGCTATAGTACCAATTGAGGTTAGGATCATCATTCAGGTTCCTGCGTTTCGCGGCATACAAAATAGCCATCAGTATTGAACGAGCGTATGCGGCATTATTTCTTTCTCCAGGGACAATGATCATTTCAAGCTTATTCAACAGCCCTTTGGCGAACGTGTAAAACACTCCTGGTTCGATACTGATTTGAGAAAGATTTTCCAAGAGGGTAATGTGTTTGACATCCAAGTTTGAATTCGAATCCGGAAGGTTAGCGAGGAAGGAAGGAATAGCGGCCTCAACTAGCGTAGGTTTATACATGGATATGTCTGCCAGAGCTGAAATGGTTGTCCCTCTGAGCTTTTTGGGAAATTTCTCTTCCAGCAGCCCGTTGCAGAGATATCGAACATGTAGCTCGATCTCGGCGTCAGAAAAGAAGCCTCGAAGGACACAAAGCTTGTTGATTCCCTGAAGTGCAGCGATTTGTGATGAAATTTCAGGCCCTTCATTGCTCATCAAGGCGTAATTTAATATTCCGCTAAGTCTGGCTTTATACTCTGAGAGAGGATTCTCGGCAGGGTCGCCATATCCTGAATGAAGCCAAGTACCGAAAACAGAAACAGCGGAATTGATAATACCATTCGTGGTGTCAAAGAACGCCCTATACCCAGGGGTATCAAGTTTGTAAAATTGTTCCAATAGTGGAGGGATGGCGGTCTCTGTAACAAGTTTCAACGCAGGGAGAGACGCGGAGGAAAGAGAGACCAATATCCTCCGCGAGAGCATTGCTTGTTTCTGGTTAGGTTCTGCTTGTTGATCATTGCATTCCTGTAACACCGGTATAAGATACTGTACAAGAGGCGATTGGTCGTCTCGGTTCGGGGTAGCGATCGACAATCGCTCGGCTAATAAATGCAAAATATCAAGGCATTTTGTGGCTAGAGCTTCATCTTGAGAGTGGAAGATCTCGAATTTTAGAGAGCTCCAGATAGTAATGGAATATTGGGCAAGTGTCGAAGGCGAGTAGCTCGATACACAGGCTTTCAGGGCATTCAAAGAATCGTCCTATTCCAAAATGAGCAGCAGTCCAAAGCACGGGTAGGATATCGGTACCTTTACTCCGAACGAGTTTGCGTCTAGTTTATCCAGTAACGCTGGAAAAACATGCGACGCAAAGACCTGATTGCATGAAAGACAGTCTTGCAGGCGGTTTTTCAAGTCTTGTACCGTGACATTGTAGGGATCGTTTCGGTGCGGCTTAAAAGCCACCGGAAAATATTTGTACACTGAATCGAAGAGAAGCTTGTTTGGGCGGAGTTAGCGCGGGGAGACACCGAACCAAAAGATTTGGCGCACCTCGATATGGTGGGATATATCCCACTCTACTATAAGGACCCGAAGAATCGTAAAGACAAGCATAAGATTCCTGGGGTCTCTCTCCCCCCACAAGCTCTATGGTTCCAGTAATGGCTTTGTCTTTCATTTCTAAGAGCGCTGGAGATTCCTGAGTATTGTAGGTTCCCCTTTAGGGCTAGGAAGGGTATTGGGGGTTCATACCCTGTCGATGCTTGAGCATTAAATTATACAGGAGTTGCAGGGTTTGAAAACGTTGGCCCTGAGAGCGGCTCTGGAGAAGCGACGCATGCCGGAAGAGTCTGTTTGTATTGAGGTCAGCACCACCGAGAATGGTCTGCCGAAAGAGGGTCGCAATTACCCTTGGGTAGTGAGTGAAGCCACCTCATTATCAAAACGATCGAGGTCTTGAAGCGATTGCAAAGCAAGTATAGAACTTTCTGCAGCCAGCTGGTGGCAATAGAAAATCGCTAATATATGGATTTGCTGCCGAGAGAGGTAGCCAGGTGGAAGACTTTTTATCACAGCTGCCAGGTATGACACAGCTCTATCTCTGATAGTGGCATCGTCTTCCTTGATATATTCGCCCAATGACTGTACCACACTGGTGAAAGTCTCCTCGTGGGTTACCAGTCCTGGCATTGATATTCCATCAGCACACAAAAACTCCCAGCAGGGGATGATTGGCAAACAAACTGTGGGCAGCAATCCCAGCCAAATGATCTGCTTCCTTGCTGTCTGCTGTTGTCAACAACATGAACTTCTGCAGTTCATTCATCATGTGCTATCCATTGCCAGGAACACAAATAAAGATGGTAATTTATGAAATGAAGCATAGTGAGTGGCTAATGTATCTCAAATAACGTCCATCCCCACCCGACGATTCCATACACCCAACGATTCTGGTCCTTATATTAGCTCACCCACTTATAATGATAATAACTTTTGAAGAAATTTGAATAAAAAATTGAAAATTTCATTAAAAATTTTCAAATTATAATGAGTTTTAAGTCTAGAATACAGCTTGTAAAATCTTGTATAATAAAATACATTTTTCACTTATTTAGACTATTTATCAAGATTAAAGTAATTAAATTAAGATTTTAAAACTAATTTTTATTTTTTAATATAATAATAATATTCTATAAAACTTTTAGAGTTTAATTTTTTTTATAAAGTATAAAATATACTTTATTAATTTTCTTTAACTTATATAAAATATAAAAATTTATAATCTTTATTATTATATAAATATAATGTAGTATAAAAAAGAAAAGTTTCTCTAAATAAATATAAATAAGATATTATAAGTAGAAAATTTTTATTTAAAAAACTTTATTATTCATAGATTTAAAAGATAGAGAAATAAATTATAAAAAAAATATGTATTTTTATTATTATAAGCTTATTTAAAAGAAATTAAGCTTTATAATTTCAGAACTAATAAAAATAATTATAATAATAAATTATAAAACTTTAAAATTTATATTTTATTAAAAGAATAATATAAATAATTTAATTTAATTATTTAACTAATATATATTTAATATAATATATTATTTTATAAAAAGTAGTACTGTGAGATCTAGATCAGGAAACTAGACTAAAAATATATAATAAAAACAGAATAGTTGCTACTAGTAAGAAATAATAGAAGAGATGTAGAATATAGTGTATATCCGAGCTATGTAATGAAGTTAAGCAGAGCTTATTACTAGATAATAAGATGAGAATGTGAGATTATATGCTCTTATATAGAGAGAAGATATATAAGACTAACTATATATGACTAGCTAGTCTGACATGATAATTACTTTCTTTCTAGTAGAGAGTTAATCTTAATAATTCTGAGATTCTAGTCTCCAGTACTAGAGCAAGCAGTATAAGAAGCTAGCACTATATATATTACTAGAGATATTAAAATATACTTATATAAGATATAATATAGTATACTATTAGTGTATTAACTAATTTAGTTTAGCATGATTAACTAGTATTATTACTAGTTAAGCTAGTAAGATAGATGAGATAAAAAATATAAAAGTAGAGTAATATTCTAAAGCAGTTAGAACTATATCTAATTATTATATATAGATATTATATATATAATAATAAGATGAAAATTTTTCTTTCTTCTTTAAGTATTATTATATATAAAAGTTCAAGTTTCTTTATTATAATAGCTTCTAACTTTGCTATAATTATATAAGTATCTGATTAATACTTATTAAGAATTAAAGAAGAGATAATTTTAGTAATACAAAATTATAATTTATCTAATCTAATATTTTATTTAAATTATTATTAGTAATAAATTATTAATAATTAAAGTATTATGTTCTTTAATTCTTAATAATTTTATTTAATAATACTGTTTATAAAGAATGAACATACTATTTTAATATTTTATTAAGACTTTAAAGTCTATAATATTATTTTAAATATGTTATTAATATATTTATTAATAAATTTAATAATTTTTAATTAATTTACTTATGAATTTAATGCTTGTTAATGAATTTATTAATGAATTTAATAATTTTATATATAACTTTACATTCTTCTTATATTCTAAACTGCTAATTATTCTGATTAATCTATCTGAAATCTTTCTTATATTAAAAACTCTGCAGTAATATCATGCTAGCATACTCTTCTTATCTTTAAGAATTTATATGCATCTGTATATAGATCTTAATAATATTTTATATCTATTTTTATATTAATTACTACTTTTAGAAAGCTTATTAATATATTTTATAATAAGCTCTCATGTGAAAAATATCTCACTTATTTTATTAAGCTATTAAATATTTATATATCTTCTAATTATAAAAGATAGTATGATTACTACTATAATCTTTAGTAATTTTATGTTATAATATATCTTATTAATTATTACTTAAGATACTTTTTAGAAGCTAATATATTATTAATAATTTACTTATTTAAAGCTAGATGAACTCTCTACTTTATATATAATAATTATTTAAACTAAGTATCTTAATTAAATATCTAGATTAAATTATTAGCTTTTTATAAAGTTAATTAGAAAGATACTAGTGCTAAAATATTAGCAGAGATTAAAATATATAATTACTACTACTTATAAGAATATTAAGTAGTAATATGTAGTTAAAATAGCTTGTTCTAAATTATCTAATCTGTAAGAGATAGAAAAAAAGAGTGAGAAAGTAAAGACTTTTAGTCTTCTTAAAGAGATAATTTTAGAATAACTCTCTTTTAAGTATTTAAAGAGTTTCTTAAATAAGTTTAGTATTTATAATATTATTTATTATATAATATATATACTAATACTGCTTTTTTAGTAAAGAAAGCAGACATAAGCTTGACTATTCTATTTAAGATTTTTTTAATATAAAGATAAAGAATGCTCTAGTAAAATCTATTAAAGCTAAAAAAGAGAAGAAAGTAGAAGTAATACTCTATATTTTAGAATTTATTAATTTAATTAATAGTATTCTGAATAAGTATAAAATATATAATTATAAGTTTTTTTTCTAATATTACTATTCTTTTCTGTCTGCTAAAATACTAATTATTATTTTAGTATAATAAATAACTTTATCAGAGAATAATCTAAATACTTCTCTTTCTAAGAGTAAGAAGTTATACTCTAAGTCTAAAGAGACTAAAGAGAAGTTAGAAGTTTAGATTACTTTCTTTATCTCTTATTTAGAATAGACTTATTATCATGTTATTAAGTAATTAAAGATATTCTAATATGCTTAGCATGTCTTGAAGTATTATTAAGAGCATAATCTAGTAAATTAAAGCATATGAATTTAAGAGTAAAGTAATAATAATTAGATATATTAGTATTCTATTATAATCTCTAATTTTAAAAAATAAGTTAGTTTTTTACTTATTATAGTATGACTTTGCTGCTTTTTTAAGCTTTTAAATATTATATAAGTTTTTAGACTAAAAAATCTAGCTTTATTCTAGTTCTGTCTTTTTTCATGCATAGTCATCTTATTAAAATCTCTTGTAAAAACTTAGTGAAAGAAAAAGTAGTAAGAAAAGAATATAACTATAATTATAAAAAAATTATTTATTAGACTTCTAATACTTTTACAGATTAGATTAAAGCTGCTATTATCTCTCTTCTTATTTAAGAAAGTTATTATAAACTTTAGTATTAATAATATGCTCTTTAGATTTCTAAATATTATTTTCTAGTATTTAGTCTACTTATCTAATCAGATATTTCTTCTTGCTTTTATAAGTGTGGGATTTTAAGATTTCTTTTATTAAAAATTCTTTAGTATTATTAACTAGTTCTAGTTCTGATGATATAAGCATATTTTCTCTCTTATTATATATTTCTAATAGTAAAACATAAAAAATAAAATATATGCTCTAATAATTTAGTAAGAGTTAGAGCTTATATAATTACTTATCTTATATTTTTATTATTTTAAATAATCTAATATGTTAGTAATCTAATTTATAAGCTAAGCATAATATATTAAGATTTTTTATATTAAGTATAATTAAATCTTTAAGTTAAAAGCTTTTTACAGTATGCTTCTTGTCATAGTAGAATTTCTAAACTTAATAAGTAAATTTAAGATATGTTATAAGCTATTAGTATATATCTATAAAGAATTCTACTCTATTAGTAGCTTTTATAGCTAGTTTTTTAGAGATTTTAAGATATTAATTTATAGCTTCAGATAAAAATTCATAAGAGTTATAGCAGAAATAGTTTTAATTAAGCTATGCATTAACTAATTATATATATGCTATATTATTAAAAGCTATTAAACTTAATCATCTTAATTAAAATTTATAAAGCATCTTAGATAATATTTTAAGATCTGATTTTATTATTTTATTTATTCATTTATTTAAAGATAAAAAGTAGTAGAAAGCTTACAGCATATTTTAAAATAAAAGTAAAGAATTAACTAATACTTACTTATAAATAATAAATCTTAGTCTGATACTATAATCTTAAATATACTAAAGACTAGAAAAATATACTTATAGCAGATTTCTACTAAGTTCTCTACTATATATTTCTTTCTGCATGGGATGTACAGAAAGAATTTAATAAAGATATTAATAATAACTAGAATTATATTATAAGCAGACTCTTTTTATTAGCTAGTCAGAAATTTAGTAATAAAGTTTATGAAAATAATCTTAAAAAGTTATGTAAGCATTAAAATGATATCTAATTTATTATATAATTTATAATAATAAGACTTAATATACTAACATACATCACATATGCATATATAGTTTATAACATTTCTTAAGAGTTTATACTAATAATATTTTTTATAAATTATTTTAATTATTTATTTCACTTTAAAATAATCTTCTTGCAGATTATTATGATTTATATATAGAATTTCTATAATTAGTATTATTTATACTGATATAAAGATATAGTTATTAATTCAGAGAATTTTATTATTAATAGTTCAGATTAACTTTTTAGCTTTAAACTTTTCTTCTAAATCTATAATCTTTATTTTTCATATTTTAATAAACAAGTCTAGATCTTAAATCTATCTAAGCAGGAATATAAGAGAGTTAAGTAGATTAAAATAAGCTATTTTTATAACTAGTGTAGTATTTATTATAAATTATAGTATAAAACTTCTAGAAAGATCTCTAATATTATTAGAGAATTAGTAGAAGTATAAAAAATACTATTCTATAATAAAAAGATTATTATTTTCTGTATCTTATATTCTAAAAAATATAAGAGAATTTATAAAAAAATAGAGAACTACTTTATATTTCTTATTATATATTCATATATAATTAGCTAGAATTTAGAATAATTTTAGAATCTTATTAAATTATTCTATTTCTACTTTATATTAAAGCTTTTTCTATAAAGTAGAAAGCATTATCTTATTATAAAATAACTTAATATAATTAGCATGATAGCTAGATGCATTTATCAGATTAAATTTATCTAAGTAATATAAGAAAATAAAGTTATATATACTAAGTATCTCTGCTCATCTTATCTGATATTAGTTTAATATTTTTATCATTATAAAATATTAAAGATTAGCATGATTAGATAAGATAGTTATTAAATGCTAGCTTTTTTTCAGATAGTATCTCTAGTACTTAAAAGAAGTAACTATAGTAAGAAGTTTCTTATCATGCATGTTATAATATATTTTTATATTAATAAGTTTATAGCTGTAATAGATAATAAGATGCTAGAGTTTATTATTTTCTAATTATAATAGAATTTCTACTATAATAAATATAGATGCATTAATTTTTAGAAGAATTTTTTTCTAATATTAAAATATATAAGAAGTAGAGCTGAGATAAAGATACTCTTTAATTAGTTAAATATAATTTAAGTATTATTTATTTATATGAAAGATATCTTTAATTAATTCTTCTTTTCTTTTTTAGTAAGTTTATAAAGAAAGTTAGCAATTCTGAAATATGCTTTAATAAATCTATAGTAAAAATTTATAAATCTTAAGAATATGAGAATATTCTTGATGCTTTTAGATACAGATTATTTAGTAATAATCTATATTTAATTTTACTTTATTAATATGTTATCTAGTCTAATTATAAAATCTAAGAATGATACTTAATCTATTATGAATTTGCATTTACTACTCTTTATATATAGATTAGCATAATCTAAATACTTTATTATAGTCTAAACATGCATCTTATACTTCTCTAATAAGTTTAAGAAAATGAGAATATTATTAAGATATACTATAATAAAATCATCTAGAATATTAGCAAGTATCTTATTAATATAGACTTGAAACATAGCTAGAGCATTCATGAGACTGAATAATATAATATTAAATTTATAATAACTATATTAGATTTAGAATGCTATTAGCTAGTAGTCTTTCTACTTAATATTTATATAATAATAAATATCATAAAAATTATACTTTAAGAAGACTTTTATATTATTAAGATAGTTAAGACTCTTAGTAATAAGTAATAATAAATATCTATTCTTAATGATAATATAATTTAACTATCTATAATTTATATAAAGTCTAAGATTATTATCTTTCTTTAGTATAAATAATATAGAAGCTTCTGCAGGTGATTTTAAAAGAGAAATCTACTTTTTATCTAGTATAACTATAAGATATTTATATAAGACTTTTAGTTCTGTTTCTAAAAGATTATAAATTAGTAGAAATAAGAATTTCTTTTCTAATTCTACTTTAATCACATATTCTATATATAGTTTATAATGTGAATTATCTGCTACTTTCTCTGAGAAGAGATGTACTCATGATTTAATAAAATTAAATAAATCTGCAGAAATATTACTAAACTTTGTCTAATTAAGCACTAGTAACTAATCATGTAATTTTAAATTTAATATAAGATGAATTAAGTATATACTAGTCTTACTAAGAAGTTTATTAGTAATATTCTTAATACTTATAATATTTATCTTAATATTTAAATAACAGATAGTAAGAATTAAAGAGAATTTATACTTAGTATTTAGATTATTTTAATAATATATTTAGTTATCTTCTGCTCAATTCATTAAGAAATTAATATTCTAAAGCTAGAGAAATTCTAATATTATATTATAGTCTTTAAGCTTAATAATTTAAAATTTATATAAAATAATTTATATTTTCTGCTAGCTATTAGTAGTACTAATATTATAGTTAATATAATTAAAAATACACATATAATGATTACTAATAGTCTTAATCATTTTTTAATTTAATGTGTTAATCTCTAGATTAAATTTTTTAATTCAGAGATTATTAATAAAGTTAGCTTTAGCTTTAGAGTTTATTAAGATTAGTACTGTTTGCAGTCTCTTCAGAATAGAGATTTATATTATAATAAGAAATTATATTAGATTTTATCATTCTTTACTAATATTAAAAACTATAGTAGTAGTTAGAACTCTCTTAACTAGTTTTTTAACTTTTTCTTATCTTATATCTCTTTCTTATTTATCTTTTTAATTTTTTTAAGAGCTTGACAGTTAGCTATGATATATCTTTATTATTTATGATGATTATATCATAAGTTATTATTATTTAACTTTTTTTATTATAAGTATTTATATTTTTTATAATTTAAATTATTACTGCTGCTATTTTTTAACTTATATTTAGTATTATTTTTTAGTTTTAGTTTCTTTAATAGCATTTATTAAGCTAGCATGTTATTCTCTATATTTAAGAAATAAGATATTAACATGTTATATAATAGAAAATTAGCTTTTTTTATAAATTTATTAAATTTAGTATATATATTAGAGAGAATCTTTATGTATAGATGCATTATTTTTTATCTTTTAGTATAAGATTCATATAAATAACACTCATATATCTCTAGTATATGCATGAAATCATGAATACTTTAACTTTTATATTAGTAAGTCTTCTTATATTATATCTAAGAGATCTTATAAGCTTATTCTGAATTTATAATCTAATCTCTTATTTAGTTTTCTAAGACTATTCATAATAAGAGTATCAGAAGCATAGAAATATGAAATTCTTACTTCTATAATAATTAAATATTTAAATATTATATAGCTTTAAGTACTTAATGCTCTTTATGATTATAAAAGTAGCTATAGTTATATCTATAAAAATTATAACTTTAAGTAAGAAAGTCTTTCAGTTCATGCATATTTTTTACTTTAAATTTAATAATATTCTTACAGCTTAAGATCTTGCTACTGTTTATATTATTAGATAGTAACTATACTTATAATAATTTTATAAAGAAAGTAATTCAGAAGACTATAGCTTTAGAAGTTTCTTATCTCATACTTAAAATATAATTTATACATCTTATAGAAAATACTTTATATAATAATATAAAAAGTATAGATATTATAGATGCTTCTTCTGAAGAATTTTATTATTTAAGATAAGATTTAGTAATAGAGATTATATAAGTAAGCTTAGAAGCAGATGCTTCTTTTTCAGAGTTTATTTAATTTTAATTACTTATTTATAGAGCTCTTTAATATATAGTAGCTACTAAGCATTCTTAAATTCTCTCTATAAGATAATCTCTTTATTAGATTTTACTTATTTAGATATAATTACTTCTAAATTATATGATATGCTTTTAGCTACTAAAGAAAATGTAGAAAACTTCTTAGTAATCTCTTTTACATATAAGAGATATATCTTTTATTTTAGTAATCTACTATATTTAGTTTTAGAGAGAGTTTATATAGCAGAGAATGAGATTTTACTAGTTTACTCTTAAAAGAGATTATTAATACTAGTAGTTATCTTAATTTAAGATTTTAATGACTTATTTAATAGTCAGAAAAGTTAAGAGTAATTTTTTATAGAAAGAATATTATTTATTCTTATGAAGAGTAGTATGTGAAAATTCTGCTTTATAAATTATTCTCTTTTAAAGTAATAAGAACTGTGAGATCTAGATTAAAGAACTAGACTAAAGACATATAATAAAGATAGAATAGTTACTACTAGTAGGGAATAATAGAAGAGATGTAAAATATAGTATATATCTGAGCTATATAATGAAGTTAAGCAGAGCTTATCACTAGATAGCAAGATGAGAATGTGGAATTATATGCTCTTATATAGAAAGAAGACATATAAGACTAACTATATATAGCTAGCTAGCTCGGCATGACAAGTACAAAATTTATAGTTTATAATTTATAATATTAAAATTTATAATAATTAAAATTTATTTAAAAAGCTATAGAATAATTAAAAGTATATTTTTATATTAATATTATTATATTTAAAGTAGCTTATAGAATGTTTATTATAAGCTTATTACTAGTTTTATAATAATATTACTATAAATTATAAGATAATATATATAATAAATTCTCTTAGTAAATATATATAGAGATTTGTATAGAGAAGAGCTAGGAGAAAGTTTTTAGTCTTTTAATTTTATTTAATAAAATTTAATTATTTAAAAGCTACTATATATTCTCTATTTATTACATATCTGTTTCTTAATTTATTAAAAATTTATTATATGTAGATATTATTATTAAAAATAAGTAGCTTGTTAGTAATGAGCTAGTAGTTCTTATAAAAGAATTTTATATTCTAGATATTTATAAAATAGAGTTATAAGAGAGATAGTAGAAGTAAAGATTTCTTTATAATTTTATTCTTATTTTTATTAATTTTTTCTAATAACTAGTTTTATTTTATATATAGTAGGTTTCTTCTAGTTCAGACTATATATTATGTGCTTATAAATCTATTTATAATAAATAATTATTAATCTATTAAACATGCTTAAGTGCAGAAGTAGTTATTATATTTTTATGCTATTAAAAGTATCTAGCTTCTCTATTATAACATGAACTTATTTATTACAAGAAGTTTATTATGTTATGCTTCATGTAGTGAATTAATTATAAACTATTTTTATTAAACTTCTTTATAATTTTTTTTCTGCTAAATAATTATAGAGTAAGAAATGTCAGATTAGATCATCATGATCTTCTAAATATCTAGCTTACTTTATAGCTATTTAAATAGTATATGAAATAAAAAGTAATAATAGTCTATAATAAGAGAATAGTTTACTTACAGAAAAAGTATTTAATTAAATTACATATTTATTTTAAAAACTATAGACTTATTTCTAGTATTTTAAAACTAATTTTTTTATTTATATTAGTAGAAAATAATACTAGTAGAAAGAGCTCTGTTAGTGAAGAGTTCAGATATATATAATAAAATTATTAGATATTAAAAATCTTTATTATATATAATTATCTTAATTAAAAATTTTACTAAGAGTTTAGAAAGTTATATTATTAAAATAATAGTATTAAATTAGCTCTGTGCCTAGTAAGTTTAATAAAAATAGTATTAAGTTTTAAAGAGTTTATAAAAATAATTAAGAATCTCTATAGTAAATAAAAATAAAAAGTAATATCTGCTTAAGAGCTATTATATATAGTAATAAATTTTTTATTAAAATTATTAAATTTACTTCTTGTAGATAATATAATCTTTATCTTTAAGCTTGAAACTATTAAAGCTCATATCTAAAAATTACTAGTTAGTATCTAATTTCAAGAAAGAAGAAGAAAGAAAAAAGAAGAAGAAGTTACTACTAATATTACTCTTATTACTATTAATTTCTAAGAAGAAAATTTTATTAGAATTTAACTCTAGTATTAAAGAAGAATTTAATAAATTTACTTTTAGAAATTATAATAAGTAGTTAAAAATCTTTCTACTTAGAGTTTGGAAATATTATCTATTAATCTTATTATCTAATAGTATATTATCTAACTTTAACAGAATATTAGTAGTATTAGTTATAGAAAGAATACTAGTTAAGATAGTTAGAAGAGAGATAGCTATTACTAAGCTAGACAGACTAGTATTTAAGCTTTTAAACTTATTATAAGTTTATTTTATTAAGAATATTATTAGATTATTAATTCTATAAAAGTATTTAATATTACTATAGATATTAAGATTAGCAGATTAGTTAAATAATATAAAGATTAATACTACTAATAATAATGTTTTAAGTATATTTTTTTTAATATTAATAGAAATTATAAATTTTACTAGAGTAGAGAGAATAGCTCTGAAGTTTAGCTTTAGCAGATATAATAAAAAAAAATAGTATTTATTATAATTAAAAAAAATTATAAAGTTCTAATAGATCTGGATATTTTAACTTACTTAGAAAATCAGAATATTTATTTAGTGAGAATTTCCAGATATTATATAATAAATATTAAATATAGTGAAGTTAGTATTCAGATTCTAAGAATTTATATTATATTAGTAGTAGTAAATAATGATAATAAAAATATAATAGACTTTATCTTTAATTAAAATAAAGATAATTTGTGTATTAAATAATATTTTTATATTTAATATAATAGTATAGTTAATATAATCTATAGCTTTAGAATTTTTAGATAATACATGAATGATATTAGTATTAATTAAGATAGTAAGATTTATTAGATTAAAGTAGAGTATATATATAATACTTATAAATTTAATAAAAGTATTTCTAGAATAAGACTTCTAATATAAGTTATAAAAGTTAACTTTAATAAAACTTATATCAAGATTTAAGATAAATTACTTAAGTAAGTAGAAGATTATAGATATTATTAATTTTAGTTATAAGCTTAAGATTAAAGCTATATAAATCAGATAATAAATAGAGAATAGCAGTAAAGCTAAAAATAATAATAAAAGTTTAAATACTAGTAATAAATATAGTTATAGTTTAGTATAAAGAGAGTAATTAAAATTAAATTAATTAAAAACTTTTAGATATAGAGAGTAAAAATAATTAAAATAGTATAGATAATACTAGTAGTTTAGATAGATATTTAAGTACTTGTAAATAATATTTTATATAAACTAAGACTAATTATAATTATAATTACTAATTTTCTTCTAAAATTAATTAGTTATTTCTTTATTAAAGAATTATGAATCATGAGCTGCTAATTAGTAACTGAACTCTTTTTATAATCTTTAATTATAATATTTATCATGCTTATTTCATACTTTTTAAAAATATTTTCTTTTTCTCTTTATTATTTTAGAATTATTATTATGTATTTTAGCTAGCTAGAATTATAGATTAAGTATTATCTGTCTTACTAATAGTCTTTCTACTTATTTATTTTTTTATTATTATCTTGATAACTTTTCTCTAATTTTTCTCTATTATCAGATCTTCTAATTCTATTATAGTCTTTTATAATAGCACATCTAGTTTCTTATAATTTAGCTCTATCTCTTCTTACTATAATAAGCTTACAGATAGTACTACTATAATATTATTAGCTTTATCTTTATTATTATTATCCATTATTATAATCTTCTTCTTTATTATATAAGATTTAGTAATTCTTATTTTAAGCTTCTTTATCACATGCTGCTTTTTTAATACTAAGATCTTTCATTTTTATGAAGATTTTATTAAGATATTTTTATTAATTTTATTATTTAACTATCTTAATAAAACCAGAATTCCCTCTTTTCTTATATATTTTATTATTTTTATAAAAGTAATATCAGATCTGCTATTAAAGAAATTTAATTATGAAATCTCTTTTAAGATTTTTCTAATTTTATATATATAAATAAGTAATAACTGCTTCTATAACTTCTTTTATAATATTAGATATTAAAATCATGATATTATTATAAGTATATTATTTTCTCTTAATAAATTTAATTTTTTATATAATTTATTTAGTTCTTCATTTCTGCATTTCTTATTAGTATTACTATTCATGAGCTATTTTAAGTTGTTAATGATATATACTATAATAAGATTAAGATATATCTCTAGTTATTTTAATATTTTTAAAAAGAAAGCTTTATAACTATCTTTATTTTCTTTATAATTATATTTCAAGCATGCAGACTTTCTATTCTAGAAGATTAATAAAGAAAAAGCTAATATATATCTTACATGAATTTATTATAATATTTAGTTCTTTAAGCTTATTTAGTATAATATATAGATGCTAGATATGCTTCTTTAATGTTTTTAAAAAAATTATAGGATTATTAATATATATTTTAATAAAAGTATAAAGTAACTAAAGTACTAGTTTTATTTATTTCTATATATATAAGATACTATTTATAAACCTTATAATTATTATATTAAGAATCTTCTAATCTCTATATATTATAACTATCATGTAATTTCTATTATCTATAATTCTTTTATATATGCTACTAGTAGAAAAATAAAGCTATGTTAAGAACTATTATATATACTATATCTATAGATTATACTAATTATTTCATTCTATCTTATTATTAAGTAAATATTAGACTCTATTATTTTATTTAGTCTCTAAAAATTAACTATCATTCTATTTTTTTACATAATCTTTTCATTAATAATTATATCTCTTTATATTATGAATGTTGTGACAAGTGCCTGTAGCTATAGAGCTATCATAAGTAAAGCTGGTTAAAGCTATAACTAAGCTTAAGCAAAGCAATTGGATTTCTATTAACAAGATACTAAGATTAGTTAAGAGAAGACAAGTATGCAGCATGAGCTTGCTTAAGTAGTAATTCTGGAGTAGAACTACTTTTATCTGTAGCTATACTCATGATTCAGGTATGATTAGTAATGCTAAGACCTGTAGTCTGGGCATGATTAGAGCTAGACTCTAACATTACTCTTCTATAATGAAAGCACTTATTCTTAAGTATAGTTCTGATTAAAAGTTCACTAATTACAGATAAAAAATAGTTAAAGAAATATCTAATCCAGATCCGAATCTTTAAGATACTCTAGATCTTAAGCTTTAGACTTATATAATTAAGAACTTTAGCTTTATCAGTCTGAATTTCAGGACTTTTATAGATAATATCTTATCTAATAATTAGCTAAATCATAATATACACAGTAATTTACTTTATGAAGCTCTTCTTATTAGTCTAAGCTTTAATTCTAAGCATATTAGTTATCAGAAGAACTAGATTTAGTTAGATTAAGAGTATTAAATTTAAAATTCTTCTCTTAAGCTTTAATTTCTCTGATATTCATAGCATTCAGATTTTAATTAAAGAATTTATCTGAGAACTTAACTATAGATTTTAGAATCAGAATTTCTCTGATACTAAAGCTAATATCTGTATGAGTAATTAGTAGTTAGCATATCTTAATAAAACTAATATAGTCTTTTAGTAATATAAGCTACTACTTTAGTTACTTCTTAACTAAGCTATAGAGCCTATAATAGAAGATGATTATTTTTTAAGCATTATTCTAGTTCTGATCTTGAATCTCATATAGCAGTCTCTTAAACTAGATAATATAAGTCTGAATGAATTTACTTAGACTTATAGCTATACTCTACAGCTATTTCTCTACATCCAGTAGCTGGTTTAAGTTATTATATATCTAAAATAAATAATTAAGAATTTTATTAAAATCTTACTTATCTATTTCTGTAGTTATTATTAACTAAGATAGTATAATCTGCTAAACTGCATGCTTAAGCTGCATATAAACATAGCTAAACTTAGCTATATTATCTCTAAGAGCTAGATTATCTTTCTTAAGCTTTATCTATATACAGACTTTTTAAGTTTTAAACTTATAGACTTTATCATTAAATTTATCTAGATCTGGCAAGTAATGCCAGGGCATGCCTGAAGAATAGATAAGAATAATATTAACTTGCCTGTGTAGATAAGTTATTTAGTTATAAAGATCTTGATTTTTAAGCTGGAGCTTGGAAATCTAAGCTTAGAAGATGCAGAACTCAGTATTCAGTTTAGCTCAGAGAATCTTAAGTTAGATATTCATTTCAGTTAAGACTCTAGATAAGAGTTTTAATTAAGAGAATTAAAAAAAGAGATGATAAGAAAGATAATAGTAACTATGTTTAATTAGCATAGTTAAGACTTAATAATCTGATAGATAAAAGAATAGATAAAGATGTGCATGTAAAGAGTCTTCTAGTACTGAGAATGATCTAAATTTTCATACAGATAGATAAAAGACTGAATACTTTATCACAGTCACATGAAGATAATTTAGATAAAGAAATCTTAGTATAATGTTATGATAAGACACTGTAGCTATAGAGCTGTTATAAGTAAAGCTGGTTAAAGCTATAACTAAGCTTAAGCAAAGCAATTGGATTTCTATTAACAAGATACTAAGATTAATTAAGAGAAGACAAGTGTATGATGCAGGCTTGCTTAAGTAGTGATTCTGGAGCAGAACTACTTTCACCCATAGCTATACCCATGGTCCAGGCATGGTTAGCAATGCCAAGGCCTGTAGTCCAGGCATGGTTAGGGCTAGACCCTAACAATGAAGATTGAATAATCTTCTGATGTATAATTTTTTATTTATAATTACTAGTTATATTATAATTACTAATACTACTAGTATTCTGAATTATATAATTAAGTAAACTAATTAATTTAGTTAGATTACTTAGTCTTCATAACTATTATAAATTATATTATTATAATCTTAACAGATAGTTTATTTATAATTACTTTTAATAATAGATTTATATATAATTAAATATAAAGAACTATAATATATTCTGCATATATTAAATTATACTACTTAGCTACTATTATAATCTCTATTATATAAGTATTAGAATCTTTTTATAATTTAATATCTGCTATTATATATCTAATAGATTTAAACTTAACTATTATCTATACTAATAATGCTCTGAAATATACTTTTATAGTATTATATTAGTTATTTATATTATATAAATCTCTTAATAGTCTGCTATAAGCTAGATCTATTAGTTTAGTAATTCATCATGTTAATACTATATCTTAAAGATAAACATATAATTTCTAATCTATTACTAATAAATCATATATAATAGCAGTTACTTATACTTTACTAATAAAAATAAATAAATTATAAATTTATAACTTATTATTCTTATTAACTACATCTGATGCTTTAAATTCTTATAGTATATTCAGATAAAAAAGTCTAATATTTATCATCTTTCATAATAATATAATTAACTTAAAAGACTTAGTAATATTATAGATAGATAATATTAGAATTTATATTAAAGATTTTATTATTTATATCTCTCTTATATAGCTATTAATTAGATATTAAATCTCTTTTAATATATTAATATAAGCTATTATTAGAATAAACTTTATTATATTTTTTAAGTAAGAGATATTATTAGAAGTAGTCTAGTAGACTAATACTAAGTACTATATAGTTTTATAGAAATACTAGAGACTTATTATAATTATATTTATTATATTATTATTAGTTCTTTCTAGATTCTACTGCTATTCTTTATAGATAATATAGTTTTTTATATTATATTTTAAATAAAAATAGAATATAATTCTATTATAATTCTTAAAGTAGAAGTTATCTTAGATATCTTTTTTTTTTAATAAAAAGTACTTAATATTTATTATTATTTATTTATAATATAATATTTTAATTAAAGTCTTACTACTCTACATGAATCTGATAATATTATAATCTCTAAATAAGCTAAAGTATAGTTAAGTTATAGAGAAATATGATTCTAATAACTTATTATTTAAATTTAGAAATTCTAGTAATAGTATAGAGATTACTTTAATTCTTTTAGACTATAAAAAATACATGCTAATCTTTTTTTTAACTAATAAGCTTAGTTATATTATTATATAATATAGTTAATATACTTTAATATCTTTTTATTTAATTTTTTTAAGCTAATTCAGACTTATGATAATTTCTTTAGCTAAAGATAAACTTTTTTATAGTATTTATTATTATGAATAAATAATAAAGCTTTATAAATATAATTATTATTACTAATAGAATATAATATAATAAGATTATAAATATTCTAATCTTATATTATATTAATAATGCTTATTTTTTATCTTGAGCTATAGTATAATACTAAGTCTTAAAGTTACTCATTTACTATCTTAAGCTATAGCATAATACTAGATCTTGAATCTTTTACTTTCTAGTACTTCAGAAAGAGCTAGAAAACTATAGACATGCTACTAAATTATTATAAAGTAATACTATTATTATAAAGACTTTAATATAAAGAGATTAATTAATTAAGTAGTTAGTTAATTATTCAATCAATCTTCTAGCAAGATTAAAGATATAATACTATTGCTACCATGATGGCACCATGAATGAAAAAAGCTATGCTATATCTCTCTACATTATAAGTTATTAATATATATTTATAAAGAATTCTGCTTTATTAGTAGCTTTTATAGCTAGTTTTTTTAAGAATTTTAAAATATTAATCTATAGCTTTAGATAAAAACTTATGAGAATTATAGTAGATATAATTCTGATTAAGCTATATATTAACTAATTATATATATGCTATATTATCAGAAGTTATTAAATTTAGTTATTTTAATTAAAATTTATAAAGCATATTAGATAATATTCTAAAACTTAATTTTATTATTTTATTTATCTATCTATTTAAGAATAGAAAGCAGTAGAAAGCTTATAGTATATTTTAAAATAAAAATAAAAAATTAACTAATATTTATTTATAAATAATAAATCTTAGTCTAATACTATAGTCTTAAGTATATTAAAAATCATAAAAATATACTTATAGTAGATTTCTACTAAGTTTTTAGCTATGCATTTCTTCCTGCATGAGATATATAAAAAGAATTTAATGAAAATATTAATAATAACTAGAATTATATTATAACTTTATAAGTAAATTCTTTTTATTAGCTAGCTGGAAGTCTAATAATAAAATTCATGAAAATAATTTTAAAGAATCATATAAGTATTAGAATAATATCTAATTAATTATATAATTTATAATAATAAGACTTAATATACTAATATATATCACATGTATGTATGTAGTTTATGATATTTCTTAAAAATTCATGCTAATAATACTTCTTATAAATTATCTTAATTATTTATTTCACTCTAAAATAATTTTCTTATAGATTATTATAATTTACATATAGAATTTCAGTAATTAATACTATTTATACTAATATAAAGATATGATTATTAATCTAGAGAATTTTATTATTAATAATCTAGATTAATTTTCTAGCTTTAAACTTTTTATCTAAATCTATAATTTCTGTTTTTTATATTTTAATAAATAAGTCTAGATCTTGGATCTATCTGAGTAGAGACATAAAAAAGTTAGATATATTAGAATAAGCTATTTTAATAACTAGTATAGTATTTACTATAAACTATAGCATAAGACTTCTAGAAAAATCTCTAATATTATTAAAAAATTAGTAGAAGTATAAAAAATACTATTTTATAATAGAAGAATTATTATCTTCTATATCTTATATTCTAAAAAATATAAGAGAGTTTATAGAAGAATAGAAAACTACTTTATATTTCTTATTATATATCTATATATAATTAGCTAGAATTTAGAATAATTCTGAAATCTTATTAGATTATTTTATTTTTACTTCATGCTAAAGCTTTTTCTATAAAGTAGAAAGTATTTTCTTATTATAAAATAACTTAGTATATTTAGTATAACAGCTAGATATATCTGTTAGATTAAATTTACTTAAGTAATATAAAAGAATAAAATTATATATATTAAATATCTCTACTTATCTTATCTAATATTAATTTAATATCTTTATTATCATAAAATATTAAAGATTAGTATAATTATATAAGATAGTTACTAAATGCTAGCTCTTTTTTAGATAGTATCTCTAGTACTTAAAAGAAATAACTATAATAAGATTATAAGAAGTTTCTTATTATATATATTATAACATGTCTTTATATTTATAAGTTTATAGCTATAATAGATAATGAAATGCTAAAGTTTATTATCTTCTAATTATAATAAAATTTCTACTATAGTAAATATAAATGCATTAATTTTCAGAAAAATCTTTTTTCTAATATTAAAATATATAAGAAATAGAGCTAAGATAAAGATATTTTTCAGATGATTAAATGTAACTTAAGTATTATTTATTTATATAAAAGATATCTTTAATTAGCTCTTCTTCTCTTTTTAGTAACTTATAAATTTATAAAGAGAATTAGTAATTCTAAAATATGCTTTAATAAATCTGCAGTAGAAGTTTGCAAACTTTAAGAATATGAGAATATTCTTAATACTTTTAAATATAGATTATTTACTTTATTAATATGCTATCTGATTTAATCATAAAATCTAAGAATAATACTTAATTCATTATAAATTTCTATTTACTATTTTTTATATATAGATTAGTATAATTCAAGTGCTTTATTACAGTCTAAACATGCATCTTATACTTCTCTAATAAGTTTAAGAAGATGAGAATATTATTAAGATAAACTATAATGAAATTATTAAGAATATTAGTAAGTATCTTATTAATATAGACTTAAAATATAGCTAGAGCATTTATAAGACTAAATAGTATAATATTAAATTTATAATAATTATATTAGATTTAAAATATCATCAGCTAGTAGTCTTCCTGCTTAATATCTATTTAATAATAGATATTATAAAGATTATACTTTAAGAAGACTTTATACTATTAAAATAATTAAGACTTTTAGTAATAAGTAATAGTAAATATCTATTCTTAATAATAATATAATTTAATTATCTATAATTCATGTAAAGTCTAAGACTGCTATCTTTCTTTAGTATAAATAATATAAAAACTTTTATAAGTAATTTTAAAAGAGAAATTTACTCTTTATCTAGTATAATAATAAAATATTTATATAAAACTTCTAGTTCTGTTTCTAATAAATTATAAATTAGTAGAAATGAAGATTTTCTTTTTAATTTTACTTTAATTATATATTTTATATAAAATTCATAACATAAGTTATCTGCTACTTTCTTTAAAAGAAAATGCATTCATGATTTAATAAAATTAGATAAATCTGCAGAAATATTACTAAACTTTATCTGATTAAGCACTAGTAGCTAATTATATAACTTTAGATTTAATATAAGATAAATTAAATATATATTAGCTTTACTAAGAAGTTTATTAGTAGTATTTTCAGCACTTATAATATTTATCTTAATATCTAAATAATAGATAATAAGAATTAGAGATTATTTATACTTAGTATTTAAGAGATTTTAATAATATATCTAGTCATCTTCTGTCTAACTTTTTATTAAGAAATTAGTATTCTAAAGCTAGAAGAATTCTAATATTATATTATAATTTTTAAGCTTAATAATTTAAAACTTATACAAAGTAATTTATGTTTTCTACTAGCTATTAGTAGTACTAATATTATAATTAACATAACTAAAAGTATGCACATGATAATTACTAATAGTTTTAATTATTCTTTAGTCTAATATATTAATCTCTAAATTAAATTCTTTAGCTTAAAGATTATTAATAAAGTTAATTTTAGCTCTAAAATTAACTAGAATTAGTATTATTTATAGCTTCTTCAGAATAGAAATCTGTATTATAATGAGAAATTATATTAGACTTTATTATTCTTTATTAATTTTAAGAGTTATAGTAGTAGTTAGAACTCTTTTAAATAGTTTTTTAACTTTTTATTATTTCATACTTCTTTTTTATTTATCTTTTTAATTTTTTTAAGAGCTTAATAGTTAGCTGTGACATGTTTCTGTTATTTATAATAATTATATCATAAGCTATTATTATCTAATTTTTTATTATAAGTATTTATATTTTTTATAATTTAAATTATCACTGCTGCTATTTTTTAACTTATATTTAATATTATTTTTTAGTTTTAATTTCTTTAATAGCATCTATTAAGCTAGCATGTTATTCTTTATATTTAAGAGATAAGATATTAATATATTATATAATAGAAAATTAGCTTTTTTTATAAATTTATTAAACTTAACACATATATTAGAGAGAATCTTTATATAAAGATGTATTACTTTTTATTTTTTAGTATAAGATTTATATAAATAATATTTATATATTTCTAGTATATGTGTAAAATTATGAATACTTTAGCTTTTATATTAATAAGTCTTTTTATATTACATCTGAGAGATTTTATAAGCTTGTTTTAGATTTATAATTTAATCTCTTATTTAGTTCTCTAGAATTATTTAGAATAAGAGTATTAAAAATATAGAAATATAAAATTCCTACTTTTATAGTAGTTAAATATTTAAATATTATATAGCTTTAGATACTTAATGCTTTTTATAATCATAAAAGTAGTTATAGTTATATCTATAAAAGTTATAATTTTAAGTAAAAAAGTCTTCTAATTTATATATATTTTTTACTTTAAACTTAATAATATTCTTATAGCTTAAAGTCTTATTATTATTCATATTATTAGATAGTAATTATACTTATAATAATTTTATAAAAAAAGTAATTTAAAGAGCTATAGCTTTAGAAGTCTCTTGTCTCATGCTTAAAATATAATTTATATATTCTATAAAAAATACTTTATATAATAATATAAAAAATATAAATATTACAGATGTCTCTTCTAAAGAGTTTTATTATTTAAGATAAGATTTAGTAGTGAAAACTGTATGAATAGACTTAAAAATAGATACTTCTTTTCTTAAAGCTTATTTAGTTTTAATTACTTGTTTATAGAGCTCTTTAATATATAATAGTTATTAAGTATTTTTAAATTCTCTCTATAAAATAATTTCTTTATTAAATTTTACTTATTTAAATATAACTAATTCTAAATTATATAATATACTTTTAGATACTAAAGAAAATATAAAGAACTTCTTAGTAATCTCTTTTATATATAATAAAAATATTTTTTCTTTTAATAGTCTACTATATTAAGTTCTAGAGAGAATGAGTATAACAGAAAATAATAATTTACTAATTTATTCTTAAGAGAGATTATTAGTACTAGTAGTCATCTTAATTAAGATTTTAATAACTTATTTAATAATAAAAGAAATTAAGAGTAGCTTTTTATAGAAAGAATATTATTTATTTTTATAAAAAATAGCATGTAAAAATTCTACTTCATAGATCATTCTCTTTTAAAGTAATAAGAACTTTAGGATCTGAATTAGAAAACTAGACTAAAGACATATAATAAAAACAGAATAGTTACTACTAGTAAGAAATGATAGAAGAAATAAAAAATATAGTATATATATAAGCTATGTAAAGAAGCTTATTACTAGATAGCAAGATGAGAATATGAGATTATATGCTTATATATAGAGAGAAGATATATGAGACTAACTATATAAGATTAGCTAGTCTAGCATGATGAAAATACTCAGATAGTAAAGATATTAAAGTCAGCAGAATAGTAAATTTAATTAAATAGTTAAATAAAGATTTATTTATCTAAATTAGTAATAATTTAAAAAAGTTAGTAAATAAAAATGTAATTATCTAAAGTAGCATTCTAAAGATATATATTTTTATAAAAAATAAAATGCTTTAAATAATATTAAATAATTATATTATAAAGAGTATTATTAATAATATCTTAATTAGTAGCATATGAAATTATTAGTAAGATCTGCTGGAAATCTTCTCTAAGTATTAGAATATATACTATAATACTACCATGACTCTCTGCATTTTTTTATATATACTAGTAATTATAATAGCCTCTCTAGCTATATAATCTCTTCTCTAAATTCTTTAGATTCTTCTTCTTATTATTATTATCATTATACTACTTTACTATCTCTATATATACTAGCTGAAATAATTTCTAGATTAGTATATGAGAGATATCTTCTAATAGTATAGTAGCATATCTAGTCTTCTAATTTCTTTTTAAAAAAAATTAATATAAATTCAGCTTCTCTAAGAATAATTATAGTCTTACTACATGCTAATTACTTATGATATTAAAATAGAGCTTTACTATTAACTATTTAACATGCTAGCTACTTAAGATATTAAAAAAGCTTTCTAGTTAACTAGTTAATATACTAACTATTTAAGATATTAAATAAGTAATTAACTATAGTTATATTAAAACTTAAAGTATTAAAAAGCAGCTTATTTATAATTATTATATCTAGATATTTATTATTTTTAAAAAGTTATTAATTTATAATATTTACAGTTCTATTATCTTCTTGTTTTATTAATATGAGATAGAAATAGCAATAGTAATAGCATAGCTTCTTCTATCATGGTCATATCATGGTAGTGATAGCTTATATATCTTTAATCTTGCTAGAAGATTAATTAAAGAATTAACTAACTATACTCTTAAATACTTATTTTCTTCATATTAAAATCTTTATTATAATAATTTAGTAGCATGTCTATAATTTTCTAGTTTTTTCTAAAGTACTAGAAATTAAAAAGATTTAAGATCTAGTATTATGCTATAACTTAAGATAGTAAATAAGTAACTCTAAGATTTAGCATTATACTATAGCTTAAGATAAAAAATAAGTACTGTTAATATAATATAAGATTAAGATACTCATAATTTTATTATATTATATCTTATTAATAATGATAACTATACTTATGAAGCTTTATTATTTATGAGTAATAACAAATATTATAAAGAAGTTTATCTTTAGTTATAAAAATTATTATAAGTCTGAATTAGCTTAAGAGAAATTAAATAAAAAGATATTAAAATATGCTAACTATATCATGTAATGATATAATTAAGCTTATTAATTAAAAAAAGAGATTAGTATATATTTTTTATAGTTTAAAAGAACTAGAGCAGTCTTTATACTACTATTAAAATTTTTAAATCTAAATAATAAGTTATTAAAGCTATATTTCTCTATAATCTAGCTATACTCTAGCTTATCTAGAGATTATAATATTATTAGATTTATATAGAGTAATAAGACTCTGATTAAAATATTATATTATAAATAAGTAATAATAAATACTAAGCGTTCTTTTACTAAAAAAGAAAAGATATCTAAGATAACTTCTATTTTAAAAATTATAATAGAATTATACTTTATTTTTATTCAGAATATAATATAGAAGATTATATTATCTGTAGAAAATAGTAATAAAATCTAAAAAAAACTAATAATAATATAACAGATATAATTATAATAAGTCTCTAGTATTTCTATAAAATTATATAGTATTTAATATTAGTCTACTTCTAATAATATCTCTTATTTAAAGAACATGATAAAGTTCATTCTAATAGCAGCTTATACTAATATATTAAAAGAAATTTAATATCTAATTAATAGTTATATAAGAAAGATATAAATAGTAAGATTTTTAATATAAATCTTAATATTATTTATTTATAATACTATTAAGTCTTCTAAATTAATTATATTATTATAAAAGATGATAGATATTAGACTTTTTTATCTAAATATATTATAAGAGTTTAGAGTATCAGATGTAATTAATAAGAATAATAAGTTATAAATCTATAATTTATTTATTTTTATTAATAGAATATAAGTAGCTGCTGCTATATATGATTTATTAATAATAAATTAGAAATTACATGTTTATTTTTAAGATATAGTATTAATATAATAAATTACTAAATTAATAAATCTAGCTTATAACAGACTATTAAGAGATCTGCATGATATAAATAATTAATATAATACTATAGAAGCATATTTTAAAGCATTACTAGTACAGATAATAATTAAGTTTAAATCTATTAAATATATAATAGCAGATATTAAATTATAAAAAGATTCTAATATTTATATAATAGAAATTATAATAATAGCTAAGCAGTATAATTTAATACATGTAGAATATATTATAATTCTTTATATTTAATTATATATAAATCTATTATTAAGAATAATTATAAATAAACTATCTGTTAAGATTATAATAATATAGTTTATAATAATTATGAAGACTAAGTAATCTAACTAAATTAATTAGTTTACTTAATTATATAATTTAGAATACTAGTAGTATTAGTAATTATAATATAACTAATAATTATATATAAAAAATTATAAAATCTCTCTATTTAAATAAGAGAATTTAGTTCTATCTAATAATAGATAATTAGAATAAAATTAAAACTAGTAGTATTATAAGAATAATTAGTTATAGAAATATTTTAATTAATAGTAGTAATTATATTAATTACAGCTTAATTAAAAATATAGATTATATTTTTAAGCTTTTCTATAAAATAATTAGAGTAAAGATAATAAAGTTAACTCAGCTCATCTAAAGAATTTTATATAATAATATATTTAATAAAAGAACTCTAATAAAAAAATATTTAAGAATTAGATAGATAAATATTAAGATTAAGATACTTATTTATATAATAAAAAAGATCTTTTAAAGTTATATCTTAATTAGCTAAACATACTAAAAGACTTATTAGAGAATTTCTAGAATAATCTAGACTTTATATTATATATAATCTACTAGTAATATAAAGTAGAATTTAATAATTAATTAGATTTTATTAGATACTCTTAATTCTATATACTTATAGTATATTATAAAAGTACCAATACTCTAATAATATAATTAAGAAAAGAGTTAATTCTTATTAATAATAGTCTAGCTTTTTAATATTAGTACTTTATAATAATAAAGATATATATTTAAGTAATAGTTAAGATTATATAAATCTATCTAGATATAGAATATCTAGTTATACTAGTTTTCTATAAGTTTCTAGAAGAGCAGAATTTATTAGTAATTATATAAGAAGAAGATAGTATTTCTATTACTAGTATTAATAAGAAACTTATAATAAAGTATTTTATATGCTTCTTATTATATGTTTTAGTAAAAAATAAGAATAAAGAAATAGTTATAGTTAGAATTATAATAAATATTAAAGTAATTAACAAGCTTTAAGCTAAACTACTTTTTAAAATAAATAATATAATTCTAGAAGAAATTATTATTAATCTTAAAAAGAGAATAATAATATTTATAAATACTAGTAATATAAAAACTTTAATTTATATAATACTAAAGAAGAATAATAGTAATAAGAGAGTAGTTATTATTTTATAGAATATTATAATATTATTATAGTTAAAAATAAAAATTTTAATTAGATTTAGAAATCTAAATTTAATACTTTCTGCTAATAGAAACTATATCTTCAAGCTAGAAATAAACTGAATTAATATATATGCTAAAATCATAAGATTAAATCTATTATTTTATTATATAATAAATAATACTAATCAGACTATATAATTACTAAGTAATTACAGAATTAATTATATAGCTAAGATAGATAAGATAATAGTATATTAGATATATCTAACTATAGAGATTTTTATCTTAAAGCTATGAAAAATTAAATCTTAAGTTAAGCTAATCCAGCTAACTAAGCATAAGATATAATTAGATAATAATATAATTATATATAAAAAAGTAAATTTACTAGAAGTTAAGATACTTACTAAAATAATAATATAGTATAATAAAATATGAACTAATTCTGAAGAATTTATTAATATTTTAGAAGATAGATAGATATAGATTTTAATACTTCTAGAAGTCATCTTCAAGAAAAATTTATAAGTATACTTATATAAATTAGAAGAGAGAAAGATAATAGATATAATATTTAATAAACTTTATAAGAAAGACTATATAAGCTAAGTAAAGAATTATATATTAGAAGATTATCTAGTCTTTATAATATAAAAAGATATAATTATTAATAAAAAGATCATGTAAAAAGATAGAATAATAGTTAATCTCTGAAAACTAAATAAAATAATAAAGTCTGATATTTATCTAATAATAAGATAGAATAAAATAATTAGTATAATCTATAAATATAAATATATAACAGTTCTTAATATAGCTTTATTTTTTTACTAGTAGCATATATAAGAAAGATTATAGAAATTATATGATAGTTATAATATATAAAAATTAGAAAATCTTTAATATAATAATTATAAGCTTTATAAATAATATCTTATATATATAGAAATAAATAAAGCTAGTGCTTTAGTTACTTTATACTTTTATTAAGATATATATTAATAATTTTATAATCTTTTTAAAAACTCTAAAGAAGCATATATAGCATCTATATGCTATACTAAATAAGCTTAAAGAACTAAATATTATAATAAATTTATATAAGATATATATTAGCTTTTTTTTATTAGTCTTCTAGAATAGAAAGTCTGTATGCTTAAAATAATTATAGTTATAAAGAAAGTAGAGATGATTATGAAGCTTTCTTTTCTAAAGATATTAAAATAACTAAAGATATATCTCAGTCTTATTAAATAACTCTAATAATATATATTATTTTATACTAAGCTGATAGAGCTATTATAGATTAGAAAGATAGTAATAATAAAGAAGACTCTAGAAGATATAGAAAAAAAGAAATTTATATAAAAAAAATTAGCATACTAATATTAATAGAAATTAAGAGCTTTTAAAATATTTAAAGCTTTTTGTTATGACAAGGCCCGTAGCTATAGAGCTGTCATAAGTAAAGCTGGTTAAAGCTATAACTAAGCTTAAGCAAAGCAATTGGATTTCTATTAACAAGATACTAAGATTGATTAAGAGAAGACAAGTGTGCAGCGCAGGCTTGCTTAAATAATGATTCTAGAGCAGAACTACTTTTACTCATAGCTATACCCATGATTCAGATATGATTAGTAATATCAAGATCTATAGTTCAGGCATAATTAGAGCTAGATTCTAATATTATCTTTCTGTAATGAAAGCACTTGTTCTCAAGTGCAGTTCTGGTTAAAAGTTCACTAATTACAGATAAAAAATAGTTAAAGAAATATCTAATCTGGATCTGAATCTTTAAGATACTTCAGATTTCAAGCTCTAGACTTATATAATTAAGAATTTCAGCTTTACTAATCTGAATTTCAGAACTTTTACAGACAATGTCTTATTTAGTAATTAGCTAAATCATAACATACATAGTGATTTACTTTATAAAGCTCTTCTTATTAATCTGAACTTTAACTTCAGATATATTAGCTACTAAAAGAGCTGAATCTAGCTAGATTAAGAATATTAAATTTAAAATTCTTCTCTTAGATTTTAATTTCTCTAATATTTATAGTGTCTGGATTTTAGTTAAAGAATTTACTCAAGAACTTAACTGTAGGTTTTAGGATTGGAATTTCTCTGATGCCAGAACTAATATCTATACAGATAATTAGTAGTTAGCATATCTTAATAAAACTAGCATAGTCTTTTAGTAATGTGAGCTGCTGCTTTAGCTGCTTTTTAATCAAGCTATAAAGTCTGTAACAGAAGATGATTATTCTCCAGGCATCATTTTAATTCTAATCTCAGATCTTATATAGCAGTCTCTTAAATCAGATAATATAAGTCTGAATGAATTCACTCAGGCTTATAGCTATGCTCTATAATTATTTCTTCACATTCAGCAGCTGATTCAGATTATTATATATCTGAAACAGATAGTTAAGAATTTTATTAAAATTTCACTTATCTATCTCTATAATTATCATTAACTAGAGTAGTATAATCTGCTGAACTGCATGCTTAAGCTGCATATAAATATAGTTAAATTTAACTATATTATCTCTGAGAGCTAGATTATCTTTCTTAAGCTTTGCTTATATATAGACTTTTCAAGTTTTAAACTTATAGGCTTTATTATTAAATTTATCTGGATCTGGCAAGCAGTGCCAGGGCATGCCTGAAGAATAGATAAGAATGATATTAACTTGCTCATATAGATAAGTTATTTAATTATAAAGATCTTGATTTTCAAGCTGGAGCTTGAAAATCTGGACTCAGAGAGTATGAAACTTAATGTTCAGTTTAGCCTGAAGAATCTTAAGTTAAGTATTTATTTTAGTTAAGACTCTGAATAAGAATTTTAGTTAAGAGAATTGAAAAAAAGAGATGATGAGAAAGATAATAGTAATCATGTTTAATTAGCATAATTAAAACTTAATAATCTGGCAGGTAAAAGAATAGATAAAGATACACATGCAGAGAGTCTTCCAGTACTGAGAATAATTTAAATTTTCATACAGACAGATAAAAGACTGAATACTTTACCACAGCCACATGAAGATAATTTAGATAAAGAAATCTTAGTATAATGTTATGATGAGGCTCATAGCTATAGAGTTATCATAAGTAAAGCTAGTTAAAGCTATAACTAAGCTTAAGCAAAGTAATTGGATTCCTATTAACAAGATACTAAGATTGGTTAAGAGAAGACAAGTGTGCAGTGCAGGCTTGCTTAAGTAGTGGTTCCAGAGTGAAACTACTTTCACCTGTAGCTATACCCATGGTCTGGGCATGGTTAGCAATGCTAAGGCCCGTAGTCCAGGCATGGTTAGGGCTAGACCCTAACACTTTTTTAAAAAGATATTATTTCTATTTCATTATAATTTAGATAAGTAGTTATTCATGAATATTAATGCATTAAAGAAGAGAGACTTTAAGATTATAATATTTCATATAAAAAATAAATAAATTATTAAAATAAATAAAGATTATTTAGTATTATTATTATTAACTATAGTATTACTAATACTTTTCTTTAATAAACTTCTAATTAGTATTAAGATAAACTACTGATTAATTAAGCTAGAAGTAGCATGTTTAGTATAAATATTAAAGAAGATATATCATCTTATTAAAGCTAGTAAGAAGCTAATAATAATATATATAAATTATATAGCTATCTTAATAATTACTAAAAGCATGTTATTATAATTTATAAATATAGATAATCTTAATCTTTATCTAGTACAGACTATAGCATATATATAAAAATTTAGATTAAAGATCTTTTATAAGTTAGAAAAAATATATATTATTTTAGATATCTTATTAAGACTTAAAAGTCAGATAGTAAGTTATTATATAATTATTTATTATAATTATATCATGATTAAGTTATTATCAGAGCTAAAGATGAAGATTTAACAGAAATATATCAAGAATATATTTTATTAAAAAATTCTAAGTATTCTTAATAGTTAGAAAGTGTAGAAAAAGAATATAATATGATTATTATTCTTTAAGAAGAATAAATTAATCTATTATTAAGAAGAAAAAATTAGTAAAGAACTCTATATTTCTACTTTAATAATATCACAGATATTAGCAGATATGCACTTAAAGATTTATTTTAAATAATAGTAAATCTTATAGTATCTAGAGAATTTATATATTAGAAAGATTATAAAAATAGTATATAAGTTTATTTAAATCTGTCTATAATGTTAAGTAATACAGACTAGATATTATAAATTCTATAATAATCTATAGCTAATATTAATACTAAAGATATCTTATTATATTATAATAATTAACTTTATATTAGAACTTTTAGATAGAATATATAATATGCTTATGATAGTTACTAATAAGTATAATAAGAGAATAATTTTTATTTCTAATAGAATCATGAATAAATTTAAGAAATGAATTATCAGATTTATTAAAGTACTTTATAATAGAGATTAGAGTTACTCTAAAAAGATAATTAGTAATAGAGATCTTAAATTTACTATAAATCTATAAAAGAATATATTTAAATAAATTAACATATAGATACTATTTATTATAGTATATTATTTATAGATAGATAGCTAGTTAGAAAGAATAAATCAGACTATTAAGATAGCTTTTTATTTTCTAATTAATATAATAAAAAATTTAAAGAATTAATATTAGTTACTTCTAATATTTTAATTACTTCTTAATTCTACTAAGTTATTATTAATAGAAGTATTATTATATTAGCTTTTATATAATTACTTAATAATTATAAATCTTAATACTATTAAGATAAAGTATATATTATTATTTATAATATATAAAGATATAATAGCAGTAATAGATAAAGTAGTTATAATAGTAAAATACTATTATAATAAATAATATAAGTTAGTTTACTTTAAGAAGAAATAGAAGATCTTACTATAATTATATAAGAAATATTATATATATATATTAAGAATTTATAAGAAATTTTTACTATGCTATGTAGAATTATTTATTATTATTAAGAAAATAGAAAGACTTGCATATTAGCTAGATTTTCTTAAGTATTAGTAAATTTATAATATAGTCTTAATTATATATCTTAAACTCTAGATAAAGAATACTTATAATAGAACTGTGTAATTACTAGAGCTAATATATATAAATAAAGATAAGTACTAAAAAATAAAGAGAATTATTATGCATAAAGAAAAAGACTTTAAAAAGATATTAAAAAGAAGTATCTAGTAAGATAAAAAAATTTTAGATTAGAAGAAGATTTTTAATTTTTATTAAATAAGTTAATTACTATATAGCAGCTAATTAATAAGTATAATAATAAGTACTAGTAGTTATAATAGTATTATAATAATAGTATTATTAGAAAAATATTAATATTAATAGTTTATTTAGTATATTTACTTGTATAATTTTATTATGATAATAGCTAGAATATTAATAAAACATCTAAATATAAAACTATTTTCTTTTTTAAACATGTTAATTCTAGAATTACTATATTAATATATTCTAGATTTATTATATTAACATATAATATGCTTATATTAAAACAGTAATATCTGCAGATAATTTATTATAATAACTTAATTTTTTAATAAGATAAATATAGTTCTGAATATATAAGTAAGAGAAAAAACTCTAATAATATTAGTAAATTAAAAGTTTACTTTACTTTTAGAATATCTAATAGTAAATACTTCATTATTTAAAAGAGCTAAAGCTAAGAAGAAGAAAAAAAATAAAGAATATAAAAAAATAGAAGAAGTATGAAAGATTAGATATATATTATAATTTATATTAGAAAATATAAAAATATAACTTAAATTAGAAAAAGATTATAACTTTAGCAGCTTATTAACTTCACTCTCTTTACTAAAAAGAAAGATATCTAGAGAGATAATAAAGAGAAAGATTAATATCTTAATTAATAGATATCATACTAAAATTAGAATAGATAAGAAAATAAAAGATCTTTAAATAATTAATAATTATAATAAACTAGTCTATATGTATGCTTAGACTTAGAAATTATATTTTAGATTATATAATTCTATTAGTAATTTTATTAATAATATAAAGATATGCTTTAATCTAAGATTTATCAGATTAAAGAATTATATCTTTAAGATAGAAAAACTTCTTAAATAAGACTAATAACTTAAAGTAGCTCATGAATAGTAATACTAGTAGAAAATATAGAAATAAAGAGCTAAATAAATTATATAAGAAATTAAGTTTATTAAAAGAGAGTAATTTATCTGTAATAATATTATAATTTAGATATTAGATATTATAGAAAAAGTTATAAATATAACTATTACTTATTTACATATATAAAGCTAGTAAAATCTTAAAAGAGATTTTTTAACTAAATTTATTAGCAGATCTGATGCTATATATTTATAAGAGTAATAAGATATATAAGAGATAAAGAGATTCTAATCTTGCTGAGATAATTAGATAATAAAATTAATGAGAATATTATAATAAAATAGCTATAGAAATAAAAAGCTCTGATACTAAAAAAATAGCATGTGATAAAGAAGATTAAGATAAAAATTATTAAATCTTATATAATTAAGAAAAAACTAGTAGTTATAGAAGTTAATAATAATATTATAGCTTATAATATTATAATAGTATTAGCTTTAAGCTTATCTGAGCTAAATTATAAAGAATTAGATATATTTTTAAGAGAGATTATAATAATATTAGAGAATCTAATAATAAAGAAGAACTAAAAGAAGATTATTAAGATGATAATAAATAAAAATAAATAAGCAGAAAGACTATTAGTAAGACAGATAATGCTTAATCTTTAATTTTAACTAGTTAAAATATATAATAATAATCTAAAAATAATATAGATAAAAAGAGATTATTTTAAAAAGATATAAAATAGTTATAAAGAACTTTATAACTAAAGATTATGAAAAGACTTTAAGCATTAAATAGTAATTCATAATTTATAATTATTTAATAAGAGAATAACTAATTAATTTCATAAGAGAATTAATAGTTATAATTATTAACTTAATTTTATAATAAACTATAATTATAATCTAGCTAAGATACAGATATAGAAGTTTATTTTAAAAATTATAAAGAAAGATATTAATAAAAAAAAGAATCTAAAGAGTAATATTTTATTATTTTTTAATTTTTAATAATCTTAATTAACAGGCATGAAGAATGATATTAAAAATGAAATGACTGGATTATAAGAAGTTTATTAAAATAAGAGAAGAGAAAGTAAAGACAGAGCTAGAAGAGACTAATAATAATAAAAAGAAAATAGCAGTAATATCTGAGAATAAATTCAAGAATAAATCATAAATATTAAAACTAGTAAATTAATATGAGATAGAAATAGTAATAGTAATAGCATAGCTTCTTCTGCTATGATTATACTGTAATGATGATAGCTCATATATCTTTAATCTTGCTAGAAGATTAATTAAATAATTAATCAACTACACTCTTAAATACTTGTTCTCTTTATATTAAAGTCTTTATTATAACATAGATAAATATTAAGATTAAAATACTTATTTATATAATAAAAAAAATCTTTTAAAGCTATATCTTAACTAGCTAAAAATATTAGAATGCTTTTTAGAGAATTTCTAGAATAATCTAGATCTTATATTATATATAATCTGCTAGTAGTATAAAGTAGAATTTAATAATTAATTAGATTTTATTAGAGACTTTTCATTCTATATATTTATAGCATATCATAAAAGTACTAATATCTTAGTAATATAATTAAGAAGAAAGTTAATTTCTATTAATAATAATTATAAGAATCTGAGCTCATAAGACTTGTCAAGTTTCTTTTCTTATATAATTTATAGAGAATGTAACTTACAAAGATCACATGTCTTTACTCTTAGCTCATAAATCTTCACAGACATTTTCTAGATCTCATGAATTTATATAAGATCATGATAGAGTAATAGTATATATAGTACTAAGATTCTAAGTAGATAGAAGATTAGTGATAATACAAGTAATAAATTCATATATATATTTCTTAGTATTACTTATAGTACTAGTTCATGCTTATTATATCTTTATATCATGATTTCTCATATTTTATTACTTAATCTAAGTAATATATCTGAATTATATCTCTTAGATGAATTTGAAATTAGTCTATAAAATCAGAAAATAAAGTCTTCTTCTCTTATAAATTAATTATAATTCCTGAAATCTAACAGATTATTAAGATTTCTGATCATGAGAATATATCAGAACTAAATCATACATCTAGAAATCTTACTTTTATAAAAAAAAATCTGTGAATTAATTAGATTAATTAGATTAATTTATAAATATTATAGATGAAATTTTAATCATTACAGAATTATTATAACTACTAAGTCTAGTAGAAATATAAATCATGATAAAATAAATTAATCTTATTAAAAGATTTATTAAGATAAAAACATAAATTAAAATAACTTTTAAGCATGAAAGATCAGAATCTCTTAATAATATAAATTTATAATTATCTATAAAAAAAGATAGAAAATAAATTAAATCTTAGATCTTAAAATCTGTTTATAAAACTATAAGTTTTATAAAGTATAAAGAGTTTATTATCATAGTAAATAATAGTCTGAAGCTTTTAAATATTAATAAGAAAAATAAAGTTATTTACATAAAGACTGAATTTTATTATATTCTGATTAAGAAATGATTTAACTACATCATAAATTATTTAGATAAGAATAACTAGAAATTATTTATTATCTTCTTATAAAATAATCTTAAAGATTCTGTGAATATAATTAGAAATAACTAAAAAGATATTCTGAGATTCTATAAATAAAAGTTAGAGATAGATAATAAATATTTCTTATAATATCTAGAAAAGATCTATAAAGTTAGTAAAGAATATAACTTTATAAGCATCTAAAATAAGTAAAATTTTCTCTAAATCTATAATCTTCTTATAAGAAACAAGCTAAATAAATAAGAAAAGCTTTCTAATATTCTTTATGAAATCATAACTATTATAACTTATCTATAATCTCAGATTATAGCTTTTATAAAGAAAAAATCAGACTTTTCTGATTCTATAAATAAAGAAAAAGATAAGAATAAGAGAAAGAACTTTTATAAAAAATTCTTCAGATCTAAAAAAAGAATTCTGATGCTTAAATAATCTCAGACTATAAGAATAAAAAATTAAACTCTTTTATAAATATAAAATGCTATACTTATAAAGAATATAACCACATTATACTTAAATATATAAAATTAAAAAAAGCAGAGAACTTAAAATAAAATATGAGAGAGAAATTTATAGATAGTATTAAAATAATATAAGTCTTAAGTACTATAATTACAAGACTATTCATGGTGCTATGCTTCATGTGATATCTTAATTCAAGTAATATACTGTTTAGTCTATGATTCAATTAATGTTTAGTATGCTGTTCAAATGCTGCTCAATCTGCTGTTCAGTCATCTGTACTCTCTAGGAATGCCACACTCTGCTTATGCTTCACACAGCACTGTGCTATGATGACTCAGCAATTTATTAAGATGAGCTCTACTAACTAAGCAGGCCTTTAGAGTTGTGTACATGGATATGTATATAATTAATAAATCTCTCTTCTATTTAATTATGCTACTAAGCAGATAATATCTCTGTAAAGTACTTCTAAAGTGCATGAGTGAATAGCTATATAAATATTATAGTTATTAGTCTTAATCTAGCCTGCTAGCTAAATCTTAAATTAAAAAATAAAATAATTAAACTTAAAACTATAAATAGAATTCAGAACTCTCTAGATTCTACAGATATTATAGATATGATTTTTAAATATACTAATTACAGATCAAGCAAATAAATCTTTTATAAATTAGTTTATATAGCTAATATTAAGAATGATATGCTCTTAAAAATAATATAACTAATTAGACTAAACTCTATTATTAACTAATCTATTTATAAGCTTATATTTTCTGAAGAGTTGTCATCTGATAATTTTATGAATAATAAAACTATAATACTTAAAGAGCTTGTGACTAGTAAGAAATCTATATATATTATAATTATTTATCTAGTAGAATTAGAGATAGATTCTTAACTAGACTTACTTAATCTAAAGATACTATTAAAATATTATAATATTCTAAATATCTTTAGTAGGAAAAAGATATAGCAGTTAGCATCTTACTAAAAGAAAGATCTTACTATAAAACTAGTTTCTAGTACAGAACTAAGCTATATGCTAGTTTATTAATTATCTAAAAATAAGAAAGAGATACTCATGAAGTATCTTATAAAAATAATTCTAATAGAATTTATTTATTTATTTAAGTTCTCTATAGATGCTTTTATTATATTTACTTTAAAAAAAATAAAGATCTGTAACTTTATATGAACTATTAGAATCTTAATAATAAGATAATTAAAAACTAATACTCTCTTTTACTTATTAAGAATCTAATTAGATGTCTCACAGGTGTGATAATATTCACATAACTTAATATAAAGAATACTTATCATTATCTATAAATTAAGAAAGAAAATAAATAAAAAACTACTTTTTATATATTATTTAATCATTTTAAATACTATATAATACTCTTTAGCTTAATAAATACTTCTATGACATTTCAGTCTTATATTATAAAGATACTATAGAAGTTCTTAGACATATTTATAATAGTATATCTTAATAATATAATAATTTACTTATAAAGAAAAGAAGATTATATTTATCATGTTAGATAAGTACTTACTATACTAGTTAATATTAAACTTTACTATAAGTTATTAAAATATTTTTTTAGTATCTGTAAGATAGACTTCTTAGAATATATTATCTCTATAAATAAAATTTTAATAAGTTAAATATAAATACAGATTATTCTAATCTGACTAGAATTAAATATAATTCATAATATTTAAATCTTTTTAAGATTCTATAACTTCTACTACTGCTTCATTCATGCATTCTTATAAGTAGTTTTCTATCTTATAGAAATACTTAAGAGCTGAAAATCAAGCAGACAGTAATAAAAATAAACTAGAAGAGAACTAAATAAATAAAAGAATAATAAATTTCTTATTCTAACTATTTATAAATTATTTAATAGTTTTAAAGATATCTTTACAGATGCAGTCATGCTTTATTATTTTAATTTAGATTATTAGACTAGATTATAAATAAATACATCTAGCTTTATAATTTCTAAAATCATTATATAACTTAATTTAGATATATAATAGTAAGTTTCTATTATCTTCTACTTATAAAAGATAAAGCCTGTAGAGTTAAATTATAATATTTATAATTAAGAATTACTTATTATAGTTAAATTCTTTTACTATTGGAGATATTAGCTAGAGAGATCTTGTAAGTTTATTATTATTAAAACTAATTATAATAGCTTGCAATACTTTATAATAATAAAAAAACTCTTATAATAATAAGTTTAATAAGCTTAAAAACTCTTAGTCTTTTATTTTACTATTAAGTATATTATAGATATTAAAAATTCTACAGATATACTCTTATAAAGAGCTGACTATAGAGAAGAAATAGCTTATAAGAATCTAAAAGATTAAAAGATTATAAGCTAGTTATAATTCATGCTTTTTCTTAAGTATATTAATATATTATAAACATCTAAAGAGTCTGAGTAAATAATAGTAGATTTCTTAAAAGAGAGAAAAGAGAAAAGTATATCTTATAACTAACTTTTACAGTCTGTAAGACTAAAGAAATACTCATATAGAATTCTTATAAAAATTCTAATAAGTAATACTATTTTATATAAGTAATTTTAATTAGAGCAGATTAGTGCTAGCATACTTACTAAGAAAGAATTATTTTTTAAATCTAGAGATACTTCTGAAAATACTTCTTATAGTCTTTTATTAGCTATTTCTAACTTATTATAAATTAATAAATATATAATACTAGTTTAAATCTATAATTTAGATTAATTTATAAAGTACTAATCTAAGAAAGATTAGATATTATATTATAATAATTATCTTTACATATCTGATAATAAGTCTCTATAAATAAAACTTATTAGAAAATATCATAACTTATCTCTTATAGATTATTCTATTTTTAAATAAATATATAAACTTCTCTTATAAAAGTACTTCTAATCTAAAATATAGAAGATGATTAATAAATACTATTATGCATGTGATATTTATTAAGAATTTTAGATTATTTATAAAAAACTTTATAATAAACTATAATCTCTTCTTATTCTATAAAATCTTTAGAAAGAAATTAGCATGAATGCTATTACTAATCTTTTTATAAGTAAGAGTTTTAAAAATATGAAATATGATTACATACTAGTAATAGTAGATAGATTTACTAAAATATTATACTTCATACTTATATTTAAGAAGCTAATAGCAGAGTAACTAGCTTATATCTTTATTTATAAAATAATCTAACTACATGAACTACTTAAGAAAATTATATCAGATTATAAATTACTTTTTACTAGTAATTTTTAAAGAAATTTACTTTAACTTCTTCAAATTAAACAATTACTTAGCATGACTTTTTATTTATAATTAGATAATTAGATAGAAAGATTTAATAGCATTCTGAAACAATACTTATAAAGCTTTATCTATTATAAATAGAATAACTAAATAAGTTAGTTATTTCTTATAGAGTTTATATATAATAACTTTACTTAGATCTTAATTAATTAGTTATTATTTTATCTAATATATAAGTTAAATTTAAGAATAACTCTTATAAATTCTTGCAAGTATAACTCAAGTTATAAATACACATGAAAGAGTAAATATCATTTATAATCTTTATAATTAAGCTAAGAAATCTCTTATAAAGATATAAATCTATTAGAAGACTTATTATAATAAGAAGCATACTTTTAAATTATATATAATTAAAAATTAGATATAACTATCTCTTTATAATATTAAGATAGATTATTTAAATAAGAAGTTAGATCTTTTATGAATAAGCTCTTATTAAATTATAGAAAAAATAGATAATAAACATATAAATTAGAACTATCTATAGATTTATATAGAATATATAATATCTTCTATATCCTCTTACTTTCAGATTATTAGAAAATAAATGAGATTTATGTGAATACTTATCATCTTGTTTATAAGACTAATAAAATAAAAAAGAGTATATAGTTAAAGCTATTATAAACTCTTATAAGAAGAGCTGACAGCTATAATATTAAATATAATAAAAAGACTACTTAGAAGATGAGAAATTTACTTAGAAGTCTGCAAGTACTCTAAAATACTTATAGAAATTATTATATTAATATCATAAGATACATTCAGATGTATTAAATCTGAAAATCTTTATAAAAATAAAAATATAAATAGATAAGTTAGAGATGCACTTGCAAATTAATTTATGCATTAAGAAGTTCTTAAGTTATAATAATAAATACAGAAAATTACTCATGAATAAACTATAGATAAGATAAGAAGTTAGAAACTTAAAAAATCATTATTATAATTTATTAAATAAAGAAATAGACAGAGATAGTTTAAAGATAATTATTATACTTTTATTTAAACTTTTTAGAGATATACTAGTTAAATTAAGCTTTACCAGCATGAAAATTACTAGTATAATACTCATGATACTCTTACTTATAGAATAAAATATAACTAGTTTAGATAATAATAAGACTCTTATAAAATTAAATTCTAGTATATATAGTCTAGATGCTAGCATTATTAATAAGAAGAGTAGAATAAACAGAATTATAAATTACTTAATTCATCTTATAGATAAATGATTTAATCATAAGAAATGAAACTTTATAAAAAAAGAAGAGATTACTTATAAAGTAAGTAAAATTAGCAGAAAAATCTATCTTATTAATTTAGTATTACTTATTAAGAGTATCATTCTGTAATAGTACAGTATTCTACTATTTATAAGAAATAGAATCAGAAATAGAAGTAAGAGATCTTAACTTAATAAATGCTTAATAACTATAAGTAGTTAGAATTTCACATATAGAAAACTAAGATATTATTAGAAAAGTAATTAGAAACTAGATTTCAGAACTTATTAAGATAATAGAGCTAATAGAAGTACTTTATAAATTAGATAAAATATTAAAAGTAAAATTAAATTATTATATAATTACTAAGATAAGAATTATAATATTATCTGCTTATAGAAGTATAATAATTTCTTTAAAACTAGCATGAAACTTAGAAATAAATTTAAGAGAAAAATTAGTAATATTATTAGATAAAGTATTAAGATAAGAGTAATAGAAATTATAGTATCTTTAAGTATTCTATAGAAGCTAGTAAAGATAAAAGCTACTATAATTATTAAGATTATAGTTAGAACTATATTCAAGCAGATATTATAAACTATTAGTATTAGAAAGCTTATAATAAGTATGAAAATATATATAATAATTCTAATATTTACAGATATAGCAGAGATAAACTAGCATGATAAAGATGATTAAACTAAGTAAATCTATAGACTAGTAATTAAAAATAAGAGAAGATTTTATTATAAAATACTTATGAATTAAAGAACTTAAATTTTACTACTTACAAGATGCTTATAAGTAGCTAGCTAGCTTATAAAAAAGTATAGAAAGACTATAGAAATAATAAACATGCTGTAAGATACTTGTAATATAAAGTTAACTTACTAAGATAAAGAAGTAATAAAGAAATAGTAAAGCTTGTAAATAAAATGCTTTATAAATAAAGCTTAAAGAGAAAGAAAAAAGAAAGAGAAAGCTAGTAGAAGAGAAGACTTATATAACTTTCTTATAAAGCTATTAGTACTTATCTACAAGTTAATATTCTAAGATCTTATAAGAATAAAGAAAGAATGATAGAATTATCTAATTAGATAAAGATAATTTTATAAAACTTAAAAAATCTGCTTATAAAGTAGAAACTTTCTTATTAAGTAAAGCTCATCTTAGAAATAATTATGCTATTATTTTTAGAAATTAAAGCAATCTCAGAAGCTAAGATATATGAATTTATTACTATATATTATATAATACTTACAGATTTAATCATAAATTATAAAAAGTAGAGAAATTCTCTTATAGAAACTTTAAACTAATAAAATCTACTTATAAGTAATATAAATAATTAGTCATAATTATTTTCTCTTATTAATTACTTTTTCTTATAGAATTTTAATATGATGATAAGTTTTTTATAATTATAATTAGCTATAAAACTAGATATCTTTTATACATGATTTTACTCTTATAAAGAGATTTTGCATGATTATAGAAGATGTTTAGATATATATATTACTAGATTACTAATAGCTTACTCTCTTACTATCTGTAAAGAAATTAGATAGTAATAAATCTAGTATGCTCTGAGAACAGAGTCTTATAGAGAGAAGAAAATATAAGAATTTAAGCTTACAAGACTTATTAAGTTTCTTTTTTATATAATTTATAGAGAATGTAACTTATAAAGATCACATGTTTTTACTCTTAACTTATAAATCTCTGCAGACATCTCCCAGATCTTATAAATTCATATAGAATTATGATAGAGTAATAGTATATATAATACTAAGATTCTAAGTAGATAGAAGATTAGTAGTAATATAAGTGATAAATTCATACATACATTTCTTAGTATTACTTGTAGTACTAGTTCACACTTATCACATCTTTATATCATGATTTCTTATAATAATCTAGCTTTTTAGTATTAGTGCTTTATAATAGTAAAGATATATATTTAAATAATAATTAAAATTATATAAATCTATCTAGATATAAGATATTTAGTTATATTAGTTTTATATAAGTTTCTAGAAGAGTAGAATTTATTAGTAGTTATTTAAGAGAAAAATAGTATTTCTATTACTAGTATTAATAAAAGACTAATAATAAAGTATTTCACATGCTTTCTATTACATATTCTAGTAAAGAATAAGAATGAAGAGATAATTATAATTAGAATTATAATAAATACTAGAATAATTAACAAGCTTTAAGCTAGACTATTTTTTAAAATAGATAATATAACTTTAAAAGAAATTATTATTAATTCTAAAAAGAGAATAATAATATTTATAAATACTAGTAATATAAAGACTTTAATTTATATAATACTAAAAAAAATAATTATAATAAGAGAGTAGTCATTATTTTATAGAGTATTATAATATTATTATAATTAAGAATAAAAATCTTAATTAGACTTAGAAATTTAAATTTAGTACTTTCTACTAATAGAGACTATATCTTTAAGCTAGAAATAAATTAAATTAGCATGTATGCTAAGATTATGAGATTAAATCTATTATTTTATCATATGATAATAATACTAATAAAATTATATAATTATTAAGTGATTATAAAATTAGCTATATAGCTAAAGCAGATAAGATAACTATATATTAGATATATTTAACTATAGAAATTCTTATTTTAAAGTTATTAAAGATTAAACTCTAGATTAAGCTAATCTAGCTAATTAATTATAAAGTATGATTAGATAATAATATAATTATATATAAAGAAGCAAATTTATTAGAGATTAAGATACTTATAGAAGTAGTAATATAATATAATAAAATATAAACTAATTCTAAAGAATTTATTAATATTCTAAAAAAAATAAATACAGATTCTAATACTTCCAGAAGTTATTTTCAAGAAGAATTTACAAGTATACTCATGTGAATTAGAAAAGAGAAAGATATTAAATATAATATTTAATAAACTTTATAAAAAAAATTATATAAGCTAAGTAAAGAATCATACATCAGAAGATTATTTAGTCTTTATAATATAAAAAAATATAATTATTAATAAAAAGATTATATAAAAAGACAGAGTAATAGTTAATCTCTAAAAACTAAATAAAATAATAGAATCTAATATTTATCTAATAATAAGATAAGATAAAATAATTAGTATAATTTATAAATATAAATATATAATAATTCTAAATATAGTTTTATTTTTCTACTAGTAGCACACATAGAAGAATTATAGAAATTACATAATAATTATAATATATAAAAATTAGAAAATCTTTAATATAATAATTATAAGCTTTATAAATAGCATTTTATATTGTAGTGAGAATTTAATATTTATTAGATTAGTTTAGAAGAACATTCTTCTGAATAGTTTTTATTATATTTATATATACAGATGATTTAAATCTAATAACAATCATCTCATGCTTATATATACACTTAGTAGCTACTATAATAGAAAGATGTCTCTCGCGTACTAATCTAGAGATTGTTCCAGCTAGTATACACAGTAAGAAGGCAGATGATAATTGGGAGAAGAATCTGAAGAATCTAGAGAAGAGATTATATGGCCAGAGAGACCACTCTGGCTACTAGTATGTATATGAAAGATATGGAGACTACTATTAGAAAGAAGCTATGATAGTATCATAGTATATATTTTAATAATATGCCATTTTTTGAAAATGCCTATGCTCTTATTAGCTATCTGATTCACATAAAAAACTCTATACAAAGAACTCTGTATAAAGAACTCTTTCTATTCTATAGAGTATTGCTATTTCATCTCTCTTTACTATAATCTTTATATATAAAAGATAATTAAATAAGTAGATCTGTCAGATAGACTGTGGTTTAACCATCTCACAAGTAATATAGGCAGGTAAAGATTAGATGAATAGACAAATTAACAAATAGATTAGTAGATTACATGTGAATTGCATGGATCTACCATGGCCATATATAATTAATAAATTAATAAATTGACAAATTAATAGATAGATTGCATGTGAATTACATGAATCTACTATAATCATATACAATTAACAAATTAATGAATTAACAAATTAATGAATTAATGAATTGATAAATTAATATACATTGAATTAATATAGGCCATATTCAAGATAAAAGATCTTAGATAATTTAATAAAGTAATGAGAATAGTATTCTGATCTGACTATTAGTTTAACTATGATCTGCTAGAAACATTATATTAATATAAAGTATATCATTATAGGCTGAACTGATTAAGTGATTTCAGAAGAATAGGAAGAGTTATTCTATTTCACTATATCACAAGATGCAAGGCATGGTTCTGCTGTGGTATATTTATTATAAACAGAGAGTAGTTTGATGTATATAAACATGTGAAGCTTTGGTATGTGATGCAGCTTGGTTTTGCTGCCTTAAAGAGATTGAATGAACTTCATGATATTACTATAACTATACTGGGAATTTGTGCAGGATATCTGCTATATACATGAGAGATTAATAAATTATTAACTTTGCTGGTAGTTTCATAAGAGTAGTAAATTAATAGCTTTTTAAAAGTAATGAATATCTAGATGTAGTAATTATAAGCAAGCTGCTTTTTAATATCTTAAGCTTTAGTATGACTGTAGTTAATGCTCTTTTAACATCTTGATTAGTTAGTATGATTATAGTTATTTGATTATTTAACATCTTAAGCTTCAGCATGACTATAGTTAATACTTATTTAATATTCTGAATAGTCAGCATGCAGTAAGAGACTATAGTCATTCTCAGAGATGCTTGAATCTGCATTAATTTCTTTTAAAAAGAAATTAGAAGACTAGACATGCTATTATACTATAATAGAAAGATGTCTCTTATATACTAATCTAGAAGTTATTCCAGCTAGTATACATAGTAAGAAGGCAGATGATAGTTAGAAGAAGAATCTAGAGAATCTAGAAAAGAGATTATATAATTAGAGAGGCCATCCTGGCCACTAGTATGTATATAAAAGATGTGGAGACTATCATTAGAAAGAAGCCATGGTAGTACTATAGTATATACTCTAACAAGCTAGCTATTTCATTAATATAATAGTTAATTTTTTTATTTTACTAATTATTTCTAGTTATATAAGAGACATTTATTCTGCTTAAATCTCTTATTCATAATCTCATCTCTCATATTTTTATACTTAATATAGAGATCTCATTATATTCTCTGCTTTAAATAATAATTAAGCTAAGATCTTTTCTTAAAAATGCAGATAAACATCTGAGCATAAGTTTAAGCAAGTACTTCTAAATAGTAAATTTAAAGACTAAGAAAGAAAGAGTTTATATAAGTAATAAAGCTAAGTTTATATTATAAATTATTAGAGAAAAAATAAAGATACTCTTAAGAAAATTATATTAGCTTTTAGTAATTACTATCTATAAATATCTAAGAACTATTAAAATTACTAGACTATATATTATAATTAAAAAGAGTAAGAGAGCTTAATATTTTATAAGTTTATATAGAATTTATCAAGAAGATTATTTCTACTAAATATTAAAGATTTTTATATTCTAAAGAGATACTAAGAATATATAAATTTAAAGAGTCATACTAAATTATATATACTTATTAAATTATACTAAATAAGAAGAAACTAATATATTAAAGATATTATTATTATAAAAAATAAGAAGATATCTGCTTTATTCTTTAATATTTTTATTATCTTATTTTTAACTCTTATAGAGTTTATAGAAAATAGTATGATATAGTATATAATATTAGTTACTCTAATATTAATTCTGAATTTATAAAATATTTTATAATTTAATAAAAAGAATATAATTATCTTTATTACTTATATAGAGTAAATATGTAAGAATCATAAGATAACTAATTATCAGAAGATAATAAAAAAAATAATATATTACTATAAAATATAAATTAGAAAATAGCTGAAGACTCTAAAGTTATTTAAAAAAGAATATTAAAATAAGTTTATTAATAAGATATTATATGAATTTTATAATTAGAATATAGTATATAAGATTTATTATTATAATTACTTACATGTTCTTATATAAAAGAAGTAAGAATAGAATTCAGAAATTAAAGTTTATATTAAAGAATATATTATTATTACTACTACTATAAAAAAGAAGAATTATCTTAATAAATATATAATAATTATTTAGTTTTTAAAGAATCTACTAGAAAAGCTCTATAAAAAAATAGTTAAATAAGTTATATTAAATCTCTCAGATTATTTCATCTCTATTAATTTTATAAATATTATTACTTATATAAATAAGTTAATTAAAAGATAGTAAGATAATTATACTACTCTGAAGAAGAATCTTATAAAGAAAGAAGAGATAAAGAATCTTAATAATAAGTTTAAATATTTAAATTAATTAGTAGAATGAAAAGCATCTAATAAGCTAAAAAAAAAGAAGAATATCTAAGATAATAATTTAGAAAACTTAATTACTTATTAAAAGAATAAAAAGTATTATTAAAAAATTAATTAATAATTTATTAATCTAATCATAATTATAAGAGTATAGTTAAATTTAATACAGATGATACTACTTACTTAATTAATACTATAAATATTACTATAATATTTAAATTATCAAGATACATTTACTTAATAGTAATTATATCTTAATTCTAATCTTATAAAAAAAATAATTTTATAAGTAATAATTAAATAATATACTATTATTATAGTAGTAAAGATTACTATTAGAATTAGTATATTAAATATTTAAAAGATATACAAGCTAAATATTATTATCTAGATGAAAATAATTATTTATATATAAGTTCTATAAGATTAGAATATTAAATTATGCTATAAAATAACAGACAGCTGAAGATATTGATAGTAAGATTAATAAGTAAGTAAAATAAGAAAAATATAAGCATGTAGAATAAGCTGCTTCTGTAATTATCTTAAACTTAAATATTATAACTAAACATGTAAGTAAATAAGATATCTCTTCTTTTCTCTCATGTGAAATCTAATTTAGAAGACTTTAAAATAAAGATTAGTATGCATGTAGAAAGAGTAGCTAATAAGACTTAATCAAGCTAGAAAAGATTAACTTTCTATAACTAAATTATAAAATCACATATATATTAGCATGATGAATATATGTGTGAAAAAGAAAAGTGCTAAACTAAAAAAATTATTTATTTTTAGAAGAAAAATAACATGATTATGAAAGATATCTTTTCTAATATTTCATTTCTCAGCATATTACTATGCAAGAAAATAGTAAAAAAATAAAGAAATACTTAGAGATTATCTAAATATCTATTAATTAAATTAAAAGATTCTACATATGTTAATATATTAATAAATTAAATTATAAAAAGTAAAATTAAAATATTAATCAAGAATCTTATTAAATTATTAGTTAGGCTTTATAGACTGTTTTTCAGAACTAGATTATTATATATTCTATTATTCTTAAAGATATATTATGAGATTAGAGCTTCTAAATTAGTTATTATAATAAAGATATTAGTTATGAAAATAAATAAAATTATATTTAAATTAACTAAAAATATAGATTAGAAGATATATACTACTAGTATTATATATACTCTAATTATAGTTTATAATATTAAGCCACTAGTAATGATTAATATAGATTTTAAAATTAATATAATATTTCTAAAGCACATGAAAGATCTTAATTTAAAACTAAATCTATAACTAAGAATATTAATATCTAAATTAATTAATAGTCTGATTTCTTGCATGAGAACTATTATAAATTTACTTATTTAAATAGAAGATATTATTATCTATACTTATTTTCTTATCTTTAATAATATTAGAAGTAAATTTATTCTTAGAAAATCTTAGTAGGTTATTACTAAGTATAATTACAGAACTAATACTAAAGATAAAGTAACATGTAAGATATATAATAAGAAGTAGTTATAATATCTTAAGTTTATTAAATATTTACTTAATTCAGAAACAATGTGCATGATAGATAATATGAATAATTAAGATAATTTAAAAAATTAGATAGATATTATATTAGATATATATCTGCTATTAATAAGTCTGGATAGATATAAGAGAGAAAGAGACTATAAAGCATGCTAGTAATAAATATCTTAAAGATTACTATTAAAATAAAATAGAGCTTAAAATTAAGCTTAATTAGATTAATTAGCATGCTAATAAATAATTCTAGCTAATCAGATTACTTCATGATCTTAGTACATGATAGCATATATATTTTTTATTCTAATTTTCTAAATATTAAGATAAAAGATATTCATATTCTTATTTATTCATATAATCTTAAAGATAACATATGCAGAGATATAAATATAATAAAATATAATATTCTCTAATAAATGCATGCATAGATGATTAAAAATAGTAGCTAAAATATAAAACTTCTATAAAAAAATCTATCTAATCTTTCTATAATCTAAAGTCTATTATGCTCTGAAGTTGCACAAGCATATATTATATATAAATAAAAGATAGATAAGATTAGATTAGTGATTTTATGCAAGTTAGATAAAGATAAATTAGATAGTCTTAAGAACTAGATAAAGATATACTATAAAAATATTATTTATTTAAATCTTATGTGAAATTTTCTTATAAATTTAATGATATTCTTCTCTTATGTTTAGCTTTCTTTCTCATAAGTAAATGATTAATTACTAAATATATTATAAGATTAAAAATTAATACTAAATTAAAATCTACAGAGAAAGAGCTTCTTTTATAATACTCTATAAATATAAGAGTATTCTGATTTAAAAGTTTAGTAAAATAAGTAGAATTTATTCAGAATATCTTTCTTCACATGAGATAAGAATAATAAAATATAAGATATGATAATTAAAAGAATTTCATATCTCTTAAGCTCTGTATAGCATACTAATAAAGATTATATAAAATAAACTAGATGTGAAAACTCTAAAGTCTTATAATGAATTATATATAAGCTCTTATTTTCTTATTTTAAAGAAATAGAAAGAGATCTATTAACTTATGAATATTATATATTTATATAATAAAATAATCATATATAATATATATATACTTTTAAATATGAATAAATATGCTAAAAATCTTATTAGAATAATTTTAGCTAGTCTGTATGATTTATTCTTAGATTATAATAACTTTTTTCTTATAAAATATTATAGAAATATAATAGCTATTATAATATTAATTAGACTCTTTTAATATATAATACTAGTTTAAGATATAATAAATTCTTTAACTTAATTATAAAGAGATATTATATGAATTATTAAAAGTTTTTTTCTGCATCTGTATCATGTGTTTATTAATAATCTGAGTATAAAGAGATTAAAATTATAATATAATAATAAAAATATTAACAAGTTTTCTAAAGTTTAATAGTTTATTCTGAAATATCTTATTAATCTTAATAAAATAATAAAGTAAATTAAGATTACTAATATTAAAATTACTAAAGATAAACTATAATTATGCATGAAAGAGATGCAGATTATTAGATAAATCTATAATTATATTAGCTATTATTCTAAAGAGAGTAAGATTATTAAGATTCTAAACTAATTTATTCTATAGCATATCTCTAAAGTATATAACTTTATAAGACTATATGAGTATTTTTAAGTTATAATTAAGTATTATAAATAAATTACTAAATTTTTATATCTTTTAATGTAAAAGAATATAAAATAGAAGTAAAAAAAAGTAATAAGAATCTTTTATTTATTTTAAGAAAATTATATTAAATTTTTTAGTAATTCTTTCTATTAATTATAAGCTTGAGCTACTAGATGTAATTATTATTATAAACATAAGTAGTCTAGAATAAGAAGAATATCTTATTTAAAAATAAGAGAGTATGTAGTATTCTGTGAGATATAAATTCAGTATGTGAAATAATTTAGAAAGAAAATATAATACTAATTAATAAAAGTATTAGATTATGCTAAAAATCTTTAAGGAATTCTATTATTATATATAAAGAATATTCTTCATTTTAAAAATTAATAAAAAAACTCTAGTAGTTTAGCTAAATTAAATTATTATAGATATACTAGAAGCTCTTATTAATAACTAAATAATATAAATTTATCTTTTTAATTTTATAATAAAATATATACTTAGAAAAAAACATTCAGCTGTAGATGTGTTATTATAAAAAGAACTAGATAAAGAGAAAGTAATAAAAGAGAAAGATAATAATAAGAATTTATTTATATATCTAAATTTAATCTAAGTATTAGTAATATAAATTACTAAGAATACTAATCTTCAGATATTAAATTATATATATAATAATGAATTAGAAAAGATTATCAGATAACTAATCATACTAATTCATCTAACTAATCTTAATATAAAAGAATTTATAATTTTAAAAAAAAGTATCTAAAATATATAGTAAAGTAAAATCTATTATTTTAGAAAACAGAAAAGAAAATACTCTTACAGCACATGATAAATAATAAGAAATAATAGATAAATATTATTATAAAAATATATAATAAGCTAGATTATTAAAAGTAAGAAATAATATATATAATTATTAATATAAGATATTAGTAAGATAAATTATATATTATAATATTTAATTATATTTAAATATGCTCTAAATGCTAGTTTTATAATAATAGAAAAAAATAAGAGAAGCTATATCTTACATGAATAATTATCTATTAATAGAAAATTAAGATAGATATAAAGTATATACTTCTATACTATAAAAGAAATTATTTAATTATTATATAAGATAATTTTACTAATTAAGTAAAAGTAAAAGCATTATGAAATATAATCTTACAGATAGTAATATCTTTCTTATATAAAAATATAATTATATAATGAGAAATTTCTGAATACTTTATAATAAATAAAGAATCTAAGAATAAAAATATGATGAAAGAGCTAGTAAAAAAATTTAGAATTAGTAGAGTATAGATCTTATTATATTACTTACTAGCTAATAAAATAATAAAGATTAATTATAAATTATTAGTAAATAAACTTGTAAAAGTAACTAAGAGAACTAAAAAAATTAATTAGCTTATCTTTCTTCTATATTAATAGCTAATTAAATAATTATTAAGAGTAGTATAGAAAGCATATTATATTAGCTACTAATAAGCTAAAAAGTTATATTATCTATTAAGCTAGAGATTTTAACATGATAAATACTTTTATAAAATACTAGATAAATTATAGAAGATCTTTTAATTCTATAGATATAGTAAATAAAAAAATATAATTAAAATATTAAGAAAGTAATATTATATTAATAATATATAAGATTAAAGAATAAAAACTATTTTAATATTAATAATAATATTTAAGAGATTCTACTAAATATTAATAACATGATTCTTCTACATAATATAAAGAGAGAATAAGATATATTAAGAAAGTATATTCTAGATTTTAAATAATTAGACTTATATAAGATTAGAAAATAAATTAAAAGAAAAAAATCATATTATCTTACTAAACTTAATAATATCAAGATAAAAGAATTAGTAAATAATAAAAGATTAAAATAATATTATTTATAATTAGAAAATAACATAATAATTATAAGTAAAATAAATTAGAGTAGGATATATGATTTTTTATAAATATGCTAAGCAGAGAATATAACTATTATTTTAAGAGATAAAATAATTAAAAATAGAAAGAATAAGCTATCTAATAATACCAGCTCTGTTAGTTTAGCTAAGAATAAAAAATATATTTCTTAAAATTAGAATTTTATAATAATAATATAATCTCATTTATAAAAGAGTAAGAGATAAATTATATAGTAGAAGTATAAAACTTTCTATTAGATAATAAAACTTTTCATAAAAATATTCTATTCTAATACTCTAGAAAGAAAGAAGAGTAATAAATTATTTTTTAAATTTTTACTTTTTTATTTTTTATTTTTTTATTTTTTATGCTATAAACTATTAAAGAATCAGATTATTATATAATAAAAAGTAGAGAAGATTATAAATTTTAAAATATTAAGATTAATTATTTTATAATCTTCTATTATTAGATCTGATATATCTGTTACTAAAGTTATTATAAATAAGAGAATATTTAATTTACTATATAGAGTTAATTAATAACTTATTTATTAAAGATATTATATATAGAAAAAGAGATATTATATATAGAAAAAGCTTATATTATTACTAATAGCTATAAAAATAGTAATAAAGTTTATAATTATAATATTCTATTATTATATAAAAAAACTAAAGCATAGTAGTAAGTTAATATAACTAATTTTAGTTTAGATTTTAAGCTAGTAAGAAAAATTATTATTAATATAGAGAAAAAGACTTAGAAGATAAATAAAATTTAAATTATAATTAAAAAGAAATATAATCTATAAGAAACAGAAGCTATCTAAATCTTTATTAATAATTTATAAATAATATAATAATTTCATCATATAGTTAATAAGCTATCAGAATGAAATATACTTACTAGATTAATTAATATATTAGTTATAAGAAGATTATCTAACTAATTAGTTAGATATTAAAGAGTTTTAAAGTACATGCTAAAAGATTTTAATTTTACTTATAATAACTAAGATAATAGAATTACTACTATATTATTATAAGAAATAAAAATAATTAGAATAAAGCTCAGAAAATTTAAGTTAATACATTCTATTATAATTATTTAATTTATATTAGTTATATTAGTTAATATGCTGAAAATTACTTCTTCTTCTTCAGCTATATTAATAATAATTTACTACTACTAATTAAGTATTTAAATATATAATATATCATTACAGATTTATCTTCTAAATTTATTAAAATTATATATAAGAATTTTATTAATTTTCTTAATTCTATTATTATTATCATCTGCAGCATTAAGAAATATGCTAAGATAAGAAATTATATTAAGTTTAATTAAATTAATTAGTAAGCTAGTAAATCTAACTAATGAATTATCTTTATTAAATAGAACTAGTATAATATTTAGAAAATATCTAGCTAAACTTATTATTATTAATACTTTAAAATTAGATTTATAGCTATTAGATGAAGATTTAATTAAACTTAAAAAATAATAATAAAGAACTTTCTAATATTAATCTAAAAGAACTATAGAAAAGAATATATAAATATATTAAATTCTCTACTAGCTTACTTTATTAGATTAAATTAATTAAGATAATAACTAATATAAAGAATATTTTACTTCTTATAAAGATTACTAAGATATATACTAAGAAGAAAGAATTAATTTATCTCTATTATATATATGCTAAGCTTATGAATTTAAAGCTAGAATTTTAAATAAGAATACTAAAATATAATAAAATGATATTACAGATTTAATATGTTATAGTATATTAAAATTAGATAAATAATATTTATATTACTAAGAATACTTACTACTAATTTTATATTAATTTCTACTCTTTTTATTCTAAAAATGCTCTTAAGATATTTAAGTATACTTACATATTGTAAATTTCTTATATAGTAAGCTAATTAGAAAAAATACTAATTATAAAGAAAAGTTTAGTATGTATGATATTAATTACTGAAATTCAGAATAAGATAAAAGACAGAAATCTTATTAAGAAGTAGCTTAAAATTAGAAATATATATCTATCTAATCTAATAACTTTCTAATTTATGAAAGACAGACTATTAATAATAAAGTAAGTAGAGAAAGAGTTTAATATATATCTTTATTACTAGCACTAGCTTAGTAGTTATAAAAATTATGAATAATTATATATAATATATCATGATATTACTTAATAGTTAATATAGCAGAATTCTGCTTACTATATGTAATATATAATTCTTTAGAAGAATCACATATATAAGTTAATCTTTTATAAATTATTCATATTATATTAAGTATATATAGAAGAGTAATAAAATATTCTTTTATTATATTAATATTAATATTTCTTATACTATCTTAGAAGAAAGAGAGATATTAATAATTTAAGACTCTCTTATTCTTATTCTAGAAATTACTAATAACTATATACAGATTTTTTCTAAGCTTTATAAGTATATAAAAACATGATAAGAGAGAATTATCAGCAGAAAATTAAAAATTAATAAGTTTATTTATTATATTACTAATTAGATATAAATTCTAGCTAATAAAAAGAAATTTAATATTTATTAAACTAATATTATCTATAATACAGAAGATATTCATATTACTAGTTCTTTATTTTTTTATAATATATATAACTTATTAAAAAAAAACTATCATATAATGCTTCTATAATATATATAAATTCAAGATAATTATAAAATCTTAAAAGTAATTAAAGAAGAAATATAGTTAGATTTTATTATTATATATTATATATTTATAGTAGAGCTATAAACTTCTTTTAGTTATTTAAATTACTATAATAAGATTTCTTATACTTTCTCTATAATAGTTTAGCTTATCAGACTAAGCTCTATCTCTAATATATTAATTAGATATATTAGATAAGATAATTCTCTTATTATTAAAGATCTTAATATTCTTTTTAATTAAGATATTAAAGCTATAATAATCTATATACACTAATAATATTCTAAGATATTATGTGAGATTATTCATGCTTTTAAATTAATTCCTTAACTAAAAGAGAAGATATTTAATAAGAAATTCTGAGTAACTTATTCTATTACTTATCACATGTTATTATAATCTGATTCTATTATTAATCAAGAGCTCACCCCCACAGGTCTAGAAGTAACTAATTATTATTAAAAATCTAATACTAGTCTATCTTTCATGCTATAGTCTTATCTTTTCATCTAATTTCTTTTTTAATTTCTTTTTTAATTTCTTATATATTTTATTATTTCTTTATCTCATATGATTATTAAGAAATAATAATACTTGAGATGAAGTAGATTTATAGTAGAAATTTAATATCTACTAGATTAGTTCAGAAGAACATTCATTTAAATAGTTCTTTTTATATTTATATATATGAATAGTTTGAATTTAATAATAATCATCTCATGCTTGTACATACACTTAGTAATTAGCTATTTCATTAATATGATAGTTAATTTCTTCATTCTATTAATTATTTCTAATTATGCAAGAGGCATCTGGCCTGCTTAAGTTTCTTATTCATAATCTCATTCCTCATATCTCTATACTTAATATAGAGACTTTATCACATTCTCTGCTTCACTGCTTGTAGCTTTATCTAATAGATAAAATAATAAAGACTTAATTTTAAATAGCTAAAGTAATTTAATAAAGTAATTAAATATAAGATAAATTACAGAAGCAAGAGAAAGAAGGAGAGATTTCTTATTCTAGATAATTATCTATCTTATATTAATATATACTTTATTAACTATGCAGATAGAAATAGCATTATTCTTGCTATCTTTTCTTCTTATTTCATATATTAATTACAGCTTCTAGATGTTGGAATATTTAAATCTTTAGCTTAAGCATATTTAAAGCATTCTAATTAGTTTACACATAATAGCATGAGCTTTATAAATTCAGGAAAATCTGACTTCTTATTACTTTTTAAAGCTGTTTAAAAGAATGTAATTACATCTGAGAATATGTGCTCTAGTTTTAAAGCTACAGGCATTCATTCTTTAAATTCTAACTAAATACTAGATAGATTTCAGCTAAAAATCTTTTCTGAGAGCTAGTAATCTTCTATATTAGTTATAGCTCATGAAGCTAAAGTCTTGCTTAAAAGCTTCATAAAGAGAAGTAGATTAAGAGTGCAGATCTCAAGTAGCTTGCTTGATTAGTTAAGAGAATTATTCTAGATAATTAGCTTCTAAAAATTAAGAATTCTAGTCTTTATTTAGCTTTGAAGCTTCAGAAAGCATAGTATTATAAGAAGAAGATTATAAGACTTCTAGATTTAGAAAAGCTAGATTAAGCTTAGTTTTTTTCTTCTAAGAAAGTGCAGGCAGTTAGAGCTAAAGCAGCTAAATTAGAGAATGAGAAAGAAGCTAAGATTACTTATAAAAAAGAAGTAAAGCTTTAAAAAGTAATTAAAAGAGATATGCAAGCTTAGAAAGATGAAGAAAGATGAGTAATTAAGTAAGCTGAATATCTTATCATTAAGTCTTAAAAAAAAGCTGAATTATATAAGCTAAAAAGACTTAATAAGAGATGAAAAAGCAAGAGCAAGCTGCTAGAAAGATTATATAAGAGAAAAAGAAGATAAAAAGAGCTGCTAAGAGAAAGAATCTATAAAGAAAGAAGTAAACTAAGATAGCTATCTAAAAGAAAAGAAGAAAGAAAATATAAAATAGCTTAATTAGTAAATCTCTAGTTAAATTAGCTAAATTTAAATAAGAATAGCTATCTAGTAATCTTTCAGAAACTATCTTATCTTCTCTAAATAGAAATTTAGTTAATCTTACTATTACTTTATCAGAGAAGCTAAATCTGCAAGTCTCTTACTTCAGCTAAATTATTAAGTAATTTAGTTACTTAAAAAACTTATTATAGTAATTTATATGCTTCTTATTCTTAAATCTACAATAAATTAATAAATTATTTAAATATCTATACACATTATTAAGTTATTAATTATTTACTATATTAGTCTAGTAGGCATGGTGAAATTATTAAGTGTATGAAATCAGAAAGTAGTAGATTATATTATATATAAAAATTTAGATTAAAGATCTTTTATACGCTAGAGAAGATATATACTATTTCAAATATTTTATTAAAATTTAAAAGTTAGATAGTAAACTATTATATAGTTATTTATTATAGTTATATCATAATTAAGTTATCATCAGAGCTGAAGATAAAGATTTAATATAAATATATTAAAAATATATTTTATTAGAAAATTCTAAGTATTCTTGATAGCTAGAGAATATAGAAAAAGAATATAACATGATTACTATTTTTTTAAAAAATAAATTAATCTATTATTAAAAAGAAGAAGTTATTAAAGAATTTTATATTTCTACTTTAATAATATTACAGATATTAGCAGATATATACTTACAAATTTATTTTAAATAATAATAAATATTATAGTATCTAGAGAGTCTATATATTAAAAAGATTATAAAAATAGTATATAAGTTTATTAAAGTCTATTTATAATATTAAATAATATAGACTAGATATTATAAATTCTATAATAATCTGCAGCTGATATTAATATTAAAGATATCTTATTATACTATAATAATTAATTTTATATTAGAACTTTTAGATAGAATATATAACATGCTTATAATAATTACTAATAAGTATGTTAGAAGAATAATCTTTATTTTTAGTAGAATTATAGATAAATTTAAGAAATGAATTATTAGACTTATTAAAGTATTTTATAGTAAAGATTAGAATTTCTCTAAAAAGATAATTAGTAATAGAGATCTTAAATTTATTATAGATTTATAAAAGAATATATTTAAACAGATTAACATGCAGATGCTATTTATTATAGTATATTATCTATAAATAAATAACTAATTAAAAAGAATAAATCTATCATGCCAGGCTAGCTAGTTATATGTAGTTAGTCTTATATGTCTTCTCTCTATATAAGAGTGTATGATCCCACACTCTCATCTTGCTATTTAGTAATGAGCTCTGCTTAACTTCTTTATATAGCTTAGATATATACTATATTCTACATCTCTTCTATCATTTCTCACTAGTAGCAACTATTCTGTCTTTATTATATGTCTTTAGTCTAGTTTTCTAATCTAGATCTCACAGTTCTCATTACTTTAAAAGAGAATAGTTCATGAAGCAGAATTTTCACATACTACTCTTTATAAGAATAAATAATATTCTTTCTATAAAAAGTTACTCTTGACTTCTTTAACTATTAAATAAGTTATTAAAATCTTAAATTAAGATAACTATCAGTATTAATAACTTCTCTTAAGAATAAACTAGTAAAATCTTATTCTCTATTATATAAACTCTCTTCAGAATTTAATATAGCAGATTACTAAAATAAAAAATATCTCTTTTATATATGAAAAAGATTATTAAGAAGTCTTCTATATCTTCTTTAATAGCTAAAAGCATATTATATAATTTAGAAGCAGTTATATCTAAATAAGCAGAATTTAATAAAGAGATTATCTTATAGAGAGAATTCAAGAATATTTAGTAGCTACTATATATTAAAGAGCTTCATAAACAAGTAATTAAAGCTAAATAAGCTTTAAAAAAGAAGTATCTGTCTCTAAGCTTACTCATATAGTTTCTGCTATTAAATCTTATCTTAAATAGTAAAATTCTTTAGAAAAAGCATCTATAACATCTATATTCTTCATATTATTATATAGAGCATTTCTTACAGAGCATATAAATCATATTTTAAGTATAAGATAAGAGACTTCTAAAGCTATAGCTCTCCAAATTACTTTTTTCATGAAATTATTATAAGTATAGTTATTATCTAATAATATAAATAGCAGCAAGGCTTTAAGCTGTAAGAATATTATTAAGTTTAAAGTAAAAAACATGCATGAACTAAAAAACTTTCTTACTTAAAGCTATAACTTCTATAGATATAATTATAGCTACTTTCATGATTATAAAGAGCATTAAATACTTAAAGCTATATAATATTTAGATACTTAACTACTATAGAAATAAGAATTTCATATTTCTATACTTTTAATACTCTTATCATGAATAGTCTTAGAGAACTGAATGAGAGATTATGTTAGAGATATATACTACAGTACTATCATGACTTCTTCAGTATTCTTCACATCTTTTTACTATCTGTATTTTCTGTATATATACTAGTGATTACAGTAGTCTCTCTGGTTATATAATCTCTTCTTTAGATTTTTCTTCTTCTTATTATTATCATCTGCCTTCTCATCATGTACACTAGCTGGAATAACTTCTAGATTAGTATGTAAGAGATATTTTTCTATTATAGTATAGTAGCATGTCTAGTCTTCTGATTTCTTTTTAAAAGAAATTAATACAGATTCAAGCATCTCTGAGAATGACTGTGATTTTACTGCATACTAATTATTCAAAATATTAAATAAGCATTAACTATAGTCATGCTAAAGCTTAAGATATTAAAAGAGCATTAACTATAGTCATGCTAACTATTTAAGATGTTAAATAAGTAAATAACTATGATTATACTAAAGCTTAAGATGTTAAAAAGCAGCTTGCTTGCAATTACTACATCTAGATATCTGTTACTTTTAAAAGCTATTAATTTGCTACTCTTATGAAACTATTAGCAAAGTTAATAATTTATTAATCTCTCATGTATATAGTAGAATTATGCCTTGCATCTTGCAATATAGTAGAATAGAATAACTCTTTCTATCTTTTCTAAAATCACTCAATCAGTTTAATCTATAAAAATATACTTTATATTAATATAGTATTTCTAGCAGATCTTTTATCTGCTATTTATCTGGTTATATTATAGCATTCTACAGCATGCATCTCTTATCTGAACTACATATATAGTTAATTATAAGATATATACAGCAGATACTCTACATGAATTTCTAGTATAGTTATAGTAATATTATGAAGTTCATCTAATCTCTTTAAAGTAGCAGAATCAAGCTACACTAGATATCTTTCCTATCTTTCTTTCTTGTGATACAGCAAATTCTCTTAATTAAACTACAGATATCAGACTAGAAGCTTTCTCTCATGTACTATCATAGAGAGCAGAGTATTATATAGATGAATAAGAAAGTTTTTAAGTTAGTGGAGATGAAATAATCAAGCAGATAACTTTGTTTATAAATAGCTAAAAGATTTAAAAGATAGTAAAATTAAGCTGCATCATGTACTAAAGTCTTACATGTTTGTATTATAACCTATCTATTAATTTATTAATTTAGCAATTTGTTAATTATATACAGCTATGGTAGATTCAGATAAATAACTACTTATTTAGCAGATTTATCTTTAATTATTTCTTTAAGCTCTAATATTTATCAAGTTATCTATTTGTTAATTTGTCTATTTGTCTAATCTTTATCTATCTATATTACTTATAGTGTGGTTAAACCACAGTCTATCTAACAGATCTAATTATATAATTATCTTTCATATATAAAGACTATAGCAAAGAGAGATGAAATAGTAATACTCTATAGAATAAAAAGAGTAATCTTCATGCAGATCAGATAGCTAATAAGAGTATAGGCATTTTTAAAAGATAGCATATTATTAGAGATATGTACTACAGTACTATCATAACTTCTTCAGCATTCTCTACATCTTTCTACTATTCACATTTTTCATATATGTACTAGTAGTCATGATGGCCTCTCTGGCCATATAATCTCTTCTCTAGATTCTTCTTCTCTTTATTACTATCATCTGCCTCCTCATCATGTACACTAGCTGGAATAACTTCTAGAAAGTTAGTACATAAGAGGCATTTTTCTATTACAGATCAGATTATAAATTTAGAATAAGCTTACAAGATCTCTTAGATATAATATGAGAAGACTTACTAATATGAAAGTTAAAGTATTCATGATTTTACACACATACTAGAGATATATAAGTATTATTTACATGAATCTTATACTAAAAGATAAAGAGTAATGCATTTATATGTGAAGATTCTTCTTAATATACATGCTAAGTTTAAAAAATTCATGAAAAAAACTAATTCTCTATCATATAACATGTTAATATCTTGCTTTTTAAATGCAGAGAATAATATACTAGCTTAATAGATACTGTTAAAGAGATTAAAACTGAAAAATAATGCTAAATACAAGTTAAAAGACAGCAGTAGTAATAATTTAAATTATAAAAAGTATAAATATCTATAATAAAAAGAGTCAGATAGTAATAGCTTATGATATAATTATCATAAATAACAGAAACATGCTATAACTAACTACTAAACTCTTAAAAAAATTAAAGAAATAAATAAGAAAGAGATATAAGATAAGAAAAAGTTAAAAAACTAGTTAAGAGAGCTCTAATTATTACTATAGCTCTTGATATTAGTAAAAAATAGTAAAGTCTAATATAATTTCTCATTATAATGCAGATTTCTATCTTAAAGAGACTGCAAATAGTACTAATTTTAATTAACTCTAAAATTAAAGCTAACTTTATTAATAATCTTTAGACTAAAGAATTTAATCTAGAAATTAATATATCAGATTAAAGAATGATTAAGACTATTAGTAATTATTATATATGTATTTTTAGCTATGTTAACTATAATGTTAGCATTACTAATAGCCAGCAGAAAACATAAATTACTCTATATAAATTTTAGATTATTAAGCTTAAAAACTATAACATAATATTAGAGTTCTTCTAGCTTCAGAATATTAATCTCTTAATAAATTAAGCAGAAGATAACTAAATATATTATTAAAATTACTTAAATATTAAGCATAAATTCTCTCTAACTTTTATTATCTATTATTTAGATATTAAGATAAATATTATAAGTGCTGAGAATATTACTAATAAACTTCTTAGTAAGACTAGTACATACTTAATTTATCTTATATTAAATCTAGAATTATATAATTAGCTACTAGCACTTAATTAGATAAAGTTTAGTAATATTCTTATAGATTTATCTAACTTTATTAAATTATAAATGCATCTTTTCTCAGAGAAAGTAATAGATAATTTATATTATAAATTATACATGAAACATGTAATTAAAGTAGAACTAGAAAAGAAATTCTTATTTCTATTAATTTATAATCTCTTAGAAACAGAGCTGGAAGTCTTGTATAAATATCTTATAGCTATACTAGATAAAAAGTAAATTTCTCTCTTAAAATTACCTGCAGAAGCTTCTATACTATTCATATTAAAGAAAGATAATAATTTCAGACTTTATATGAATTATAGATAGTTAAATCATATTATTATCAAGAATAGACATTTATTACTGTTTATTACTAAGAGTCTTAATTATCTTAATAATATAAAAGTCTTCTTAAAATGCAATCTTTATAATATCTATTATCATATAAATATTAAGCAGAAAGATTACTAACTAATAATATTTTAAATCTAATATAATTATTATGAATTTAATATCATACTATTTAGTCTTATAAATATTCCAGCTATATTTCAAGTTTATATTAATAAAGCACTTGCTAATATTCTGAATGATTTCATTATAGTTTATCTTAATAATATTCTTATTTTCTTAAACTCATTAGAGAAGTATAAAATGCATATTCAGATTATAATAAAGCATCTGATATGCTCAAGCTAGGTGCAGGTTTACTGCCAGACTAGGTAACAAAACTTGAGAAGACTGAAAGATGATGAAGGAAAGAGAGATCTGGGGGAGAGAAAAATTATATACACACACAGATTATGAAGAAAGCCCTGAGCCCTAGCTTACTGATTCATCACAGCAATTGCCTGTTACCTGCCTGCCAGTCATGGTAGTTACCTGATTCTAGAATCATAGGTTGTCTAATCCAGCCATCAACCTTCCAGGTCCTAACAGCATCTAGATTATGCTAATCTATATATAAAAAATAGTAAATACAAATTTATAACAGATTAAGTATTATTCTTAGATTTTATGATTAGATCAGACAGCATATTAATAAAATAGAATTAAATATAGATTATTACTACATAATCTGTATCTAAAAGTATTAAGAATGTTCTTGCATTCTTAAGATTTGCAAATTTCTACTACAGATTTATTAAAGCATATTTCAGAATTACTAATTCTCTTCATAAACTTATTAAAGAAGAAAAGAAGAACTAATTAAAGATATCTTTTATATAAATAAATAATACTTAAGTTATATTTAACTAACTAAAGAGTATCTTTATTTTAGCTTTACTTCTTATATATTTTAATCTTAGAAAAAAGATTCTTCTGGAAATTAATGCATCTACATTTGCTATAGTAGAAATTCTATTATAATTAAAAGATAATAAACTCTAGTATCTCATTATTTATTATAGCTGTAAATTTATTAATATAAAGATGTATTATAACACACATGATAAGAAACTTCTTATTATAATTACTTCTTTTAAGTACTAAAGATATTATCTGAAAGAAAGCTAGTATTTAGTAATTATCTTATCTAATTATAGTACTAATCTTTAATATTTTATAATAATAAAAATATTAAACTAATATCAGATAAGATAAGCAGAGATACTTAGTATATATAACTTTATTCTCTTATACTATTCAGATAAATTTAATCTGATAGATATATTCAGTCATTATACTAATTATATTAAGTTATTTTATGATAAGATAATACTTTCTACTTTATAGAAAAAGCTTTAACATGAAGTGAAAACAGAATAATCTAATAAGATTCTAAAATTATTTCAAATTCTAGCTAACTACACATGGGTGTATAATAAGAAATATAAAATAGTTTTCTATTCTTCTATAAATTCTTCTACATCTTTTAGAATATAAGATATAGAAGATAATAACTCTTCTACTATAAAATAATATCTTTCATACTTTTATTAATTCTTTAATAGTATTAGAGATCTTTCTAGAAATCTTATATCATAATTTATAATAAATACTGCACTAGCTACTAAAATAGCTTATTCTAATTTATCTAATTCTCTTATATCTCTACTTAAACAGATTTAAGATCTAGACTCATTCATTAAAACATAAAAAGCAGAGATTATAAATTTAAAAGAAAAGTTTAAAGCTAAAGAATTAATCTAAATTATTAATAATAAAATTCTTTAGATTAATAATCATATTTTTATATTAGTATAAATAGTACTAATTATAGAAATTCTGCATATAAATCATGATGATTTATAAGAAGATTATTTTAGAATAAAATAAATAATTAAGATAATTTATAAGAAGTATTATTAGTATGAACTCTTGAGAAATATTATAAACTATATACATACATATGATATATATTAGCATATTAAGTCTTATTATTATAAATTATATAATAAATTAAGCATTATTTTAATACTTATATGATTCTTTAAGATTATTTTCATGAACTTTATTATTAAATTTCTAGCTAGCTAATAAAAAGAGTCTGCTTATAATATAATTCTAGTTATTATTAACATCTTTATTAAATTCTCTCTGTACATCTCATATAGAAAGAAATGCATAGCTAAGAACTTAGTAGAAATCTATTATAAGTATATTTTTATAGTCTTTAATATATTTAAGACTATAGTATTAGATTAAGATTTATTATTTATAAGTAAGTATTAATTAATTTTTTACTTTTATTTTAGAGTATATTATAAGCTTTCTACTGCTTTTCATTCTTAAATAGATGAATAAATAAAATAATAAAATCAGATCTTAAAATATTATCTAAAATATTTTATAAATTTTAATTAAGATAACTAGATTTAATAACTTCTAATAATGCAGCATATATATAATTAGTTAATGCATAGCTTAATTAGAGCTATTTTTACTATAACTCTTATGAATTTTTATTCAGAGCTATAGATTAATGTTTTAAAATCTTTAGAAAGATTAGCTATAAAAGCTATTAATAGAGTAGAATTCTTTATAAATATATACTAATAGCTTATAACATATCTTAAATCTGCTTATTAAATTTAGAAATTCTACTATAATAAAAAGCACACTATAAAAAGCTTTTAATTTAGAAATTTAGTTATACTTAATATAAAGAATCTTAACATGCTATATCCAGCTTATAAATTAAATTACTAACATGTTAAATTATTTAAAATAATAAAGATATAGAATAAGTAATTATATAAGCTTTAACTCTTACTAAGTTATCAGAGTATACATTCTATCTTTCATGTTTTATTATTAAAGATGTATAATAAGAGAGAAATCATGCTTATATTATTAGAATCAGAACTAGTTAATAATACTAAAGAGTTTTTAATAAAAGAAATCTTGAAATTCTATACTTGCAGGAGCAAGAAGAAATATCTAATTAGATAAACAGACTAAATATTAGAAAATAACATCTAGAAATTTAAAGAGCATGTTATTAATACTAAAGTTTATAATAACTTTCTTAAATAAGAAGAAAGATAATAACAGCTTTAGTCTGATTTATAAAAGTATTAAAAATCTAATAGATAACTCTCTTATAATTATAGTCATACTCTTTTCTTACTACTTTTTCTCTTACTGAATTTTTATAAGAAATTTTAATAAGATAACTACACATGAGAAAAGATAGAACTAGAATAAAGCTGAATTTTTTAGTCTAAAGACTTATATAGTATTTAAAAGGTTAAAAAAGTAGTAAAGTCATATTATAATAAGTAAAAAATTAACTTATTCTTTAAAATCAGAAATTATAATAGAATACTAATATGTCTAATTATTACTACTTTACTTCTAAATTTACATACTCTAATCTACTAGATTATGCTCTTAATAGTACTTTAAAATATACTAAGCATATCAGAATATCTTTAGCTACTTAGTAATATGATGATAGATCTGCTTTAAATAAGAGATAAAAAGAGTAATTTAGACTTCTAATTTCTTTTTAGTCTCTTTAAACTTAGAGTATAACTTCTTACTTTTAGAGAGAGAAGCATCTAGATTACTCTTTAGCAGAGTTATTCATTATGCTAAAATAATAATTAGCATCTTAATAAATAGAAAAAATAGTAATATCAGAAAAAGAGAACTTATAACTATATATTTTATACTTACTTAGAGTGCTATTAGCTAGACTAATAAATTCTAAAATATAGAGTATTATTTCTACTTTCTTCTTCTTCTTAGCTTTAATAAATTCTGCTAGAGCATTCTTTATCTTTATATTAGAAAAGATTTTAAATAGAATAGTTAAGCTCATATCTACTTTCTTTATTAAAAAGAGTAGTATTAGTATATATGCTATTTAATAAATAATATCATGAATACTAAACTTATTTAAGAAACTCTCTAAGTGCTTAGAAAAGAGTTACTCTAAAATTATTTCTTTAAGAAGACTAGAAGTCTTTACTCTCTTACTCTTCTTCTCTATCTCTTGCAGATTAGATAATTTAGAATAAGCTACTTTAACTACATGTTACTACTCAGTACTTTTATAAGTAGTAGTAATTACATATTCTAATCTCTACTAATATCTTAGTACTAGTATCTTTCTGTTATAATAAAGACTTTAACATGAAGTAAATAAGTATTTAAGTAAGTAGTTAGTTAATTAATTTATCTTTCTTCTAGTAAGATTAAAAGATATACATGCTATTGCTATCATGATATAATCATTAATAGAAGATGCTACTATTACTATCTCTACTATCTTTACTTAATATTAATTTACTAGTTTTAATATCTATAATTTATTCTTAAATTCATTCTTAAATATTACTACTATTTTCTCTTTATTATTATTAGTCTCTTCTAGCTCTATCTTTACTTTCTTTTCTCTTATTTTAATAAACTTCTTATAATCTAGTCATTTCATCTTTAATATCATTCTTCATGTCTATTAATTAAGTTTATTAAAAATTAAGAAGTAATAAAATATTACTCTTTAGACTCTTCTCTTTTTATTAATATCTTTCTTTATAATTTTTAAAATAAACTTCTATATCTGTATCTTAGCTAGATTATAATCATAGTTTATTATAAAGTTAAGTTAATAGTTATAGTTACTAATTTTCTCATGAAATTAATTAGTTATTCTCTCTTTAAATAATTACAGATTATAAATTACTATTTAATACTTAAAGTCTTTTCATAATTTTTAGTTATAAAATTCTTTATAATTTTCTTATATTTTTTTAAAATAATCTCTTTTTATTTATATTATTTTCAGATTATTATCATGTATTTTAGCTAGTTAGAATTAAAGATTAAGCATTATCTATCTTATTAATAGTCTTTCTACTTATTTATTTTTATTCATTATTATCTTAATAATCTTTTTCTGATTTTTCTCTGCTATTAGATTTCTTAATATTACTATAATCTCTTTTAAGAATATGTTTAGTTCTTTATGATTTAGTTCTATCTCTTCTTACTAAGATAAGCTTGAGAGTAATGCTATTATAATATCTTTAGTTATATTTTTACTATTATTATCTATAATTATAGACTTTTTCTTTATTATATAAGATTTAGTAATTTTTATCTTAATCTGTTATAATTTCTTTAATACATATTACTTTTTTAGTACTAAAGCTCTTTATTTCTATAAGAATTTTATTAAAGTATTCTTATTAACTTTATTATTTAGCTATCTTAATAGTACTGAAATCTTCTCTTCTTTTATATATCTTATTATTCTAATAAAAGTAGTATTAGATCTTTCTATAAACTTAGTTATGAAATTTTTCTTAAGATTTTACTAACTTTATATATATAAATAAGTCATAGCTACTTCTATAATTTCTTTTATAATATTAGATATTTATATCATAATATTATTACAGATAAATTACTCTTTTTTAATAAACTTAATTTCTTATATAATTTATTCAGCTCTTTATTTCTATATTTTCTACTAGTATTATTATTCATGAGCTACTTTAAGTTATTAAGCTTATTTAAGAAGTTTTTCTATCTTAAAGATATAATTCTCTAGTCTAATAAATCTAAGATTAAAGCATATCTTTATATTATTAATGAAATTACTAATAAAATTATATAAGCTAAAATATAATTTCTAAGTCTAAGTATATATATAAACTAATTTATTATAGTTATTAATAGTATAAAGATCTTCAGTCTTCTTATTCATTTTAATTCTTTTATAATAACTATTTATTAAGATATTAATCTTTTTTTTAATATCTCTTTAAGTATCTCTTTTTTTAGCAGAGAGAGTAAAGCAGATAGATTACTAAAGTTTTAACTCTTCTTTAATTTAAGCTATATTCTTATATTTTCTAGTATAAATTATAATATATATCTAATCTTTCATACTTTTTCTACTTTCTTATACTTTTTATTTTTTTCTTCTTCTTAGCTTTAACTCTTTTTAATAATAAAGTATTCACTATTAGATATTCTAAAAGTAAAGTAGATTTTTAATTTACTAGTATTACTAGAGCTCTTTCTTTTACTTATATATTTAGAAATATATTCATCTTACTAAAAAATTAAGTTATTATAATAAATTATCTGTAAATATTACTATTTTAATATAAGTATATCATGTGTTAATATAGTAAATCTAGAATGTATTAATATAGTAATTCTAAAATTAATATACTTAAGAAAGAAAATAGTTTTATATTTAGATGCTTTATTAATATTCTAGCTATTATTATAATAAAATTATGTAAGTAAATGTAATAAACAGATCTTTAATATTAATATTTTTTTAATAATACTATTACTATAGTATTATTATAATTACTAGTATTTATTATTATACTTATTAACTAGCTGCTATATAGTAGTTAACTTATTTAATAAAAGCTAGAAGTCTTCTTCTAATTTAAAACTCTTTTATCTTACTAGATATTTCTTCTTAATATCTCTTTAGAGTCTCTTTTCTTTATATGTAATAATTCTCTTTATCTTTTAGTGCTTGTCTTCATTCATATATATCAGCTCTAATAATTATATGATTCTATTATGAGTATTCTTTATTTAGAGCTTAAGATATATAACTAAAACTACATTATGAATTTACTAATATTTAAGAAAATCTAGCTAATATACAAGTCTTTCTATCTTTTTAATAATAATAAATAATTCTATATAGCATGATGAAAATTTCTTATGAATTCTTAATATATACATGTAATATTTCTTATATAATTATAATAAGACTTTCTGTCTCTTCTTAAAGTAAACTAACTTATATTATTTATTATAATAGTATTTTACTATTATAACTACTTTATCTATTACTACTATTATATCTTTATATATTATAAATAATAATACATGCTTTATCTTAATAGTATTAAAATTTATAGTTATTAAGTAATTATATAAAAGCTAATATAATGATACTTCTGTTAATAATGACTTAGTAGAATTAAGAAGTAATTAAAGTATTAAAAATAACTAATACTAATTCTTTAGATTCTTTATTATATTAATTAGAAAATAAAAAGCTATTTTAGTAGTCTGATTTATTTTTTTTAACTAGTTATCTATCTGTAAATGATATGCTATAATAAATAGCATCTGTGTGTTAATCTGTTTAAATATGTTCTTTTATAAATCTGTAATAAATTTAAGATTTCTATTACTAATTATTTTCTTAGAAAAATCTTAATTTCTATTATAAAATACTTTAATAAATCTAGTAATCTACTTCTTAAATTCATCTGTAATTCTATTAGAAATAAAGATTATTCTCTTAATATACTTATTAATAACTATTATAAGCATATTATATATTTTATTTAAAAGTTCTAATATAAAGTTAATTATTATAATATAATGAGATATCTTTAGTATTAATATCAGCTGCAGGTTATTATAGAGTTTATGATATCTAATCTATATTACTTAATATTATAGACAGACTTAAATAAATTTGCATACTATTTTTATAATCTTTCTAATATATAAACTCTCTAGATATTATAAGATTTACTATTATTTAAAATAAATCTTTAAATACACATCTACTAATATCTGTGATATTATTAAAGTACAAATATAAAGTTCTTTACTAACTTCTTTTTTAATAATAGATTAATTCATTCTTTCTAAAGAATGATAATCATACTATGTTCTTCTCCTGTACTTTCTGACTATTAAGAATGCTTAGAATTTTCTAATAAAATACATTCTTAATATATTTCTATTAAATTTTTATCTTCAGCTCTGATGATAACTTAATCATGATATAACTATAATAAATAATTATATAATAACTTACTATCTGATTTTTAAGTCTTAATAAGATATCTAAAATAATATATGTCTTCTCTAGCTTGTAGAAGATCTTTAATCTAAATTTTTATATATATGCTACAGTCTGTATTAGATAAAGATTAAGATTATCTATATTTATAAATTATAATAATATACTCTTAGTAATTATTAAGATAGCTATATAATCTGTATATATTATTATTAGCTTCTTGCTAGTTTTAATAAGATAATATATCTTCTTTAATATTTATACTAAACATGCTACTTCTAGCTTAGTTAGCTAGTAGTTCATCTTAGTGCTAATTAAAAGCTTGCTAAGAAAGAGTATTAGTAATACTATAGTTAATAATAATAATACTAAATAGTTTTTATTAGTCTTAATAATTTATTTATTTTTTATATGAAATATCATGATCTTAAAGTCTCTCTTCTTTAAAGTATTAATATTTATAAATAACTACTTATCTAAATTATAATAAAATAGAAATAATATCTTTTTAAAAAAGCTTTAGATATTTTAAAAGCTTTTAAATTCTGCTAATATTAGTATGCTAACTTTCTCTTTTATATAAATCTCTTTTTTTTATATCTTCTAAAATCTTCTTTATTATAATTATCTTTCTAATCTGTAATAGCTCTACTAGTTTAGTATAGAATGATATATACTATTAGAGTTATTTAGTAAGACTAAGATATATTTTTAGTTATTTTAATATCTTTAAAAAAGAAAGCTTTATAACTATCTTTACTTTCTCTATAACTATAATTATTTTAAGCATGCAGACTTTCTGTTCTAGAAGATTAATAAAAAAAAATCTAACATATATTTTATATGAATTTATTATAATATTTAATTCTTTAAGTTTATTTAATATAGTATATAGATACTATATGTGCTTCTTTAGAGTTTTTAAAAAGATTATAAGATTATTAATATATATCTTAATAAAAATATAAAGTAACTAAAGCACTAGCTTTATTTATCTCTATATATATAAAATACTATTTATAAAGCTTATAATTATTATATTAAAAATCTTTTAATCTCTATATATTATAATTATTATATAATTTCTATAATCTTTCTATGTATATTACTAGTAGAAAAATAAAGCTGTATTAAGAACTATTATATATCTGTATTTATAAATTATACTAATTATTTTATTCTATCTTATTATTAGATAAATATTAGACTCTATTATTTTATTTAATTTTTAGAGATTAACTATTATTCTATCTTTTTGCATGATTTTTCTATTAATAATCATATCTCTTTATATTATAAAAACTAGATAATCTTCTAGTATATGATTTTCTATCTAGCTTATGTAGTTTTTCTCATGAAGTTCATTAAATATTATATCTATTATCTTTCTCTCTTCTAGTTTACATGAATATACTTATAAATTCTTCTTGAAAATAGCTTCTAGAAGTATTAGAATCTGTATTTATCTATCTTCTAAAATATTAATAAATTCTCTAGAGTTAGTTTATATTTTATTATGCTGTATTACTACTTTAATAAGTACTTTAACTTCTAATAAATTTACTTTTCTATATACAGTTATACTATTATCTAATTATACTTTATGATTAGTTAGCTGAATTAGCTTAATCTGTAATTTAATTTTTAGTAGCTTTAATGCAAGAATCTTTATAGTTAGATATATCTAATATATAATTATCTCATCTATCTTAACTATATAGCTAATTCTATAATTAATTAATAATTATATAACTCAGTTAGTATTATTTATTATATAATAAAATAATAAATTTAATCTCATGATCTTAGCATATATATTAATTTAATTTATTTCTAGCTTAAAAATATAGTTTCTATTAGTAGAAAGTGTTAAATTTAGATTTTTAAGTCTAATTAAAATTTTTACTTCTAATTATAATAATACTATAATACTTTATAAAATGATAACTGCTCTCTTACTACTATTATTTTTTTTAATATTATATAAATTAGAGTCTTCATGTTACTAGTATTTATAAATATTAATATTCTCTTTTTAAAATTAATAATAATTTTTTCTAAAGTTATATTATTTACTTTAAGAAGTAGTTTTGCTTGAAGCTTATTAATTATTCTAATATTTATTATAATTCTAACTATAACTATCTCTTCATTCTTATTTTTTACTAGAATATGTAATGAAAAGCATATGAAATGCTTTATTATTAGTTTCTTATTAATACTAATAATAGAAATACTATCTTCTTTTTATATAACTACTAATAAATTCTACTCTTCTAGAAACTTATATAATACTAGTATAACTAGATATTTTATATTTAGATAAATCTATATAATCTTTACTACTACTTAAATATATATCTTTACTATTATAAAGTATTAATACTAAAAAGCTAGATTATTATTAATAGAGATTAACTCTCTTCTTGATTATATTATTAGAATGTTAATACTTTTATAATAAGCTATGAGAGTATAGAATTAAGAATGCTTAATAAAATCTGATTAATTATTAAATTCTATTTTATATTACTAGCAGATTACATATGATATAGAATCTAAATTATTTTAGAAATTCTCTGATAAATCTTCTAATATATCTAGCTAGTTAAGATATGACTCTGAAAGATCTTTCTTATTATATAAATAAGTATCTTAGTCTTAATATTTATTTATCTAATTCTGAAATATCTTTTTATCAGAATTCTTTTATTAAATATATTACTATATAAAACTTTTTATATAAGCTAGATTAACTTTATCATCTTTATTCTAGTTATTTTATAAGAAAGCTTGAAAATGTGATTTATATTCTTAATTAGACTATGATTAATACAGTTACTGCTATTAATTAAATCATTCTAACTAATTATTTTCATATTACTACTAGTTTTAATTTCATTCTAGTTATCTATTATCAGATAAAGCTATATTTTCTTATCTGAATGAGAAGATTCTATAATCTTCTATATATAATTACTAATTATACTATGATTACTAATACTACTGATATTTTGAATTATATAACTAAATAAATTAATTAATTTAGTTAAATTACTTAGTTTTTATAGCTGCTATAAACTATATTATTATAGTTCTAACAGATAGTTTATTCATGATTATTCTTAATAATAGATTCATGTGTAACTAGATATGAAGAACTATAGTATATTCTGCATGTGCTAAATTACACTGCTTAGCTACTATTATAATCTTTATTATATAAGTATCAGAATCTTTTTATAATTTAATATCTATTATTATATATCTAATAGATTTAAACTTAATCATTATCTATGCTAGTAATATTCTGAAATATACTTCTATAGTATTATATTAGTTATTTATATCATGTGAATTTCTTAGTAGTCTGTTATAAGCTAGATTTAATAGTTTAGTAGTTCATTATATTAATGCTATATCTTAAAGATAAACATGTAATTTCTAATCTATTATTAATAAATCATGTATAGTAGCTGCCACACATACTTGACTAATAAAAATAAATAAGTTATAGATTTATAACTTATTATTCTTATTAACTATATCTAATACTCTAAACTCTTGTAGCATATTTAGATAAAAAAGTTTAATATCTATTATCTTTCATAATAGTATAATTAACTTAGAAGACTTGATAATATTATAAACAAATAATATTAAAATTTATATTAAAGATCTTACTATTTATATCTTTCTTATATAACTGTTAATTAGATATTAAATTTTTTTTAATATATTAGCATAAGCTACTGCTAGAATGAACTTTATTATATTCTTTAAGTAAGAGATATTATTAGAAATAGACTAATATTAAGTACTATATAATTCTATAAAAATACTAGAAGCTTATTATAATTATATCTGCTATATTATTACTAATTCTTTCTAAATTCTATTACTATTCTCTATAGATAATGTAATCTCTTATGTTATATTCTAAATAAAAATAGAGTATAATTTTATTATAATTTCTAAAGTAAAAGTTATCTTAGATATTTTTTCTTTTTTAGTAGAAGAGTACTTAGTATTTATTATTACTTATTTATAATATAATATTTTAGTCAGAATCTTACTGTTCTGCATAAATCTAGTAGTATTATGATCTCTAAATGAGCTGAAATGCAGCTAAGTCATAAAGAAATATAGCTCTAATAACTTGTTATTTAAATTAGAATATTTTAATAATAGTATAGAGACTACTCTAATTCTTTTAGACTATAAAAAATATATACTAATCTTTTTTTTAATTAATAAGTCTGATTATATTATTATGTAATATAGTTAATATACTTTAATATCTCTTTATTTAGTTTCTCTTAAGCTAAGCTAGATTAATAATAGTTTCTATAACTAAAAATGAACTTCTTTATGATATCTATTATTACTAATAAATAATAAAGCTTCATGAGTATAAACATTATTACTAGTAAAATATAACATGATAAGATCATGAGTATTCTAATCTTATATTATTAATAATACTTATTTTTTATCTTAAGTAATAGCATAATATTAAGTCTGAGAATTACTTATTTACTATCTTAAGCTATAGTATAATATTAAGTCTGAGAGTTACTTATTTATTATCTTGAGTCATGACATGATACTAAATTTTAAATTTTTTAATTTCTAGATCTTTAAAAAGAACTAGAAATCTGTAGACATGCTACTAAATTATTATAATAAAGACTTTAACATGAAGTAAACAAGTATTTAAGTGAGTAGTTAGTTAATTAATTTATCTTTCTTCTAGTGAGATTAAAAGATATATGTGCTATTGCTACCATGGTATAACTATTAATAAAAGATGCTACTATTACTATCTCTACTATCTCTACTTGGTATTACATTCTAACTAACTTCATGAGAAGCTAGTAATTTAGCTTAGATATCTAATCAAGATATTTAGTTAAGATAACTACCACATGCAGAGTAGAGAGTTCATTCAGCTTTAAGTAAGTAAATTATTAATAATATATTAGCTTTTAAAAGACATTTTAAGTGATAATTAACAAGATATATTATAATATAAGACTACTAAAGATTATAGTAGTAATCATATTATCTCTTATAATTAGAAGATATATAAATATTTAATAACTTGATAAAGTAAGCAAGATATTTTTTATATAAGAACTTACTATAAAACACATTAGTAAGCTTTCTAAAAGTAATAGTTAATATAAAAATAGATGTAAAATATTACTAAGATCTATATACAGATATATATAAACTCTTAAAAATAAGAAAGTATGCTAGTATAGTATTACTGCAGGATTTTTAATATAAGAAAGATTCTAGATAGATTAATTAGAATAATTAGTAGTTCAGAACATAAGAAGAATGTAAAGTTATGCATGAAATTATTAAATTTATTAATAAATATATTAATAACATATTTAAAACAACATTACAGGCTCTAAAGTCTTAATAAAACATTAAAATAGCATGTTTATTCTTTCTAAATAATATTATTAAATAAAATTATCAAGAATTAAAGAACATAATACTTTAATCATTAATAATTTACTATTAATAATAATTTAAATAGAATATCAGACTAGATAAACTATAATTCTGTATTACTAAAGTCATCTCTTCTTTAATTCTTAATAAGTATTAACCAGATACTTATATAATTATAGTAAAATTAGAAGCTATTATAATAAAGAGACTTTAATTCTAAGATTTAATGATACTTGAAGAAGAAAGAAAAATTTTCATCTTACTATCACACATATAATATCTATATATAATAATTAGATATAATTCTAACTACTTTAAGATATTATCTTACTTTTATATTTTTCATCTTACTCATCTTATTAGCTTGACTAGCAATAATACTAGCTAATCATACTAAATTAAATTAGTTAACATATTAATGATGCACTGCATCATATCTTATATAAGCATATCTTAATATCTTTAGTAATATATATAATATTAGCTTCTTATGCTACTTACTTCAGTACTAGAGACTGAGATCTCAGTTATTAAAATTAACTTCCTACTAGAAAGAGAGCAATTATCATGCCAGGCTAGCTAGTCATATATAGTTAGTCTCATATGCCTTCTCTCTATATAAGAGCATATGATTCTACATTCTCATCTTACTACCTAGTAATGAGCTCTGCTTAACTTCTTTACATAGCTCAGATATATACTATATTCTATATCTCTTCTATCATTTCTTACTAGTAGTAACTATTCTGTCTTCATTATATATCTTTAGTCTAGTTCTCTGATCTAGATCTCATAAAATCAGACTATTAAGATAATATTTCATTTTCTAATTAATATAATAAAAAATTTAAAGAACTAGTATTAGTTACTCTTAATATCTTAATTACTTCTTAATTTTACTAAGTCTTTATTAACAGAAGTATTATCATATTAGTTTTTATATAATTATTTAATAATTATAAATTTTAATACTACTAAGATAAAGTATATATTATTATTTATAATATATAAAAATATAATAATAGTAATAGAAAAAGTAGTTATAATAGTAAAATACTATTATAATAAATAGTATAAGTTAGTTTATTTCAAGAAGAAATAGAAGATCTTACTATAATTATATAAGAAATATTATATATATATATATTAAGAATTTATAAGAAATTTTCATTATACTATGTAGAGCTATTTACTATTATTAAGAAAATAGAAAAACTTATATATTAGCTAGATTTTCTTAAATATTAGTAAATTTATAATATAGTCTTAATTACATATTTTAAGCTCTGAATAGAGAATACTCATGATAGAATCATGTAATTATTAGAGCTAATATATATAAATAAAGATAAGTACTAAAAAATAGAGAAAATCATTATATATAAAGAAAAGAGATTCTAAAAAGATATTAAGAAAAAGTATCTAGTAAGATAAAAAAGTTTTAAATTAGAAAAAGACTTCTAGCTTTTATTAAATAAATTAATTACTATATAATAGCTAATTAATAAGTATAATAATAAGTACTAGTAGTTATAATAATACTATAATATTAATATTATTAGAAAAGTATTAATATTAAAAATCTATTTAATATATTTACTTATATAATTTTCTTATAATAATAATTAAAATATTAATAAAGCACTTAAATATAAACTATTTTCTTTCTTAAACATATTAATTCTAGAATTTCTATATTAGCATATAATATAATACTTATAATAGAATAGTAATATTTATAGAAAATTTATTATAATAATTTAATTTTTTATTAAAATAAATATGTTTTTAAATATATAAATTAGAAGAAGAGCTTTAGTAATATTAGTAAATTAAAAATCTACTTTACTTCTAAAGTACTTAATAATAAATAATTTATTATTAAAAAGAGTTAAAGCTAAAAAGAAGAAAAAGAATAAAAAGTATAAAAAGATAGAAGAAGTATAAAAGATTAGATATATATTATAATTTATATTAGAAAATATAAAAATAAGATTTAAATTAAAAAAGAATTATAACTTTATTAGATTATCAGATTCACTCTCTTTATTAAAAAGAGAGATATTAAAAAAATACTAAAAAAAAGATTAGTATTTTAATAGACAGATATTATAAAAGAACTAGAATAAATAAAAAGATAGAAAATCTTTATATAATTAATAATTATAATAAATTAGTCTATATATACTTATAGACTTATAAGCTATGTTTTAGCTTATATAATTCTATTAATAATTTTATTAATAATATGAAAGTCTGCTTTACTTTAAGATTTATCAGACTTAAGAATTATATCTTTAAGATTAGAAAATTATTTAAATAAGACTAATAACTTATTATTATTTATAAGTAATAGTAATAATAAGAAATATAGAAATAAAAAGTAAAATAAATTATCTAAAAAATTAAATTTATTAAAAGAGAATAATATATTTATAGTAATATTATAATCTAGATATCTAGCATAATAAAAAATGTTATATAAGTAGCTATTACTTATTTATATATATAAAATTAAGAAAAATCTTAAGAAAGATTTTATAACTAAATTTATTAGCAGATCTAATGCTATATTTATAAAAATAATAAAATATATTAAAAGAGAAGAGATTCTAATCTTATTATAAGAGCTAAATAATAAAATTAATAAAGATATCTCTATAAAATCTCTATAAAAATAAAAGACTCTAGCTTTAAAAAAGCAACACATATTAAAGAAATTATAATAGACTAAGATAAAAATTACTTAATCTTATATAATAAAAAAAAAGTCTATAGTAATAGATAATAATAATAAAGATATAGCTAATAATATTATAGTAGTATTATCTATAAATCTATTATAATAAAAAGAGATAAAGCTAGATTATGATATGCTTAAGCTAAATACAGATTTACTACCAGACTAGATAATAAAACTCAAGAAGACTAAAAGATAATGAAGAGAAGAGAAGTCTAGAGAAGAGAAAGATTATATACACACATGAATTATAAAGAAAGCTCTGAGCTCTAGCTTATTAATTTATTATAGTAATTATCTGTTACCTGCCTGCTAGTCACAGTAGTTATCTGATTCTAGAATTACAGATTATCTAATTTAGTTATTAATCTTTTAGATTCTAATATCATCTTCTCTTAAAGCACTAGACATGCTCTCATGCTAGAAGATTATTCTCTCTATAGTCTAATAGATTCTTATTTTATTCATAAGTAACTATTCATTTCTCTAAGTATAGTAGCAGCTCTAATTATTATAGATTAATTATATAAAATTTATATATAAAATATAGTATATTCTTAAAGTTTCTTATAAAATATTATTAATTATTAGCATTAAATTCTTTTTATCTAATTTTATATTATAGTTTTTTATAGTACTTTCAGCATGTAAGTATCTGCTTTATTTCTTATTTATTATTTTTATTAATTACTATAAATTCTAGTTCTTTATACTTTTAACTAGATAGCAGATTATTTATAGCTTTCTGCAGCTTATTTAGAAAGAAGATATTATAAATTTATATACTAGATAATAGAGTTAGATAATAGCTATAATCTATCTTTTCTATAATTTTAAAAAATCTAGCATTCTATTTAGTAAGCTTGCAGCTTAAGTAGTTTATGAGATATTTCTTTAAAAAAAAAAACATCTTATTTCTAACTATAAAGTTAAATTCATAATAATATTAATTAATTTATTTTCTTATAATTTTTAAGCATGCTTTATTTTTTTCTAAATCTATTTATAAATTACTTTTATTTTCTGTATTCTTTTTTAAATATTCTGATAATTAAGTTTCTTTATTTTTAAGATTTTTATAAAAAGCAGTTGCTAGTTAAATAAGATTTATAATTTAAATTCTAATATTATGCTAAAGAGAGTTAGTTCTATTAATATATATAATAGTAGTTCTATAATATAATTTATAAGTAATAGTAACTAGTTCTAGTTATTCTAGTAATATATTTTATATGATTATAGTTATATAATTAGATACTAATTAATAATTTCTATTTACTTATCTATCTGTGAATGATATATAGTGAATAACTTCAGCTTAATTCTTAAGTTTTTAATAAACTTATTCTAGAAGTCTGATATAAACTGAGATTCTTAGTTTAAGACTATACTCTTTAAAGCTCTATAATAATAGTAGAAATATTTTAAAAATAGCTTATAAAGTTTCTTTATATTTATCTTTTAGATAATAAATAAGAATAGTAGCTTCTTACTTAGTCTATTAATAATAACTAGTAACATGTTATATTCTTCTTTAATTATTAGTATATTTATAAAGTCTATAAAAATATACTACTAAGATTAAAGAGAAATAAGTAATAGCTGTAATAGTTTAGAAGTCTTATCTTATAATATTTTACTTCTCTAGTAGATTAGATAGTTACTAATATAGTGTTTAATATCTTTTTATATAAATAACTAATAAAATTAACTGCTAACTAGAATTATAATCTTTTTCTTATCTAGATATATTATAAAAAATTACTTATATATCTTTTTAAGAAGTCATGTAATTAGTTTTAGATCTATTTTAACAGATATAATTATTTATTATTAATAATAGAGTATTCTCTTCTAATCTTATATCTAGATTATAAGATTAAAAGTAACTTGTAAGAGTTTCTTTATATTCTTATTTAGTTTATAAATTTACTTAATTATAGTTCTTAACTCAAGCAGTATCAGCTCTATTTAAATTCTTAAGTTTAGATATTCTAATTTAAGTAGTACTTACTTATAATTCTTATCTTTTATTTTCTTTTCAGATTTATTTAAAGCATTCACCAGAGTATTCTTCTTTCTTAAATAATATTTAATTTTAAAGTAAAACTAAGAGAGAAACTTAACTTATCTTATCTAATAGATATTAAGTCTGTTTTTTATCATGAAGTGCTTTAGAGTTTAATAATTAGTTAGAATTCTGAATCTTTCTTTCTAGTGCAGTTTACTAAGCTCTACATATTATTTCTTAAATATGTAGATAATGACTAACATCTTATGAGAAATTGTGATATAAAGATGTGGTAAGTATGAACTAGCATTATAAGTAATACTGAGAAATGTATGTATGAATTTATTACTTGTATTACTACTAATCTTCTATCTACTTAGAATCTTAGTTCTATATATACTATTACTCTATCATGATCTCATATGAATCTGTAAGATCTGGGAAATATCTGTAGAGACTTGTGAGTTAAGAGTAAAGACATGTGATTTTCACAAATTATATTCTCTATAAATTATATAAGAAAAGAGACTTGATAAGTCTTATGAGCTTAGATTCTTATATTTTTCTCTCTTCATAAGACTCTATTCTCAGAGCATACTAGATTTATTATTATTTAATTTCTTTATAAATAGCAAGAGAATAAGCTATTAGCAGTCTAGTAGTATATATATCTAAGCATCTTCTATAATCATGTAAAATCTCTTTATAAGAGTAAAATCATGTATAAAAAATACTTAGTTTTTTAATCATGTATGATTATAAAAAACTCATCACCATATTAAAATTCTGTAAGAAAAAGTAATTAATAAGAAAAAATAATCATGACTAATTATTTATATTATTTATAAGTAAATTTTACTAGTTTAAGATTTTTATAAGAGAATTCTTCTACTCTTTATAATTTACAATTAAATTTATAACATCTTATAAGTAATAAAATTCAAGTTCTTCTATTTATAAGCATTTTATAATAGAATCTTCTCTTATTTCTGATTACTAGTTTATAGATTTACTTAGTTTAATTATTTTTATCATACTAGTTTATCTCTGTTACATCTGTAAATATTAAAACTATTATATATGTTTTCATACTTCTTATAAATTTTCTAGTACTAATAGTTTACAGCATCTGCTTAAGCATAGTTCTGACTATAATTTTAATAATTATAGTAACTTTTATCTTTATTAGCTTCTATAGAATATTTAGAAATATTATAATTTCTATTACTCTTATCTTAATATTTTATCTAATAATATTACTAATCTTTTACTTAAGTTTATTTCTGAGTTTCATGCTAGTTTTAAAAAAATTATTATACTTCTACAAGCAGATAATATTATGACTCTTATTTTAATAGTTATATAATAATTTAATTTAACTCTTAATATTTTATCTAATCTACAGAGTACTTTTATTAGCTCTATTATCTTAATAAGTTCTAGAATCTAATTTCTGATTACTTATCTAATGATATCTTAGTTTTTTATACATAATATTCTAACTACTTATAGTTATTAAGCATTTATTAAGTTAGAGTCTCTAATTTCTGTTTTTAATTCTGTTTCTTATAAGCAGTAAGATACTGCATTATTATAGAATGATATTCTTGATAAATAATATTAGATTAATAAGATAGATTTTTCTGCTAATTTTACTTATTCTATAAGTAATCTCTTTTCTTTTTATAAAGTTTCATCTCTTATAACTAAATCATTCATCTATAAGATAAATTAAATAATTTATAACTTTATTTACTCTACTCTTCTTATTAGTAATACTAGCATCTAGACTATATATACTAGAATTTAGTTTTATAAAAATCTTATTATTATTTAAACTAGTTATATTTTATTCTATAAGTAAAAGTATTATGAGTATTATACTAGTAATTTCTATGCTAATAAAGCTTAATTTAATTAGTATATTTCTAAAGAATTTAAATAAAAGTATAATAATTATCTTTAGATCATCTCTGTCTGTTTCTTTATTTAGTAGATTATGATAATGATTTTTAAGATTTCTGATTTTTTATCTTATTTGTGATTTATTCACAGGTAATTTTCTGTATCTATTATCATAATTTAAGAACTTCTTAATGCATAAATTAATTTACAAGTGCATTTCTAATTTATCTATTTATATTTTTATTTTTATAAAGACTTTCAGATCTAGTATATCTGAATATATCTTATAATATTAATATAATAGTATCTGCAAGTATTTTAGAGTACTTATAGACTTTTAAGTAAATTTTTTATTTTCTAAATAGTCTTTCTATTATATCTGATATTATAGCTGTCAGCTCTTCTTGTAAGAGTCTATAATAGCTTTAACTATATACTCTTTTTTTATTTTATTAGTCTTATAAACAAGATAATGAGTATTCACATGAATCTCATTTATTTTCTGATAATCTAAAAATAAGAAGATGTGAAAGATATTATGTATTCTATATAAACCTGCAGGTAATTCTAATCTATATGTCTGTTTATTTATTTTTTCTATAATTTAACAAGAGCTTATCTGTAAAAGATTTAACTTCTTATTTAAGGAGTCTATCTTAATATTATAAAGAGATAATCATATCTAATCTTTAATTATATATAATTTAAGAGTATGCTTCTTATTATAATAGATCTTCTGATAGATTTATATCTTTATGAGAGATTTCTTAGCTTAATTATAAAGATCATGAATGATATTTGCTCTTTCACATGCATTCATGACTTAAGTTATATACTTACAAGAATTCACAAGAGTTATTCTTGAATTTAATCTATACATTACATTAGCAAATTTTTGTTAGAGTGAAGTAGTACTATAGTGATTTACTGGAGATTATAGTATTATGAAGCTAGCATATTAGTTAAATCTCACATGGCACATATTCTAGTTCAGCTCTGAGCTAGTAACTTAATTTTCTGCTAGTTTATTTAATTAAATCACATGTGTGTTGCTTGTGCTTTCTCATTCTAATATAATTTCATCTTCATGCTAGTATGCTACTTAAGATACTAACTATACTCATTCTGATTTAAGTCTTCTATAGAAACTTCTATAATAAGTCTATATCTATAATAAAATCTAAAAATTTAACTACAGTTATTTAAATCACATTATTACTCTAGCTATTAATATCATATAACATAAAAAAGAAAATATTAATTAAAAATAAGTTTAGTAATTTAATATTTATTTTACAGAATTTATTTATGCAGATTTATTTCTTGTAGTTAATGAATCTATATTTACAAAAACTATAGTAGTTAAGAGAACTTAAGTTAAGAGAACTTAAGTTAAGAGAACTTAAAGTCTCATCTAATAATTTCTCATTATCATTTTTAACTATTAACTAAGTATTACTTAGTAAACTACTCTTATTAAAAGTAAGAGATATAACTTAGCTATGTGCAGCTGCTTTAAATAATAATAAAGACATATTCTTTTTATTTAATATAGTATTATTTAGTAAACTGCTTTTATTAGAAGTAAGAGATAGAACTTAACTATATGCAGCTGCTCTAAATAATAATAAAGTTACTTTCTTTTTATTTAATATATTTTTAGAGAATCTCTTATCTTAAGATCTTCTTACTTTTACTAACATAATATTAAATTTAGATAGAAGTTTTAACTTTATTTTCTTTATAAGTTTTTTAGCATTTAGAGAGCTCTTTCTCTTTCTTAAATAACTTAATAAATTTATTATATAATATAATTCTAAAGATTTATCTTTAATATTAGATGCTAAAAGTATACTCTTCTTAACTAGTAAATTTATTTATAGAGTAGTTTTATCTTTAAGAATAAGAGATTTAAGCTGAAGTCTTAACAGTAATCTTATTACATTCTTCTATTTCTTACTAAGATTAAGATTCTTAATATTATTATAGTATAATCTTAAGATAGATATTCTAAATATCTTTATATATAATTTATTTATTAATTTCTTAATATCTCTGCTAAAGTTAAGAGTAGTATTATCTATATTCTTATTCTTATTACTAATATTATCTGTATTTATAGTATATAAGTTAAGATCTTTAAAAAGATGTAGTGCAAGTCTAATAATCTATAGAATCTGTTTTTTTACTTGATTTTACTTAATAAATTAATTAAAGATATTTCTTTCTAATAGAATTTAGATCTTCTATTCTTTTTTTAATCTAGTTAATAGATTCTTCTTATTATCTATGTTATTATATTTATATTAATAGCAGATTCTAGAATGCATATATTAGAGTAATTTCTATAAATATTAAAATTAAGTAAGCACATAATAAAAGTTATAATTAGTACTTTAATAAAAAAAAGTAGATTATTAAAATTATTAGTAATCTTTTTATATTTTATAGCTATCATATTATTTCAGAGAGATGCTATATTATAATTAAGATATTATAGAAAAATCTTAGTTAGAAATTATATTATTAGATACTAAATAAAAATAAATAATCATTTTCCACTCTTATTAATAATCTTTTACAGAATTCTTATAAAAATTATAAACTTAAGTATCAGATTTATAAGCTATTTAATAAGAAGATTAGAATTATAATATAAGAAATATAGCTAATCATGATTTTTAATTAAGTTTAAGAGAAACCAGATTACTTCATGTCTCACTTGTATTTAATATAACTTAAGATCTATAGTAAGATTATTATAGTTACTATTTCAGATCTTAATAAATAAATATTCTAGAATTAAACAGAACATACTATAATAAAGTTACTATAAAATCACATAATTATAATCATCTGCTAACTTATTCTTATTTTTATTAGATATATATTTATGCAGTTGTAATGCTAACTTAGTATGAATTCTAAAATAATTATTAAGATTTATATTTTACTTAAATCTATACTTAATTATTACTACTTAATATAATAAAATTATTATACTAATCATTACTTGATTTTAAGATTTACTAAGTTTAATATAATAATCTTGCATGTAATGAAGAAGAAGATAGTTAAGAATCTTAGATAATATAATCTAAATAACTTTCTTACTAATTATTTTCTTCTGAATTAATCTTTAAAATAAGCTTAAATACAAGATCTTAAAATTACTAAACTCTAACTTAGTAGTCTTTTTAAAAATAAGAAGAATATTTTTTATAGATTTAAGATTAATTAAGTTATTTAGATTATGATTATATCTGATTTTAAGATAGCTAATCAAGTCTGAGACATAATTTATTATTAGTATTACTATTACTATTTATGAATATACTTATGAGATTTTATTTATTATCTGATGAATATTTATTTTTAAATTTTTAATCATATGTTCTTTATTCAGAATAACTTGCTAAAATACTCAGCTATTATTTCAGTTTAGCATGTTAAATCTAAACTTATTTTACTTTTCTTTATAAGCTATGATATTAATCATTATACTCTCAGCTAGAAAAAATTATTATTTCTAATTTTCATAATTCTTATTATTATTATTATTAGATTTCTTCAGATGCTTCTTTTTATTTAATATCTTAATATTTTCTTCTTAAAATCTGTAGTCTGCTTATAAATCTTATTTTAAGATAGAATTTATATTAAGATTATACACATTAATATCTTTAGTCATCTTATTAATATCATATTTCTATTATTATTCTTCATGTTCTTATTAATATTCTTATTTTTATTCTTATAATATAATCTTCTCAGATCTGTAGAACATCTGCTGTTATTATATTATATATATTATAATAATAATAATCTTAATAATATTTTAATTAAATAAATTAAAATTTTACATGAGAGTCTGCAGCTTATTAATACTTATGATATATTATTTATAGTTTTTATAATAAATTTTATTATCTTTCTTTATAAAATAGAAGAGATATAAATTAAGATTTGAAAAGTTATCTGCTATTTTCTTCATCTAGTTTAATATTATTACATTCAGTATGATAATAAGTAATAGAGAGTAGATATCTTTTTTAATTTTAGTAGTCTTAGAAATTAGAGTTAAATAGATATTAGTTTTACTTAATTCTGAATTATTATTAAGAATTTCTTTATGAATTAAGCTTGCTTTCATATCTATTATTTACTATATTTTAATAACTTATTATATTATAAGCTTTAATTAATTAATAATTAGTTCATCTGTATTAAGATTAAGAGCATAGCACATATTAATATATGAAAGTATTTTTATTAAAGTCTAATTTATAAGATAGTACTGCACATGATAGATATTTAGCTTATTATTAGAAATATCTATTTCTATACTTAAGATTTCATCTTCTTTATTATTATATATAGAGAAAAGTAGCTATATAAACTTACTTTAAAACTTTAAGCTTCTACTTATATCTCTAACTTTAATATTTTTACTATTTCTGCATATAATATTTAGAAGAGAAACTTAGAATTTAGCTTTCTGAAGAGATAAGAGTAAATAAGATAAAAGCATCTTGATAAATTCTCTAATTCTAATTATCTTATTATCTTAAAAAATAGAAGTACTAGAGTATTCTTTAATTTTAATATCATTCTAAATCTTACAGCTTTTTACATTATTAATTACTTAATCTATTAAGTTATTTCCAGTTTTATTATTTTTAGTAGACATTACATCATTCTCTAGTGAGTAATATTTTAAGAATTTAGCATTTTTCTTATGCATGTAACTAATCTTAATAAATTGCTTGACAGAGCTAAATTAGATATGATATTTTAGAAGAATAATTATTTAGTTCCTGTTCTTAAACATATTAAAATTAATCTTTATAAATAGATAAAGTTTCTAAATCATCTAAATAGCAGTAATTTAAGAGAGTTTAGTTTAATTCTTATAATTTAAGAAACATAAAGTAGTAATAGTTAATTTAGAGATGATATTAACCTGTGCCATAACTATTATTTATTTCATTAATAAAAAGATAATCTTAATTTAGAGAGATTAATCAGTCTGAGAAGAGCTCTTTATACTAAATTCTTCTTAAGAATATTAAAGAAAGACATTAAGAATGTTAATAATACTTGATTTATTCATAAAGATTTTAAGAGCTAGAGTATCAGAAAAATTTAAATAATCAGCTATCTTTATCATGCTTTCATGAATTCTTATTAAATCTAGAATAAAAATATCTAAAATTATTAAGTAATAGTCATACTTAGAGAACTTGATGATCTTCTTAGTAGTCTTCTTAGTAAATTTAGTTATTTTCTTCATGTTACTAATTATAGTTAGTCTGTAATTCTTGCATTATTTATTAAATGATCTGTAAAATTTATCTTATAACAGATAGAATAAAGTATGTTAGAGAAGATCTTTAGAGATTAAGAGTAAGAGAATTAAAATTACCTGTAAAATTCATCTTATAATAAGTAGAATAAAGTGCATCAGAGAAGATCTTTAGAGATTAAAGATAAGAAGATTAAAATTATCTATAAAGTTTATCTTATAATAGAAATAGAAATTATATAATCTTAATATAATCTTATACTTATCTTACTTATGCTTACTAGCATAAAGAGATCTTCTTAACTTATTTTAAATTTAATTAAAAAAAGCTATAAACATGTAGAAAAACTGAAAGAAAGATTAGTAGAGTTATTTATAAATACTAGTATATTAAATTAAAGCTATTAAGTTAATAAAGTAAGCTTCTTATGTAATCTTGCTGGATGATATTATGACTAGTAACACACACATATAAACTCATCTCTTAAACTATAGAATCTTGAAATTAAAGAGTTTAAAATAGCTAGATTAGTAGTAAAATAAGTAATTAGTTTAAAGAGGATTTTAAATTACTTTTCTGCTTGTTTTTAATAGTATATTTTAGTATGGGGAACTTATAGAATTTTAGGCAGATGAACATAACTGTGAGATTAAAAGAAGATTATAAGATCAAGAGAGAAAGTAAAAGTAAGAAATAAATAGATGATTTTAATTCTCATGTATGTAAGTTTCATGTCTAAAGATATAGATTACTAGACTTAAAATAACATGTTATAAGATGAAGATTGCAAACACCAGTAGCAGTTAATATAAATAAAGAGAAGTTTCATATATATTAAGTTTCATGTCTAAAAACATAGATTATCTGACTTAAGATAATAAAAGAAATATATTATAAGATAAAAATTATAGATCTTAAATCTCTTTATCTAGAATTTATATTAAGCATTACTATTAATAAGTATCAGCAGCTTCTTTAAGATTTAGATAGTTTTTTATAAACTTAGAATATTTAATTATACTAAAAGTAAAATCTGTTATTTTTAGTTTTTTTATACTTTCAGATCATGATTCTTCTGTTAACATCACTAGCTGTTAAAACATATTAACTTTAAATTAATCATGAATGCAAGAAATAAAACATACTACTAAACTTCTTAATCTGACTATTAATTTTTTTAAAAATATATATGATATTTATGATATTCTAATATAAAGTCTGAAATCTTGAATTATTCTTTATGCTATCTTTTAAAATGCAGTATTAATACTAGAGAAAGTTTTAAATCATTCTTCATGCTATCTTTTAAAATATGATATTAATACTAGAGAAAGTCTTAAATTATTCTTTATATTATCTTTTAAAGTATAATATTAATACTAGAGAGAATCTTAAATCATTCTTTATACTATCTTTTAAAGTATAGTATTAATACTAGAAAAAGTCTTGAATTATTCTTCATGCTATTTTTTAAAATATAGTATTAATACTAGAGAAAGTCTTGAATTATTCTTTATACTATCTTTTAAAGTATGATATTAATATTAGAGAGAGTCTTAAATTATTCTTTATGCTATCTTTTAAAGTATAGTATTAATACTAGAGAAAGTCTTGATAAAAATACATAGTTATAAATTCAGCTAGCAGAATCATTTAGAAACTCTTTATAAATTATATTAAAGAGAAGATGTTCTTCTCATATAGTTAGTTACAGCTGCTTATTAATATCTTTAATAAAACTAGAAAAGACTCATGTGTGAGAATCTATTAAACTAGCAGTAAGAAGAACAGAGTTTAAATATCATGCTAAAATTATAATAGTATTATAAATAAGCTTTTTAAGATACTTTAAGATTCATTAGTTATTTTCTTTCTTAATATAGCAAATAATAATTACTTAATTACTAGATCTAATAGTAAACTTTAATTCTGAAGAAGACTAATAAATAAATATAGCTACTTAATTTATTTAAAGAAGAATAAGTATAGATTTTTATCTAGTAGCTATATATTTCTATACTTTCTTAAGTAAGAGATAACTTTAAACATGTGCTATAACTTATCAAGTATGTGATAGATAAGTTATTTCTTCTAATACTAATATCTATCATGTACTTAATAAGTTACAGTACATGTTTAAAATTATCTCTTACTTAAGAGAACTCTATCTTTTAATCTGTATTATCTAATTAAAAATAAATCAAGTAGTAGAAGAAGATAAAGTCTATACTATATATATCTTAAAAATAGACTGTAATTTTTTTACTAAAGAGTGTAATATTCATATTAGTAATTATTTTATCATGATTCTTTAATTAATTACTCAGAATAAATCTGCTATCTAATCTCTAATAGAGATTTATAATATCTTTCTTCATGATAAAAAGAGTCTGCTTATCTATAGAAAATAAATAATTAATAATTAGCTAATAAAATAAATAATAAGCTTTTAAAGAAGTTATTTTATAATAAGTAATAGAAGTGGCTTTTTACTATTATAAATAAATAATATGTTCTTAATAGCTTAATATTAGTGAGTTAAAGAGAGATATGAAAATTAGTTACTTTATAATAGTAAGAAGAATCTAAGAGTATTTAGTTAGCAAATGACTAATATAGATGATAAACTTTTAAGAAAGTAATAAAAGAGTATTTCTGATATATCTGAATAATATAATATCTTTAACTAGAATAAGTTTCTATTAAGTTATATGTAGACTTAATTAAGATACTAATTAGATATAACTAGTATTATAATAGAATATATCTGCTTTCTCTTTTAGTATTATAGAAGTTTCTTTTTATCTACTAGCTATACTCTTAAGAATTTATCTTAAGACATATTTTTCCAGCTCTTTCTTCAAGCATATTATTTAATAAATATTATGATGATAGATTTTACTATATTTACTATACTAAAAAATCTACTAGATTTATAAATTCTAGTAGATTATAGCAGTACTACTGCTTCTGTTCTAATCTTAAGAATTAGAAGTTTAAGTATTCTAGAACTTTATGCATCAAGATCTCATTATCTGCTAATATTATATTATCTGAAGAGAAATATGAGATTTTATCTATAGATAGTAATAAGAATTATACTTTTAATAATGAGCTAGTTAAAGAGTGGGAATTTCTTAATTTATTACTAGAAGTAAGTATCATATTATCTAAAAATAATATAGTATCTGCTTTAAGATTTCTACAGAAAATACTAAAGAATATAATATTCTATATTCTAATATTATTCTTAAAATAAACTAATTTCTTAGATATCACATGAATAATTAGCTATGAGAAGATAACAGATTAATCTGCTGGTAGAGATTTATTAAACTTGAAAATTAATACTAAAACAGACTTAGAAAGCTAGTCTTAGTCTTTATTAATCAAGATTAAATATGATCTGATTAAATTCTTCTTTAAGACTAATATTAGTAAGAGAGTAATTAATAATTTTCTGAAGAATTAGTATCTTACTAAAATTATCACAGAACTTAGCTTCTGTAATACTAAATAAATGTTTAACAAGATACTAGCTATATTTATAGATATATTACTTCTTAAGAAGTAAAACATGAAAATCATTTCTATTTCTTATTATAAAAAGAATAAAGATGTAATATTCTATATACTTTACTATCAGAATATAATATCTGTCATAAAGTAGCTCTTATTATATTAATCTTTTAAAAAAGTCTTGATATATGCTTTAGTAAAATTATATAATAATAGTAAATAATGAGTATATACTAAGATATATACTAGAGACTGATAATGAAAAATGTAGTTAGCTCTTTCTAATAAAGCTATAATTATGCTAATTCTCTTAATATCTAATAAGATTTAGCTAAGTTAGTATAGTAGAAATATAATAGCATAATTAATCTACATGTTAATTAGTAATCTATTAAATATAATATGATAGTCAAGCTCTTTTAATAATACTATACTTATTAATCTACTGTCTATTTCTCTAAAAAACATGACTTGATTAATGAAAGCTTATATATATTATCATGTAATAAATTACATTCTTAAGTATATGTGTAATGCTTATAAGATATGAAATTACTTACTAACTTAACCTGCAGCATTAAAGCTCTTGAGCTAAAAGAGCTTTTTAATATAGTATACTAATAATTATACTTATTACTACTTTCTAGTTCTTGCTATAATCATAACTAACTATAAAAAACAAGTACTAATTATTAAAGTCAAGTCTAAATATTATTATATAATTTATATAAGTATGACTTACTGAACAGAAAAAACTACTTATTAATTCTTTATCTTTATTAAGAACTTATACTTATATTCTAGATTATATACAGAAGACTAGAGACTATAAGATAGATAAGTCTTTAGTTAATATAACTAAAATATAAGTTTATTCTAATAGAAATTTTGCATGAGAATTTTCACATGTTAATATTCACTCTATTATAATAATTAATATATTACATTAACTTCTTAAAGAAGTTATTAAACACATGATTATCTAGCTTAAGTAAATAATTCAAGATAAGCTTTCTATCATGTAAGTAATAAATAAGCAAGAGTATTAGATAGTAAATCTTTCTGATCTTAAATAATTAGATTTATGTTTTTATCAGATTAGCTATTATTTAGAACTTATATATTTTAATAAGTTCTCTGCTGCTGATACATGAACAGAAATTATGTAGTAATTAATAATTAAATAGTTAGTTACTACTATTATGCTTCTGTTAATTAAAACTTAGCCTGCTGTAATACTATTTATTTAGATAATAATTAACTTTCTTTACATTATCTGATATTAGTCTCATGATAAAGAAATCTTAAAGTATCCTGGATAATATGCTATATTGCATTAATAGACTGAAGTAGATTTTTTAAAAATATAGAATAAATTAAAAAACTTTATCTGAATCTAGATATTTTAATTTTTCTAAGTTTCATGTATTAATACATTATTAATACTTTATTTAGTACTATAAAATCTCTGATGAATATAATACTGAAAGTTATAAGAGCTATTATAAAAATCTAATTAAGAGATACTATAATTAGATAAATAAATAAGCTAATTTTTAAAAGTAGATTATATAACATAATATTTAAAATCTAATTATAATAACTTTAAATAATATAATAATATATAATCTGAATTATAAGAAGAATAAAGAGATTACTATAGCTGAAGTTAGATCCGACTTAATAAATGCTTAAGTTATATAACATTCAGCAGTAATAAAGATTTCTGAAGCTTGAACTGAAAATAAGAATGATAAGAATATTAGTAATATATAGATTAAAACTGTGAATTTAGCAGCTTAGCTTTAAGATAATCTAGAGAATTTTCTTAAGATTCTTATAATCTTTATCTATAAGTCATAATAAGAATAAGATAATTTAGATTTATTTATAATAAATTATAAATAAGAGTCACATGCTTTAAGATATTAGAATATTTTAGTAAAGATGCATGAGTTATTCTGAATATTTAAGCTAATAGAAGAGAATGTTAATAATTCTAATAAGCTTCAGTTCAAGTACATGAGATATTATTTATTTTAGTAGAAAAAGAAGAGATGATACTAGAATTATGTATGAATTTAGAATACTAAGTATTAGAATAAGACTTAATTAGTTCTTAATAATAAAATTATAATAGAGTTAATTTTTATTATAATAGTTTAAAATTTAACTAATCTATATTAGTAAATTACTAGAAGAATCTGATGTATAAGTAAGATGTAACATATACTAATATTTTTATAAACATATATAAGATCTGAAAAAGAGATGTGTCTTATAAAATATATAAAATAATAAAGATGAAGTGTAGTAATGAGATATTAGCAGAGAATAATGAATAAAATCTGAGTAGTTAATAATTCTATACTCTTAATCATATAATTCATAAAGCATATTTAATTCCAGCTAAAAAAATAAATAACATGCAAGATAAGAAAGTATTCTTTATTAATAATTACATTAACTAAGATTAATATAATATACTATATAATTTAAACTTTAAATAGATTAGTATATAGTTAGCAGATCAGTATCATGCTATCTTTTAACAGAAGATAAAATAAGAGAAAATTACTATAATAAAGCATCTTATTAAGAAAGTAGAGAAGAATCTGAGAAAAGTATAGAAGAAATTAAAATCTATATAAAAAGAAATATTAAATACAGATTAGTATTAAAGAGATATTAATAAAATAAGAAGAGAAATTAAGATTTAGTTAGTAAAGCTAAATAAACTATAATAGAAGCTAAAAAGAGCTTAATAAAAGTAATAAAGAAAATAATATTAAAAGAATAGATTCTATTATAATAAAAACTAAATTATGTTAGGACCTGGAAGGTTGACAGCCAGATTAGGCAACCTACGATTCTAGAACCAGAGCAACTACCACAACCAGCAGGCAGGCAACAGGTGATTACTATGATGAATTAATAAGCTAGAACTCAGGACTTTCTTTGCAATCCATGCATGTATATAATCTTTCTCTTCCCCAGATTTCTCTTCTCTTCATCATCTTTTAGTCTTCTTGAGTTTTGTTACCTAGTCTAGCAGTAAACCTGTGTCTAGCTTGAACATATCATTAGACTAAAAGATTCTTTATTATTTCTTTTACTCTTATTAACTTTATAATTAAAAGTTACTCTTCTTTTATTAATTTAATATTAGTCTGATGAGGCGCATCAGCAAACATAACTAGCATGAAGAATCTAAAAAGTCATTAATAAGATAACTAAACTCCATGCAGCAGTAGAAAATAAACATCTGCCATGAGCACTATTATTCAGTAACAAGAATTATTATTAAGTCATTAATAGAGAATAGTTCATATAGTTAGTCATGAATAATTCAGAGAAATTATAAAAGGCAGTTAAAGCAGTAATTAACTATAGTATTAACAAGTATATACATGTGAATTAACAAGTAGAGACTATGAAAGAGGCTAATAAGAGAAAGAATTAACAGATAGAGATGTTAATTTCTAAAAGAAATAACTATTAAGAATGACTCTTCAAGATCTATCTGGCAAGAAATAATGATAACAACCTGTTCCTGACATGTTATGAAAGAAGATTAGTCAAGATTAACAATCTGAAACACCTCACTAATAATAAAGAGTCTAAATTTAAGTATTAAATATCCCAAATGCATAATAAGCTATAAGAAAATGCAGATCATTTTCTTACAGAAGAAAGTAAGATTATATACATAGAAAATTATACTAATAGAAATGTGGCAGAATACATTACTCTGTAAATGAGAGAGAATTATCTAGAAATATATATAACTGCAGAGAAAGTTTTTACTCATCTGACTGAAATATATGAGAATTTAAATCACTTGCAAAATATCAAGAATGATTACTATTAACTTCTCATAAAGAATGAGAAGAACTATCATGTCTTTGTAACTAACTTTCTTCATTTAGCAGGTAAGGCTGAGATCTCATGGGAATTCTATAAAGATAATTTCATGATCAAGCTGTTATTTAAACTTCAGAAAATAATAGCTACAGCTCACACAACTACTGAAATCTTTAAGAAATTTCAGAAAATTTATTTCAAGTTCACTAATATCTTGTGAATTATTCATAGCAGAGAAATAAATAAGAATAAAAGAAATGATAGAAGCTAAAGACTCTGAAGATTCTGTAATAATAATAAAGAATTAAAACCAGCCACTATCTCTGAAATAAAGTCTAGAGAAAAGACAGACTGGATGAAGAACATTCAGTACCATTACTATAAAGAGACAGGCTATGTCATTCATAACTGCTCATGAAAAAGAAACAATACTAACATTCACAAGTTATAGCCAGTTTTGAAAAATAAGAAAGCCTGAGAGAAGTCTTCATCTTAGATTATAAAGTATCTTTAAAGAAACTAGACTTATCTTAATTCATTAGCAGAAAGCTATTTCTTATAAGTAGTAAAATAGTTATTAATGAATTTATAGTTCTTATTAAGTCCCTCATTAATACTAGAGCAAACAGTACTGTTTTTATTAACATTCAGCTAGTAATGAACATCATCAGAGTCTTTAGAGCATATATTATTTTCTTATTACAGGCTGTAAAGACTCACAGATTTGATGAAAAAACAGATCTTCTCATCACTCATGTAATCTTCTTTTACTTATAGATTAATGACTAATTTTTTTAAAAAGTTTCTATACTGATCACTCACTTGAGACAATATTAAATAATCATCAGAAGAAAATGACTGACACAGTAAGATATCTGACTAAATGTCTGAAACTAATAACTAATTTAACTAGAGAAGTAAAGTCTTCAGAATGAGATGTGAAAAGAAATCAGCAAGATAGTACCATGCATTATTCTCTAACAGCTGCATCTGGACTTTAATAAGCAGATGAATGCAGACTGTAGAGACAGACTAGTAGAATAGAAGATTTAGTATGACTAATAATGTCTCTGTTCTGCTGAGATTCTTAAAGATGCTAAGTTAAAATCATCTAATCCACTAATCAGCAGTAAATAATCTGGACTTCATAAAAATCAAATCTGATGAACAGTTCCTATGATGAAGACTAGTGACTGGATGAATAACTTAGAAAAAATAAGCTGGCTACTTAATCATGACCTGCAAGACATCTGAAAAGAAGAGAAATAATAGAAAAAATAGATCTAAGAAAAGAAATATGATTCTAGCTTAGTTAAATATTTAAATAAATTAGAGAATATAGATCCGGCTTTTATTAAAGAAGCTATCTTTCATTATTATATGAAGAAGACTAAAACTTGTTACATGCTCATTCTGAATGAGTTAGATTAAATTATTCATGATAAACAGAATACTAAGAATTCTGCCTGATGATAGAAAGAAATCAATAGAGCAGATAAGAGTAATGAAGATAAAGAACTAGAGACTAAGTTATCTGACTACCTGTATTTCTGAAGGATAGTCTTTCTAAAATTCAAATCTGATAAACTGCTCCCATACCAGCTAAATGTAGATTATAAGATTATACTAAACTCAGAAGCAGATCTGAACCAGAATATTAGATACTCATCATTATACTAAATATCTATAAAAGAACTAAAGATGATGAAGAAGTATCTAAAAGCTAATCTAAATAAAGAATTCATCATTTTATTAAGTGCATCTTTTATCTCTTTTATTCTAATTATTCATAATAGAGCTAAGCTATGATTCTGCATGGACTACTGCTAGCTTAATATCATTATAAAATAAGATGCATATCTGTTACTTCTAATTAATAAATTAATGAAAAGACTATAGAATGTGAAATTCTTTACTAAGCTTGATATCTGTTAAGACTTCTATCACATCTGGATGAATCCAGAGTCTAAAGATCTCATCATCTTTCACATCGGATATAATAACTATAAATATAGAATGATTCTGTTTGAACTAAGTAATAGATCAGATATCTTTTAAAGATTTATAAATAATATCTTTTTTAACTATATGAACTGATTTATAGTTGGGTTCATTGATGATCTGCTGATTTATAGTAAGATTCTTAAAGAACATAAAAGAACATGTATAAAAAGTACTTGACTAGCTAGCTGAGAATGAGCTACAAGCTAGCATAAGTAAAAGTAAGTTCAGTATATAATAAATTAAATTTTTAAGCTTTATTATTACTACTAAAGACATTAAGATGGATTCTAAAAAAATTAAGATTATTACTAACTAAAGAATACTCATTACTATAACTAAAGTACTTTTCTTCTTAAGATTCTGCAACTTCTACCAGTAATTTATAAAGACTTACAGTTAAATTATAAAAGCACTATACTAACTTACCAGAAAGAATTAACTGTTTTACTAAATAGAGAAATGTTAAAGAATCTTTAATAAGCTAAAAGAGATCTTAATAAATGCACCAGTTCTCCAGCACTATGACTTCTGATATGAGATCTGAATGAAAACAGACATCTCAGATGAAATCATGATTAGAGTACTCTTATAAAAGTCTTCTAAGAATTAATAGCATCTGGTAGTCTTTTATTCCATCTTCATGACTAATACTGAGTGAAACTATGATATCTATAATAAAGAGATGTTAGCTATCATCTGTGTATTTAAGAAATAATATATAGAGCTTAGTGAACTGTACTGAGAAGAAAGATTCAGAATTCTGACTAATCATCAAGCTTTTAAGTACTTTATAATAAAAAACAGACTCAACACCTGCTAGGCAAGATGAGCTGAGTTCCTCTCTTAGTTTCATTTTGAGATTAAATATCATTTAAAAAGAAGAATACTCTGATGAATGCTTTGAGTAGATCTGAAGAGAAAATAAAAAACAAGAATCATGAGCAAGTACTACTTAAATCTGAATGCCTAGACTTAAGAATTCAAGCAGAGCTGGCACTGCTTGAGTCAAGAATGATAATTAAGTAAATTCATGAACTAAATAAGAACATGAAGAAATCCTCACAAGTTACTTCTAATCTCATAACCTGGACATAGAACTAGAAGAGAATACTCTGTCATTAAGAATGAATGATTATATCTATTAAAAAAATCCAGATCTGACTGCATGATTTTTTAAGAAGATACACAAGCAATTCTCTATAGCATACTTAGATAAGAAAAAGATTATGACTCTGATCAGTAGCTGATTCTATTAGCTATTCATGTGAAAAGATACTAAACACTATATCAGCAACTGTCTAGTCTGCTAAAGAACTAAAATATCATGAGATAAAATCTCTGAATTATTATAGCTACTGCTCATTCTTCTCTAATCTTAACAGCACATTTTCATAAACTTTATAAATGCATTAATAACTAAAGAAGAACATGATGTATTATTAATTATTATTAACTAGCTGAGCAAGAAGTTACTATTCTTACTTATTATCTAAGAGATAAATGTAAAGAAACTTTGCAAGCTGTTCTTAAAACATTTCTACTATTATTACAGAGCTCTAGAAAGTATAGTCTTAGATTAAGAATTCTAGTTTATATTAGACTTCTGGAATGAGTTTACTAAAGACTTAAAGATTAAGCTAAAGTTATTCACTGCACACCATCTGCAAACAGATAAATAAATAGAAATTATTAACTAGTATCTGATCATATGACTATAATCATATGTAATATATTACCAGAATAACTAGAATCAGTTACTGTTACTCATAAATCATACTGCAGAACTACTATTACATATGTTAATGAAACTAACTCTCTTTAGTATGATGTTAGAATTTAAGCTATAAATCTCATTTAACTAGTAACTACTTCCTGTGAGAATCTCAAAGATAAAGAAGCTTAATTACTAGAATGTCCAGAAAAGAATACAGAAAATGAAAATAGTTTAAAAACAGGCCTGAAAGAAAATAAAGCATGCTTAGAAAGTCATAAGAAAACAGACTAATTAATACTGCTATAAATCTGACTTCACAGTTAGAGATAAGATATTTCTTTTTCTAAAGAAATATCTTATAGACTACCCAAGTCATAAGCTTACTGAACAGAATATTGAATTCTTTAAAATTATAGAAAAGATAGATCACAGCTACTGCCTGGCTCTATCACTCCAGCATGTAAATTCATGATATCTTCTCTCCAGATAAGCTGCAGAAAGCTGCAAATAACTCACTATCTAATTAAGAGTATGAAGAATCAGAATCTGTAGTAATTAATGAAGATAATAAATGAGAAGTAAAGCAGGTACTTACATGCTAAAAGCATTATAAAAAGCTGCAGTATAAAGTTAGATGAAAAGAATTTAATACTAATAATTAATAATATCCTGCAAGAAACTTTAAGAATGTATTATATCTTATATGAGAATTTCATATAGCTAATCTGTAACAGTCAGGGCTGCTACTGCACTTAGAAGAATGAACAGTTATTCATAAGTAAAATAAGAATCTACTAGACTGCAGAGAGAATAATCTTTCAGCATGAGAGCATGCCTAGTGCTTCAAGAGAAGATAATGTTAGAATCTGGAAGATTAACAGTCAGATTAGACAACCCACAATTCTAGAACCAGACAACTACCATGACCAGCAGGCAGACAACAGGTGATTATCATGATGAATTAGTAAGCTAGAGCTCAGAGCTTTCTTTACAATCCATGCATGTATATAATCTTTCTCTTCTCCAGATCTCTCTTCCCTTCATTATCTTTCAGTCTTCTCAAGTTTTATTACCTAGTCTGGCAGTAAACCTGCGCCTAGCTTGAACATATCAAATTAGATATTATTACTTATAGATTCTAATTAAAGTTACTAAATTACTTTAATATTAAGAGAGTTTATTATAAAAGACATCTATAAATTTCTAGTTTAACATAATGTCTAGATGAAAATTAAGTAATTTAGATAATAAAAATAGCCAGACAAGTGCAGATTTTTAATAGAGTAATACTATATAAATTAATAAAACTACTTGATAAGTTAGAAGACTTAAATACTACTTATAACTAAGATATTATGTGATATTAAGTAAGATTAAGTGTATTATTAAAAGATAAATTTAAGATTAAGTATGAAATGAATTAAATTAGAATAAGATTAAGATAGAATCAGAATACTGTTATGATATAATTACTAATTAGAGTAGAAAAAGAGATGATCCAGATCACATGCTCTGTTAGATTAGAGATTAAAATAAGTATGGTATTTAATAATAGCTACTAAGCATGATGCTTGAATTAGAAACATAGATAGAACTAATAGACTGAGATTACTTAATTATTATAAGAAGATCTTAATAGCTTAATATTTCACATAAGTAACTAATCAAATTTCTTAATACTTTTAATATATAATTTATATTTTAAGATATGTATATGATAAGAGCATGTATAATCTTACTGTCTATTATAGTTAAAATATCTTAAGACAGATTTTACTAATACTATATTATAGTACTATTAAATCACATGTAGCAGCAGATGAATAAGTATTAGTTTATATTATAATTACTTAAAGAATAATTATAATAGTATTTACATCAGTTATTACTGCATTTAACAGACTTTAGAATTAAAATATAGAAAGATATTAGAAAATAAGAGTATAGCATAGTATCTTTAGCTAGTAGCTAATATTAAGAAGTAATTTAGAATTAATTTTAATATCTATATAAGATTATCTGCATCTGTAAAAGAGAAATTAAAGTAGATAAAGTTATCTAATAAGTAACTAAATATCTATAAAAACAGACTAAGACTATTAGAAGTATATAATTAATTAATTAAAAAGTATTAAATAATATTTTATGAATGTTCTGATAATAAAGTTCAGTAGTATCTAACAGTCATGGCACAGTAATGCAGTAATAATTAATAATAGTAAAAGACTAAGTAACATGTACACTTAGATCTGCATAACATAAATGAGATGAGAATGAAATCAGATAATCAAGATATTTTATTAGTAATATAAAATGTTAATAATCTAGCTCATAAGATAGTTAACTTGATTAATAAATTATAGATAGTAAAGTAACATGTGCTAGTAGAAATAAGCTTAAGAAGAAATAATTCACAGTTACTTATCTTATAGTATCTTAAGTAGTATAATACTATAATCTATAATTTAACAGACTTAATAAATAATACTAATTAATCTATAATTAGAGAAAGTATAAGAGATATTACTAAAGACTATAGTTAATCTTATTATTAAGAACTAAATAAGCTAAGTTATCTATTATGCAGTGAACTTAATCTGAATTTAAACACTCATTAACTATGATATATGAATTTTATAATAAAGAAAATTCTAGAGATTTATAGAGAGCATTTATTTTAAGCAGTAATCAGACACATGCATGAAATAGAAATCACATTTTATTTTTTTCTTATAAGCAGTTATGACATTCTTAATATTTTAGATGATATAGATGATTTACTAATTAATAAAGATTAATCAGATAAGTATTTACATGAGATATTAAAAAACATGCTAAAATAGCACATTATAGTAAAAAGATTATAAAATTACATAAGCATATAAGAATATCACATTAAAATCTAAAATATTTACTTATATATATAAGATTCTTTCTTTACTAGTATATTTTACAACACACATATTAAACTTAGTATTATTAATTATAATAATATATCTTAGCTTCTTCTTAGAAGTTAGTTTTCTCTTTTTCTTTCTTTCTTTCATTCTTAACTTTTTATACTATATTACTAATAATTTATTAACTTTATAAGATTTATAATACTAACTAGAAATATAAACTCTTCTGACGGTTAATTCTTTAGTAAATCTTCTCATCAAGTTTCATCTTAATAGTTAAGATAAAAGTTAAGTAATGTATATTATTTCTTCTTATGTATAGCTTTAATTACTATTAGCTAACTAGAATAATATAAATCTAGACTTTTCAGACTCTATAATATCTTATATCTATTAATAATAAATAATTAGATTTACCACATTCTGATAACTCTATAGTTATAAATAATAAGTTATTAGACTAAGTAAATAATCTGATATGATTATCTGTAATAGATATTTACTTTATTAAGATTAATTACATATATTATTATTACTTATATTTCTATCATGCTTATCTTAAAGTCTCAGAATTCTAAGAGATTAAGAAAGCATTAGCATTATATATATATTATAGAATTAGTAATAGCTTCAGAGGCTTTCATAGCTAGAAGTCTAGACTTAGTTAAATTAGAAGAAAACAGTAAATTACAGAATGATTAGTCATCAGAAATACTAATAACAGGTAAAGATAATATAGCTTCTAATATGCTATAGCATGAAGTTAAATAATAAGCACTAGTAATTTACTTATATCAGACTAATTATGATATTTTCCATCTTATAAAGAATCTTTTCTATATCATGTTATTTACTAATCTGAATAGTAAAAGAAAAGTTAATTCTTAGTTAACTTCATAACTAGAGAATCTAATTACAGAGTAATAGAATAATCTTATTACTATAGCATGAAATGAATCCGTTAAATAATGATTAATCTTTAAGAAGACAAGAGAAAGAGATCAGACTATAAATGCAAGACTAATAGCTTTATTAACTGCTATTAAAATAAGAGTAGTATATATTCAGCATGTTTCTTAAAGTCATGATTATACTAATTATTTTTAGTTTCATAATAATCTAATAATATTATGCTTATACTTTATGATAAAGATTCATGCTCTCATCAGTCATTATTATTACTAGCTAAAGAAAGTAGAGAAAAAGAGATTATATATAAAGAAATTACTTGATAATGATTTCTTTACTTATATAAAGTATGATTATGAGATGGTATAAAATACTTTATACATTCTGCTATCTAATTACATGATGATGACTAACTAAAATGCTTTACATGATCTGTAGAAAAAATTAATGAGATAATAATATTCAGATATTATTACTCTAGATATTATAAAGTACTTTTTTAATGAAAAGAGTTTTAATTTTACATGTAATACTAAGATCACACATCTATTTAATTCTATTTTATTAATTATAATATGTATGATTATAACATTAATATGTCATGTACTTAAGAAGTATGTAAATAGTAGTAAAAAACTTATATTTAAGAGTAGTTTAGTTACTTATGAGTTCATCATGCTATGCACTTAACATGATGCAGTTCATTACTAATATTCTCATAATAAATATCTTAGCTATTTATTACTGAATGCTTATAACATGATTAGAAAATGATGTATTTTAACAGAAAATCTTAATAATACTTATGATAAAGACTATTCATAATTTCTTTAGATTTAATAAGAAGAAGTTAGATAATCTATTAGTAAAGACTTCTGCTAAGTAGTTTAAGAACTTACTTGATAATCTAGCAGAGCTTAATTTTAATATTAAGCAGCTGCAGAAAGATATAAATATAATATATGATATTACTAATAATCATATATCTACTAATATAATGCATCTGAGCAATGTTACAGATGAGCAGATTATTATTAATAATAAGTATGATAGTATAGCAGAGATTACTAATCATTTAAATATTAATTTAGTTCTTATTACTAGATAATCTAAATAATAAGATGTAATGATGAATGCTTATGCTAAATATTAAGAATTATAATAATAAATAAGAAGAATTACTTATAAATTATATCTTAAGACATAACTAATCTTCTTTAGATTATTTCATCTTAAAACATATATTAAAATAAGCACAGTATATAAATGATTAAATAGATAATATAAATTACTATTATATTTTATACTTAAAGATACTATAAATAGAGTAATTATAATAAAATAAGTAAATTATTAATCATGATTATTAGTAATAGCTAATATAAGATAGATATTAGTAATGATATAGATATTCTAACTACTAGTAACAGAGAATATAAAAGAGATGTTAGTAATGATACAGATATTCTAACTACTAGTAACATAGAATGTAAAAGAGATATTAGTAATAACATAGACATTCTGACTATTAATAATAGAGAATATAAGAGAGATATTAGCAGTAGCATAGACATCTTAATTACTAGTAATAGAGAATGTGAAAGAAATATTAGTAATGACACAGGCATTTCAGCTGCTGGTGATAGAGAATGTAAAAGAAACATTAATAATAACACAGACATTCTGATTACTAGTAATAAAGAATATAAAAGAGATATTAGTAATAATATAGATATTTCAGCTACTAGTAACAGAGAATATGAAAGAGATGTTAATAATAACACAGATATCTTAACTGCTAGTAATAGAGAATGTGAAAGAGATGTTAGTAATAGCATGTGATAATCAGAAATAAAACAGAGCTCACCTAGTGTGAGATTAGAGAATTAACTAATAAAGATCTGAATAAATGCATAAGTAAATTCAGATGCACTAGAGATTAAGCAGAAAATTACTAATATAATCTAAAAAGAGCTCTTTATATTAAATTCTTCTTAGAAATATTAAAGAAAGATATTAAGAACATTAGTAATACTTAATCTGTTTATAAAAATTTTAAGAGTTAGAGTATTAGAGAAATCTAAATAACTAGCTATTTTTATTACACTTTCATGAATTCTTATTAAGTCTAGAATAAAAATATCTGAAATTATTAAGTAATAGTTATACTTAGAGAATTTAATAATCTTCTTAGTAGTCTTCTTAGTAGTCTTCTCAGTAAATATAGCTATTTTCTTCATATTACTAGTTATAGTTAGTCTGTAATTCTTGCATTATTTATTAAATAATCTGTAAAATTTATCTTATAATAGATAGAATAAAGTATGCTAGAGAAGATCTTTAGAAATTAAGAATAAAAGAGTTAAAATTATCTATAAAATTTATCTTATAACAAGTAGAATAAAGTACATCAGAAAAGATCTTTAGAGATTAGAAGTAAAAAGATTAAAATTATCTGCAAAGTTCATCTTATAATAGAAATAGAAATTACATAATCTTAATATAATCTCATGCTCATCTTGCTTATACCTGCTGGCATAAAGATATGAGAACTATACTAACTTCAGAGCAAGTTCCAGATGCAGCTCATTTATCACTTGACCATGGGTAAAAAGACTAGATTCACAAGCTACTAGCTTGTGGCCTCACTTACTTATATAGCCTGAAATTCTCTGAATTCTCAAGAATGACTCCTCCAGGCTGTTAGACACTTGAGCTCTAGATTCAATTTCTTATAAAAGAAATCTTCTTAACTTACTTTAAATTTAATTAAAAAAAGCTATAAACATGTAGAAAAATTAAAAGAAAGATTAGTAGAATTATTTATAGATGCTAGTATATTAAATTAAAGCTATTAAGTTAATAAAGTAAGCTTCTTATGTAATCTTACTAGATAATATTATAGCTAATAGTATGCACATATAAACTCATCTCTTAAACTACAGAATCTTAAAATTAAAGAGTTTAAAATAACTAGATTAGTAATAAAATAAGTAATTAGTTTAAAGAGAATTTTAAATTACTTTTCTGCTTACTTTTAATAGTATATTTTAGCATGAAGAACTTATGAAATTTTAGGCAGATGAATATAGCTATGAGATTAAAAAAGATTATAAGATTAAGAGAGAAAATAAAAGTAAGAAATAGATAGATAATCTTAATCCTCACATGCATGAGTTTCATGTCTAAAAATATAGATTATTAGACTTAAAATAATATGTTATAAGATGAAGATTATAAACACCAGCAGCAGTTGACATAAATAAAGAAAAGTTTCATATATATTAAGTCTCATATCTAAAAATATAGATTATCTGACTTAAGATAATAAGAGAAATATATTATAAGATAAAGATTATATATCTTAAATCTCTTTATTTAGAATTTATGTTAAGTATTACTACTAATAAGTATTAGCAGCTTCTTTAAGATTCAGGTAGTTCTTTATAGACTTAGAATATTTAATTATACTAAGAATAAAGTCTGCTACTTTTAGTTTCTTTATACTTTTAGATTATAACTCTTCTATTAATATCACTAGCTGTTAAAACATGTTAACTTTGAATTAATTATAAATATAAGAGATAAAATATACTACTAAACTTCTTAATCTGATTATTAATTTTCTTGAAAATACATATAGTATTTATGATATTCTAATATAAAGTCTAAAGTCTTGAATTATTCTTTATACTGTCTTTTAAAGTATGATATTAATACTAGAGAGAGTCTTGAATTATTCTTTATACTATTTTTTAAAGTATAGTATTAATATTAGAGAGAGTCTTAAATTATTCTTTATACTATTTTTTAAAGTATAGCATTAATATTAGAGAGAGTCTTAAATTATTCTTTATACTATTTTTTAAAGTATAGTATTAATATTAGAGAAAGTCTTAAATTATTCTTTATGCTATTTTTTAAAGTATAATATTAATATTAGAGAAAGTCTTGAATTATTCTTTATGCTATCTTTTAAAATATAATATTAATATTAGAGAGAGTCTTGAATTATTCTTCATACTATCTTTTAAAGTATAGTATTAATACTAGAGAGAGTCTTAAATTATTCTTTATGTTATTTTTTAAAGTATAGTATTAACATTAGAGAGAGTCTTAAATTATTTTTTATACTATCTTTTAAAGTGTAATATTAATACTAGAGAAAGTCTTGATGAAAATATGCAGCTATAAATTCAGCTAGTAGAATCATTTAGAAACTCTTCATAAACTATATTAAAGAAAAGATATTCTTCTCATGCAGTTAATTATAGCTACTTATTAATATCTTTAATAAAACTAAAAAAGACTCATGCATGAGAATCTATTAAACTAGTAGTAAGAAGAATAGAATTTAGATATTATATTAAAATTATAATAATACTATAAATAAGCTTTTTAAGATGCTTTAAAATTCATCAGTCATTTTCTTTCTTAATATAGTAAATAATAATTACTTAATTACTAAACTTAATAGTAAACTTTAATTCTAAAGAAGACTAATAAATAAATATAACTACTTAATTTATTTAAAGAAGAATAAGTATAGATTTTCATTTAGTAGCTATATATTTTCATACTCTTTTAAGTAAGAGATAATTTTAAATATATGCTATAACTTATTAAGTATGTAATAGACAAGTTATTTCTTCTAATACTAATATCTATTATATACTTAATAAGTTATAGTATATGTTTAAAGTTATCTCTTACTTAAGAGAGCTTTATCTTTTAATCTACATTATCTAATTAAAAATAAATCAAGTAGTAGAAGAAGATAAAGTCTGTATTATATATATCTTAAGAGCAGACTGTAATTTTTTTACTAGAGAATATAATATTTATACTAGTAACTATTTTATCATGATTCTTTAATTAATTACTTAGAATAAATCTGCTATCTGATTTTTAATAGAGATTTATAGTATTTTTCTTTATAATAGAAAGAGTCTCGCTTATCTGCAAAAAATAAATAATTAGTAATTAGCTAATAAAATAAATAATAAGCTTTTAAAGAAGTTATTTTATAATAAATAATAGAAGTAGCTCTTTATTATTATAGATAAATAATATGTTCTTAATAGCTTAATATTAATAAATTAAAGAGAGATATGAAGATTAGTTACTTTATAATAGTAAGAAGAATCTGAGAGTGTTTAGTTAATAAATAACTAATATAAATAATAAACTTTTAAGAAAGTAATAAGAGAGTATTTCTAATATATCTGAATAATATAATACTTTTAACTAAAATGAGTTTCTATTAAGTTATATGTAGATTTAATTAAGATACTAATCAGATATAACTAGTACTATAATAGAATGTATCTGCTTTTTCTTTTAATATTATAAAGATTTCTTTTTATCTACTAGCTATACTTTTAAGAATTTATCTTAAGATATATTTTTTTAGCTCTCTCTTTAGATATATCATCTAATAAATATTATAATAGTAGATTTTACTATATTTATTATACTAAAAAATCTGCTGAATTTATAAATTCTGATAAGTTACAGTAGTACTATTACTTCTATTCTAATCTTAAAAATTAGAAGTTTAAGTATTCTAAAACTTCACATATTAAGATTTCATTGCCTGCTAATATTATATTATTTAAAGAGAAACATGAGACTTCATCTGCAGATAGTAATAGAAATTATACTTTTAATAATAAACTAGTTAAAGAGTGGGAATTTCTTAATTTATTATTAGAAATAAGTATTATATTATCTAAAAATAATATAGCATCTGCTTTAAGATTTCTATAGAAAATACTAAAGAATATAACATTCTATATTCTGATATCATTCTTAAAATAAACTATTTTCTTAGATATCACATGAATAATTAGCTATAAGAAGTGTAAGGAATTGGATCTAGGGCCCGGGTGCCTAACAGCCCGGGAGGAGCCACCCCGGGGATCCAGAGAGTTCCAGGCTATATAAGTGAGCGAGGCCGCAAGCTAGTAGCTTGCGAATCTAGTCTTTTTACCCGTGGCCGAGTGGTAAATGAGCTACACCTGGAACTCGCCCCGGGGTAGTGTAGTTCTCACATTTTCACAAGCTAAAGGGTCGGGGTTTGAACCGCGCTGCGGGCAGGAATCCTGGCTTACCTGGAGCTCCGGTGGCAAATAGAGCCATACCACGGTGGCGTGATGCCGGATGCCGGGCTCCGGGGGGCTAGCTTATATAACCAACCTCCGGGTGGTCCACTGCAGTTGTGGAGCCCGGGAGGTGGCATTACATTTACCTGTCACTGCCTGGCTGATTCGCGGGGCAGCCTTGGTGCCTGGGCCAGCTTGGAGTCAGAGAGAGGCTTCAGAGCTGGAGACCAGCCTCATAAGGGGGGAAAATGTAAGGAATCGGATCTAGGGCCCGGGTGCCTAACAGCCCAGGGGGCCACCCCGGGGATCCAGAGGGTTCCAGACTATATAAGTGAGTGAGGCCGCAAGCTAGTAGCTTGCGAATCTAGTCTTTTTACCCATGGCCGAGTGGTAAATGAGCTACACCTGGAACTCACCCCGGGGTAGTGTAGTTCTCACAAGAAGATAACAGATTAGTCTGCTAGCAGGAATTTATTAAACTTAAAAATTAATACTAAAATAAACTTAGAAAGCTAGTCTTAGTCTTTATTAATTAAGATTAAATATAATCTGATTAAATTCTTCTTTAAGACTAATATTAGTAAGAAAGTAATTAATAATTTTCTAAAAAATTAGTATCTTACTAAAATTATTATAAGACTTAGCTTCTGTAATGCTAAATAGATGTTTAATAAGATACTAGCTATATTTATAAATACATTACTTTCTAAGAAGTAAAATATGAAGATTATTTCTATTTCTTATTATAGAAGAAATAAAGATATGATATTTTATATATTTTATTATTAGAATATAATATCTGTTATAAAGTAGCTCTTATTACATTAATCTTTTAAAAAAGTCTTAACATATACTCTAGTAAAGTTATATAATAATAGTAAATAATAGATATATACTAAAATATATACTAAAGACTGGTAGTAAAAAATGCAGTTAGCTTTTTCTAATAAAACTATAATTATACTGGTTTTCTTAACATCTGATAAGATTCAGCTAAATTAGCATAGTAAAAATATGATAGTATGACTAGTCTATATATTAATTAGTAATCTATTAAATATAACATGATAATTAAGCTCTCTTAATAATACTATACTTATTAGTCTGCTATCTGTTTCTTTAAAAGACATAACTTAATTAATAAAAGCTTATATATATCATCATGTAATGAATTATATTCTTAAGCATATATATAATGCTTATAAGATATGAAATTACTTACTAACTTAATCTATAGTATTAAAGCTCTTAAGTTAGAAGAGCTTTTTAATATAATATGTTAATAATTATACTTATTACTGCTTTTTAGTTCTTGCTATAATTATAACTAACTATAAGAAGTAAGTACTAATTACTAGAGTTAAATCTGAATATTATTATATAATTTATACAATGCAGTCTACTGAATAAAAGAAACTACTTATTAATTCTTTATTTCTATTAAAAACTCATGCTTATACTCTGAATTACATATAGAAGACTAGAGATTGTAAGATAGATAAGTTTTTAGTTAATATAATTAAAATATAAGTTTATTCTAATAGAAATTTTATATAGAGATTTTTACATGTTAATATCTACTCTATTATAATAATTAATATGTTACATTAACTTCTTAAAGAAGTTATTAAACACATGATTATCTAACTTAAGTAAATAATTCAAGATGAAGCTTCTTATCATATAAATGATAAATAAGTAAGAGCATCAGATAATAGATCTTTCTAATCTTAAATAATTAAATTTATATTTTTATTAGATTAGCTATTATCTAGAGCTTATATATTTTAATAAGTTCTTTACTACTAGTATATAAACAGAAATCATGCAGTAATTAATAATTAAATAATTAATTACTACTATTATACTTCTATTAATTAAAACTTAGCCTGCTGTAATACTATTTATCTAAGTAATAATTAACTTTCTTTATATTATCTAATATTAGTCTTATAATAAAGAAATCTTAAAGTATCTGAATAATGCACTATATCACATTAATAGACTAAAGTAAGTTTTTTAAAAGTATAGAATAAATTAGAAAACTTCATCTAAATCTGAATATTTTAATTTTTCTAAGTTTCATGTATTAATATATTATTAATACTTTATTTAGCACTATGAAACTTCTGATGAATATGATACTGAAAGTTATAAGAACTATCATAAAAATCTGATTAAGAGATACTATGATTAGATAAATAAATAAGCTAATTTTTAAAAGCAGATTATATAACATAATATTTAAAATCTAATCATGATAACTTTAAATAATATAGTAATATATAATCTGAATTATAAGAAAAATAAAGAGATTACTGCAGCTGAAGTTAGATCCGACTTAATAAATACTCAAGTTATATAATATTTAGTAATAATAAAGATTCCTGAAGCTTGAACTAAAGATAAGAATAATAAGAATATTAATAACATGTGAATTAAGACTATAAATTTAGTAGCTTAGCTTTAAGATAATTCAGAAAATTTTCTTAAGACTCTTATAATCTTTATCTATAAATCATAACAAGAATAAGATAATTTAGATTTATTTATGATAAATTATAAACAGAAGTCACATGCTTTAAGATATTAGAATATTTTAATAAAAATGCATGAATTACTTTAAATATTTAAGCTAATAGAAGAGAATGTTAATAATTCTGATAAGCTTTAGTCTAAGTACATGAGATGCTATTTATTTTAGTAGAAAAAAAGAGATAATACTAGAATTATATATGAATTTAGAATATTAAGTATCAGAATAGAACTTAATTAATTCTTGATAATAGAATTATAGTAAAGTTAATTTTTATTATAATAATTTAAGATTCTAACTAATCTATATTAGTAAATTATTAGAAGAATTTAATATATGAGTAAGATATAACATATACTAGTGCTTTTATAAATATATATAAGATCTAAGAAGAAGATATGCCTCATAAAATACATGAAATAATAAAGATGAAGTATAGTAATAAGATATTAGCAGAGAGTAATGAATGAAATCTGAATAGTTAATAATTTTATACTTTTAATTATATAATCTGTAAAGCACATTTAATTCTAGCTAAGAAAGTAAATAACATGTAAGATAAGAGAGTATTCTTTATTAATAATTATATTAACTAAGATTAATATAATATATTATATAATTTAAATTTTAAATAGATTGTTAGGACCTGGAAGATTAACAGCTGGATTAGGTAACTCATGATTCTAGAACCAGGCAACTACCACAACTAATGGGCAGGCAACAGGTGATTACTGTGATGAATTAGTAAGCTAGAGCTCAGAGCTTTCTTTATAATCCATGCATGTATATAATCTTTCTCTCCTCCAGATTTCTCTTTTCTTCATCATCTTTCAGTCTTCTTAAGTTTTGTTATCTAGTCTGGCAGTAAACCTGCGCCTAGCTTGAGCATATTATTAGACTAAAAGATTATTCATCATTTCTTTTACTCTTATTAACTTTATAATTAAAAGTTACTCTTCTTTTATTAATTTAATATTAGCCTGACAAGATGCATCAGCAGACATAATTAGCATAAAGAATCTGAAAAAATTATTAACAAGATAATTAAATTCCATGCAGCAGCAGAGAATGAATGCCTGCCATGAGTACTATTATTTAGTAATAAGAATTATCATCAAGTCATTAATAGAGAATAGTTCATGCAGTTGGCCACAGATAATTCAGAGAAATTACAAGAAATAGTTAAAGCAGTAATTAATCATAGTATTAACAAGTATATACATGTAAATTAATGAGTAGAGACTATGAAAGAGATTAATAAGAGAAAGAATTAATAAATAAAGATATTAATTTCTAAAAGAAATAATTATCGAGAATAACTCTTCAAGATCTATTTAGTAAGAAATAATAATAATGACTCATTTCTAATGCATTATAAAAGAAGATTAGTTAAGATTAATAATCTGAAATATCTTACTAATAGCAAAGAGCCTAAATTTAAGCATTAAATATCTTAAATGCATAACAAGCTATAAGAAAATGCAGATCATTTTCTTATAGAAGAAAGTAAGATTACATATATAGAAAATTATACTAATAAGAATATAGCAGAACACATCATCTTATAAATAAAAGAGAATCATCCAGAAATATACATAACTGCAGAGAAAGTTTTCACTTATCTGACTAAAATATATGAGAATCTGAACTACTTGTAAAATACTAAGAATGATTATTATTAGCTTCTCATGAAGAATGAGAAGAACTATCAGTGTCTTTATAACTAACTTTCTTCATTTAGCAGGCAAGGCTGAGATTCTACAGAAATTCTATAAAGATAACTTCATGATTAAGCTATTATTTAAACTTCAGAAAATAATAGTCATGACTCATGTAACTACTAAAACTTTTAAGAAATTTTAGAAAATTTATTTTAAGTTCACTAACATCTTGCAAATTATTCACAGTAGAGAAATAAATAAGAACAAGAGAAATAATAAGAGTTAAAGATCTCAGAAGTTCTATAATAATAATAAAGAATTAAAACCAGCTACTACTTCTAAGATAAAGTCTGAAGAAAAGACAGACTAGATAAAGAATATTTAGTATTATTACTATAAAGAAATAGACTATGTTATCTGAGACTATCTATAAAAAAGAAATAATATTAATATTTGTGAGTTGCAGCTAGTTTTAGAAAATAAGAAAGTCTGAAAGAAGTCTCCATCTCAGATTATAAAATATCTTTAGAGAAACTAGACTTATCTTAATTTATTAGCAGAAAGCTATTTCTTATAAGTAGCAGAATAGTTATTAATTAATTTATAGTTTTTATTAAGTCTCTTATTAATACTAGAGTAAATAGTGTTATTTTTATTAATATCTAGCTAGTAATGAATGTTACTAGAGTCTTTAAAGCACACATTATTCTCTTATTATAGACTATAAAAATCTGTGAATTTAATAAAAAAACAGATCTTCTTATTACCCATGTAATCTTCTTTTACTTATAAATTAATAATTAATTCTTTTAAAAAGTTCTCATGCTGATTACTTACTTAAAGTAATATTAAATAATCATTAGAAGAAAATAACTAGCACGAGTAAGATATCTGACTAAATATCTAAAACTAGTAACTGATTTAGCTAGAGAAATAAAGTCTTTAGAATAAGATATGAAAAGAAATTAGCAAGATAATATCATGCATTATTCTCTAATAGCCAGATCCAGACTCTAATAAGCAGGCAGATGCAGATTATAAAAATAAACTGATGAAATAGAAAATTCAGTATAACTAATAGTATCTCTATTCTACTAAAGTTCTTAAAGATATTAAGTTAAAATCATTTAACTCATTAATCAGCAGTAAATGATCTGGACTTTATAAAAACTAAATCTAATAAATAGCCTTCATAACAGAAGCTAGTAACTGAATAAATAACTTAAAAAAAATAAGTTAGCTACTTAATCATGATCTGCAAGATGCCTGAAAAGAAGAGAAATAATAAAAAAGATAGATTTAAGAAAAGAAATATAATTCTAGCTTAGTTAAATATTTAAATAAATTAGAGAATATAGATCTAGCTTTTATTAGAGAAGCTATCTTTCATCATCATGTAAAGAGAGCTAAAACTTATTACATGCTTATTCTAAATAAGTTAAATTAGATTATTCATGATAAACAGAATGCTGAGAATTCTGTCTGATGGTAGAAAGAAATTAATAAAATAGATAAGAGTAATGAAGATGAAGAACTAGAGATTAAGTTATCTAACTATCTATATTTCTGAAGAATAGTCTTTCTGAAATCTGAATCTGATAAACTATCTTCATACTAATTAAATATAGATTACAAGATCATACTGAATTCAGAAGCAGACTTAAACCAGGACATCAGATACTTATTATTATATTAAATATTTACAGAAGAACTAGAGATAATAAAGAAGTATTTAAAAGCTAATCTAAATAAAGAATTCATCATTCTATTAAGTACATCTTTTATCTTCTCTATTCTAATTACTTATAATAAAGTCAAGCTATAGTTCTGCATGAACTATCACCAGCTTAACATCATTATGAAACAGAACACATATCTGTTATTTCTGATTAATAAATTAATAAAAAGACTATAGAATATAAAATTCTTTATTAAGCTTAATATTTATTAAGACTTTCATCACATCTGGATGAATCTAGAGTTTAAAGATCTCATCATCTTCTGCATCAGATATAATAATTATAAATACAGAATGATTTTATTTAAACTAAGTAATAGATTAGATATCTTCTAAAGATTCATAAATAATATCTTTTTTAATTATATGAACTAGTTCATGATTAGATTCATTAATAATCTGCTGATTTATAGCAAGATTCTTAAAGAACATAAAAAACATGTATAAAAAGTACTTAACCAGCTAGCTAAGAATAAGCTGCAAGCTAGCATAAGTAAAAATAAGTTTAGCATATAGTAAACTAAATTTTTAAGCTTCATTATTACTACTGAAGACATTAAGATAAATTCTGAAAAGATTAAGATTATTACTAACTAAAGAATACTCATTACTATAACTAGAGTACTTTTCTTCTTAAGATTCTGCAACTTCTACCAGTAATTCATAAAGACTTATAGTTAAATCATAAAAGCATTATACTAACTTATCAGAAAGAATTAATCATTTTACTAGATAGAGAAATATTAAAAAGTCTTTAATAAGCTGAAAAAGATCTTAATAAATGCATCAGTTCTCCAGCACTATAATCTCTAATATGAGATTTGGATAGAAATAGATGCCTTGAATGAAATCATGATTAAAGTACTCTTATAAAAGTTTCTTAAGAATTAATAACATCTGATAGTCTTTTATTTCATCTTAATAACTAATACTAAGTAAAACTATGATATTCATAATAAAGAGATATTAGTTATTATCTGTATACTTAAGAAATAATATGCAGAGCTCAGTAAACTATATTAGAAAGAAAGATTTAGAATTCTAACTAATTATTAAGTTCTAAAATACTTCATGATAAAAAATAGACTTAATACTTACTAGATAAGATGAACTGAGTTTCTCTCTCAGTTTTACTTCAAGATTAAATATCATTCAGAAAAGAAGAATACTCTGATGAATATTTTAAGTAGATCTGAAGAGAAAATAGAGAATAAGAATTATGAGTAAATGCTGCTTAAATCAGAATGTCTGGATTTAAAAATTCAAGCAGAGCTAGCACTGCTTAAGCTAAGAACTATAATCAAGTAAATCTATAAACTAAATAAGAACATGAAAGAATTCTCATAAGTTACTTCTAATCTTATAATCTGAATATAAGATTAGAAGAGAATACTCTGTTATTAAGAATGAATAATCATATCTGTTAAAAAAAATTCAGATCTAATCATATAGCTTCTAAGAAGATATACAAGTAACTCTCTATAGCATATCTAGATAAGAAAAAGATCATAACTCTAGTTAGTAGCTAATTCTATTAATTATTCATGTAGAAAGATACTAAATGCTATGTTAGTAACTGTCTAATCTGCTAAAGAATTAAAATATTATAAGATAAGACTTCTGAATTATTACAGCTACTGCTTATTCTTCTCTAATCTTAATAGCATATTTTCATAAATTTTATGAATATATTAATAACTAAAAAAGAATATAATGTGTTACTGATTATTATTAACAGACTAAGTAAGAAGTTACTATTCTTACTTATTATTTAAGAGATAGATGTGAAGAAACTTTATAAGCTATTCTTAGAACATTTCTACTATTATTACAGAGCTTTAAAGAGTATAGTCTTGAACTAAGAATTTCAGTTTATATTAGACTTCTGAAATAAGTTTATTAAAAACTTAAAGATTAAGCTGAAGTTATTCACTGCATATCATCTATAGATAAATAAATAAATAGAAATTATTAATTAGTATCTGATCACATAACTATAATTATACATAATATATTATCAGAATAACTGAAATCAGTTACTACTACTCATAAACTACATTACAGAATTACTACCACACATGTTAACAGAACTAATTTTCTTTAGTATGATATTAGAATTTAAGCTATGAATCTTATTTAACTAGTAATTACTTTCTGTGAAGATTCTAAAGACAGAGAAGCTTAATTATCAGAATGCTTAGAAAAGAATATAGAAAATAAAAGTAGTTTAAGAACAGGCTTAGAAGAAAATAAAGCATGCTCGAGAAAGTCATAAGAAAATAGACTAATTAACATTACTGTAAATCTAACTTTATAGTTAGAGATAAGATGTTTCTTTTTCTGAAGAAATATTTCATAGACTGCTCAAGCTGCAAGCTTGCTAAATAAAATACTAAATTCTTTAAAATTATAGAAAAAATAAATTATAGCTACTATCTAGCTCTATTACTCAGCATGTAAATTTATAATATCTTCTTTCTAAATAAGCTGCAGAAAGCTATAAATGACTTACTATCTGATTAAGAGTATGAAGAATTAGAACTTGTAGTAATTAATAAAGATAATAAATAAGAAGTAAAGCAGATACTCACATGCTAAAAGCACTATGAAAAGCTATAGTATAAAGTTAGATAAAAAGAATTTAATACTAATAACTAATAATATTTTATAAGAAACTTTAAGAATGTGTCACATCTTATATAAGAATTTCACATGATTAATCTGTAATGATTAGAACTATTACTGTGCTTAGAGAAATGAACGAGTTATCTATGAGTGAAATAAGAATCTATTAGACTATAGAGAGAATAATCTTCTAGCATGAGAGCATGTCTAGCACTTCAAGAAGAAATAATATTAGAATCTAGAAGATTAATAACTAAATTAGATAACTCATGATTCTAGAACCAGGTAACTATCATGACTAGTAGACAGGTAACAGATGATTATCATGATAAATTAGTAAGCTAGAGCTTAGAACTTTCTTCATAATTCATGTGTGTATATAATCTTTCTCTTCTCCAGATCTCTCTTCTCTTTATCATCTTTTAGTCTTCTTGAGTTTTATTACCTAGTCCGGCAGTAAACCTGTGCCTAGCTTGAGCATATTATAGATTAGTATATAATTAGCAGATTAGTATCATGCTATTTTTTAGTAGAAGATAAAGTAAGAGAAAATTACTATAATAGAGTATCTTATTAAGAAAGCAGAGAAAAATCTAAAAAAGTATAGAAGAAATTAAAATCTATATAAAAAGAAATATTAAGTGCAGATTAGTATTAAAGAGATATTAATAAAATAAGAAGAAAGATTAAGATTTAGTTAGTAAAATTAAATAAACTATAATAAAAGCTAAAAAGAGTTTAATAAAAGTAATAAAGAAGATAATATTAAAAAAATAGATTCTATTATAATAAAAACTAAATTAGATGTTATTACTTATAGATTCTAATTAAAGTTACTGAATTACTTTAATATTAAAAGAGTTTATTATAAAAGATATCTATAAATTTTCAGTTTAATATAATATCTAGATGAAAATTAAGTAATTTAAATAGTAAAAATAGCTAGACAGTACAGATTTTTAATAGAGTAATGCTATATAAATTAATAAAACTACTTAATAAGCTAAAAGACTTAAATATTACTTATAACTAAGATATTATATGATATTAAGCAAGATTAAGTATATTATTAAAAGATAAATTTAAGATTAAATATGAAATGAATTAAATTAAGATGAAATTAAAATAAGATCAGAATATTATTATGATATAATTACTAATTAGAATAGAAAAAAAGATAATTTAAATTACATGCTCTATTAAGTTAGAGATTAAGATGAGTGTGATATTTAATAATAGTTATTAAGCATGATGCTTGGGTTAAGAATACAGATAGAACTAATAGACTAAGATTACTTAATTATTATAAGAAGATCTTAATAGCTTAATATTTTATATAAGTAATTAATTAGATTTCTTAATACTTTTAGTATGCAATTCATATCTTAAGATGTGTATATAATAAGAGTATGTATAATCTTATTATCTATTATAGTTAAAATATCTTAAGATAGATTTTACTAATACTGTACTATAGTACTATTAAATCATGTGTAGTAATAGATGAATAAGTATTAGTTTATATTATAATTACTTAAAGAATAATTATAATAATATTTATATTAGTTATTACTGCATTTAATAGACTTTAAAATTAAAATATAAAAAGATATTAGAAAATAAGAGCATAGTGTAATATCTTTAGTTAATAGCTAATATTAAGAAGTAATTTAAAATTAACTTTAATATCTATACAAGATTATCTATATCTATAAAAGAGAAATTAAAGTAAATAAAGTTATCTAATGAGTGACTAAATATCTATAAAAATAAGCTAAGATTATCAGAAGTATATAATTAATTAATTAAAAAGTATTAAATAATATTTTACAGATGTTCTGATAATGAAGTCCAGTAGTATCTAATAATTATAATATAGTAATATAATAATAACTAATAGTAGTAAAAAATCAAGTAACATGTATACTTAGATCTGCATAACATAAATAAGATGAGAATGAAATTAGATAATTAAGATATTTTATTAGTGATATAGAATATTAATAATCTAGCTTATAAGATAGTTTACTTAATTAATAAATTATGAGCAGTAAAGTAACATATGTCAGCAGAAATAAGCTTAAGAAGAAATAATTTATAGTTATTTATCTTACAGCATCTTAAGCAGCACAGTACTATAATCTATAATTTAGCAGACTTAATAAATAATACTAATTAATCTATAATTAGAGAAAGTATAAGAGATATTATTAAAGACTGTAGTTAATTCTATTATTAAAAACTAAATAAGCTGAATTATCTATTACATAGTAAACTTGATCTGAATTTAAATGCTTATTAACTATAATATATAAATTTTATAATAAAGAAAATTCTAAAGATTTGCAGAGAGTATTTATTTTAAGTAATAATTAAACACATACATGAAATAGAAACTATATTTTATTTTTTTCTTATAAGTAGTTATAATATTTTTAATATCTCAGATAATATAAATGATTTACTGATTAACAAGAATTAATCAGATAAGTATTTACATAAGATATTAAAAAACATACTAAAATAGTATATTATAGTAAAAAAATTATAAAATTACATGAGCATATAAGAATATTATATTAAAATTTAAAATATTTACTTATATACACAAGATTCTTTCTTTATAGATATATTTTATAATACATGTGTTAAACTTAGTATTATTAATTATAATAATATATCTTAGCTTCTTCTCAGAAGTTAGTTTTCTCTTTTTCTTTCTTTCTTTTATTCTTAATTTTTTATACTATATTACTAATAATTTGTTAACTTTATAAGATTTATGATACTAATTAAAAATATAAACTCTTCTAGTAGTTAATTCTTTAGTAAATCTTCTCATTAAGTTTTATCTTAATAGTCAAGATAAAAGTCAAGTAATGTATGTTATTTTTTCTTATGTATGACTTTAATTACTATTAGCTAACTAGAATAATACAGATCTGGACTTTTCAGACTCTATAATATCTTATATCTATTAATAATAAATAATTAGATTTACTATATTCTAATGATTCTGTAGTTATGAATGATAAATTATTAGATTAAGCAGATAATCTGATATAATTATCTATAATAGATATTTACTTTATTAAGATTAGTTATATATACTATTATTACTTACATCTCTATCATGCTTATTTTAAAGTCTTAGAATTTTAAGAGATTAAGAAAGCATCAGCATCATGTATATATTATAGAGTTAGTAATAGCTTTAGAGACTTTTACAGCTAGAAGTCTAGACTTAGTTAAATCAGAAAAAAACAGTAAATTACAGAATAATTAATTATTAGAGATACTAATAATAGATAAAGATAACATAACTTCTAATATACTATAATATAAAGTTAAGTAATAAGCACTAGTAATTTACTTATATTAGATTAATTATAATATTTTTCATCTTATAAAGAATCTTTTCTATGCTATATTATTTACTAGTCTGAATAGTAAAAGAAAAGTTAATTCTTAGTTAATTTCATAATCAGAGAATCTGATTATAGAGTAGTAAAATAATCTTATTACTATAACATGAAATGAGTCTATTAAATAATAATTAATCTTTAAGAAGATAAGAAAAAGAGATTAGACTATGAATGTAAGATTAATAGCTTTATTAACTATTATTAAAATAAGAGTAGTATGTATTTAGCATGTTTCTTGAAGTTATAATTATACTAATTATTTTTAGTTTCATAATAATTTAGTAATATTATATTTATACTTTATAATAAAGATTCATGCTCTCATCAGTTATCATTATTATTAGTTAAAGAAAGTAGAGAAAAAGAGATTATATGTAAAGAAATTACTTGATAATGATTTCTTTACTTATATAAAGTAATATGCTCAAGCTAGGTGCAGGTTTACTGCCAGACTAGATAATAAAACTTAAGAAGACTAAAAGATAATGAAGAGAAGAGAGATCTGAAAGAGAGAAAGATTATATACATGCATGAATTATAAAGAAAGCTCTGAATTCTAGCTTACTAATTTATCATAGTAATTATCTGTTATTTATCTACTAATCATGATAGTTATCTGATTCTAGAATTATAAGTTATCTAATTTAGCTATTAATTTTTCAGATTCTAACATCATCTCTTCTTAAAGCACTAGACATACTTTTATGCTAGAAGATTATTCTCTCTATAGTCTAGTAGATTCTTATTTTACTTATAGATAATTATTCATTCTTTTAAGTATAGTAGCAGTTCTGATTATTATAAGTTAATTATATGAAATTCTTATATAAGATATGATATATTCTTAAAGTTTCTTATAGAATATTATTAATTATTAGTATTAAATTCTTTTCATCTAACTTTATACTATAGCTTTTTATAGTATTTTTAGCATGCAAGTATCTGCTTTATTTTTTATTTATTATTTTCATTAATTACTACAGATTCTAGTTTTTTATACTCTTAATCAGATAGTAGATTATTTATAGCTTTTCATAGTTTATTTAAAAAGAAGATATCATGAATTTATATACTAAGTAATAAAATTAGATAATAGCTATAATCTATTTTTTCTATAATTTTAAAAAGTTTAGCATTCTATTTAGCAAGCTTGCAGCTTAAGCAGTCTATAAGATATTTCTTTAGAAAAAGAAATATCTTATCTTTAATTATAAAGTTAGATTTATAGTAGTATTAATTAATCTGTTTTCTTATAACTTTCTAAGCATGCTTTATTCTCTTCTAGATCTGTTTCTAAACTACTTTTATTTTCTGTATTCTTTTCTAAATATTTTAATAATTAAGCTTCTCTATCTTTAAGATTCCTGCAGGAAGTAGTTACTAGTTAAATAAGATTTATAACTTAAATTCTAATATTATACTAAAGAAGATTAGTTCGTTAACACATGTAATAGTAGTTCTGTAATATAATCTATAAGTAGTAGTAACTGGTTTTAGTTATTCTGATAATATATTATATATAATTATAGTCATATGACCAGATACTAATTAATAATTTCTATTTACTTATTTATTTATAAGTAATATGCAGTAAATAACTTCAGCTTAATCTTTAAATCTTTAATAAACTTATTTTAGAAGTCTAATATAAACTAAGATTCTTAGTTCAAAACTATATTTTCTAAAGCTTTATAATAATAATAGAAATATTCTAAGAATAGCTTATAAAATTTCTTTATATTCATCTTACAGATAATAAGTAAGAATAGTAACTTCTTACTTAATTTATTAATAATAATTAGTAATATGTCATGTTCTTCTTTAATTATTAATATATTTATAAAGTTTATGAAAATGTGTTATTAAGATTAAAGAGAAATAGATAGTAGCTGTAATAGTTTAAAAATTTTATCTTATAATATTTTAATTCTTTAATAGATTAGATAGTTACTAATATAGTATTTAGTATCTTTTTATATAAATAATTAATAGAATTAGCTACTAATTAGAATTATAATTTTTTTCTTATCTGGATGTATTATAAAGAGTTGCTTGTATATCTTTTTAAGAAGCTATGCAGCTAGATTCAGATTTTTTTTAATAAATATAATTATTCATTCTTAATAGCAGAGTATTCTCTTTCAGTCTTATATTTAGATTATAAGATTAGAAGTAACTTATAAGAATTTCTTTATATTCTTATTTAATTTATAGATTTACTTAATTATAATTCTTAGCTTAAGTAATACTAGCTCTACTTGAATTCTTAAGTTTAGATATTCTAGTTTAAGTAATACTTACTTATAATTCTTATCTTCTATTTTTTCTTCAGATCTACTTAAAGCATTTATTAGAGTATTCTTCTTTTCTAAATAGTATTTAATTTTAAAGTAAAACTAAAAGAGAAACTTAACTTATCTTATCTAGCAGGCATTAAGTCTGTTTTTTATCATAAAGTGCTTTAGAGCTTAATAATTAATTAGAATTCTAAATCTTTCTTTCTAGTACAGTTCACTAAACTCTGCATGTTATTTCTTAAGTGCATAGATAATAACTAATATTTTTTTATCATGAATGTTATAGTTTTACTTAGTATTAGTCATGAAGAGAAAATAAAAGACTATTAGATATTATTAATTCTTAGAAGATTTTTATAAGAATACTTTAGTTATAATTTTATTTAAGATATCTGTTTTCATCTGAATCTTATACTAGAAGTTATAGTATTAGAAAACTAATATATTTATTAAGATCTCTTTTAGCTTATTAAAGACTTTTTAATATTTCTCTATCTAGTAAAATAGTTAATTCTTTCTAATAAGTTAATATAGTACTTTTATAATTTAACTATAAGTCTTTATAAATTACTAATAAAAGTTATAGAATTTTAAGAAGAAAAGTACTTTAGTTATAGTAATAAATATTCTCTAATTAGTAATAATCTTAATCTTTTCAGAATTTATCTTAATGTCTTTAATAGTAATAATAAAGTCTAAAAATTTAGTTTATTATATACTAAACTTACTTTTATTTATGCTAGCTTGTAGCTCATTCTTAGCTAGCTAGTTAAGTACTTTTTATATATATTCTTTATATTCTTTAAGAGTCTTGCTATAAATTAGCAGATTATTAATAAATCTAATTATAAATTAGTTTATATAATTAAAAAAAATATTATTTATAAATCTTTAAAAGATATCTAGCTTATTACTTAGTCTAAATAGAATTATTCTGTATTTATAGTTACTATATCTGATATAAAAGATAGTGAGATCTTCAGATTCTAAATTCATTCAGATATAATGAAAGTCTTAGCAGATATCAAGCTTAGTAAAGAATTTCATATTTTATAGTCTTTTTATTAATTTATTAATCAGAAATAACAGATATGTATCTTATTTTATAATAATATTAAGCTAGTAGTAGTTCATGCAGAATTATAGCTTAGCTCTATTATAAGTAATTAGAATAGAAGAAGTAAAAGATATACTTAATAGAATAATAAATTTTTTATTTAAATTAGCTTTTAGATACTTCTTCATTATCTCTAGTTCTTCTATAAATATTTAGTATAATAATAGATATTTAATGTTCTAATTTAAATCTGCTTCTGAATTTAGTATAATCTTATAATTTACATTTAGCCAGTATGAGAATAGTTTATTAGATTCAGATTTTAGAAAGACTATTCTTTAGAAATATAGATAGTTAGATAACTTAATCTCTAGTTCTTCATCTTTATTACTCTCATCTGCTTCATTAATTTCTTTCTGCCATTAGATAGAATTCTTAGCATCTTATTTATTACAGATAATCTAATTTAACTTATTTAGAATAAGTATGTAATAAGTTTTAGTCTTCTTCACATGATAGTAGAAGGCAGCTTTTCTAATAAAAGCTAGATCTATATCTTTTAATTTATCTAAATATTTAGCTAAGCTAGAATTATGTTTCTTTTCTTAAGTCTATTTTTTTTATTATTTCTCTTCTTTTCAGATATCTTGCAGATCATGATTAAGTAACTAACTTATTTTTTCTAAATTATTCATCTAATTACTAGTCTTCATTACAGAGACTGTTCATCAGATTTAATTTTTATAAAGTTCAGATTATTTACTACTAATTAGTAAATTAGATAATTTTAACTTAATATCTTTAAAAATCTTAGTAAAATAGAGATACTATCAGTTATACTAAATTTTCTATTTTATTAGTCTATCTCTATAGTTTATATTCATCTGCTTATTAAGATCTGAATCTAGCTATCAGAAAATAATGCATGATACTATCTTGCTAATTTCTTTTCATATCTTATTCTAAAGACTTTACTTTTCTAGCTAAATTAGTTACTAGTTTCAGATATCTAGTCAGATATCTTGCTATGTCAGTTATTTTCTTTTAATAATTATTTAATATTATCTTAAGTAGATGATTAGCATGGGAACTTTTTAAAAAAATTAATTATTAATTTATAAATAAAAAAAGATTACATAAGTGATGAAAAGATCTGTTTTTTCATTAAATTTATAGATTTTTATAATCTATAATAGAAGAATGATATGTGCTTTAAAGACTCTAATAATATTTATTACTAGCTAAATATTAATAAAAATAGCATTATTTATTTTAGTATTAATAAGAAACTTAATAAGAATTATAAATTTATTAATGATTACTCTGCTACTTATAAGAAATAGCTTCTTATTAATAAATTAAGATAAGTCTAGTTTCTCTAAAAATATTTTATAATCTAAGATGAAGATTTCTCTTAGACTTTCTTATTTTTTAAAACTAGCTGTAACTTGTAAATGTTAGTATCATTTCTTTTTCATAGATAATTTCAGATAACATAATCTATCTCTTTATAGTAATAATACTAAATATTCTTTATTTAGTTCATCTTTTCTTCAGACTTTATCTTAAAAATAGTAACTGATTTTAGTTCTTTATTATTATTATGAAATCTTCAGAATCTTTAGCTCTTATTATTTCTCTTATTTCTATTTATTTCTCTATTATAAATAATTCATAAGATGTTAGCAGACTTAGAATAAATTTTCTAAAATTCTTTAAAGATTTTAGTAGTTATATGAGCTATGATTATTATTTTCTAAAGTTTAAATAATAGCTTGATTATAAAGTTATCTTTATAGAATTCTCATGGGATCTTAGTCTTGTCTGCTAAATAAAGAAAGTTAGTTATAAAGATATGATAGTTCTTCTTATTCTTTATAAGAAGTTAATAGTAATTATTCTTAGTATTTTATAAGTAATTTAGATTCTTATATATTTTAGTTAGATGAGTAAAAACTTTCTTTATAGTTATATATATTTCTGAATGATTCTCTCTTATTCACAGAATAATATATTCTGCTGTATTTTTATTAGTGTGATTTTCTATATATATAATCTTACTTTCTTCTGTAAAAAAATAATCTGTATTTTCTTATAGCTTATTATATATTCAGAATATCTAATACTTAAATTTAAGCTTTTTGCTATTAATAAGATGTTTTAGATTATTAATCTTGACTAATCTTCTTTTATAATATATCAGAAATAGATTATTATCATTATCTCTTATTAGATAGATCTTGAAGAGTTATTCTTAATAGTTATTTCTTTTAGAAATTAATATCTCTATCTGTTAATTCTTTCTCTTATTAGTCTCTTTCATAATCTCTACTTATTAGTTCACATGTACATGCTTATTAATACTATAATTAATTATCACTTTAACTATCTCTTATAATTTCTCTGAATTATCTGTGACTAACTATGTAAACTATTCTCTATTAATAACTTAATAATAATTCTTATTATTAAATAATAGTACTCATAATAAATATTTATTTTCTGCTATTATATAAGATTTAATTATCTTATTAATAGCTTCTTCAGATTCTTCATACTAATTATATTTACTAATACATCTCATCAGATTAATATTAAATTAATAAAAAAAGAATAACTTTTAATCATAAAGTTAATAAGAATAAAAGAAATGATAAAGAATCTTTTAGTTTAATAATATACTTAAGCTAGATATAGATTTACTGCTAGACTAGATAATAAAACTCAAGAAGACTGAAAAATAATAAAGAGAAGAGAAATTCAGAAGAGAAGAAAATTATATACATGTATAGATTATAAAAAAGTTCTGAGCTCTAGCTTATTAATTTATTATAGTAATCATCTGTTACCTGCTTATTAGTTACAGTAGTTGCCTGGTTCTAGAATCATAAGTTGTCTAATCTGGTCATTAATCTTCCAGATTCTAACATAAAGTATGATTATGAGATAATATGAAATACTTTATACATTCTGCTGTCTAATCACATGATGATGACTAACTAAAATACTTTACATAATCTATAGAAAAAACTAATAAGATAATAATATTTAGATATTATTACTTTAGATATTATAAAGTACTTTTTTAGTAAAAAGAGTTTCAGTTTTATATATAATACTAAGATTGCATATCTATTTAATTTTATTTCACTAATTATAATATACATGATTATAATATTAATATATCATGCACTTAAGAAGCATGTAAATAGTAATAAAAAACTTATATTTAAGAGTAATTTAGTTATCTATAAGTTCATCATACTATGCACTTAACATGATGCAGTTTATTACTAATATTCTCATAATAAATATTTTAGCTATTTATTACTAAATGCTCATAACATGATTAGAAAATAATGCATTTTAATAAAAGATTTTAATAATACTTATAATAAAAACTATTCATGATTTCTTCAGATTTAATAAGAAGAAGTTGGATAACTTATTAATAAAGACTTTTACTAAATAGTTTAAGAACTTACTTGATAATCTAGTAAAGCTTGATTTTAATATTAAGCAGCTGTAGAAAGATATAAATATAGTATATAATATTACTAATAATCATGTGTCTACTAGCATAGTATATTTAAGTAATGTTACAGATGAGCAGATTATTATTAATAATAAGTATAATAATATAGCAGAGATTACTAATTATCTAAATATTAATTTAGTTCTTATTACTAAATAATCTGAATAATAAGATGTAATGATGGATGCTTGTGCTGGGTGTTAAGAATTATAGTAACAGATAAAAAGAATTACTTATAAATTATATCTTAAGATATAACTAATCTTCTTTAGATTATTTTATCTTAAGATGTATATTAAGACAAGCATGAATATAAATAATTAAATAAATAATATAAGTTACTGTTATATTTTATACTTAAAGATACTATAAATAGAGTAATTATAATAAAATAAGTGAATTATTAATTATAATTATTAGTAATAGCTAATATAAGATAGATATTAGTAATAATATAGATATTTTAACTGCTAGTAATAGAGAATATAAAAAAGATATTAATAATAGCACAGACATTCTAGTTATTAATAATATAGAATATAAAAGAAACATTAGCAATAATATAAATATTCTAACTACTAGTAATAGAGAATGTGAAAGAAACATTAATAATAGCACAGATATTCTAATTACTAGTAATAGAGAATATAAAAGAAATATTAGTAATAATACAGACATTCTAGCTACTAATAACAGAAAATATAAAAGAAATATTAATAATAACACAGACATTCTAATTACTAGTAATAGAGAATGTGAAAGAGATGTTAGTAATGATACAGGCATTTCAGCTGCTAGTGACAGAGAATGTAAAAGAAATATTAGTAATAATATAGATATTCTGATTACCAGTAATAGAAAATATAAAAGAGATGTTAGTAATAGCATGTGATGATTAGAGATGAAATAGAGCCTGTCTAGTATGAAATCAGGAAATTAATTAATAAAAATCTAAATAAGTGAATAAGTAGATCCAGGTGTGCTAGAGATCAAGCAGAAAATTACTAATATAGATGAAATAATAATTAGTTAATTAAGATCTAAGTAAAGTTATTATATGCAAACTTTACTAGAGATAATTAACTTATCTAGTCATTTTATTTATAATAGATAAAGCTTTACAAGTATTATTTCAGAGTACTATTAAGTCTTTTTATCTGACTATCTAATTACAGGTAAAAAGCTATGCTAAGTAATCATTTAATTCAGAGAAGTTAAAGTAAATCTTCTCAGAAATTACTAGTAAAAAGTAATTTATAATCTGATATAATTCTCTTAAGTAGTTTATATAGTTAGATTACTTTATAAATAAAGATATAAGCTAGTTGCTCTGCTGTTAGCTTCTTAAATATAAGTATAAAGTATGATATTTTAGTAAATCTGTTTACTATAGAGAAGTAGCATAGCTTCTTCTGCCATAGTCATATCATAGCAGTAATAGCTCATATATCTTTACTCTTACTAGAAGATTAATTGAATAATTAACTAACTACTTACTTAAATACTTGCTTACTTCTTATTAAAGTCTTTATTATAATAATTTAGTAGCATGTCTATGAATTTCTAGTTCTTTTTAAAGATCTAGAAATTAAAAAATTCAAGATCTAGTATCATGTTATAACTCAAGATAGTAAATAAGCAACTCTCAGATCCAGCATCATGCTATAGCTTAAAATAATAAATAAGTAACTCTTAGACTTAATATTATGCTATTACTCAAGATAAAAAATAAGTATTATTAATAATATAAGATTAGAATATCTATAATCTTATCATATTACATTTTACTAGTAATAATATCTATACTCATGAAGCTTTATTATCTACTAGTAATAACAGATGCTATAAAGAAGTTTATCTTTAGCTATAGAGACTATTATAAGTCTAACTTAGCTTAAGAAAAACTAAATAAGAAGATGTTAAAGTATATTAACTACATTATATAATGATATAATTAAGCTTATTAGTTAAAAAAAGAGATTAGTATGCACTTCTCATAGTCTAAAAGAACTAGAATAGTTTCTATACTATTACTAAAATCTCTAAATCTAAATGATAAGTTATTAAAATCATATTTTTCTATAATTTAACTATATTTTAGCTTATGTAGAAATCATGATACTACTAGATTTATATAGAATAGTAAAATTCTAACTAAAATATTATATTATAAGTAAATAATAATAAATACTAAGCATTCTTTTATTAAAAAGAAAAAGATATCTGAGATAACTTCTGCTTTAGAAATCATAATAGAATTATACTCTATTTCTATTTAAAAAATAATGCAAGAGATTATGTCATCTGCAGAGAATAGTAGTAGAATTTAGAAAAAATTAATAATAATATAGCAGGTATAATTATAATAAGTCTCTAGTACTTCTATAAAATTATATAGCACTTAGTATTAGTCTACTTCTAATAATATTTTTACTTAAAAAATATGATAAAGTTCATTCTGATAATAGCTTATACTAATATATTAAGAGAGATTTAATATCTAATTAATAGCTACATGAGAGAGATACGGATAGTAAGATCTCTAATATAGATTCTAATATTATCTGCACTGTGATACTATTAAGTCTTCTAAATTAATTATATTATCATAAAAAATAATAGATATTAGACTTTTCTATTCAGATATGCTGCAAGAGTTTAAAGCATTAGATATAGTTAATAAAAATAATAAGTTATAAATCTATAACTTATTTATTTTCACTAATAAAGTATAAGTAGCTATTACTATATATGATTTATTAGTAATAGATTAGAAATTACATGTTTATCTTTAAAATATAGCATTAATATGATAAATTACTAAGCTAATAGATCTAGCTTGCAGTAAATTACTAAGAGATTTGCATGATATAAATAACTAATATAATACTATAGAAGTATATTTTAGAGCATTACTAATACAGATAATGATTAAGTTTAAATTTATTAGATATATAGTAGCAGATGTTAAATCATAAAAGAATTCTAATACTTATATAACAGAGATTATAATAGCAGCTAAGTAGTATAATTTAGCACATGTAGAATATGCTATAGTTCTTCATGTCTAGTTACACATGAATCTGTTATTAAGAGTGATCATGAATGAACTGTCTGTTAGAATCATGATAATATAATTCATAACAGCTATAAAGACTAAGTAATTTAACTAAATTAATTAGTTTACTCAGTCATATAATCCAGAATATTAGTAATATTAGTAATCATGATATAATTAGTAATTATATGCAGGAGATTATGAAATCTTTCTATCTAGATAAGAGAATGCAGTTCTGTCTGATAACAGATTACTGGAATAAAATTAAAATTAGTAATAATATGAAAATAATTAGCTGGAATGATTTAATTAACAGCAGTAACTGTATTAATCATAATCTAATTAAGAATATAAATTATATTTTTAAGCTTTTCTGTGAAATGATTAGAATAAAGATAATAAAATTAACCTAGCTCATATAAAGAGTTTTATATAGTAATATGTTTAACAGAAGAACTCTGATGAAAAGATATTTTAGAATTAGATAGATAAATATCAAGATTAAGATACTTATTTATATGATAAGAAAGATCTTCTGAAGTCATATCTTAATTAGCTAGATGTATTAGAAGACTTATTAGAGAATTTCTAGAATAATCTAGATTCTATATTATATGTAATCTGCTAGTAATATAAAGCAGAATTTAATAATTAATTAGATTTTATTAGATACTCTTAATTCTATATACTCACAGCTTATCGTGAAAGTACTAACATTCTAGTAATATAATAAAGAAGAGAATTAATTCTAATTAATGATAATCTAGCTTTTTAATATTAGTACTTTATAATAATAAAGATATATATTCAAGCAGTAGTTAAGATTATACAGATCTATTTAAATACAGAATATCTAGTAGTACTAGTTTTCTGCAAGTTTCTAGAAGAGCAGAATTTATTAGTAATCATATAAGAAGAAGATAGTATTTCTATTACTAGTATTAGTAAGAAACTTATAATAAAGTATTTCACATTCTTCTTATTACATATTTTAGCAAAGAATAAGAATGAAGAGATAATCATAGTTAGAATTATAATAGATACTAGAGTAATTAATAAGCTTCAAGCAGAACTACTTTCTGAAATAAATAACATAACTTTAGAAGAAATTATTATTAATCTTAAAAAAAGAATAATAATATTTATAAATGCTAGTAGCATGAAGACTTTAATCTATATAATATTAAAGAAGAGTAGTAGTAATAAGAGAGCAGTTATCATTTTATAGAGTATTATAATATTATTATAATTAAGAGTAAAAATTCTAATCAGACTTAAGAATCTAAATTTAATACTTCCTGCTGATAGAGATTATATCTTCAAGCCAGAAATGAACTAAATTAATATATATATTAAGATCATGAGATTAAATCTGCTATTTTATCATGTGATAAATGATACTAACCAGGTCATATAATTACTAATTAGCTACAGAATTAGCTATGTAGCTGAGACAGATGAAATAACTGCATATTAGACATATCTAACTACAGAGATTCTTATATTAAAGCTATTAAAAATTAAACTACAGATTAAGCTAATTCAGCTAACTAATTATAAAGTATGATTAGATAATAGTATAATCATGTATAAAAAAGTAAATTTATTAGAAGTTAAAGCACTTACTAAAGTAATAATGCAGTATAGTAAAATATAAACTAATTCTGAAGAATTTATTAATATTTTAAAAGATAGATAAATGCAGATTCTAATACTTCTAAAAGCTATTTTTAAGAAGAATTTATAAGTATACTCATGTGAATTAGAAGAGAGAAAGATAATAAATATAATATTTAATAAACTTTATAAAAAAAACTACATGAGCTGAGCAGAGAATCATATACTAGAAGATTATCTAGTATTTATGACATGAAGAGATATAATCATTAATAAAAAGATCATGTAAAAAGATAGAGTAATAGTTAATCTCTAGAAACTAAATAAAATAACAGAGTCTAATATTTATCTAATAATAAGATAGAATAAAATAATTAGTATAATTTATAAATATAGATATATAATAGTTCTTAATGCAGCTTCATTCTTCTATCAGTAACACATATGAAAAGATTATAGAAATTACATAATAGTCATAATATATAGAGATTAGAAAATTTTTAATATAATAATCATAAGCTTTATAAATAGTATTTTATATATATAAAAATAAATAAAATTAGTGCTTTAATTACTCTATACTTTTATTAAGATATATATTAATAATCTTATAATCTTTTTAAAAACTCTGAAGAAGCATATACAGCATCTATATGCTATACTAAATAAGCTTAAAGAACTAAATATTATGATAAATTCATATAAGACATATGTTAGATTTCTCTCTATTAGTCTTCTAGAATAAAAAATCTACATGCTTGAAATGATTATGGCTATGAAGAAAGTAAAGATAATCATAAAGCTTTCTTTTCTAAAGATATTAAAATAACTAAAAATATATCTTAGTCTTATCAGATGATTCTAATAATATATATTATTTTATGCTAAGCTAGCAGAGCTATTATAGATTAGAAAGATAGTAATAATAAAAAAAACTCTAGAAGATATAAAAAGAAAGAGATTCATGTAAAAGAAAAAAATCAGCATATTAATACTAGCAGAACTTAAGAGTTTTTAGAATATATAAAGCTTTTTTAAAAATATGTTATTTTTATTTCATCATAATCTGAATAAGCAGTTATTCATGAATATTAATGCTTTAAAGAAGAGAGACTTTAAGATTATAATATTTCATATAAAAGATGAATAAATTATCAAGACTAATAGAGACTATTTAATATTATTATTATTAACTATAGTATTACTAATACTCTTTGTCAGCAAGCTTCTAATTAGTACTAAGATGAACTACTAGCTAACTAAGCTAGAAGTAGCATATTTAGTATAAATACTAAAGAAAATGTATTATCTTATTAAAGCTAGTAAGAAGCTAATAATAGTATATATAAATCATATAGCTATCTTGATAATTATTAAGAGCATATTATTATAATTTATAAATATAGATAATTTTAATCTCTGCCTGGTGCAGGCTGTAGTATATATATAAAGATTTAGATTAAAGATTTTTCATAAGCTAGAAAAGACATATATTATTTCAGATGCTTTATCAAGACTTAAAAGTCAGATAGCAAGTCATCATATAGTTATTTATTATAGTTATACTATAATCAAGTTATTATTAGAGCTAAAGATGAAGATTTAACAGAGATATATTAAGAATATGTTTTATTAGAAAATTCTAAGCATTCTTAATAATCAGAAAGCATAGAAGAAGAATGTAATATGATTATTATTCTTTAGAAAGAATAAATTAATCTATTATTAAGAAGAAAAAGTTAGCAAGAAATTCTATATTTCTGCTTTAGTAATATCACGAGATATTAGTAGATATATACTTAAAGATTTATTTTAGATAATAGTAAATCTTACAGCATCTAGAAAGTCTATACATCAGAAAAATTATAAAGATAATATGCAAGTTTATTTAAGTCTGTCTATAATATTAAGTAATACAGATTAGATATCACAAATTCTATAGCAATCTGCAACTAATATTAATATTAAAGATATCTCATTATATTATAATAATTAATTTCATATTAGAACTTTCAGATAGAATGTATAATATGCTTATAATAGTTACTAATAAGTATATTAAGAGAATAATTTTTATTTTTAGTAAAATCATGAATGAATTTAAGAAATGAGCTATTAAACTTATTAAAGCACTTTATAACAGAGATTAAAGTTTCTCTAAAAAAATAATTAGTAATAGAGATTTTAAATTTACTATAAATCTATAAAAGAATATATTTAAATAGATTAATGCACAGATGCTATTTATTATAGCATATTATTTATAGATAAACAGCTAGTTAGAAAGAATAAATCAGATTACTTAAGATAGCTTTTTATTTTCTAATTAATATAATAAAGAATTTAAAGAACTAACATGAGTTATTCTTAATACTTTAATTACTTCTTAACTCTGCTAAATTTTTATTAACAGAAGTATTACTATATTAGCTTTTATATAATTACTTAATAATCATGAATCTTAATACTACTAAGATGAAGTATATATTATTATTTATAATATATAAAGATGCAGTAGTAGTATTAGATGAAATAGTTATGATAGTATAATACTATTATAATAAATAGCATAAGTTAGTTTACTTTAAGAAGAGATAGAAAGTCTTGTTATAATTATATAAGAAATATCACACATACATGTTAAGAATTTATAAGAAATTTTCACTATACTATACAGAATCATTTACTATTATTAAGAAAATAAAAAGACTTATATATTAACTAGATTTCTCTGAGCATTAGCAAATTCATAATATAATCTTAGTTATATATCTTAAGTTCTAAATAGAGAATACTCATAATAGAATTACATAATTACTAGAGCTGATATACATGAATAAAAATGAGTACTAGAAAATAGAGAGAATTATTATATATAAAGAAAAGAGACTCTGAAGAGATGTTAAGAAGAAGTATCTAGTAAGATAAAAAGACTTTAGACTAGAAAAAGATTTCTAGCTTCTATTAAATAAGTTAATTACTGCATAGCAGCTGGTTAACAAGTATAATAACAAGTACTAGTAATTATAATAGTACTATAATAATAGTATTATTAGAAAAGTATTAATATTAAAGATCTGTTTATCATATTTACTTATATGATTTTATTATAGTAATGACTAAATATTAATAATATATCTAAATATAAACTATTTTCTTTTCTAAGCATGTTAATTCTAGAATTACTATATTATTATATTCTAGATTTACTATGTTAATATATAATATACTTATATTAAAACAGTTATATCTGTAAATAATTTATTATAATAATTTAATCTTTAGTAAGATGAATATATCTTTAAGTATATAAGTAAGAGAAAGAGTTCTAATAATACTAGTAAATTAAAAGTCTACTTTACTTTTAGAATACTTAACTATAAATACTTCATTATTAAAAAGAGTAAAGATTAAGAAAAGAGAAAAGAATAAAAAGCATGAAGAAGCAGAAGAAATATGAAAGATTAAATATATATTATAATTTATATTAGAAAATATAAGAATATAGCTTAAATTAGAGAAGAGTTATAACTTTAGTAATTCATCAGCTTTATCTTCTCTGCTAGAAAAAGAGATACTTAAAGAGATATTAAAAAGAAAGATTAGCATTTTAATTAATAAATATCATGATAGAATTAGAATAAATAAGAAGACTGAGAATCTTTATATTATTAATAACTATAATAAACTAATTTATATATATGCTCAGACTTAAAAATCATATTTTAGTCTATGTAATTCTATTAATAATTTCATTAATAATATAAAGATATGCTTTAACTCCAGATTTATCAGACTAGAGAATCATGTCTTTAAGACTAGAAAACTACTTAAACAAGTCTAATAACTTAAAGTAGCTTATAAATAATAATACTAATAGAAAATGCAGGAGTAGTATGCTGAATAAATTATATAAGAAATTAAATTTATTAAGAGAGAGTGATTTAGTTATAGTAATATTATAATATAAATATCTAATATTATAAAAGAAATTATAGAAGTGACTGTAATCTACTTATATATATAAAGTTAGTAAAATCTTAAGAGAAATTTTATAACTAAATTTATAGAAAGATCTGATGCTACTTTTATAAGAATAACAAGATATATAAGAGAAAAGAAGATTCTAGTACTATTAAAATAGCTAGATAATAAAGTTAATAAAGATATTCTGATAAAACTCTTATAGAAATAAAAGATCTAAGTATTAAAAAAGTAATATATACTTAAAGAAGCTATAACAGATTAAGATAAGAATTATTAAATCTTATATAATAAAGAAAAAGACTATAATTATAGATGATGATAGTAAGAATGTAGCTGAAGATATCATAATAATACTACTAATAAGTTTATCTTTATAAGAAAAAGCAGAATTAGATTATAAGAAACTAGACATGCTGTTATAAGAGATCATAGTAATATTAGAGAATCTAATAGCAGAAAAGAACTAAAAGAAAATTATCAAGATGATAATAAATAAAGATAAATAGATAGAAAGAGCTGTTAGTAAGACAGATAATATTTAATTTATAATTCTAGCTAGCTAAAATACATGATGATGATCTGAAAACAATATAGATAAAGAGAAAATACTTTAAGAAGAAATAAGATAAGTATAAAGAATATCATGATTAAAAATCATGAAGAGACTTTAGATACTAGTTTATAGCATATAATTTATAATTCTTTAATAAGAGTATAATTAATTACTTTCAAGAAGAAATAGCTAGTTATAACTATTAAATAAACTTTATAATAGAATATAATCACAGTCTGATTAAGATAAAGATATAGAAATTTATTTTAAAAATTTTAAAGAAAAATACTAATAAAAAGAGAAGAGTCTGAAGAGCATTATTTTACTATCTTATGATTTTTAATAATCTTAACCAGCAGGCATGAAAAATAATAACAAAGATATAATAGGCAGATTATAGAAAGTTCATTAAAATAAAGAAAATAAATGTAAAGATGAAGTAGAAAGAGACAGATAATAATAAAGAGAAAGCAGCATTAATAGAGCAGTTAGAGCAGAAATCTAAGAATAAATTCTAAGTATTAAAGCTAGCATATTATAGAGAAGTAGCATAGCTTCTTCTACCATGGTCATACTGTGGTAGCAATAGCTCATATATCTTTACTCTTGCTAGAAGATTAATTGAACAATTAATCAACTACTCACTTAAATACTTGCTCACTTCTTATTAAAGTCTTTATTATAATATTTACTATTACTAGTATATAATTATATTTCATATCTTTAAAACTTTTATTTATAGAAAGATTAGTAATAGCATTCATGCTGATTTCTTTCTAGAAATTTTATAAAATAAAAAGAGATTATAGTTCATTATAAAGTTTTTTATAAATAATTCAGAATTCTTAATAAACATTACATGTATAATAGTATTCATTAATCATCTTCTGCATCTTAGATTAGAAGTACTTTCATAAGAGAAGTTTATATATTTATTTAGAGATAAAATAATTCATGAAAAGCAAGTTATGATATTTTCTAATAAGCTTTATATATAAAGACTCATTATCAGATATATAAAAATAATTATTATAGTATAGCATCTAATTTTTCTTAGATTAGTACTTCATGAATTAATCTGAATTATAGATTTAGATTAGTATTACATATTTATTAATTTATAATAAGTCAGAAATAACTAATAATAGACTATAAGAAGTATTTCTGAAAGTATCTCTAGATTTAAAAGATAATTCTCTCTTAGCAAGTATGCTAGCACTAGTACTGCTCTAACTAAGACTACTTACATAAAGTAGTACTACTCATTAGAATTTTTATAAGAATTTTATATAAGTATTTCTTTAGTCTTACAGATTGCAAGAGTTAATTATAAGATATACTTTTCTCTTTCTCTTCTCTTAAGAAATCTACTATTATTTGCTCGGACTTTTCAGATATTTATAATATATTAATATATTTAAGAGAAAGCATAAATTATAATTAGCTTATAGTTTTTTAATCTTCTAGATTCTTATAAGCTATTTCTTCTTTATAATTAGCTCTTTATAAAAATGCATCTGCAGGATTTTTAATATCTATAATATGTTTAATAGTAAAATAAAAGACTAAGAGTTTCTAAGTTTATTAAACTTATTATTATAAGAGTTTTTTTACTATTATAAAGTATTATAAGTTATTATAATTAGTTTTAATAATAACAGGCTTGTGAGATCTCTTCAGCTAATATCTTTAGTAGTAGAAAAATTTAACTATAATAAGTAATTCTTAATTATAAATATCATAGTTTAATTCCACAGATTTTATCTTCTGTAAGTAGAAGATAATAGAAACTTATTATTATATATCTGAATTAAGTTATATAATAATTCCAGAGATTATAAAGCTAGATATATCTGTTTATAATCTAATCTAATAATATAAATTAAAATAATATAGCATGATCACATCTGTGAAGATATCTTTAAAACTATTAAATAATTTATAAGTAGCTAAAGTAAGAAATCTATTATTTTTTTATTTATTTAGTTCTCTTCTAGCCTATCTTTATTACTATCTGCTTGATTTTCAGCTCTTAAGCATTTCTGTAAGATAGAAAATCACTCATAAGAATGCATGAATAAAGTAGTAGTAGAAGTTACAGAATTCTAAAAAATCTAAATATCTTAAATTATATTTAGTTTTAGTTAGATTAGAATGATCTGTACTTATGCTTAGCTTATTAAAATCTTATTTATAGAAATAATATATTCTAAGAAGTCTATCTTATAAATATTAAAAAAATATTTTAATAACTTATAGTAAAGTTTAGCATTAACTAGTGCAGTAAGTACTTATCTGATATGATGAATATAATCTTCTTCTTTTTATAAGTAAATTACTATATTATCAAGATATACTATCATAAATATGCCTGAGAACTCTCATAACATCTTTATAATATAAGACTAAAATATTATGAAAGTATTTATTAAGCTAAAGAATATCATATAGTATTTAAAATAATTAAATAATATATAGAAAGCAGTTTTCTATTCATTTTCTTTCTTAATTCACAGGTGATGATAAGCATTCTTTATATTAAATTATATGAATATCACCACACCTGTGAGACACCCAATTAGATTTTTAATGAGTGAGAGAGAGTATTAGTTTTTAATTATCTTATTATTAAGATTCTGGTAGTTCATATAAAGTCACAGATCTTTATTTTTTTTTAGAGTAAACATGATGAGAGTGTACTGTAGGGAACTTAGACAGGCAGATAAATTCTACTAAAACTATTTCTATAAAATACTTTATGAGTATCTCTTTCTTATTTTTTAATTTAAGATTCAGCTAGCAGGCTAGATTAAGACTGATGACTGTAACATTTATATAGCTATCTGCTCATGCATTTTAGAAGTACTTTACAGAGATATTATCTGCTTAATAATGCAGTTAAATAGAAGAGATATTTGCAATCATAATACTTAAGACTTGCATTATTTTAGCATTATCTATAAATTTCTCTCTCTTATTCTATTTTAAGTTCTCTGCTTTCTTTAATTTTATATATTTAGATATAATATGATTATATTCTCTGTAAATATAGCATTTCATATTTATAAGAAAATTTAGCTTTTTATTCTTATAGTCTAAGATTAATTAAGTATTAGAATTCTTTTTCTTAGATCTGAAGAGTTTTTTATGAAAGTTTTCTTTCTTATTCTTGTCTTTTTCTTTATTCATAGAATCAGAAAAGTCTGGTTTTTTCTTTACAGAAGCTGTAATCTGAGATTATAGATAAGTTATAATAGCTATGATTTCATGAAGAGTATTAGAAAGCTTTTCTTATTTATTCAGCTTATTTCTTATAAGAAGATTATAGATTTAGAGAAAATTTTACTTATTTCAGATGCTAGTAAAGTTATATTCTTTACTAACTTTACAGATTTTTTAGATATTATAAGAGATATTTATTATTTATCTCTAACTCTTACTTATAGAATCTTAGAATATCTCTTTAATTATTTCTAATTATATTTACAGAATCTTCAAGATTATTTTATAAGAAGATAATGAATAATTTTCAGTTATTCTTATCTAAATAATTCAATGATATAGTTAAATTATTTCTTAATTAGAGTATAATAAAGTTTAGTCTTTATATAGATAACTTTATCTTTCTTACTAATATTCAGAAGCTCTAGATTATTATTTATTATAATAATAAACTCTTTATACTTTATAAAACTTACAGTTTTATAAATAGATTTCAAGATCTAAGATTTAAATCATTTTCTATCTTTCTTTACAGGTGATTATGAATTTATATTATTAAAAGATTCTAATCTTTCATGCTTAAAAGTTACTTTAATTTATATCTTTATTTTAGTAAATCTCTTAATAAGATTAATTTATTCTATTATAGCTTATATTTCTATTAGACTTAGTAGTTATAATAATTTTATAATAGTTAAGATTTTATCTATGATATCTGTAAATTAGTCTGATTAGTCTAGTTAGTTTATGAGTTTTTCTTTTATAGAAGTAAGATTTTCAGATGTACAATTCAGTTCTGGTATGTTCTCATAATCAGAAATCTTAATAATCTATTAGATTTCAGAAATTATGATTAATTTATAAGAGAAGAAGACTTTATTTTCTAACTCTGCAGATTAATTTTAAATCTATTTAAAAGATATAGTTCAGGCATATTACTTAGATTAAGTGATAAAATATAAGAAATTATGATATAAAGATGTGATAAGCATGAACTAGCATTATAAGTAATATTAAGAAATATATATATGAATTTATTACTTGTATTATTACTAATCTTCTATCTACTTAGAATCTTAGTTCTATATATACTATTACTTTATCATGATTTCATATGAATTCACAAGATTCAGAGAATGTTTACAGAGACTTGTAAGCTAAGAATAAATACATGTAACTCTTGCAGATTGTATTCTCTATGAATTATATAAGAGAAGAGACTTGACAAGCCTTATGAGCTTGAATTCTTACACATCTCTTTATCATAAATATTATAGTTTTACTCAGTATTAGTTATAAAGATAAAATAAAAGACTATTAAATATTATTAATTTTTAGAGAACTTTTATAAAAGTACTCTAATTATGATTTCATTTAAGATATCTATTTTCATCTGAATCTTACACTAGAGATTATAGTGCTGGAGAACTAGTGCATTTATTAAGATCTTTTTTAGCTTATTAAAGATTCTTTAATATTTCTCTGTTTAGTAAAATAGTTAATTCTTTCTAATAAGTTAGTATAGTACTTTCATGATTTAACTATAAGTCTTTATGAATTACTAGTAGAAGTTATAGAATTTTAAGAAGAAAAGTATTCTAATTATAGTAATAAGTATTCTTTAGTTAGTAATAATTTTAATCTTTTCAGAATTCATCTTAATATCTTTAATAGTAATAATAAAGCTTAAAAATTTAGTTTACTATATACTAAACTTACTTTTACTTATACTAGTTTATTGATATCAAGTAGAGATAGTAATAGTAGTGCCTTCCATTAATGGTTATACCATGGTGGTGATAGCATGTATATCTTTTAACCTTACTAGGAGGAAGATAGATTAATTAACCAACTACACTCACTTGAATACTTATTCACTTGATATTAAAGTTTTTATTGTAATAATTTGGTAGCATGTCTCATGAATTTCTAGTTCTTTTTAAAGATCTAGAAATTAAAAGATTCAAGATCTAGTATCATGCTATGACTTAAGGCAATAAACAAGTAACCCTCAGACCCAGCATCATGCTGTAGCTCAAGACAGTAAACAAGCAACTCTCAGACTCAATGTCATGCCATTACTCAAGATAAAAAACAAGTACTATTAATAATGCAAGATTAGAATACTCATGATCTTATCACATTATATTTTACTAGCAATAATAACTATACTCATGAAGCTTTATTATCTGCTAGTAATAACGAGATATCATGAAGAAGTTTATCTTTAGCTATAGAAACTACCATCAGTCTGGCTTAGCTCAAGAGAAACTGGATAAAGAGATGTTAAAGCACATTAACTACATCATGTAATGATATAATCAGGCTCATTAATTAAAAAAGAAAATCAGCATGCACTTCTCACAGTCTGAAAGAACTAGAATAATCTTCATACTGTTACTAGAATTTCTAGATCTGAATAATAAGTTATCAGAGTCATATTTCTCTATAACTTAACTGCATTCCAGCTCATGCAGAGATTATAATATTATCAGATTCATGCAGAGCAGCAAGACCCTGACTAAAACATTATATTATAAGTAGATAATAATAAACACTAAGTATTCTTCTGTTAAAAAAGAAAAGACATCTGAAATGACTTTTACTTTAGAAACTATAGTAGAATTATACTCTATTTCTATTCAGAATATAATACAAGAGACTGTATCATCTATAAAGAACAGCAGTAAAACTCAGAAAGAACTGATATTAATATAGCAGACATAATTATAATAAGTCTTCAGCACTTCTACAGAATTATATAGCACTTGATATCAGTCTATCTCTAATAATATCTCTTACTTAGAGAACGTGATGAAGTTCATTCTGATGACAGCTTATACTAATATGTTAAGAGAGATTTAACATCTAATTAATAATTACATGAGAGAGATACAGACAGCAAGATCTTTAATACAGATCTTAACATTATCTGCCTGTAGTACTATTAAGTCTTCTAAGTTAATTACATCATTATAGAAGATAGTAGATATCGGACTTTTCTATTCAGATATACTGCAAGAGTTTAAAGTATTAGATATAGTTAATAAGAATAATAAGTTATAAATCTGTAACTTATTTATTTTTACTAGCAGAGTGCAAGTAGCAGCTGCTACACATAATTCATTAATAATAAATTAGAAACTGCACATTTGTCTTTAAGATACAGCACTAACATAATAAACTACTGAACTAACTAATCTAGCTTACAGTAAACTACTAAGAGATCTGCATGATATAAATGATTAATGTAATGCTATAGAAGCATGTTTCAGAGCATTACTGATGCAGATAATAATCAAGTTTAAATCTATTAGATACATAATAGTAGATATTAAATTATGAAAGAATTCTGATACTTACATGATAAAGATTATAACAGCAGCTAAGCAGTGCAGTTTAACACATGTAGAATACACTATAGTTCTTCATATCTGATCACACATGAATCTGTCATTGAGAGTGATCATGGATAAACCACCTGTTAGAATCATGATGATATAATTCATAGTAGCTATGAAAACTAAGCAATTTAACTGAATTAATTAGTTTACTCAGTCATATAATTCAGAATACCAGTAGTATCAGTAATCACAGTATAACTAGTAATCATATATAAAAGATTATGAAATCTTTCTGTCTAGATGAGAGAATACAGCTCTGTCTGATAACAGATAACTGAAATGAAATTAAAATCAGTAGTAATATGAGAATAATTAGCCAGAATAATTTAATTAATAGTAGCAACTGTATTAATTATGATCTAATTAAGAATATAGATTACATTTTCAAGCTTTCTCACAGAATAATCAGAGCAAAGACAATAAGATTAACCCAGCTCATGTAAAGAATTTTACACAGTAATATATTTAATAGAAGAATTCTGATGAAAAGATATTTCAGAATTAGACAGATGAATATTAAGATTAAGATACTCATTCATATAATAAGAAAGATCTTTCAGAGCTATATCTTAACTAGCTAGACATATTAGAAGATCTGTTAGAGAACTTCTAGAATGATCTAGATCCTATATTATATGCAATCTGCTAGTAATATAAAGCAGAATTTAATAATTAGTCAGATTTTATTAAGTATTCTTAATCCTGTACTTCTACAGCTTATCATGAAAGTACTAACATTCTGGTAATATAATCGAAGAGAGTTAATCTCTATTAATAACAGTCTAGCTTTTCAGCATTGGCACTTCATGATAGTAAAGACATATATTCAAGCAGTAGTCAAGATTATATAGATCTGTCTGAATACAGAATGTCTAGTAATACTAGTTTCTTATAAGTTTCTAGAAGAGCAGGATTCATCAGTAGTCATACAAGAAGAAGATAGTATTTCTGTTACTGATATTAATAAGAAACTCATAATAAAGCATTTCACATACTTCTTATTGCATATTCTGGCAAAGAACAAGAATGGAGGGGTGGTCATAGTTAGAATTATAGTAGATGTCAGAGTAATTAATGAGCTTCAAGCAGGACTACTTCTTGAAGTAAATAATATGACTTTAGAAGAAATTATTATTAATCTCAAGAAGAGAATAATAATATTTGTAAATACCAGCAGCATGAAGACTCTAATCTATATAATATTAAAGAAAAGCAGTAATGGTAAGAGAGCAGTTATCATTTCATAGAGTATCATAATACCATTATGATCAGAAGTAAAAATTTTAATCAGACTTAAGAACTTAAATTTAACACTCTCTGCTAATAGAAACTATATCTTTAAGCTAGAAATGAACTAAATTAGCATATATGCTAAGATCATGAGATTAAATCTGCTATTTTATCATGTGGTAAATGATATTAACCAGATCTGTATGATTGCTGATTAATCACAGGATTAGCTATGTAGCTAAGATAGATGAAATAACTGCATATCAGATATATCTAACTGCAGAGATTCTTGCATTAAAGCTACTGAAGATTAAACTTCAAGTTAAGCTAATTTAGCTAACTAATTATGAAGTATGATTAGATAATAGTATAATCATGTATGAAGAAGCAAATTTGCTAGAAGTTAAGACATTTACTAAAGTAGTAATATAGCATAATAAAGTATGAACTAATTCTGAAGAATTTATTAATATTCTAGAAAATAGATGAATGCAGATTTCAATACTTCCAGAAGCTATCTTTAAGAAGAATTTATGAGTATACCCATGTGAACTAGAAGAGAGAAAGATAATAGACATAATATTTAACAAACTTTATGAAAAAGATCACATGAGCTAGGCAGAGAATCATACACCAGGAGATTATCTAGTATTTATAGCATAAAGAGATATGATTATTAACAGAAAGATCATGCAAAAAGACAGGATGATAGTTAATCTTTAAAAACTAAATAAAATAACAGAGTCTGATATTTATCTAATAACAAGACAGAATAAAATGATTAGTGTAATTCATGAATGCAGGTATATAATAGTTCTTAACACAGCTTTATTTTTCTATCAGTAACACACATAGAAAGACTATAGAAATCACATAATAGTTATAACATATAGAGATTAGAAGATCTTTAACATAATGATCATGAGCTTTATAAATAGTATCTCATATGTACAAAGATAAATAAAGTTAGTGCTTCAGTTACTTCTGTGCTTTTATCAAGATATATATTAATGATCTTGTAATCTTTTTAAAAACTCTGAAGAAGCACATACAGCACCTACATGCCATGCTAAACAAACTTAAAGAACTGAATATCATAATAAATTCATATAAGATGTATGTTAGATTTTTCTTTATTAGTCTTCTAGAATAGAAAGTCTGCATGCTTGAAATGACCACAACTGTGAAGAAAGTAAAGACAGTTATGAAGCTTTTTTTCTTAAAGACATTAAAATAACTAGAGATATATCTCAGTCTTATCAGATGACTTTAACAGTATATATCATTTTATGCTAAGCTAGCAGAGCTGTTACAGATTAGGAAGACAGCAATGATAAAGAAAACTCCAGAAGATATAGAAAAAAGAGATTCATATAAAAAAGAAAGTTAGTACATTAATACTAGTAGAAATCAAGAGCTTTCAGAATATTCAAAGCTTTTTAAAAAGATATTATTTCTATTTTATTACAATCTAGATAAGTAGTTATTTATGAATATCAATGCTTTAAAGAAGAGAGACTTTAAGACTATAATGTTTTATATAAAAGATAAATAAATTATCAAGACTAACAGAGATTATTTAGTATTATTATTATTAACTATAGTATTATTAATACTCTTTTTTAGTAAGCTTCTGATCAGTACTGAGATGAACTACTAGCTAACTGAGCTAGAAGTAGCATATTTAGTATAAACATTAAAGAAGACATATTATCTTGTTAAAGTTAGCAAGAAGCTAATAGTAATATATACAGATCATGCAGCTATCTTAGTAATTATCAAGAGTATATCATTATAATTCATAAACACAGATAATTTTAACCTCTGCTTAGTGCAGGCTGTAGCATACATATAAAGATTTAGATTAAAAATCTTTCATAAGCTAGAAAAGACACACATTATTTCAGATATCTTGTTAAGACTTGAAAGTCAGGTGGCAAGCTATTATATAGTCATTTATCACAGTTATACTGTGATTAAGTTGTCACCAGAGCTGAAGACAGAGATTTAACAGAAATATATTAAGAATGCATTTTATCAGAAAATTATAAGTATTCTTAATAGCTAGAAAGTGCAGGAGAAGGACACAGTATAATTATCATTCTTTAAGAAGAATGAATTAATCTATTATCAAGAAGAGAAAGTTAGTAAAGAACTACTATATTTCTGCTTTAGTAATACTATAGATGTTAGCAGATGCATACTTAAAGATTCATTTCAGATAACAGTAAACATTACAGTACCTAGAAGATCTGTATATTAGAAAGATTATAAAGATAGTATATAAGTTCATTCAAGCCTGCCTGTAATATCAAGTAATATAGATCGGGCATTACAAACTCTATAATAACCTGCAGCTGATATTAACACCAAAGATATCTCATTACATCATAATAATTAACTTTATATTAGAACTTTCAGATAGAACATATAATATGCTTATGATAGTTATTAACAAGTATATCAAGAGAATAATCTTTATCTCTAGTAGAATTATGAATGAATCTAAGAAATGAGCTACCGGACTTATTAAAGCACTTTACAACAGAGATTAGAGTTTCTCTAAGAAGATAATTAGTAATAGAGATCTCAAATTCATCACAGATCTATAAAAGAATATATTTAAACAGATTAACATGCAGATGCTGTTTACCACAGCATATCATTTATAGATAGATAGCTAGTTAAAAAGAATAAATCAGACTATTAAGATAGCTTTTTATTTTCTGATTAATATAATAAAGAATTCAAAGAATTAGCACCAGTTGCTTTTAATATTTTAATTACTTCTTAATTCTGCTGAATCTTCATTAACAGAAGCATCACCACATCAGCTTTTATACAGTTACTTAATAGCTATAAATCTCGATACTATTAAGATGAAGCATGTATTATTATTTATAATGCATAAAGATGCAGTAGTAGCAATAGACAAAGTAATCATAATAATAAAATACTATTATAATAAGCAGCACAAGTCAGTTTACTTTAAGAAGAGATAGAAAGTCTTGCTATAATTACACAAGAGATATCATATGTACATGTCGAGAATTCATAAGAAATTTTCATCACACTATGCAGAGCCATTTACTATCATCAAGAAGATAGAAAGACTCACATATTAGCTAGATTTTCTCAAGTATTAGCAAATTTATAATGTAGTCTTAGTTGCATATCTCAAGCTCTAGATAGAGAATACTCATGATAGAATCATGCAATTATCAGAGCTAATATACATGAATGAAGATGAGCACTAGAAGATAGAGAGAATCATCATACATAGAGAAAAGAGACTCCAGAGAGATGTCAAGAAAAAGTATCTAGTAAGATAAAAGAGTTTCAGATTAGAAGAAGACTTCTAGCTTCTGTTAAACAAGTTAACTACTGCACAGCAGCTGATTGACAAGTATAATAATAAGTACTAGCAGTTATGATAGTACTACAGTAATAGTATTATTAGAAAAGCATTAATATTAAAGATCTGTTTATTACATTTACTCACATGAATTTATCATGACAATGACTAAATATTAATAACATATTTAAACACAAACTGTTTCCTTTTCTAAGCATGTCAATTCTAGAATTACTATATTATTACATTCTAGATTTACTACATTAATGCATGATACACTTATATTAAAATAGTAATATTTGTAAATAATTCATTATAATAACTTGATCTTTAGTAAGATGAATATATCTTTAAGTATATAAGTAAGAGAAAGAGTTCTAGTAATATTAGTAAATTAAAAGCCTACTTTACTTTCAGAGTGCTTGACTGTGAATGCTCTATTATTAAAAAGAGTAAAGATTAAGAAAAGAGAAAAGAATAAAGAGCACAGAGAAGCAGAAGAGATATGAAAGGTCAGATATATACTATAATTCATACTAGAAAATGCAAGAATATAGCTTAAATCAGATAAGAGTTATAACTTTAGCAGCTCATCAGCTCCACCTCCTTTACCAGAAAAGAAGATACTTAAAGAGATACTAAAAAAAAGATTAGCATCTTAATTAATAAGTGTTATGATAGAATCAGAATGAACAAGAAGACTGGAGATCTTCATACTATTAATAATTATAATAAACTAATCTATATGCATGCTTAGACTTGAAAATCATATTTCAGTCTATATAATTCTATTAGTAATTTCATTAATAATGCAAAGATGTGCTTTGATTCCAGATTTACCAGACTAGAGAACTATGTCTTTAAGACAGAAAAACTCCTCAAATAAGCTTAATAACTCAAGATAGCTTATAAACAGTAATACTAACAGAAAATGCAGAAGTAATGTGCTGAATAAATCATATGAGAAATTAAGTTTATCAAGAGAAAGTGATTTATCTGTAATAATATCATGATATGAATATCTGGCATCATGAAAGAAATTATAGAGATGATCATGGCTCACTTACATATATAGAGCTAGCAAAATCTCAAGAAGAATTTCATAACTAAGTTTATAGAAAGATCTAATACTACTTTTATAAGAATAACAAGATATATAAGAGAAGAGAAGATTCTGGTACTATCAAGACAGCTAGATGATGAAGTTAATAAGAATACTCTAATAAAACTCCTGCAGAAATGAAAGGCCCAAGCATTAAAAAAGCAACATATACTAAAGAAGTTATGACAGATCAAGACAAGAGTTACTAAATCTCACATAATAAAGAAAAAGACTATAATCATAGATAATGACAGCAAGAACATAGCTAAAGATACTACAGTAGTATTACTGACAAGCTCACTACTGCAAGAAGAAGTAGAACTAGATCATAAGAAACTAGATATGCTATTATAAGAAATCATAGTAATACTAGAAGATTCTGTGACAGAGAAGAACTGAAAGAAGATTATTAAGATAATAATAAATAAAAATAAATAAGTAAAAAGGCTGTTAGCAAGGCAGGTAATGCTTAATCTGTAATTCTGACTAGCTAAAATACATGATGATAATCCAGAAACAATACAGCTAAAAAGAGAACATTTTAAGAAGAAATAAGACAAGCATAAAGAATATCATGATTAAAAATCATGAAGGAGTTTTAGATACTAATCTGCAGTACATAATTCATAATTCTTTAGTAAGAGTATAATTAATCACTTTTAAGAAGAAATAGCTGATTATAATTATCGGATAAACTTTATAATAGAATATAATCATGATCTGATTAAGATAAAGATATAGAAGTTTATTTTAAAAATCTTAAAGAAAGATACTAATAAAAAGAGAAGAGCCTGAAGAGCATTATTTCACTATCTCATAATTTTTAATGATCTTGACCACGAGGCATGGAAAACGAGTAACAAAGATGCAATGAGTGAATTACAGGAAGTTTATTAAAATAAAGAAAATGAATATAAAGATAGAGCAGGAAGAGGCTAATAATAATAAAGAGAGAATAGCAGCAATGTTCAAGAATGAATTCAAGAATAAATTATAAATGTTAAAACTGGCAAATTAATATCAAGTAGAGATAGTAATAGTAGTGCCTTTCATTAATGATTATACCATGGCAGTGATAGCACATATATCTTTTAACCTCACTAGAAGGAAGATAGATCAATCAATTAACTACACTCACTTGAATACTTGTTCACTTGATATTAAAGTCTTTATTGTAACATTTATAGCTTATTCTTAGCTAGCTAGTTAAGTATTTTTTATATATATTTATGAGAACTATACTATCTCAGAGTGAGTTCTGGGTATAGCTTATTTATCACTTAGTCACAGATAAAAAGACTAGATTTGCAAGCTACTAGCTTGTAGTCTTGCTTACTTATATAGTCTGGAATTCTCTGAATTTCTGGAGGTGGCTCTTTCTGAGCTGTTAGACACCCAGGCTCTAGATCTGATTTCTTATATTTTTCTCTCTCTTATGAGACTGGTCTCCAGCTCTAAAGCCTCTCTCCAGCTTCAAGCTGGCTCAGGCACTAAGACTGCTCTACAAATCAGCCAGGTGATGACAGATAAATGTAATGCCACCTTCCAGCGCTTCATAACTGCAGTAAATTATCTGGAGATTAGTTATATAAGCTAGCCTTTCTGGACTCTAGCATCCAGCATCATGCCACTGTGGTATGGCTCTATTTGCCACCAGAGCTTCAGATAAGCTAAGAGTTAAATCTTACTCACAGCACAGTTTGAACTCCCGACTCTTTAGCTTGCAAAAATATGAGAACTACACTACTCTGGAGTAAGTTCCAGATATAGCTTATTTATCACTCAGTTATGGGTAAAAAGACTAGATTCACAAGCTACTAGCTTGCAGTCTTACTTACTTATATAGTCTGAAACTCTCTGGATTTCTAGAGATGGCTTCCTCCAGGCTGTTAGATATCTGGGCTCTAGATCTGATTTCTTATAATATTCTTTATATTCTTTAAGAGTCTTACTATAAATTAGCAAATTATTAATAAATCTAATCATGAACTAATTCATATAGTTAAAAAAAATATTATTTATAAATCTTTAGAAGATATCGATCTATTACTTAGTTTAAATAGAATTATTCTATATTTATAATTATCATATCTAATATAAAAGATAATGAGATCTTTAGACTCTGAATTTATCTAGATATGGTAGAAGTCTTGATAGATATTAAGCTTAATAAAGAATTTCACACTTTATAGTCTTTTCATTAATTTATTAATCAGAAATAATAGATATATATCTCATTTCATAATAATATTAAGCTAGTAGTAGTTTATATAGAATTATAGCTTAGCTTTTAGTATAATAAAGACTTTAATATGAAGAGATTAATTAATTAAGTAAGTAGTTAGTTGATTGTTTGATTAATCTTCTAGCAAGATTAAAGATATATAAGCTATTGCTGCTACAGTATGATTATGGCAGAAGAAGCTATGCTATTGCTATTACTATCTCTATCTCATATTAATTTGCTAGTTTTAACATCTATAATTCATTCTTGAATTCATTCTCAGATATTACTACTGTTTTTTCTTTATTATTATTAGTCTCTTCTAGCTCTGTCTTTGCTTTCTCTTTTCTTATTTTAATGAACTTCTTATAGTCTGGCCATTTCATCTTTAATATCATTCTCCATGCCTGTTTATTAAATTCATTAAAAATCATGAAATAATAGAATATTACTCTTCAGACTCTTCTCTTTTTATTAATATCTTTCTTTATAATTTTTAAAATAAACTTCTATATCTATGTCTTGATCAGATCATGATTATAGTTTATTATAAAATTAAGTTAATAATTATAGCTACTAATTTTCTTATAAAACTAATTAGTTATCTTTTTTTAAATAATTATAAATCATGAATTACTATTTAATGCTTAAAGTCTTTTTATAATTTTTAGTTATAAAGTTCTTTATAACTTTCTTATATCTTTTTAAGATAATCTCTTTTTAGCTATATTATTTCTGAATTATTATTATATATTTTAGCTAGTTAGAATTATAGATTAAGCATTATCTGTCTTACTAATAGTCTTTCTGTCTGTTTATCTTGATTCTTTATTTATTATTATCTTAATAACTTTTCTTTAGTTCTTCTCTGCTACTAAATTTTCTGATATTATCATGATCTCTTATAACAGCATGTCTGATTTCTTATAATTTAATTTTACTTCTTTTTATAAAAATAAGCTTATTAATAATATTATTATAATGTTTTTAGCTATATTCTTACTATTATCATTTATAATTATAGTCTTTTTCTTTACTATATAAGATTTAGTAATTCTTATCTTAATCTATTATAACTTCTTTAATATATGTTATTTTTTTAATACTAAGACTCTTTATTTCTATAAGAGTTTTATTAAGATATTCTTATTAACTTCATTATCTGACTATCTTAATAGTACTGGAATCTTCTCTTCTCTTATATATCTTGTTATTTTAATGAAAATAGTATTAAATCTTTCTATAAACTTAATTATAAAATCTTTCTTAAGATTTTACTAGCTTTATATATATAAGTAAGCCATGATTGCTTCTATAATTTCTAAGTTCTTCTATAATATCAGATGTTCATATCATGATATTACTATAAATAAACTACTCTCTTTTAATAAACTTAATTTCTCATGTAATTTATTTAGCTTTTCATTTCTATATTTTCTGCTAGTATTACTATTCATGAGCTACTTTAAGTTATTAGACTTGTTTAAGAAGTTTTTCTATCTTAAAGATATAATTCTCTAGTCTGATAAATCTAAAATTAAAGCATATCTTTATATTATTAATGAAATTATTAATAGAATTATATAGATTAAAATATGATTTCTAAGTCTAAGCATGCATATAGATTAGTTTATTATAGTTATTAATAGTATAAAGATTTCTAGTTTTCTTATTTATTCTAATTCTATTATAATACTTATTAATTAAGATGCTGATCTTTCTTTTTAATGTCTCTTTAGATATCTCTTTTTCTAGTAAAGAAGATAAAGCTAATAAGCTGCTAAAGTTATAACTCTTCTTTAATTTAAGCTATATTCTTATATTTTCTGATATAAATTATAATATATACTTAATCTTTCATATCTCTTCTGTTTCTCTGTGCTCTTTATTCTTTTCTCTTTTCTTAGTCTTTACTCTTTTTAATAATAAAGTATTTATAGTCAAGTACTCTAAAAATAAAGTAAACTTTTAATTTACTAATATTATCAGAACTCTTTTTCTTATTTATATATTTAGAAGTATATTCATCTTGCTAAAGATTAAGTTATTATAATAAATTATTTACAGATATTACTATTTTAATATAAGCATATTATATGTTAATATAATAAATCTAGAATATAATAATATAGTAATTCTAGAATTAACATGCTTAGAAAAGAAAATAGTTTATATTTAGATATATTATTAATATTTAGTTATTATCATGATAAAATCATGCAAGTAAATATAATAAATAAATCTTTAATATTAATACTTTTCTAATAATACTATTACTATAATACTACTATAGCTACTAGTACTTGTTATTATACTTGTTAATCAGCTACTATATAATAATTAACTTATTTAATAGAAGCTAGAAGTCTTCTTCTAGTCTAAAATTTTTTTATCTTATTAAATACTTCTTTTTAATATCTTTTTAGAATCTCTTTTCTCTATATATGATGATTCTTTCTATTTTCTAATACTCATCTTTATTCATGTATATTAGCTCTAATAATTATGTGATTCTATTATGAGTATTCTCTATTTAAAGCTTAAAATATATAATTAAAACTATATTATAAATTTACTAATACTCAGAAAAATCTAGCTAATATATAAGTTTTTTTATTTTCTTAATAATAATAAATGATTCTGCATAACATGATGAAAATTTCTTATGAATTCTTAATATGTATATATAATATTTCTTATATAATTATAATAAGACTTTCTATTTTTTTTTAAAGTAAACTAACTTATATTATTTATTATAATAGTGTTTTATTATTATAACTACTTCATCTATTACTGCTGCTGTATTTTTATATATTATAAATAATAATATATGCTTTATTTTAGTAGTACTTAAGATTTATAATCATCAAGTAACTATATAAAAGCTAATATAATAATACTTCTATTAATAAAGACTCAGCAGAGTTAAAAAGTAATTAAAGTATTAGAAGTAACTTATATTAGTTTTTTAAATTTTTTATTATATTAATTAGAAAATAAAAAGCTATCTTAGTAGTCTGATTTATTCTTTCTAATTAATTATTTATTTATAAATAATATATTATGATAAATAGCATCTGTGTGTTAATCTGTTTAAATATATTCTTTTATAAATCTGTAATGAATTTGGAATCTCTATTACTAATTATCTTTTTAGAGAAATCTTAATCTTCATTATAAAGTACTTTAATAAGTCCGGTAACTCATTTCTTAAATTTATCTGTAATTTTACTAGAAATAAAGATTATTCTCTTAATATACTTATTAGTAACTATTATAAGCATGTTATATATTCTATCTAAAAGTTCTAATATAAAGTTAATTATTATAATATAATGAGATATTTTTAGTATTAATATTAGCTGCAGGTTATTATAGAGTTTGTAATATCTAATTTATATTACTTAATATTATAGATAGACTTGAATAAACTTGTATACTATCTTTATAATCTTTTTAATATATAGACTCTCTAGATATTATAAGATTTATTATTATTTGAAATAAATCTTTAAGTATGCATCTGCTAATATCTATAATATTATTAAAGTAAAAATATAGAGTTCTTTACTAATTTCTTCTTCTTAATAATAGATTAATTTATTCTTTTTAAAGAATAATAATTATGTTATATTCTTCTTCTGTGCTTTCTAGCTATTAAGAATACTTAAAATTTTCTAATAAAATGCATTCTTAATATACTTCTATTAGATCTCTATCTTTAGTTCTGGTAATAACTTAATCATAATATAACTATAATAAATAACTATATAGTAGCTTGTTATCTAACTTTTAAGTTTTAATAAGATATCTGAAATAATATGTATCTTTTCTAGCTTATAAAAAAATTTTAATCTAAATCTTTATATATATGCTACAGCCTGTATTAGATGAAGATTAAGATTATCTATATTTATAAATTATAATAATATGCTTTTAGTAATTGCTAAGATAGCTATATAATCTATATATATTATTATTAGCTTCTTGCTAGTTTTAATAAGATAACATATCTTCTTTAATATTTATACTAAACATGCTACTTCTAGCTTAATTAATTAGTAGTTCATCTTAGTGCTAATTAGAAGTTTACTAAGAAAAAGTATTAGTAATATTATAGTTAATAATAATAATACTAAATAATTTCTATTAGTCTTGATAATTTATTTATCTTTTATATGAAATATTATAATCTTAAAGTCTCTCTTCTTTAAAGTATTAATATTCATAAATAACTACTTATTTAAATTATAATGAAATAGAAATAATATCTTTTTAAAAAAGCTTTAAATATTCTAAAAGCTCTTGAGTTTTACTAATATTAGTATACTAACTTTTTTTTTATATAAATTTCTTTCTTTTTATATCTTCTGAAGTCTTCTTTATTATTACTGTCTTTTTAATCTATAATAGCTCTGCCAGCTTAGCATAAAATAATATATACTATTAGAATTATTTAGTAAGATTAAGATATATCTCTAGTTATTTTAATATCTTTAGAAAAGAAAGCTTTATAATTATCTTTACTTTCTTTATAGCTATGATTATTTCAAGCATGCAGACTTTCTATTCTAGAAGATTAATAAAGAAAAATTTTATATATATCTTATATAAATTTATCATAATATTTAGTTCTTTAAGCTTGTCTAGTATAGCATGTAGATGCTATATATACTTCTTTAGAGTTTTTAAAAAAATTACAAGATTATTAATATATATCTTGATAAAAATATAGAGTAATTAAAATATCAGCTTTATTTATCTCTATATATATAAGATATTATTTATAAAGCTTATGATTATTATATTAAAGATCTTCTATTCTCTATACATTATAATTATTATATAATTTCTATAATCTTTTCATGTGTATTACTAATAGAAAAATAAAGTTATATTAAGAATTATTATATATCTGCATCTATAAATTATACTAATTATTTTATTTTATCTTATTATTAGATAAATATCAGACTCTGTTATTTTATTTAGTTTTCAGAGATTAACTATTATTCTGTCTTTTTATATAATCTTTTTATTAATAATCACATCTTTTCATGTTATAAAGATTAAATAATCTTCTGATATATGATTCTCTGCTTAGCTCATGTGATCTTTTTTATAAAGTTTATTAAATATTATATCTATTATCTTCTTCTCTTCTAATTCACATGAGTATATCCGTTAGGACCTGGAAGGTTGATGGCTGGATTAGGCAAGCTCATGATTCTAGAACCAGGCAACTACCACAACCAGCAGGCAGGCAACAGATGATTACTGTGATGAATTAGTAAGCTAGAACTCAGAACTTTCTTTATAATTCATGCATGTATATAATCTTCCTCTTCTACTAGATTTCTCTTCTCTTCATTATCTTTCAGTCTTCTTGAGTTTTATTATCTAGTCTAGCAGTAAACCTGTGCCTAGCTTAAACATATTATTAGACTAAAAGATTCTTCATCATTTCTTTTACTCTTATTAACTTTATAATTAAAAGTTACTCTTCTTTCATTAATTTAATATTAGTCTGATAAGATGCATCAGTAAATATAATCAGTATAGAGAACCTGAAGAAGTCATTAACAAGATGACTGAATCTCATGCAGTAGCAGGAAATGAACACCTGCCATAGATACTATTATTCAGTAATAAGAATTATCATCAAGTTATTAACAGAGAATAGTTCATGCAGTTAATTACAGATAATCTAGAGAAATTATAAGAGGCAGTTAAAGCAGTAATCAATTACAGTATCAACAAGCATGTACATGTGAACTGACAAGTAGAGGCTGTGGAAGAGACTAATAAGAGAAAGAATTAACAGATAGAGATGTTAATTTCTGAAAGAAATAACTACTAAGAATAACTCTTTAAGATCTATCTGGCAAGAAATAATGATAATAACCTGTCTCTAATATATTATAAAAGAAGATTAGTCAAGATTAATGATCTGAAACATCTTACTAATAATAAAGAGTCTAAATTTAAGCATTGAATATTTCAAATGCATAATAAGCTATGAGAAAATGCAGATCATTTCCTCACAGAAGAAAGTAAGATTACATATATAGAAAATTACACTAATAAAAATACAGCAGAACACATCATCTTATAAATAAAAGAGAATCACCCAGAAACATATGCAACTGTAGAGAAAGTTTTCACTCATCTGACTAAAATATATGAGAATTTAAACTACTTGTAAAATGCTAAGAATGATTACTGTTAACTTCTCATAAAGAATGAGAAGAACTATCATGTCTTTATAATTAACTTTCTTCATTTAGCAGGCAAGACCAAGATCCCATGGGAATTCTATAAAGATGACTTCATGATTAAGCTATTATTTAAACTTCAGAAAATAATAGCTACAGCTCACATAACTACTGAAATCTTCAAGAAATTTTAGAAAATTTATTTCAAGTTTGTTAACATCTTGTGAATTATCCACAGCAGAGAAATAAACAAGAATAAGAGAAATGATGAGAGCTAAAGACTCTAGAAGTTTCATAATAATAATAAAGAATTAAAACCAGTTACTACTTCTGAGATAAAGCCTGAAGAAAAAATAAACTAGATGAAGAATATTTAGTGTTATTACTACAAAGAGATGAGCCATGTCATCTGTAACTACCTGTGAAAAAGAAATGATACTAACATTTGCAAGTTGCAGCTAGTTTTAAAAAATAAGAAAATCTGAGAGAAGTCTTCATCTCGGATTATAAAGTATCTTTAGAGAAACTAGACTTATCTTAATTCATTAGCAGAAAGCTATTTCTTATAAGTAGCAAAGTAATCATTAATGAATTTGCAGTTCTTATTAAGTCTCTCATTAACACTGAAGTAAATGATGCTGTTTTTATTAACATTCAGCTAGTGATAAACATTACTAGAGTCTTTAGAGCACACATCATTTCCTTACCACAGGCTATAAAGACCTGTGAATTTGATAAAAAAACAGATCTTTCCATCATTCATGTAATCTTCTTTCACTTATAAATTAATAACTAATTCTTTCAAAAAGTTTCTATGCTAATCACCTACTTGAGGCAATACTAAATAATCATTAGAAGAAAATAACTGACACAGTAAGATGCCTGGCTGAATATCTGAAACTAATAACTAATTTAGCTGAAGAAGTAAAGTCTTCAGAATAAGATATAAAAAGAAATCAGCAAGATAGTATTGCATATCATTCTCTAACAGCTGGATCTGAATCTTAATAAGCAGGCAGATGTGAACTATAGAGACAGACTGATGAAACAGAAGATTTAGTATAACTAATAGTATCTCTATTCTGCTGAGATTCTTAAAAATATCAAGTTAAAATCATTCAACTCATTAATTAGCAGCAAATGATCTGGACTTCATAAAAATCAAATCTGATGAATAGTCTCTGTGACAGAGACTAGTAACTGGATAAATAACTTAGAAAAAATAAGCTAGCTACTTAATCATGACCTGCAAGACACCTAAAAAGAAGAGAAATAATAGAAAAGACAAGCTTAAGAAAAGAAACATGATTCTAGCTTAGCTAAATATTTAGATAAATTAGAGAATATAGATCTAACTTTTATTAAAGAAGCTGTCTTTTACTGTCATGTGAAGAAGACTAAAACTTGTTACATGCTTATTCTGAATAAGTTAAACCAGATCATCTATGATAAATGAGATATCAAGAATTCTGCCTGGTAGCAGAAAGGAATTAATGAAGCAGATAAGAGTAATAAAGATAAAAAACTAGAAATTAAGTTATCTGACTATCTGCATTTCTGAAGAACAGTCTTTCTGAAATCTAAATCTGATAAACTGCTCTCATACTGGTCAAATGTAGATTACAAGATCATACTAAATCTAGAAGCAGATCTGAACCAGGACATTAGACACTCATCATTATACTAAATGTCTGTGAAAGAACTGAAGATGATGAAGAAGTATCTGAAAGCTAATCTAAATAAAGAATTCATCATTCTATCAAGTACATCTTTTACCTCTTCTATTCTAATTACTCATAATAAAGCTAAGCTATGATTCTGTGTGGACTATTACCAGCTTAACATCATTACAAAACAGAATGCATACCTGTTATCTCTAATTAATAAATTAATGAAAAGACTACAGAATGTGAAATTCTTTACTAAGCTTGATATTTATCAAGACTTTCACTGCATCTGAATAAACTCAGAGTCTGAAGATCTCATCATCTTTCACATTAGATACAGCAACTATAAATACAGAATGATCCTATTTAAACTAAGTAATAAACTAGATATCTTTTAAAGATTTATAAATAATATCTTTTTTAACTATATGAACTGATTTATAATTAGATTTATTAATAATCTGCTGATTTACAGCAAGACTCTTAAAGAATATAAAGAACATGTATAAAAAGTACTTAACTAACTAGCTGAAAATAAGCTACAAGCTAGCATAAGTAAAAGTAAGTTCAGTATATAATGAATCAAATTTTTAAGCTTCATCATCACTACTAAAGATATTAAGATGGATTCTGAAAAGATTAAGATCATTACTAACTAAGAAATACTCATTACTATAACTGGAATACTTTTCTTCTTAAGATTCTGCAACTTCTACTAATAATTCATGAAGACTTACAGTTAAATCATGAAAGCACTGTACTAACTCATCAGAAAGAATTAACTATTTCACTAAATAAAGAAATATCAAAGAGTCTTTAACAAGCTGAAAGAAATCTTAATAAATGCATCAGTTTTCTGATACTATGACTCCTGATGTGAGATTCAGATGAAAACAGATGTCTCAGATGAAATCATGATTAGAGTACTCTTATAAAAGTCTTCTAAGAATTAATAATATCTGGTAGTCTTTTATTTCATCTTCATGACTAACACTAAGTGAAACTATGACATCTATAATAAAGAGATATTAGTCATTATCTGTGTATTTAAGAAATAATATGTGGAGCTTAGTGAATTGTACTGAGAAGAAAGATTCAGAATTCTAACTAATTATCAAGTTCTTAAGCACTTCATAATAAAAAATAGACTTAATATCTGCCAGATAAGATGAGCTGAGTTTCTCTCTTAGTTTTACTTTAAGATTAAATACTATTTAGAAAAGAAGAATATTCTAGTAAATGCTTTAAGTAAATCTGAAGAGAAAACAGAAGATAAGAATTATAAGTAAGTACTACTTAAATCTGAATGTCTGAATCTAAGAATTTAAATAGAGCTGGCACTACTTAAGTTAAGAATAGTAGTCAAGTAAATTCATGAATTAAATAAGAACATGAAGAAATTCTTGCAAGTTACTTCTAATCTTATAATCTGAATATAGAACTGGAAGAGAATACTCTATCATTAAGAATGAATGATCATATCTGTTGAAAAAGACCTGAATCTGATCACACAGCTTCTCGAAGATACGTAAGTAATCCTTCATAACACACTTAGATAAGAAAAAGATCATAATTCTGGTCAGCAGCTAATTCTATTAGTCATTCATGTGAAAAGATACTAAATACTATGTTAACAACTACCTGATCTGTTAGAGAATTAAAATATTATAAAATAAGACTTCTAAACTATTACAGTTACTGCTTATCTCTCTCTGATCTTAATAACATATTTTCATGAACTTTATGAATGCATTAATGACTAAAGAAGAACATGATGTGTTATTAATTATTATTAACTAGCTAAGCAAGAAGTTACTATCTTTACTCATCATCTGAAAGATGAATGTGAAGAAACTTTGCAAGCTGTTCTTAGAACATTTCTACTGTTATTATGAAGCTCCAGAGAGTATAGTCTTGAACTAAAAATTCTAGTTCATATCAGACTTCTAGAATGAGTTTATTAAAGACTTAAGAATTAAGCTGAAGTTATTCACTGCACATCACCTGCAGATAGATAAGTAAACAGAAATTATTAATCAGTATCTAGCTATGTAACTATGATTATATATAATATATTATCAGAATAACTAGAATTAGTTACTACTACTCATGAATCATACTATAAGACTATTATCACATGTGTTAACAGAACTAATCTTCTTTAGTATAATATTAGAATTTAAGTTATGAATCTCATTTAACTAGTAACTACTTCCTGCAGGAATTCTAAAGACAGAAAAGCTTAATTACTAGAATATCTGAGAAAGAATATAGAAAATAAAAGCAGTTTAAAAACAGATCCAGAAGAGAATGAAGCATGTTCAGAAAGTCATGAGAAAATAGACTAACTAATATTACTGTAAATCTGACTTTATAATTAGAGACAAGATGTTTCTTTTTCTGAAGAAATATCTTATAGACTGTTCAAGTCACAAGCTTGCTAAACAGAATGCCAGATTCTTTAAAATTACAGAAAAGATAGATCATAGCTACTGCCTGACTCTATCATCCAGCATGTGAATTTATGATATCTTCTCTCTAAATAAGCTGTGAAAAGCTGTAAATGACTCACTATCTGATTAAGAGTATAAAGAACTAGAACCTGTAGTAATTAATAAAGATAATAAATGAGAAGTGAAGCAGATACTTGCATGCTAAAAGTACTATAAAAAGCTACAGTATAAAGTTAGATGAAAAGAATTTAATACTAATAACTAATAATATTCTGTAAGAAACTTTAAGAATGCATTACATCTTATATAAAAATTTCACATAGCTAATCTGCAATGATCAGAATCATTACTATGCTTAGAAGAATGAATAGTTATCTATAAGTGAAATGAGAATCTATTAGACTGCAGAGAGAATGATCTTCTGGCATGAGGACATGTCTAGTACTTTAAGAGAAGGTGATGTTAGGATCTGAAAGATTAATGACTGGATTAGGCAACTCATGATTCTAGAACCAGACAACTATCATAACTGGCAGACAGGCAACAGGTGATTATCATGATGAATTAATAAGCTAGAGCTCAGGACTTTCTTTATAATTCATGTGTGTATATAATCTTTCTCTTTTCTGGACCTCTCTTTCCTTCATCATCTTTCAGTCTTCTTAAGTTTTATTACCTAGTCCGGCAGTAAACCTGCATCTAGCTTGAACATATTAATATCTGTAAATTCTTTTTAGAGATAGCTTCTAGAAGTATTAAAATCTATATTTATCTATCTTCTAAAATACTAATAAATTTTCTAGAATTAGTTTATACTTTATTATACTGTATTACTACTTTAGTAAGTACTTTAACTTCTAATAAATTTACTTCTTTATATATAGTTATACTATTATCTAATTATACTTCATGATTAGTCAGCTAGATTAGCTTAACTTAAGATTCAGTCTTTAATAACTTTAAAATAAGAATCTTTATAATTAAATATATCTATTATGCAGTTATTTCATCTATCTTAGCTACATAGCTAATTCTGTAACTAATTAGTAATTATACAGATCTGATTAGTGTTATTTATTACATGATAAAATAATAGATTTAATCTCATAATCTTAGCATATATATTAATTTAATTTATTTCTAGCTTGAAGATATAGTCTCTATTAGTAGGAAGTATTAAATTCAGATTCTTAAATCTAATTAGAATTTTCACTTCTAATTACAGTAATATTATAATACTCTGCAAAATAATAACTACTCTCTTACTATTACTACTCTTCTTTAACATTATATAGATTAGAGTCTTTATACTACTAGCATTTATAAATATTATGATTCTTTTTTAAAATTAATAATAATTTCTTCTAAAATTATATTATCTACTTTAAGAAGTAGTTCTGCTTAAAATTTATTAATTATTCTAGTATTTATTATAATTCTAACTATAATTATCTCTTCATTCTTATTCTTTACTAAAATATGTAATAAGAAGCATGTGAAATGCTTTATTATTAGTTTCTTACTAATATTAGTAATAGAAATACTATTTTCTTCTTATATGATTACTAATAAATTCTACTCTTCTAGAAACTTATATAAGACTAGTATAACTAGATATTCTGTATCTAGATAGATTTATATAATCTTAACTACTGCTTAAACATATATCTTTACTATTATAAAGTACTAATACTAAAAAGCTAGACTATTATTAATAGAGATTAACTTTTTTCTTAACTATATTACTAAAGTATTAGTACTTTTATAATATGCTATGAAAGTATAGAATTAAGAATACTTAATAAAATCTAATTAATTATTAAATTCTATTTTATATTACTAGCAGATTATATATAATATAAGATCTAGATTATTCTGAAAATTCTCTAGTAAATCTTCTAGTATGTTTAGCTAATTAAGATATAGCTTCAGAAGATCTTTTTTATTATATAAATAAGTATCTTAATCTTAATATTTATTTATCTAATTCTGAAATATCTTTTTATTAGAATTCTTCTATTAAATATATTACTATATAAAACTCTTTACATGAGCTGGATTAACTTTATCATCTTTACTCTAATCATTCTAAAGAAAATCTTAAAAATATGATTTATATTCTTAATTAGATTATGATTAATACAGTTACTACTATTAATTAAATTATTCTAGCTAATTATTTTCATAATACTACTAATTTTAATTTCATTCTAATTATCTATTATCAGATAGAACTATATTTTCTTATCTAAGTAAAAAGATTCTATAATCTTCTTTATATAATTACTGATTATATCATGGTTACTAATATTACTAATATTCTAAATTATATAGCTAAGTAAATTAATTAATTTAGTTAAATTACTTAATCTTTATAGCTGCTATAAATTATATCATTATAATTCTAACAGATAATTTATTTATAATTACTCTTAATAATAGATTCATATATAATTATACATGAAGAACTATAGTATATTCTGCATATATTAAATTATACTGCTTAGCTATTATCATAATCTCTATTATATAAATATTAAAATTCTTTTATAATTTAATATCTGCTATTATATATTTAATGAATTTAAACTTAATTATTATCTGTGCTAGTAATGCTCTGAAATATGCTTCTATAGTATTATACTAGTTATTTATATTATGCAGATTTCTTAGTAATTTACTACAAGCTAGATCTATTAGCTTAATAATTCATCATGTTAATACTGCATTCTGGGGATAAATATGTAATTTCTAATCTATTACTAATAAATCACATGTAGTAGCTGCTACTTGCATTCTGCTGATAAGAATAAATAAGTTATAGATCTATAACTTATTATTCTTATTAATTATATCTAATGCTCTAAACTCTTATAGCATATCTGAATAGAAAAGTCTGATATCTATTATCTTTTATGATAATATAATTAACTTAGAAGACTTAGTAGTATCACAGATAGATAATATTAGAGTCTATATTAAAAATCTTGCTATTTATATCTCTCTTATATAACTATTAATTAGATGTTAAATCTCTCTTAATATATTAATATGAGCTACTATCAGGATGAACTTTATCATGTTCTTTAAGTAAGAGATATTATTATAAGTAGACTGATATTAAGTGCTATATAGTTTTATAAAAATACTAGAAGCTTATTATAATTATATCTACTATATTATTACTAGTTTTTTCTAAATTCTACTACTATTCTCTACAGATAATATAATCTCTTATATTATATTTTAAATAGAGATAGAGTATGATTCTACTATAATTTTTAAAGCAGAAGTTATCTCAGATATCTTTTTTTTTTAGTAGAAGAGTACTTAGTATTTATTATTACTTATTTATAATATAATATTTTAGTTAGAATCTTACTACTCTGCATAAATCTAATAGTATTATAATCTTTAGATAAGCTAAAATGCAGCTAAGTTATAGAAAAATATAGCTTTAATAGCTTATTATTTAAATTAAAGCATTCTAGTAATAGTATAAAGATTATTTTAATTCTTTTAGATTATAAGAAGTACATACTAATCTCTTTTTTTAATTAATAAGCTTAATTATATTATTACATGATGTAGTTAACATGCTTTAATATCTTTTTATCTAGTTTCTCTTAAGCTAAGCTAGACTAATAATAGTTTCTATAGCTAAAAATAAACTTCTTTATAGCATCTATTATTACTAATAAATAATAAAGCTTCATGAGTATAGATATTATTACTAATAAAATATAATATAATAAGACTATGAGTATTCTAATTTTATATTATTAATAATACTTGTTTTTTATCTTAAGTAATAGTATAATATTAAGTCTAAAAGTTACTTGTTTATTATCTTAAGCTATAGCATGATATTAAGTCTGAAAATTACTTGTTTACTATCTTAAGTTATAGCATAATACTAGATCTTAAATCCTTTAATTTCTAGATCTTTAAAAAGAACTAGAAATTCATAGACATGCTACTAAATTAGTATAATAAAGACTTTAATATAAAGAGATTAATTAATTAAGTAAGTAGTTAGTTAATTATTTAATTAATCTTCTAGTAAGATTAAAGATATATAAGCTATTACTGTTATAGTATAATCATGGTAGAAGAAGCTATGCTATTGCTGTTACTATCTCTATCTCATATTAGCTTTATTATAAGTAATTAGAATAGAAGAGATAAAAGATGTACTTAATAAAATAATAAATTTTTTATTTAAATTAGCTTTTAGATACTTCTTCATCATCTCTAGTTCTTTTATAAATATTTAGTATAATAATAAGTATCTGATATTCTGATTCAGATCTACTTTCAGATTTAGTATGATCTTATAATCTATATTTAACTAGTATGAGAGTAGTTTATCAGATTTAGATTTCAGAAAGACTATTTTTTAGAAATATAGATAATTAGATAATTTAATCTCTAATTCTTTATCTTTATTACTCTTATCTGCTTTATTAATTTCTTTCTATCATCAGGCAGAATTCTTGATATTCTATTTATTATAGATAATCTAATCTAACTTATTTAAAATAAGCATGTAATAAGTTTTAGTCTTCTTTATATAATAGTAAAAAATAACTTCTTTAATAAAAGCTAGATTTATATCTTTTAATTTATTTAAATATTTAGCTAAGCTAGAGTTATATTTCTTTTCTTAAGTCTGTTTTTTTTATTACTTCTCTTCTTTTCAGATATCTTATAGATCATAATTAAGTAGCTAATTTATTTTTTCTAAGTTATTTATTTAGTTACTAGTCTTCATCACAGGAGCTGTTTATTAGACTTAATTTTTATAAAGTTTAGATTATTTACTACTAATTAATAGATTAAATAATTTTAATTTAGTATCTTTAAAAATCTTAGTAGAATAGAGATACTATTAATTATATTAAATCTTTTATTTTACTAGTCTATCTCTATAGTCTGTATTTATCTACTTATTAGAGTTTAGATCTAGCTATTAAGAAATGATATATAATATTATCTTGCTAATTTCTTTTTATATCTTATTCTAAAGACTTTACTTCTCTAATTAAATTAGTTATTAGTTTCAGATATTCAGCCAGACATCTTGCTATACTAGTTATTTTCTTCTAATAATTATTTAATATTATCTCAAATAAGTAATCAGCATGAAAACTTTTTAAAAAAATTAGTTATTAATTTATAAGTAGAAGAAGATTACATGAGTAATAAAAAAATTTATTTTTTTATTAAATCTGTAAGTTTTTATAATCTGTAGCAAGAAGATAATATATGCTTTAAAGACTCTAATAATATTTATTACTAGCTGAATATTAATAAAAATAGCATTATTTACTCTAGTATTAATAAGAGATTTAATAAGAACTATAAATTTATTAATAACTATTCTGTTACTTATAAGAAATAGCTTCTTATTAATAAATTAAGATAAGTCTAGTTTCTCTAAAGATACTTTATAATTTAAAATAAAGATTTCTCTTAGACTTTCTTATCTTTTAAAACTAGCTGTAACTTATAAATATTAATATTATTTTTTTTCACAGGCAGTTATGAATAATATAATCTGTCTTTTTATAGTAATAATATTAAATATTCTTTATTTAATTTATTTTTTCTCTAGATTTTATCTTAGAAGTAGTAACTGATTTTAATTCTTTATTATTATTATAGAATCTTTAAGATCTTTAACTCTTATTATTTCTCTTATTCTTATTTATTTCTCTACTATAGATAATTTATAAGATATTAATAAACTTGAAATAAATTTTCTAAAATTTCTTAAAGATTTTAGTAGTTGCATGAGCTGTAACTATTATTTTCTAAAGTTTAAATAATAGCTTAATCATGAAATTATTTTTATAGAATTCTTATAAGATCTTAATCTTATCTATTAAATAAAAAAAGTTAATTATAAAAATATAGTAGTTTTTTTCATTCTTTATAAGAAGTTAATAATAATTATTCTTAGTATTTTACAAGTAGTTTAAATTCTTATATATTTTAGTTAAATAAGTGAAAACTTTCTTTATGATTATATATATTTCTAAGTAATTTTTTTTATTTATAGAATAATGTGTTCTGCTGCATCTTTATTAGTATAATTCTTTATATATATAATCTTACTTTCTTCTATAAGAAAATAATCTGCATTTTCTTATAGCTTATTATATATTTAGAATATCTAATACTTAAATTTAAGCTCTTTACTATTAGTAAGATGTTTCAGATTATTAATCTTAACTAATCTTCTTTTATAATATATTAGAGATAGATTATTATTATTATCTCTTATTAGATAGATCTTGAAGAGTTATTCTTAATAATTATTTTTTTAGAAATTAATATCTCTATTTATTAATTCTTTTTTTTATTAGTCTCTTTTATAGTCTCTACTTATTAGTTCACATGTATATGCTTATTAATATTATAATTAATTATTACTTTAACTATCTTTTATAATTCTTCTGAATTATTCATGATTAACTACATAAACTATTTTCTATTAATAATTTAATAATAATTCTTATTACTAAATAATAGTATTTATAGCAGATATTTATTTTCTGCTACTGCATGAAATTTAGTTATCTTATTAATAACTTTTTTAAATTCTTCATACTAATTATATTTGCTAATACATCTTATTAGATTAATATTAAATTAATAAAAAAAGAGTAACTTTTAATTATAAAGTTAATAAGAGTAAAAGAAATAATAAAACATCTTTTAGTCTAATAATATGCTTAAGCTAGACACAGATTTACTACCAGACTAAATAATAAAACTTAAGAAGACTAAAAGATAATGAAGAGAAGAGAGATTCAGAAGAGAAAAAATTATATATATATATAAATTATAAAGAAAGTTCTGAGTTCTAGCTTACTAATTTATCATGATAATCATCTGTTACCTGCCTGCTAGTTATAGTAGTTGCCTGGTTCTAGAATTATGAGTTATCTAATCCAGCTATTAACCTTCTAGATTCTAACAGATCATGAGAAATCAGACATACTATTATAAAAAATTATAATAAAATTAAAAGATCTAATAATAGAGAAGAACTAAAGAAAAAGTATTAAAATAATAATAAAGAAAGATAAATAAATAGAAAGATTATTAATAAGATAAATAATACTTAATCTATAATTCTAGCTAGCTAAAATATATAATAATAATTATAAAATAATAAAAAGAAAAAAGAATATTTTAAGAAAATATAAAATAATTATAAAGAATATTATAATTAAAGATCATAAAAAGAATTTAATTACTAATTAATAATCTATAATTTATAATTCTTTAATAAAGAAATAACTAATTAATTCTAAAAAACAATTAATAATTATAATTATTAGCTAAACTTTATAATAAACTATAATTATAATCTGATTAAGATAAAAATATAAAAGTTTATTTTAAAAATTTTAAAGAAAGATATTAATAAAAAGAGAAGAGTCTGAAGAATTTTATTTAATTATTCTTTAATTTTTAATAAGCTTAATTAACAGGCATGAAAAATGATAATAAAGATATAATAAGCAGATTATAAAAAGTTTATTAAAATAAAGAAAATAAATATAAAGACAGAGCTAGAAGAGATTAATAATAATAAAAAGAGAATAATAATAATATCTAAAAATAAATTTAAGAATAAATTATAGATATTAAAACTAATAAATTAATATAAAGTAAAAATAGTAATAGCATAGCTTCTACTATTTATAATCTTATCATGATAATAATACTCTATATCTTTAATCTCACTAGAAGAAAGAATTAAAAATTAACTAACTACTTACTTAATTAAGTATTCTCTTTATATTAAAGTCTTTATAATAATAGTATTACTTTATAATAAAATAGTTATTTAAGAGTATAGTTAATTAATTATTAGTTTCTTTAATATAAAGTAGAGATAGTAATAGCATAGCTTCTTCTATTTATAGTTATATCATAGCAGTAATACTTTCTATATCTTTTAATCTTGCTAGAAGAAAGATAGAAGAATTAATTAACTACTTACTTAAATACTTATTCTCTTTATATTAAAGTTTTTATAATAATAGTATTACTTTATAACATTCTTCTTCTAGTAAGATTAAAGATATAAAATATTACTATTATAATAAGATTATGAATAAAAAAAGCTATGCTATTACTATCTTTACTTTATATCATGTATTAAAAAAGAAAGTTTAAAAAGTAAGACAAGAATTACTAAATCTTATATAGTAAAAAAGAGATCTATAGTTATAAATAATAATAATAAAGATATAGCTAATAATATTATAATAATACTATCTGTAAGCTTATCTTATTAAGAAGAAATAAAGTTAAATTATAAAAAACTAGATATACTATTATAAGAAATTATAGTAAAATTAGAGAATCTAGTTATAGAGAAGAATTAGATAAAAGTTATTAAGATAAAAATAAAGAAAGATAAATAAGTAGAAAGACTATTAGTAAGATAAATAATACTTAATCTATAATTCTAGCTAGCTAAAATATATAATAATAATTCTAAAATAATATAGAGAAAAAGAGAATATTTTAAAAAAGTATAAAATAAGAGTAAAAAGTTTTATAACTAAAAATTATAAAAATAATTTAAATACTAGTTAGTAGCTTATAATTTATAATTCTTTAATAAAAAGATAACTAATTAATTCCAGAAGAAAATTAGTAATTATAATTATTAATTAAACTTTATAATAAACTATAATCATGATCTAATTAAGATAGAGATATAAAAGTTTATTTTAAAAATTATAAAAAAAGATACTAATAAAAAATAAAGAGTTTAGAAAATATTATTTTATTATCTCTTAATTTTTAATAAGTTTAATTAATAGACATGAAAAACAGTAATAAAGATGTAATAGATGAATTATAAAAAGTTTATTAAAATAAAGAAAATAAACATAAAGATAGAGCTAAAGAAGATTAATAATAATAAAAAAAATAATAGTAATATCTAAGAATGAATTTAAAAATAAATTATAAATATAATAGAATGATATCTTGCATGTACTAAGCTAGAAACTAATTTACTAGTATATATAATAAAAAGACAGATAGTAATGAATAGAAGAAAAATCTGAAGAATTTAGAAAAAAACTATATAATATAGCTAGAGATTATCATAATCTATATTAACTAGAAAAATAAAAATAGTAGAAAGATATGAAGAATACTGAAGAAGTTATGATAGTATTATAATATATACTTTAATAATACATTATTTTTTAAAAATGCCTATGCTTTTGTTAGCTGCCTAATCTGCATAAAGAACTTTATATAAAGAACTCTTTTTATTCTATAAAGTATTATTATTTCATCTCTCTTTACTATAGTCTTTATATAAAAGATAATTAAATGATTAGATTTTTAACCATACTGTAAGTAATATAGATAGATAAAAATTAGATAAATAAATAAATTAATAAATAGATAAATTAATAAATACTGGAGCTTAAAGAAATAGCTAAAGATAAATCTGCTTAATAAGTAAATATTTGCATATGTAATAGAATTAATGCCTTGCATGTACTAAGCTAGAAACTAATCTATTAATATATATAATAAGAAGGCAGATGATGATAATAAAAAGAATTCTGAGAATCTAAAGAAGAGATTATATAATATAGCTAAAGATTACTATAATTTATATTATATTTAAAGAAATAAATTACTATCTGCAAGTAAAATAAGAATCTACTAGATTATAAAGAGAATAATCTTCTAGTAGAAGAGCATATCTAGTGCTTTAAAAAGAAGTAATATTAGAATCTGAAAGATTAATAGCTAGATTAGATAACTTATAATTCTAGAATTAGATAACTATCATAACTGGCAGGCAGATAATAAATAATTACTATAATAAATTAATAAGCTAGAGCTTAGAGCTTTTTTCATAATTTATATATGTATATAATCTTTCTCTCTCTTAAATCTCTCTTCTCTTTATTATTTTTTAGTCTTCTTAAATCTGATTATCTAGTTAGCAGGTAGTTGTGCCTAGATAGAATTTATTAATTATTATTATTCTTAATACTTATTTTTAAATTAATTTCTCTTTAACATGTCATATTTATGCTATTTACTATTATAAAAGACTTTATTAGCTCTCTAGCTAATATTCATTTACTTTTTAGAAGACTATAATATAAGATATAATTATAAGAAAAATTATAATCTAACATTATTCTTTAAATATTATCATATAAATACTTTATATTTATAATTAATAGAGAGAAATTAGCTATATCATATTATTTCTACTCTATAGTAGCTATTAAGCTTTTTATATTACTTCTAATATTAAAATTTTTCTTAGTTACTTTTATTATTTAATTAATTTAATATGAAGAAGTATTAGAGTAATTAAACTACTGCTAAATTATATCTGAATTTAGATTTATTTTAAATATATACTATTAGAAAGATTAATTACTCTATTAATTATTTTTCTAATTATTCTTTTAATACTTTAAGTAATTATAGCTAACATGCTTAGTTTTATTATAGATAAAATAATATTTTTTATTATACTAATACTACTTCTTTATTACTTAATTACTATTCTATTAATTATTTTTCTAATTATTAAAATACTTCTACTCATGCTGTAAATTACTTTTAATCTAAAATTTCTTAAATTTCTACTATAAGAATTAATTTTATAAAGATTTATTATAGTTTTACTGCATGTTTAGTAGCTTATTCTATAACTAAATTATAATTTAATATAAAATTTTCTTTAATCAGATTCTTAGAGCTATTATCTTAGTAATAGAGAATAAGAATATATTCTATACTAGTATTATACTCTATAATATTATATTTAACTTATAAAAGAAAATTAATACTTAGAATTTTCTCTTATACTTTATATTTTTATTAATTACTAGTTTAATAAATATATATAAGAAATCTTATTTAAAATCTATTATTAATTATTTAAAGTATTATATTATTTTAAGTAGTTTCTGCATAGCTAGATAATCTCTATTCTCTAAAACTTTAAGTAAATTTAATAGAAAAGTCTTAAAATTAGTTCATTTATAGTTATTTAAAGTTTTAAACTAATTATATTTCTCTTAAGATTTTAAAATACTTAAGTATTTTCTTAAACTCTTGTAGTAGTAAACTTAACTTCATCTTATTTTATAAGATAAGCTTAAGACTTTTTATTTATATATATCTTAATTACTCTATTTTACTTATATTACTTATTTTTATACTTTTTATAATAGAGATTAGAATTAGAAAAGATTTTATAATCTTCTTATTATTTTATAATAGTTATAATCTATATAAAATAATTTTTATTAATTATTATATTAGTCTAAATATCTCTATTATAGCTTATAGTATTATTAGATTAAGTATTCTAACTTTTTATAAAATTTAATACTACTTTCTTACTACTAATATGCAGTCTTAAAATTTAGTATAAAAATATTTTAAATAAATAAAGCAAGTAATAATCTTTTAAAAATTATAATTACCAGTCTCTCTAGAATCTCTACTTTATAGATATCTAAAATATAAAATTTTCTTATAAGAATTACTAGTTTACTATCTATAAGCTACTTATTATTAATAATAATATCTAGATATAATAAATTCTTAATAAACTAAGAAACAGACATGTAATAAGTGAAGAGTATATAATAGCTTTTAAGTAGCTAAATTTTATTAAATAAGACTAGAAGAATAGAGACTTTCTATTAGCTCTTCTTTATATAAATCTCTATATATATTTACTAAGAGAATTTATCATATATATTATCTCATAATTTATAGTAATATTATTATAAAGCTAGTAATAAGCTTTTAGTAAGTGTTTTATAAGCTGCTTTAAATATAATAACACTAAGTCTCATCTTATTTATATTTAATATTAATAATTATTATATAATTCTTTATATAAATTTAATAAAAGTAAAATATATTAGTTAATTTATATTTATAATTTTTGAAATAATAAATAGAGCTACTAACTACTAGTAATTACTTCTCTAGTTAAGATTTTACTTTAGTAATAAAGCTAATAATATGCTCAAGCTTAGCATGCGTTTACTGCCAGACTAGATAATAAAACTCAAGAAGACTAAAAGATGATGAAGAGAAGAGAGATTCAGAAAAGAGAAAGATTATATATATATATAGATTATAAAAAAGCTCTAAGCTCTAGCTTATTAATTTATCACAGTAATCACCTGTTATCTGTCTGCTAATTATAGTAGTTATCTAATTCTAGAATTATGAATTATCTAATCTAATTATTAATCTTCTAGATTCTAACATTATCTTCTTTTAAAGTACTAGACATGTTCTTATGCTAGAGAATTATTCTCTCTATAGTCTAATAAATTCTTATTTTACTTATAGATTATTATTCATTTCTTTAAATGTAGTAGTAACTCTAGCTATTATAAGTTAGTTATATGAAATTCTCATATAAGATGTGACACATTCTTGAAGTTTCTTATAAGATATTATTAGTTATTAGTATTAAATTCTTTTTATCTAACTTTATACTATAGCTTTTTATAATGCTTTCAGCATGTGAGTATCTACTTTACTTCTTATTTATTATCTTTATTAATTACTATAGATTCTAATTCTTTATACTTTTAATTAGATAGCAGATTATTTACAGCTTTCTGCAGCTTATTTAGAAAAAAATATCATGAATTTATATACTAAATAATAGAGTCAGATAATAGCTGTGATCTATCTTTTCTATAATTTTAAAGAATCTGATATTCTATTTAACAAGCTTATAGCTTAAGTAATCTATAAGATATTTCTTTAGAAAAAGAAATATCTTATCTCTAACTGTAGAGTTAGATTTATAGTAGTATTAATTAATCTATTTTCTTATAATTTTCTAAGCATGCTTTATTCTCTTCTGAGTACTGTTCTTAAACTACTTTTATTTTTTATATTCTTTTTTAAATATTCTGATAATTAAGCTTCTCTATCTTTAAGATTCCTGCAGGAAGTGATTACTAGTTAAATAAGATTTATAACTTAAATTCTAATATCATACTAAAGAAGATTAGTTTTATTAATATATATAATAATAGTTCTGTAATATGATTTATGAGTAATAGTAACTAGTTTTAGTTATTTTAGTAATATATTATATATGATTATAGTTATATAATCAGATATTAATTAATAATTTCTATTTACTTATCTATCTATAAATAATATGCAGTAAATAACTTTAGCTTAATCTTCAAGTCTTTAATAAACTTATTCTAAAAGTCTAATATAAACTAAAGTTCTTAGTTTAAGACTATACTTTCTAAAGCTCTATAATAATAATAGAAATATTTTAAGAATAGCTTGTAAAGTTTCTTTATATTTATCTTTTAAGTAATAAGTAAGAATAGTAGCTTTTTGCTTAGTCTATTAATAATAATTAATAATATATTATATTCTTCTTTAGTTATTAGTACATTTATAAAGTTCATGAAAATATGCTATTAAAATTAAAGAAAAATAAGTAGTAGCTGTAATAGTCTAAAGATCTTATCTTATAATATTTTAATTCTCTAGCAGATTAGATAGTTACTAATATAGTATTTAGTATTTTTTTATATAAATAGCTAATAGAATTAGCTACTAATTAGAGTTATAATCTTTTTCTTATCTAGATATATTATAAAGAATTATTTATATATCTTCTTAAGAAGCTATATAATCAGATTTAAATCTTTTTAATAGACATAATTATTTATTCTTAGTAATAGAGTATTTTCTTCTAATCTTATATTCAGATTATAAGATTAGAAGTAACTTATAAGAATTTCTTCATATTTTTATTTAATTTACAGATTTACTTAATCACAGTTCTTAGCTTAAGTAGTGTTAGTTTTACTTAAATTTTTAAGTTTAGGCATTCTAATTTAAGCAGTACTTGCTCATAATTCTTATTTTTTATTTTTTCTTTAAATTTATTTAAAATATCTGCTAGAGTATTCTTCTTTTCTAAATAATATTTAATCTTAAAGTAAAACTAAGAAAGAAACTTAGCTTATCTTATCTAGTAAGTATTAAGTCTATTTTTTATTATAAAGTACTTTAGAGCTTAATAATTAATTAGAATTCTAAATCTTTCTTTCTAATATAGTTTACTAAGCTCTGCATGCTATTTCTTAAGTATATAGATAATAGCTAATATCTCTTTATTATAAATATTATAATTTTATTTAGTATTAGTTATAAAGATAGAATAAAAAACTACTAAATATTATTAGTTCTTAAAGAACTTTTATAAGAGTACTTTAGTTATAATTTCATCTGAGATATCTGTTTTTATCTAAGTCTTATACTATAAGTTATAGTACTAGAGAACTAATGTATTTATTAAGATTTCTTTTAGCTTATTAAAGACTTTTTAATATTTCTCTATCTAGTAGAATAGTTAATTCTTTTTAATAAGTTAGTATAGTACTTTTATAATTTAACTATAAGTCTTCATGAATTATCAGTAGAAGTTATAGAATTTTAAGAAGAAAAATATTTTAATTATAATAATAAGTATTCTTTAGTTAGTAATAATTTTAATTTTTTCAGAATTCATCTTAATATCTTTAGTAGTAATAATAAAGCTTAAAAATTTAATTTACTATATACTAAACTTACTTTTACTTATGCTAGCTTGCAGCTCATTCTTAGCTAGCTAGTTGAGTATTTTTTATATATATTCTTTATATTCTTTAAGAGTCTTGCTATAAATTAGTAGATTATTAATGAATCTAATTATGAATTAGTTCATATAATTAAAAAAAATATTATTTATAAATTTTTAAAAGATATCTAATCTATTACTTAGTCTGAATAGAATCATTCCGTATTTATAATTATCATATCTAATATAGAAGATAATAAGATCTTTAGACTTTAAATTCATTTAGATATAGTAAAAGTCTTAATGAATATTAAGCTTAATAAAGAATTTTATATTCTGTAGTTTTTTTATTAATTTATTAATTAGAGATAATAAATATGTGTTCTGTTTTATAATAATATTAAGCTAGCAGTAGTTCATACAGAACTATAGCTTAACTTTATTATAAGTAATTAGAATAGAAGAGATAAAAAATATACTTAATAAAATAATAAATTCTTTATTTAAATTAGCTTTTAAATACTTCTTCATCATCTTCAGTTCTTCTACAGATATTTAATATAATAATAAGTATCTGATATTCTAATTTAGATTTACTCTCAGATTTAGTATAATCTTGTAGTCTATATTTAGCTAGTATAAAGATAGTTTATTAGATTTAGATTTTAGAAAGACTATTCTTTAGAAATGCAGATAGTTAGATAACTTAATCTCTAGTTCTTTATCTTTATTATTCTTATCTGCTTTATTAATTTCTTTCTACTACCAGGCAGAATTCTTAGCATCTTATTTATTACAGATAATCTGATTTAACTTATTTAGAATAAGCATATAATAAGTTTTAGTCTTCTTTATATAATAATAAAAGATAGCTTCTCTAATAAAAGCTAGATCTATATTCTCTAATTTATTTAAATATTTAACTAAGCTAGAATTATATTTCTTTTCTTAAGTCTATCTTTTCTATTATTTCTCTTCTTTTTAAGTATCTTGCAGGTTATAATTAAGTAGCTAACTTATTTTTTCTAAGTTATTTATCTAATTACTAGTCTCTATTATAAGAGCTATTTATTAGATTTAATTTTTATAAAATTCAGATTATTTACTGCTAATTAATAAGTTAGATAATTTTAACTTAATATCTTTAAGAATTTTAATAGAATAGAAATATTATTAGTCATGCTAAATTTTTTATTTTATTAGTCTATCTTTATAGTCTATATCTATCTGCTTATTAAGATCTAAATCTAGCTACTAGAGAATAATGCATAATATTATCTTGCTAATTTCTTTTTATATCTTATTCTAAAAACTTTACTTTTCTAACTAAATTAGTTACTAGTTTTAGATATCTAGTCAGATATCTTACTATGCTAGTTATTTTCTTCTAATAATTATTTAATATTACTTCAAGTAAATAATTAGCATGAGAACTTTTTAAAAGAATTAGTTATTAATTTATAAGTAAAAGAAAATTACATGAGTAATAAGAAAATCTATTTTTTTATTAAATTTATAAGTCTTTATAATCTATAATAAGAAGATAATGTATGCTTTAAAGACTCTAATAACATCTATTACTAGTTAAATATTAATAAAAACAGCATTATTTACTCTAGTATTAATAAGAAATTTAATAAGAACTATAAATTTATTAATAATTATTCTGCTACTTATAAGAAATGATTTTCTGTTAATAAATTAAGATAAGTCTAGTTTTTCTAAAGATATTTTATAATCTAAGATAAAGACTTCTCTTAGACTTTCTTATTTTCTAAAACTAGCTATAACTTATGAATATTAGTATTATTTTTTTTACAGATAGTTATAAATGATATAATCTATCTCTTTATAATAATAATACTAAATATTTTTTATTTAGTTTATCTTTTCTCTAGATTTTATCTTAGAAATAGTAGCTGATTTTAGTTCTTTATTATTATTATAAAGATTCTAAAGTCTTTAATTCTTATTATTTCTCTTATTCTTGTTTATTTCTCTATTATAAATAATTTATAAGATGTTAGTGAACTTGAAATAAATTTTCTAAAATTTCTTAAAGATTTTAGTAATTATATAAGCTATAGCTATTATTTTCTGAAGTTTAAATAATAGCTTAATCATAAAGTTATCTTTATAAAATTCCTATGAGATCTTAATCTTACTTATTAAATAAAGAAAGTTAATTATAAAGATATGATAGTTCTTTCTATTCTTTATAAGAAGTTAATAGTAATTATTCTTAATATTTTACAAGTAGTTTAAATTCTTATATATTTTAGTTAGATAAGTGAAAACTTTCTCTATAATTATATATATTTCTAAGTAATTCTATTTTATTTATAAGATAATATATTCTACTGCATTCTTATTAGTATGATTCTTTATATATATAATCTTACTTTCTTCTATAAGAAAATAATCTATATTTTCTTATAGCTTATTATATATTTAAGATATTTAATGCTTAAATTTAAGCTCTTTATTATTAATAAGATATTTTAGATTATTAATCTTAACTAATCTTCTTTTATGATATATTAGAGATAAGTTATTATTATTATCTCTTGCCAGATAGATCTTAAAGAGTTATTCTTAATAGTTATTTCTTTTAGAAATTAATATCTCTATCTATTAATTCTTTTTCTTATTAATTTCTTTTATAGTCTCTACTTATTAATTTACATATATATACTTATTAATACTATAATTAATTATTACTTTAACTATCTCTTATAATTCTTTTAAATTATTCATGACTAACTGCATAAACTATTCTCTGTTAATAACTTAATAATAATTCTTATTATTAAATAATAATACTTATAATAGATATTTATTTTCTACTACTGCATGAGATTTAATTATCTTATTAATAGCTTCTTTAGATTTTTCATGCTAATTATATTTACTAATACTGTAGAGAGATACAAAGTAGAGGTAGAGGTAGCATAGCTCCTTCCACTCACAGTCATACCATGATGGTGATAGCCCTTATATCTTTAACCTCACTAGAAGGTTGATTGAACAATTAACTAACTACACTCACTCAAATACTTGTTTACTTCACATTAAAGTCTTTATTATAATAATTTAATAGCATGTCTATGAATTTCTAGTTCTTTTTAAAGATCTAGAAATTAAAAGATTCAAGATCTAGTATTATGCTGTAGCTCAAGATAATAAACAAGCAATTCTCAGACCCAGTATCATGCTGTAACTCAAGACAGTAAACAAGTAATACTCAGACTTAATATCATGCTATTACTTAAGACAAAAAATAAGCACTATTAATAACATAAGATTAGAATACTCATAATCTTATTATATTATATTCTACCAGTAATGATGACTATACTCATGAAGCTTTATTATCTGCTAGTAATAACAGATGCTATAAAGAAGTTTATCTTTAGTTATAGAGACTATCATCAGTCTAGCTTAGTTTAAGAGAAATTAGATGAAGAGATATTAAAGCATGTTAACTACATCATGTAATGATACAATCAGGTCTATTAGTTAAAAAAGAAGATTAGCATGCACTTCTCACAGTCTGAAAGAACCAGAATAATCTTTATACTATTACTAGAATCTCTGAATCTGAATGACAAGTTATTAAAGTCACATTTCTTTATAACTTAACTGCATTCTAGCTTATGCAGAGATTATAATATTATTAGATTTATATAGAGCAGTAAGATTCTGACTGAAACATTACATTACAAGTAAATAATAATAAATACTAAGCATTCTTCTGCTAAAAAAGAAAAGATATCTAAGATAACTTTTATTTCAGAAATTACAGTAGAATCATGCTCTATTTCTATTTAAAATATAATATAAGAGATTATGTTATCTGCAGAGAATAGTAGTAGAACTTAGAAAGAACTAATATTAACATAGCAGATGTAATTATAATAAGTCTCCAGTACTTTTATAAAATTATATAGCACTTGATATTAGTCTACTTCTAATAATATCTCTTACTTAAAGAACATGATAAAGTCTATTCTAATAGCAGCTTATACTAATATATTAAGAGAGATTTAATATCTAATTAACAGCTGCATGGAAGAGATACAGATAGCAAGATCTCTAATATAAATTCTAATATTATCTATTTATGATACTACTAAGTCTTCTAAGTTAATTATATTATCATGAAAGATAATAGATATTAGACTTTTCTATCTGAATATGCTGCAAGAGTTTAGAGCTTTAGATATAGTTAATAAAAATAATAAGTTATGAATCTATAACTTATTTATTTTCACCAGCAGAGTGTAAGTAGCAGCTGCTATACATGATTTATTAGTAATAAATTAGAAACTACATGTTTATCTTCAAGATACAGTATTAACATGATGAATTACTAAACTAACTAATCTAGCTTACAGCAGACTACTAAGAGATCTGCATGATATAAATAACTAGTATAATGCTATAAAAGTATGTTTTAGAGTATCATTAGCATAGATGATGATTAAGTTTAAATTTATTAGATATATAATAGCAGATATTAAATTATGAAAGAATTCTGATACTTACATGACTGAGATTATGATAATAGCTAAGCAGTATGATTTAGTACATGCAGAATATGCTATAGTTCTCCATGTCTGGTCACACATGGATCTGTTATTAAGAGTGATCATGAATGAATCACCTGTTGGAACTATAATGATATAATTCATAGTAACTATAAAGACTAAGTAATTTAACTAAATTAATTAGTTTACTTAGTCATATAATTTAGAATACCAGCAGTATCAGTAATCATAGTATAATTAATAATTATATATAAAAGATTATGAAATCTTTCTGCTTAGGCAAGAGAACATAGCTCTGTCTGATAATAGATAACTGAAATGAAATTAAAACCAGCAGTAATATGAAAATAATTAGCTAGAATGATTTAATTAATAGCAGTAACTATATTAATCATGATTTAATTAAGAATATAGATTACATTTCTAAGCTTTTCTGTGAAATAATTAGAATAAAGATAATAAAGTTAATCTAGCTCATGTAAAGAGTTCTACATAGTAATACATTTAACAGAAGAATTCTGATAAAAAGACATTTCAGAATTAGATAGATAAATATCAAGATCAAGATAATTATTCATATAATAAGAAAGATCTTCTAAAATCATATCTTAATCAGCTAGATGCACTAGAAGACTTGCCAGAGAATTCTTAGAATAATCTAGATTCTATATCATATGCAATCTGCCAGTAGTATGAAGCAGAATTTAATAATTAGTCAGATTTTATTAGATATTCTTAATTCTATACTCCCACAGCATATTATGAAAGTACTGACATTCTGATAATATAATTAAGAAAAGAGTCAATCTCTATTAATGATAGTCTAGCTTTTTAGTATTAGTACTTTATAATAGTAAAGACATATATTCAAGCAGTAGTCAAGATCACACAGATCTATCTAAATACAGAATATCTAGTTATACTAGTATCATGCAAGTTTCTAGAAGAGCAGAATTCATTAGTAGTCATATAAAAGAAAGATAGTATTTCTATTACTGATATTAGTAAGAAACTAATAATAAAGCATTTCACATGCTTCTTATTACATATTCCAGTAAAGAACAAGAATAAAGAGATAGTCATAGTCAGGATTATAATAGATACTAGAATAATTAATGAGTTTTAAGCAGAACTACTTCTTAGAATAGATAATATAACTTTAGAAGAAATCATCATTAATCTCAAGAAGAAAATATTAATATTTATAAATGCTAGTAATATGAAGACTCTAATCTATATAATGCTAAAGAAGAATAGTAGTGATAAGAGAGCTGTTATTATTTTATAGAATATTATGATACTACTATAATCAGAAGTAAAAATTCTAATTAGACTTAAGAATCTAAATTTAATACTTTCTGCTGATAGAAACTATATCTTTAAGCTAGAAATAAACTAAATTAGTATATATGCTAAGATCATGAGATTAAATCTATTATTTTATCATGTGATAAATGATACTAACTGAGTCTGTATGATTGCTAATTAATCGCAGAGTTAGCTATATAGCTAAGACAGATGAAATAACTGCATATCAGATATATCTGACTATAGAGATTCTTGCATTAAAGCTACTAAAGACTGAACTCTAAGTTAAGCTGATTCAGCTGACTAATCATGAAGTATGATTAGATAATGATATAATCATATATGAAGAAGTGAATTCATCAGAAGTTAAAGCACTTGCTAAAGTAGTAATATAGCATAATAAAGTATGAACTAATTCTAAAGAATTTATTAATATTCTAAAAGATAGATAAATACAGATTCTAATACTTCTAGAAGCTATCTTCAAGAAGAATTTACAGATATACTCATGTGAATTAGAAGAGAGAAAGATAATAGACATAATGTTTAATAAACTTCATGAAAAAGATCACATGAGCTAGATAGAGAATCATACATCAGAAGATTATTCAGTCTTTATAATATGAAGAGATGTGATTATTAATGAAAAGATCATGTAAAAAGATAGAGTGATAGTTAATCTTCAGAAACTAAATAAAATAATAGAGTCTAATATTTACTTAATAATAAGACAGAATGAAATAATTAGTATAATCTGTAAATATAAATATATAATAGTTCTTGATGCAGCTTCATTTTTCTATCAGTAGCACATATGAAAAGATCATAGAAATCACATAACAGTCATAATGCATAGAGAATAGAAGATCTTTAATATGATGATCATGAGCTTTATAAATAGCATCTCATATGTACAGAGATAAATAAAGCTAATGCTTTAGTTACTCTGTGCTTTTATCAAGATATATATTAATGATCTTGTGATCTTTTTAAAAACTCTGAAGAAGTATATACAGCATCTACATGCTATGCTAAATAAACTTAAAGAACTAAATATCATAATAAATTCACATAAGATATATATTAAATTTTCTTTTATTAATCTTCTAGAATAGAAAGTCTGCATGCTTAAAATGATCATGACTATAAAGAAAGTGAAGATAATTATAAAGCTTTTTTTCTAAAGATATTAAAATAACTAAAGATGTATCTTAATCTTACTAAATGACTCTAATAGTATATATCATTCTATACTAAACTAGCAGAGCTGTTACAGATTAGAAAGATAGTAATAATAAAGAAGACTCTAGAAGATATGAGAAGAAAGAGATTTATATAAAAGAAGAAAGTTAGCATACCAATACCAGCAGAAATTAAGAGCTTTTAGAATATTTAAAGCTTTTTAAAAAGATATTATTTCTATTTCATTATAATTCAGATAAGCAGTTATTCATAAATATTAATACTTTAAAGAAGAGAGACTTTAAAATTATAATGTTTCATATAAAAGATAAATAAATTATCAAGACTAATAAAGACTATTTAATACTACTATTATTAACTGCAGTATTACTAATACTCTTTCTTAGTAAGCTTCTGATTAGCACTGAGATGAACTACTAGCTAACTAAGCTAGAAGTAGTGTATTTAGTATGAATACTAAAGAAGATATATCATCTTGTTAAAGCTAGCAAGAAGCTAATAGTAGTATATATAGATTATGCAGCTATCTTAATAATTATTAAGAGCATGTTATTATGATCTATAAATATAGATAATCTTAATCTCTATCTAGTGCAGGCTGTAACATACATATAAAGATTTAGATTAAAGATCTTTCATAAGTTAGAAAAGACACACATTATTTCAGATGTCTTATTAAGACTTGAAAGTCAGGCAGCAAGCCATCATATAGTTATTTATTATAATTATATCATGATTAAGTTATTATCAGAGCTGAAGACAGAGATTTAACAGAGATATATTAAGAATATGTTTTATTAGAAAATTTTAAGCATTCTTAATAGCTAGAAAGCACAGAAGAAGAACATGGCATGTTTATTATTCTTTAAGAAAAATAAATTAATCTATTATTAAGAAGAAGAAGTTAGTAAAGAACTCTATATTTCTGCTTTAGTAATATCATAAGTATTAGCAGACACATACTTAAAGATTTATTTTAGATAACAGTAAATATTATAGCATTTAGAGAGTCTATATATTAGAAAGATCATAAAGACAGTATACAAGTTCATTTAAGCCTGTCTATAATATTAAGTAATATAGACTAGATGTTATAAACTCTATGATGATCTGCAGCTAATACTAATACTAAAGATATCTCATTACATCATAATAATTAACTTTATATTAGAACTTCCAGATAGAATGTATAATATGCTTATAATAGTTACTAATAAGTATATCAAGAGAATAATCTTTATTTCTGATAGAATCATGAATGAATTCAAGAAATGAATCATCAGACTTATTAAAGCACTTTATAATGAAGATTGGGATTTCTCTAAGAAGATAATTAGTAATAGAGATTTCAAATTTACTGCAGATCTATAAAAGAATATATTTAAACAGATTAATATGCAGATGCTATTTACTACAGCATATTATCTGCAGATAAATAGCTAGTTAGAAAGAATAAATCAGACTACTAAGATAGCTTTTTATTTTCTGATTAATATAATAAAGAATTTAAAGAATTAGCATCGAGTTACTTCTAATACTTTAATTACTTCTTAATTCTGCTGAGTCTTTATTAACAGAAGTATCATCATATTAGCTTTTATATAATTACTTGATGATCATGAATTTTAATACTATTAAGATGAAGCATGTATTATTATTTATAATATGTAAAGATGCAGCAGTAGTAATAGATGAAGTAGTTATAATAATAAAATATTATTATGATAAACAGCATAAGTTAGTTTACTTTAAGAAGAGATAGAAAGTCTTATTATAATTATACAAGAAATATTACATGTATGTGTTAAGAATTCATAAGAAATTTTCACTGTACTATACAGGATTATTTATTATTATTAAGAAGATAGAAAGACTTGCATATTAGCTAGATTTCTCTAAGTATTAGTAAATTCATAATATAGTCTTAGTTATATATCTCAAGTTCTGGATAGAGAATACCCATGATAGAACCATGTAATTACTGAAGCTGATATATGTAAATAAAGATAAGTACTAGAAAATAGAGAGAATTATCATGCACAGAGAAAAGAGACTCTAAAGAGATATTAAGAAGAAGTATCTAGTAAGATAAAAGAATTTTAAGCTAGAAGAAGACTTCTAGCTCTTATTAAATAAGTTAATTACTACACAGCAGCTGATTAATAAGTATAATAACAAGCACTAGCAGCTATAATAGTATCATAGTAATAGTATTATTAGAAAAGTATTAATATTAAAAATCTGTTTATTATATTTACTTACATGATTTTATCATGATAACAGCTAAATATTAATAATGTATTTAAACATAAACTGTTTTCTTTTCTAAGCACATTAATTCTAGAATTATTATATTATTACATTCTAGATTTACTATATTAACATATAATATACTTATATTAAAACAGTAATATCTGTAAATAATTTATTATAATAACTTGATTTTTAGTAAGATGAATATATTTTTAAATATATAAGTAAAAGAAAGAGCTCTAGTAATATTAGCAAACTAGAAGTCTACTTCACTTCTAGAATGCTTAATCATGAACACTTCATTATTAAAAAAAGTAAAGATTAAGAAAAGAAAAAAGAATAAAGAGTGCAGAAAGACAGAAGAGATATGAAAGATTAGATATATACTATAATTCATATTAGAAAATATAAGAATATAGCTTAAATCAGAGAAGAAATATAACTTTAGTAACTTATTAGCTTCATCTCCTCTACTAAAAAAGAGATATCTAAAGAGATGTTAAAAAGAAAAGTTAGTATCTTAATTAACAGATGCCATGATAGAACTAGAATAAATAAGAAGACTAAAGATCTTTATACTATTAATAACTATAATAAACTAATCTATATACATGCTCGAGGCTTAGAAATCATATTTTAGTCTATGTAATTCTATTAGTAATTTCATTAATAACATAAAGATATGCTTTGACTTCAGATTCATCAGACTAGAGAATCATATCTTTAAGATAGAAAAACTTCTTAAATAAGTCTAATAACTCAAGATAGCTCATAAACAGTAATACTAATAAGAAATACAGAAGTAATATGCTAAATAAATTATGTAAGAAGTTAAGTTTATTAAGAGAGAGTGATTTATCTATAGTAATATCATGATATGAACATCTAGCATTACAGAAGAAATTATAAAAGTAACTATAGCTTACTTATATATATAGAGCTAGTAAAATCTTAAGAGAAATTTTATAATCAAGTTCATAGAAAAATCTAATATTACTTTTATAAGAATAATAAGATATATAAGAGAAGAGAAGATTCTAGTACTATCAAGATAGTTAGATGATGAAGTTAATAAAAATATTCTGATAAAACTCCTGCAGAAATAGAAGATTTAAGTACTAAAAAAGCAACATGCATTAAAGAAGTCATAACGGATCAAGATAAGAATTACTAAATCTCATATAATAAAGAAAAAGACTATAATTATAGATAATAATAGTGAGAATGCAGCTGAAGATATCATAGTGATATTACTAATAAGCTTATCTTTATAAGAAAAAGCAGAACTAAATTATAAAGAATCAGATATATCTTCAAGAGAGATCGTAGTAATATTAGAGAATTCAGTAGTAGAAAAGAACTGAAAGAAAGTCATCAAGATGATAATAAATAAAGATAAACAGATAGAAAGATTATTAGTAAGACAGATAATGCTTAATCTATAATTCTAGCTAGCTGAAATACATGATAATGATTCAGAAATGATACAGCTAAAAAGAGAATATTTTAAAAAGAAATAAGACAAGCATGAAGAATATCATGACTAAAAATTATAAAGAAGCTTTAAATACTAATCTGCAGTGCATGATTTATAATTCTTTAGTAAGAGTATAATTAATTACTTTTAATAAGAAATAGCTAGTCATAACTATCAGATGAACTTCATAACAGAATATAATCATAGTCTAACTAAGATGAAGATATGAAAGTTTATTTTAAAAATCTTAAAGAAAGATACTAATAAAAAGAGAAGAGTCTGAAGAGTATTATTCTACTATCTCATGATTTTTAATAATCTTGATCTGCAGGTATGAAAAATGATAATAAAGATGCAATAAGTGAATTATAGAAAGTTCATTAAAATAAAGAAAATGAACACAAAGACAGAGCAGAAAGAGACAGATAATAATGAAAAGAAAGTAGCATTAATAGAGCAGTTAGAGCAGAAATTCAAGAATAAATTCTGAGTATTAAAGCTGACATATTATAGAGAGATATAAAGTAGAGATAGAGGTAGCATAGCTTCTTCCACTCACAGTTATACCATGATAGTGATAGCTCTTATATCTTTAATCTTGCTAGAAGATTAATTGAATAATCAACTAACTACACTCACTTAAATACTTGTTCACTTCACATTAAAGTCTTTATTATAACAAATACATCTTATCAGACTAATATTAAATTAATAAAAAAAGAATAACTTTTAATTATAAAGTTAATAAGAGTAAAAGAAATAATAAAGAATCTTTTAATCTAATAATATACTTAAGCTAGACACAGATTTACTATCAGATTAGATAATAAAACTTAAAAAGACTAAAAGATAATGAAGAAAAGAAAAATCTAAAAAAAGAAAGATTATATATATATATAAATTATGAAAAAAGTTCTGAACTCTAGCTTATTAATTTATTATAGTAATTATCTATTACCTGCCTGCTGATCATGATAGTTGCCTGATTTTAGAATTATAAATTATCTAATCCAGCTATTAATCTTTCAGATTCTAACATATAGTAATATTAGAGAATCTAATAATAAAGAAGAATTAGAAGAAAATTATTAAGATAATAATAAATAAAAATAAATAAGTAAAAAGACTATTAGTAAGATAGATAATACTTAATCTCTAATTTTAGCTAGTTAAAATATATAATAATAATCTAAAAATAATATAGATAAAAAGAAATTATTTTAAGAAGATATAAGAAAGTTATACAGAATTTCATAGCTAAAAATTATAAAAAAACTTTAGATATTAGATAGTAATTTATAATCTGTAATTATTTAAAGAGAGAATAACTAACTAATTTTATAAGAGAATTAGTAGCTATAACTATTAACTTAACTTTATAATAAACTATAATTATAATCTGACTAAGATATAGATATGAAAGTTTATTTTAAAAATTATAAAAAAAGATATTAATAAAAAGAGAAGAGTTTAGAGAGTAATATTTTATTATTTCTTAATTTTTAATAAACTTGATTAATAGATATGAAGAATAATATTAAAGATAAAATAACTAGACTATAAGAAGTTTATTAAAATAAGAGAGAAGAAAGTAAAGACAAAGCTAGAAGAGATTAAAAATAATAAAAAGAGAATAGCAGTAATATTTAAAAATAAATTTAAGAATAAATTATAGATATTAAAACTAATAAATTAATATTAAGTAGAGATAGTAAAGATAGTAATAATAGTATTTTCTATTAATAATTATATTATAATAATAATAGCATGTATATCTTTTAATCTTACTAGAAGAAAGATAGATTAATTAATTAACTACTTACTTAAATACTTATTCACTTCATGTTAAAGTCTTTATTATAACAAGTAGTAAGATAAGAATATGAGATTATATACTCTTATATAAGAAGAAAATATATAAGACTTACTACATATAACTAGCTAGTTTAATATAATAAATTTTCTCTTCTTATCTTTTTATTTTATTTTATAATAATTAAGTTTAAGTAGTTATCATATTAAATTAAGATCTAAATTATTAAAAAGATATTTTTATTATAATTATTAATATTAATAAGATTTTTTCTAAAGACTTTTTTCAGAAATTTAAAAATAAATATATTAAAATAATTAATTTTTTTCCAGATCTGAATATTTATCTAAAAAATAAATAAATTTCTAATTTATAAAATTTATTTATAAGTTAGTAAACTTTCTTTTCTTTTTATATTTTTATTTATTAATAATATCTGTCTTCTAGACTTTCATTTTCTAAGATTATAGTGCTTTAAAATATATTAAATTATAGATTAAAAAATATTTTAAGATACTTTAAAAATAAAAGCTTTTAAGTTAGATTTTATTAAATTAATTAATATATATAATATTTTTTCTATAAAGATAGTTTCTGAGACTAGTCAGATCTAGATTTATTCTAATAGAATTAGTGCTTAATTTATTACTTTTAAATCTGATGAATTATGATGTGAAACATTAAAAATCTTTAGAATTATAGTAAATTTTTCTTTATATTTAAGAATGAAACAGATGAAAGCTTGCATAGTTTCAGATAGATGCTTAGTTTTAAACATGATTTCCACTAATTTCTGTGTCAAATTGATGCATTTTAAAGGAAGGGTGATCTTTTGAATAAAAGGTGTGAAAACATGTTTTGGTGGTTAAGGTGAATTTACAAAAAGTGTAAACCTTTTTTTGGAACTGTATGTAGTTACTAACTTATGGTCCTTGATCTAGAACTTCCCGCTTTCGCATTCATTCTGCAAACAACTGTACCATTAGGCCCTGGGAACTCTGGCATTTGGGACTAGATGATATGGATGGATATTTTGTCAAGTTTATTGCCATCGTCGATATATGCCCGGCATCCCTGTCGTCCAAACTCCAATGCCACTCGCTATGAAAAAAGCGGCACCAAAAAAAACGGTAATCCAATCCCTGCACCACCGATACTCATCCCTAGCTTGAATGTCGCAGCAGCAAGTGGAGAAGCCGCTAAAGTGCCCGCAATGCCAATGACGGCGAGTGCCCCAAAAAGAGTCGTGGTTTCTGATGAGTCTACAAGAGAAGTTGCGTACGATTGGGTGGCAGCGGAAAAGCCGGCAGAGAGGCTAAAGAAGAAGAGGGCTGGCGCGCTCATGTTTTAGAAAGAGAAACACTTGACAGATGGCCACGTTGTATATTTTACTCGAAGGGAAGACCATGACTCACATGAAAGTAGCCCTGCTGGGGAAGCAGAGAGCCCCATCATCATTGATCCTATCGCACCAAACACAGTGCTCCCTCGAGCGATCCAGAGGTCTACCTGGGCGGGGATCATACCATACTGTTGAGTGAGTAGTCTGCAGATCGCTGGTAGTATCAGCGCTAGAAGAGCGAAGTTAACGCTTGCGTGGAAGGATGTGAGATAGTTGGCCTGAGATGGTTCACGTCAGTTAGCAAGCAACTCGCGAGTTGAAGCAAAATATTCCCACCTTTGATAGACTCCAGCCAAAACGTTCGGACGTATACTGAACCACCAGATCCAAATTCTCGCGCGCCACTGAGACAACAATAAAGGCGATAAGTATTCGCAAGATATTACGATCCCGAATCATCATTTCATAAACAAGCCTTAATTGATCACCGAGGCTGATGTACTTTGACCCCGCTCCTGCAACGTAGTTATCACGAGACGGAATTTCGTTGGTCGTTCCACTTGCAATCCTCAACGCTTCAGTATCAGTGGCAGCACAAGAAGTAAGACGCTGATCGCCCGCTTTCGAAGTATCAGGGATTCTTGCTATGAAGAATAAAGATAGCAATTCCAGGGGAAATGCAAATAAGAGCGGGGTATACGGAGTCCCTGCTATCATCAGAAGTGAACCCAGTGGCGGCGCGATAACCTCAGTCAAAAGACTCGAGGATGCTAAGTAAAAAAAGGCTTGTACCCTTTTCCCTCGCGGCATGACATCGGTAAGGATGGCGTGTATGAGTGCAGAGAGAACCGTGGCTCCTCCGCCAAACGACTTGAGAAGGACGGAAAGGTAAATGAGCGGGAAAGGAAGCTGATCGTTCAGGGAGCATGCCGTGATAATCCAAATTTCGGCAAGTATCTGACCCACCATACCCAGTGTTAGTACATGGTTGCGACCCTTTCGGTCTGCCAGATGGCCAAACGGAATAGCGAGGAGGAAAGCTGGTTCAAGGGTTTATGAGTTAGCAATAAGTATCGCGAAAACCCTGGGTGCATGCGCACAGAGTAGGTTTTCCCCGATCTTGAGCCATGCTAACGTCATCGCCAGCTCGGCTTGGATCCCATAAACTTTGCATAGGCCTTCATCGATATCCGGAGCCGAAAGCCATGGCGAGGGTTTTGTCAGTGCGTTGCTTTGTGATCCTTGGGTGTCGTAGTAGCGACGACAGATAATCGATTCGATCAGACGTGTTTTCGGCGTTTTTCGCATTGCATCCCCGAGGTCAGACAACCAAGCTACAATATAACAAATAATGGCAATCCTCCAAGTCTGCCACCAGGTTGACATGGCTTGAGCGGAAATATCATCGTGATACAAGTCTCCGGGTGGTTCCAACAGCCTGGAATGTTCATCCACGTTGCGAGCGACCTCCATATCGAGCATACCAAACCTCATCAACGGAGCAGACCCGTAGCAAGGGAGCGGTCCGCATGGTTTTAACCATACAGGTGCCCCCAGAAAAGACGATCTCGGCTTATTAAAACGAAAATGGAGAGAATGGAAGACCTCTAGTTCTAAAACCGAACATGTCCGGTGAGCAGCACCATCCCGTCATGAGTCACAACCTGCTCGTAGTTGTGTAACATGCACGTATTTTCAAAAGCTGCCGGTGTAGGCTGCGAAGTCAGTCATTCAAGGTCAGCAAATCTTGAATCTTTGGCTGAGGAGTGCTCTAAGATCGCATTAGACCCCTATCGACGTATCGGATCTATTGAGAATTTTTGAAATACTCAGTAGACGAGGCTAAACCCGGAGGGTGCCTTTGCTACTCCTCTCTGCTATGAATGTCATCTCCTGCCTTAACAATCTCGTCAGGAAAATTATTCTTGTCTTCCATGCCACCTGCTTGGAATCGTGCTTAGCTGTGTGTGTAGGCAGGACTGTGCAGAGCACCCCCGGGCTCAGTCCCTAATGAAGGATCATATGCATGGGTATTGATTCAATGCTGGGCTGAATTGTCCGGTCCGATCTTCATCCAGCTGACAGCCAAGCAATTGGGAAACCAGGAATGGGTTGGCTATAAACAGAGTCCTGAGAACTTTGTGGACGAAGGCCTTCTGTTCGCAGGCTGGAGAGCCTGGTGCGAGTATCATGCGACGCGTTTTAAGATGCAGGCGGGCCGGCCCACGTTAACTTAACTAGGTTAGGTAGGCAGCCACCTAACTACGCTAGTCCTATTCGGGCCACATAACCTCATGGATCTCAGTTTCTTTTCTAGAGTGAGGAGGACTTCAAAGGATACGGTCTATTAGACTTGGGCACACACTATAATCACTGCATTATGCCAGCCTTTGTGATTCACTCATCTCTACAAATTATTCTAATGACCAAGGGAGAGCTTATAACATCGGAGTGCATTTAGCTACTCTTCACCAGCAGCTAGGTAAGCATTCCCTATCTACCTTCTTACCTTTAAGTCATCGCAGGTTATGAGCTAATCCTTTGATTCGAGACTACTTCCCACTTCACGATTGCAATAAATCTACTATCAGCCTATAATGGATACCGGTGGCGATGGCAAATCGTCAAACCCCATAATTAATGGAGCAATCTATCTCATTAGTGCTCAGCTGTCATCCCGGCTGCTGACATTCCTTGCGAATCAGGTTCTTTTGCTTTATATCTCTCCAAATGCTCTGGGTATGTCAATGCAGCTGGAACTATTTTCTATAACCGTTCTCCAATTTTCCCGCGAGAATATTAGAATGGCTGTTCAATCATTGCCCAAGCATGAGCAGGACAAAAGTGCTATGGACGCTCAAAAGGAACATACAACCAACGGAGATTTCAAAAACACATTCATTCAAGTCGCTGTGAACATGTCCTATCTCACGATTCTATCTGGATTCTCACTGTTGTATCTACTTTGGCTTCTGTGCTTTCAGTACATGCCTAGTAAGACCTTGTACGATCCTGATTTTAGGGCAAGTCTTTCCCTAGTCGCGCTCTCAACAGCCATAGAGCTGTCGGCTGAACCGGGATTTGCCGTCATACACCAAAAACAGCTGTACCATTCCAGAGCAGTAATTGAAACGATATCTTCTTTTGCGAGAGCCATGTGCAGTTGTGGAACTGCCATTGCACTGAATAGACTTGATGTGAATCGTGGCCCACTTCCACATGCCATTGGGCATATTGCCTATAGTCTAGTCCTTTTTGGTGGATCGTTCCTTTCAGTGACTTCCATGCCTGACAGACATGAATTTTCCTTGAGGCCGGTCTACATCTCTTACGAGTAAGTTATAATTTTTCCTCCAACTTTAGTTGTAGCCCAGCTGATGTACATGAAAAAAGGAAAAAAGTATGCATATCAAGATTCATACCGCCACCACTGTTATTCAGGAGTGCCAATGTATTCATCCAATCTCTCGTCAAGTATATTTTGACACAGGGTGATGTGATGATTGTCACAGCCCTCTTAACTCTAGAAGAGCAAGGGTCATACGCCTTAGCCTCGAATTACGGGGGCCTTGTGGCTAGAATTGTCCTTCACCCCATTGAGGAGAGTAGCCGCGCAAGCTTCGGACTGTGGCTTTCCGACGGTTTGGCCGGCTTGGAGGCTGCCAGCTTATACTTAGAGGATATCCTTTACGGATACTCTCTAGTGACTATCTTACTTTGGTCTATGGGGCCCCTTTTTCTGCCCTTGGCTTTCCGAATCATATTGAACCGGTTATGGTCAGCCTCGAACCTTGAAAAAGTTCTCCGATCATATTGTTACTATATACCGCTTCTCGCTTTCAATGGTATTGCAGAAGCCTTTGTATCTTCTGCAGCGAGCAATGCGGAGCTCCGCTTCCAGGCCATTTGGATGGGACTCTGTTCTGTCGCCTTTGCATTAACATCGTACGCCTCCCTCGAGGTCGCCAAAGTAGGAGTACAGGGGTTGGTGTGGGCGAACATAGTCAATATGGCCCTTCGCATTGGATGGAGCTTCATCTTTATACGAAATTACTTCCAGAAAAATCCACGAGTCTCTTTCAGGGTGGTGACACTTCGACGCGAGACTTGGGCCGTTGGTGTTACCGCCTGGGGCTGTGTTCTTGCTGGCTACGCAATAGCCCCTAACGGGATCGGTTCAGGACAGATTTTTTTCACCGGAATTGTGATTTTAGCTACGATGTATGTATTCCAGTCCCGTTCCGTGAACATCCTAACTTACTTTCGAAAGTCTATATCTCGAAAAACATTCTATCAGAGAACGAGTCCTGCGTTGCCTAGAAAGCCGAATCTAAAACCGAATCTATCTCGCTAAAAATTTTTTAAAGTTCTAAATCAATCCTCAAATTTGATCTTCGAGGCTACCTGCGTGGTATCTATGTCACGGAAAAAATGGCCGTACGAATCATGCTGCTTTTTTTGACGGTGGTGCCAAACTTGAGCAAGTTCTCGGGAACAATTTGGTTTGCCGCACGCAAAATGTTCACCAGGCTACGGAAGAGTAAGCTTACATGGACCAGGTTAACGGGAATTTCGGACTTACGGCCCGGATAATGCCTTATCATGTTCAGTGAACAGCGTTATAGCCAAGCCATGGGCTCCTGCGCGACCTGTTCTTTATTGGAGTTAGAAGTCATCAGATCTTTATCAGTGATATCACGTACCGTCCAATCCGATGCACATAGTCCTCAATCGTTAATGGAAATGTAACATTAAGCACTAGTCTTACAGAGGGTATATCCAAACCGCGAGCTGCTACATCGGTTGCTACCAGGAGCGGGGTGGAGCCAGATCGAAAAGCCTCCAGACTTTTGAACCGCTCGGCTTGACTTAGATCGCCATGGATGCCGACAACTTTAATGCCCTTTGAACGTATAAGGCGCTCGATCCGGGTAGCCTCTTTCTTGTACAGACAAAAGGCAAGGATCCTTTGGTCTTTTCCTTCTTTCCTGCGGTATTGTTGAATTATTGAAACAAGCCGTGATTCCTTCTCGTTTGGTGTGATGACTTCGATCACTTGTTTAATTCGTTGGTTTGCCTGGATACTGGACTTGAGTTCCCCAATTGTGATTGTGACAGCGTCCTTTGTAAAGGCCGCAGCAAGCTCCCTCACATTGGGCGGCCAAGTTGCCGTAAATAAAATAGTCTGTCGTTTCTTCGGGGATGGCATGACTTCGAGAATAGATCGAATGTCTTGTTCGAAGCCTTTGTCCAACATCCTGTCTGCTTCATCCAGCACGACATACCTGACCTTGGAAAGATCTAACGTTTGATCAGATAGAAAATCCTTCAGCCTCCCCGGAGTTGCAACAATAATAGATGCATCCTTGATTTCCTTGCGTTGTTGGTCTTTGGACACACCACCAAATACGCAGGCAACTCCGATTTCTACAATTGAAGAAAATTTCAGTAGTTGGTCATAAATCTGCGTTGCAAGTTCTCTTGTTGGCGTTATTATCACTGCAAGTATTTTACGGGAGCGCCGAGAACCTGTGAGTTCGAGGACCTTGCGCAAACAGGGCAAGCCAAAAGCAAGTGTTTTCCCGCTGCCCGTTTCGGCCACCCCAACAACATCACGACCTGAGAAGATCACTGGCCAAGAGATAGCTTGAATGGGAGTGGGCGTGGAGAACGCTTGAAGGGGACGATACAAAACGTTGGATGAAGCCGGGAGATATGAAAAGGAGGTGATTGGGCGTGTAAATTGATTGTCACGTGGGTCGGTAAGGTGTATATGATTTATTTTGAGGTAATCGTCAATGGTGGACTGTGGAAGGGCAGTAAGCTCGATAGCTGGAATGTATTGGCTGGTGGAATGTCTATTGCTTTTGTCCGGAATGGATTCTCTATCAACTTTTTCGCAATTTTGGCTGGTATCGTTGATGTGCACGATCTTTTCCTTCTTCCTTCGACGCTCGTCGGGACATTTCGAGCTTGACTGGGTCGGAAGAGCACGTTTGGCCATGGTCTAGGGGGCTTCAGGGTGAGTGAAGTCCCACTAGAGGAGACGTGGGAATGAAAAAGGGACAAAGGCGGGCTCCTTGGAAGAAAAAAAAATTCTTTGCCGAGTAATTCTCCAGAAAGCTAACTAGAGATGCCCGATGGATTTCCGTCGGAACCGGAATAAATATTATGCCGTAATGATCTCCAACTTTGAGAGTATGTCATCATTCACTTTCTGTTGACCATCAAAGAGGGCTTCATGGAGATGAAAACATTTGGAATCTTTCAAACTAAAATGACCCGCTGAAGAGTCAAATACATCGAGATCTCACGAAAATGACAGATAATACCTATTCTTCCCATCATGACTTATGCTGGATTTAACAACCTACCAGAAGAGATCATCCAATGCATCCTCACATTTTCCACACCGGCGAGTTCTTTGGCATTAGCCCAGACATCAAGGAAGCTCTGGTGTGCTGTGGACAATCCTTTGCTGTGGCGCTCTTACTGCCAACAGTTTTACGCTTATTGGGATCCTCGGCATCGCATCAGGGAAAAGTTCAAGCTGCCGGTCCACCAGGTTGATTGGAAGGCGCTGTTCAAGGAACGACGGCTTGTCGATAAATTAGTCACTGATACGCTGGAGAGTATTCTTTCAAAACAACACGGGCGCATTGAAAAGTTTCGCACGATAGTTAGTGTTGGATATGATGCGAAAGATGCACTTTTACGCCACGCTGACATCGGGTCGGACAAAGAGGACCAGCTGGCCCGACGGTGGGTTTTGATATGATTGTCCCTACTTAAGCTGCTAGTAGTGCTCATTGATCAAACAAGATATTATAGTAGGGCTGTCCTGGGCTCCCTTCATCGGGCGGTCGCTATATCGGAATGGGGCCAGCTGAAACGCGCTGGGGATGTTCCTATTGAACGGGCCATCGGCGCTTTCGATATGTTTGTGCTTGATAGCGGTGTCGGAGACTTGGACTACGTATGTCTGCTATAGCCCAGCCATCAAGATTTTTACTAATCATGAAAAAAGATATCTGCCAGCCTAAATGATATTGCCGCTGAATTTGAGTCTCACTATGACCTCTCAGATCTTACTCCCCGACAGAAAGCTATAAACATCTCGGAATATCTGCAGGCTAGAAATTTGACCGGAATGGACCCCGAAAAGGAGTACTTTGATATCGAGCATAACTTTATTGGACTTGCTTTACAAAGCGGAAATCATGATTCGCTCCCCTTGATCTCCGCAGTGATCTATTGCTTTGTCGCGCAAGCCGTGGGATTAGATGCAAAGCCTTGCGGGTTTCCATTCCACGTTCATGTTATCATCCGCCCAGAAGTTGGCTATGATATGGATGGCAGGGCTACCGATAGCTGTCAGCATGGCACCGCTATGTATATGGACCCCTTTCGGTCGGCATTTGAAATACCTGAATCAGAGCTCGAGGCCCAATTGAGTATGTTCGGCGCTTTGGCTACACCAAGCCGAGCATTTTTGAACGCTTCCTCATCCTGCGAGATCGTTCTGCGCTGCGCTAGAAACATTTTCAATTCAGTTGCGCAAATTCGTCGCTCACAAGGCGAATTGGTTGACATTAATAGCGCCGAGTATGCAGCCCTGTGGGCAACTATGACTCTTGCAGAACACGCCTCTGAGAATCAAGCCGGCCCTCCCCATGCGCTGCGAAATTATTTGCCCTCTCTCATGGAACAGTTTGATACCAATTTCCCTTTTGATGTTCATCTGATTGAAAAATTTCTGCTACCCCTGTTTTGGGGCTTCCCCGACTATGACCATCTGAGAGAGAGTATCTATGTTATGAAAGTCAGCGACGAAATTGCAAAACAGGTCAGGAAAAGGATGCCGGAACATAAAAATGTAAAATACAGAGTGGGCCAGGTACTTCGCCATCGTCGGTACGGATATATCGCGGTCATCACGGGATGGGACCCCGAATGCGATGCTGGGGAACAATGGATGCAGCAAATGGGCGTTGATCGACTTGGAGCGGGGAGGCATCAAAGTTTTTACCGCGTTCTGTAAGTTGTACAGCTTTAAATTCAGGATTACATGGCTGACGATCACTTAGAGTTGAGGATAAAAGCGTTAGATATATCGCAGAGGAAAATATTGAAGTTGTAAGGCCGGATATCGCTTTGATTCCTCGCAAGTTTCTAGAATCGCTAGGGCAGTACTTCAAGCGGTGGGACACCCAGTCCCAGAAGTTCGTGAGCAACATCCTTGATGAGTACCCAGATGATTAGTTAGTTTTTCGCAATCGCTCTTCAAACACTGTGACCCTGGATTCTAAGTATTCAGTCCCTCGAGTCATTCGTCCCGAATCAGCCTTTAATAATGAGCAGAAGTCAGATTTTATCATTTCATTGACCTAGGTTTTTTTTCATTTTCTCTTTTCAATTTTGCTCTCGTGATCAATACATGAATAACAGCGACAGGTTGTATGTATGTAGATTGGACCATCATTTACTCTTGACTACAACATCGATACAATCCTTATCGTCGATATCATGGTGCTCCACGAGCGAATCGGGATTGAGGCATTCGCCATCAAAATGAAGATCAACAGACCTCCCAGAAGGAATTCCATGATGAGAACGAAATTTATCGACGATATATGATATCTTCGTTTTGGAGTGGACTTTGATTTTAAAATCTTCCGAATTGACGGTCCTTAAGGTCATTCGAAAGGTCCGAACTGGTTGTGATGCTTCCACCACCTGATCATCACCCTGCTCTTGTAGCATATCCGTGCTCTGCCTTTTTTGCCTCTCATATTCTTCAAGGTGGATGGCCTCGACATGAAGCCGTAAAGGAGTATTGTTTGATAGAAGCGAGTCAGTGATTAAAAGGGAATCCTTCGTCACTGGGGGTATGATATTTAGGCTCCTACATGTTGTCGTGTCGATCACCCGGTGCCCTTTCCAGGTGAGGATGATTGCCGAAGTTTGCCGCGGATCGAACCCCTGCCTGCTGCACCATGCTTTTCGTACATCCCCAAGGTTTTGCGATAGTCGCCGATGCACCAAGAGCGGTTTCGTATTTTCGATTGTAGACGTGATCAAGATCTGTACGGAAGGGTCGTAAGTGGAAGACTTGTTTGAATCACCAGGTTCTGCGAGAGCTTGTTTTTCAGTGGACGACGCGGTCGCCCCGAATAAAGTAGAACGCTGGCGAACTTTGTCACGAAGTATCTTGAGTCCTGGGATATCGTCATCGAGTGCGGCTTCTTCATCACTCTCACAACTATCTAGTTCGGGTGATTTGCCTTCATGCTGTGATTTGTGGTAGAAATCCTGCGTGGCTGCATCGCTATGTGTTGTCACCGTCGAGCTTAAGTTCACTGGATCTGTGTTCATGTACTTAGTGAACTGCACTGAAAGTGACTATTCCAAGGGGAGGAGGGAGATAGATGGTTAGGACTGTCATACCAGATTTAGAGAACGGCGATGCACTGCTACAGGGGGATTGTGGCCGGACAGGGGAGGCAGACTCCAAGACTGATCCTTTTGACTCCTTTTCCTCTTCCTTCTCTCCACCCTTCTCTCTCTCGTTTCCCTTCCCTGGTTTCCTGGACTTTTGTACACTATTGGGTATCTCATGCTCAGAATCAGAATCGGAGTCGAAGTTTTGATCTTCGATTATATCGGTAAAGAGCTGCCCTGACCGATGATAAAAGTCAGACGATTGTTTCTGCCCACTATGCTTTGCCCAACTGGGCCTCTTAAAGAATGAGCTCATCTAGATCCTATTGGAACCGAGTATCATTTGGAAGAGATTCCAATTCCCATTTCTCTCGCTGGAGGTGTCAATAGCTTATGCAGCTACTGATGTATGGAAGAAAAAGAAAACTCCTTATTCTGTATAGAAATTGGGGGTCGTGATCAGTTGAAAAAAGGCGAAGTTATTAGCAATCACAACACTGGCATATAACAGTTATCAGAGTGCTGAACTGCTGTCATGTTGTGGGCAAATGATTTCCTCTGGTGACTTGAAACGCGACGCCGACACACTAGCGTTGACTGGGTACCTACCTACCGTACCTATACTAACTAGTAGTTAGCTAACTTTGAACTAGTTAGTTATATGAGCTTAGTCATTGCTTGAGAGATGATCATAGGTGCAGGTGCTGTCATACAATCACTATAATAATAACTGAATGGTACAGTACATACAGATTGAGTGTGGGTGTGCCGCAGCTTGACACCTTTTTCAGATAATTTTTCTCCTCTAGTTACTTCACATCCTGATTGATCAAAAGCTTTTTGATATTTCAGTTTAGACCATTTTTGATCATGACTGAAACTGCCACGCATTCCAAGCAGTCTGATGATACCCATCGATCCAAAAGAATAAAAACACACTCATCAGCTTTGCAGCAACCTGACAAATGTCATTGGCATGGATTCTGTGAGATTGAATCTGAGCCTGTAAGTGAAAAATGGTTGCAGTAATGTAGTACTCTGCTTATCGTCCATTAGGCTCTTTTCAATGTTATGTTAAGAGACTTTGGAGTGCAAGGGGTCAAGGTCCAAGAGGTTATTTCTCTTGACGACGAGATGTTGGAGCTATTACAGCATGTACATCAATATGGCGATTGAGCGAGTCTCTCATAAGCTAACCTACCACAGCAAACCGATTTTTGGGCTTATATTTCTCTTTCAATGGCGAGAAGATGACCCAGTGAAGCAAGAACAGAGCTGCCCAGATGGCCTCTGGTTCGCTAACCAGGAATGTTCCCTGAATCCACTTGAGGAAATCCTGGAGGAGCTACTAACACTTGTGATATTCAGACAGTGAACTATGCCTGTGCCAGTGTTGCGCTTCTCAACATTATCAACAATGTTGATGGAATTGAACTAGGAGACAACTTAAAATACTTTAAGGAGTTTACAATGGACTTTACCCCAGCATTGCGTGGTGATGCCATTAGTAATTTTGAATTTGTCAAAGCAATCCATAATTCTTTTGCTAGGTTTAGTACCCTATTATCTCTTATTGGACGCCGCACCGAATATTAATACACTGCTAGGAAAATGGATATTCTCAATACTGACCTTCAGCTGAAAAATGAGTGGCTGATGAAATTGAAGAATCGCAAGAAGAACCAAAACCCCGATGATTCCGAAGCCGGATTCCATTTCGTCGCTTTTGTGCCCGTGAATGGTAAGGTTTGGAAATTTGATGGATTAGAACGACAACCCCAAAGCCTTGGTAGGAGAGCCTGAGTATGAGATTTTAAGGAATTTTCGCTGAGTCGCTTTGCTTTTAAAGGCGAATACTCTGATAGGGATTGGATCAGCCTTGCCAAACCGGAGATTCAAGCCCGAATGGCGGAATATGAAGAAGGCCAAATTGAATTCTCAATACTCAGTTTGGCCATGGACCCAATGGTGAAGTTTGTCGATAATTTAGCGACAAACGTTCGGTGTTTGGAAGCCATCAACAGGCGGCTGGACGCTTTTGGTCTAGAAGAGGCTTCTATTACCCATGGTGATGCCACCATCCTTGGGCCCGAGCCATCATTCGGCTTGACACCTTCCATTTTGAACCGAAAGTCGTTACCTGAAGACACCATTCAGGCATATCAGTCTATGTCAACTGAACAGCTCTTGGACCAGCGAATTGAGCTTATTAGCAAACAGGAAGACATTCGAGGTTTGTACATGGAGGAATATCAAGCCCGCGAGATCGACAATTTGTATGCTGCAAGAAGAAGGCATGACTATGGCCCTGCTATCCAGAGTTGGCTTCGAGCGTTATCTCGCAAAGGCTTAGTGGAACCTCTTGTTGGGGACATGTGATACTGAGCTCAAGTGATCAGCTCTTGCGTGTAGCTCAATTTAATGCCTGATCGAAAATTAGCTTATGTTGGGATTGCCGATCAAGGAGAGGTGAAATTGCGCTGTGACGGACGGCGTACAAGGCCAGTGGTATTCCCGGCTCGAAAGAGATCATATTATAAGTACAAATTATGGACGTCCGAAAACGGGAACTTGTGACATTGCCGGCTGAATGTCCTGAAATTTCTAATATTGCAATGCCTTTATACACATTTTTATACACTAGCGCAGTTTTAAACCTGAAGTTCCATCCTTGTACCTACGCAGAACTGGTACTTCGCGCTTGGCTTTTGGTATTGAGAGGGTACTCAAAGGAGTAGCATACGCCTTGGGTCTTCAATGAGTTCTTTGACCTATAACCCAAAGTCAGAATATACTCGTAATTGACAGTGTTTTTGAACCTACCCTGACTAAAAAGGTAACAGCTTCTCTACCATCAAGAAGCCGGTGATCGTATGTCAATGCAAGGTACATCATCTGTAAAATATGAGTCCTCTGTCCCCCTAATAAATGGAAAGATAGAACGTACCGGCCTGATCTCAACTTTCCCATCGATTGCGACAGGTCGGTGCTTGATTGCGTGGAGGCCGAGTACACCTGTTCTGATATTCAGTGTCCATCCTACTCAACTAATTCGAGAAGGGTGACTAACCTGTTTGTGGAAGGTTGATGATAGGCGTGCCCATCAAGGACCCGAATACACCTCCCTATGCTCTGATTAGTGATGGTCAAACCAGATAATGGGAATTCTTACATTGCTGATAGTGAATGTGCCACCAGCCATGTCCTCAATTGTCAGCTTGTTGTTCCGCGCCTGGATTCCCTGTTAACGACCGATCCCACATTACAGACATAAGTCTTCACCTTCTGTCCAAGGTCTGCGATGGACTTTTCGATTGTAACGAGATCCATGCCCTCCACATTTCGCACGACTGGTGTCACCAGTCCTTTCTCTGTTGCGACCGCGACACTGATATCAACATAATCTCTGTAAACAATCGTATCGCCCCCATTAGGGCCTTCTATCGAGGCATTGACGGCAGGGACCTCTTTCATGGCCAGCACACAGGCTCGAGCAAATGCACTCATAAACCCTAGCTTTACGCCGGTTCTTTTGAGGACGTCCTCTTTATAGAGCTTTCTGAACTCCATTAATGAAGACATATCAACTTCGTTGAACGTTGTCAGCGATGCTGCGGTGTTTTGGGACTGCTTCAAACGCTCCGCAATCCGCAATCTCATTCGGTTCATTTTGACCTTGATTTGTTATTTATTGGTCCTTAAGTCACATTCCAGCCTTTTACATACCTTGCGCTCGCCCCTGTTAGGAAAAGTATTTGGGCTGGAGGTCGTCTCGTTGGCCTGTTTTGCGGTAGGTTTTTCGGGTTCGGGTACAGACGAGGTTTCCTTTGAGCGAGATTTCTGTTGCTGCGGTTGCGCCTGCGGCTGTTCCGTTCTGGAATCTTTTTCGGGTTTATCTTTGGATTGATCCTCCGGAGCAGGTCGTTCAGCGGGTTGTGCAGGCGCCTTGGGCCCAGTTGAGCCAGATTCTTCCTTTTGCGCCTTGTCTGAAGCTGGCCGCTCCGTCGAAGGTTCCAATTTGACCAAATCTTGACCCACTGTCACAGTGTCTTCTTCGTTCGCCAGGAATTCTTTGATGATGCCGGATTCCGGTGCGTTGACGGTGACATCAATCTATATGGATATTAAGAATTCCTGGTCAAATCCCGCCTGCTTTGTGGCCTTTGAAGATGGAGCGGTACCTTATCGGTCTCGATAGTCGCAAGCTCTTCGTCTCGTTCCACGAAATCTCCAATCTCTATTGTAGCATAAGAAGTTAACGAGGAGACAATGGCTTTAGTAACGAAAGCAATGATAGCCGATAGTGCTTACGTTTCGAGAACTGCTTTAAAGTCCCTTCTGAGATGGACTCCGCCATTTGGGGAACTTTCACAATGGCGTCGGCTGGCCATACATTAGTATCGCTGTTGGAAAGACAATAAGGAACATGCGCCCTACCATAGGAGCGCAGCTGGTAGCCACTGGGTCTGAGTGATATTGGCCGGAGAATAGCCTGCCTATTGCGTTGAGCATTAGCGAATATTAGCACACTTTCGAGGCCGAATTGGTCTACCTCCACTGAGCCGAGGAACGGAGCAGTGTCGACGTGCGAATGATGGCCGCTCCATCGCTTGGATTTGAAAGAAATCTCTTCGGAACCAAACATTGACGATAGCTACAATGCCGGAAGAATTGGCTTGATGGGCGGGAAGCCATGGTATTTAACTGGAGTCGCCGAAAGGCCATGATAGCGAGTTTTTCGACCCCTTCCAACGCAGCCTTTGTATGGATGTTTGCGAAGCCCGTCAAGAAAATTGAAGTAAACGAAGCAGGTAGAGATATTAACGAAAGCGGTACTGGATTTTATCGTAATAGCTTGGATGAAGAGATATCCTCCATGTTACAAGACTCCGAAGTCTGTGTTCCGCGCTATGGAAAGAAATGTGCTCCATAGGTAATTTGTTAGGTAACTAAGTTAGCTCGTTAACTACCTAGTTAGTTATAGAGCATCAACATGGATTGCATCACAAGCGCCAAGAAATCTAGCCAGAGTAATTACACAGTATACAGAGTATGTTGTATCAGTAGCTACCTAGTCTCCTTGCCAGTAGTTTACTATAACTAGTGAAAGACCATTGAGTCTGTATGGAGCAAGTCTGATCTTTCTTTGCTTAAAAGTGCTGCAGCAAAGGTCAAAATTCTGAATTTCATGGCGCAAAGAATGTGAGCCTTGCTGTTTCGTGCATACATGCCTTACAGCTGCAACAGAGACAATCCCCATATGGGTTTGGGCATGAAATAGAGCGCTTAATACTCCTTTCTGGACTTAATCAACCGCCTAAGTATTGAATTCCTCGCCGTTGAATTCCTCACTGCGCACGCCGAGGTTACAAATTACCCCGACCCTACATATGTATGTATGTACCGTACAGTACACCCTAGCTATCTATATGAAACCTGATTACATAAGATCTCGTAGTTATTACAACTAACTCAATTGAAACATGGCTCTGTCTGGTCTTCACATCACGATAGGCGTTGTCAGCTTGTCAGTCGGTACTAACACCAGTCACCTATCCAACCTTGCCGTCACTACATTTTACGATGTCGTCAAAGCACACCGCACTGTCAGTCAAAGCTACTATCTGCATAACTATCCTAGGCTAATTGGTGTAAAGGTCCCTTTATCGACGCGCTCTAAAACTTTCACTTGATTGGGCAGTGCATCGACAACTTTGGCGAGGGCAAGCCGTCTATATTCGCTCACTCTTCGATGCAAACAAAAATATTTCGGAACCTCGCCAGCAAAGGATACTTTTTCAAGAGACAGAAAAGCTACTGGAGAAGTGGAAACATCCCGACCCTTACCGTCCGCCAACCGCGCCCGGCGGTGAGTCTGCACCGGTCAATTTGCTCGATTCCTAGTATTGATTCTAACATATTCATAGGCTCAAAATATGAAAGAAACCTAGAACCGCCTGTCTTGGACCGTAAGATTTCCTGCCAACTCTCCTTTGGTCTCTTAACTGACGGACCTGAAAGCGCCAATGTCCCAAGATAAGCAGGTGGCCCAGCTTTCTTCTCCCTAGCCCGAATCTCGTGCCGTGTTCGATCCTTTTCACTGTTATAAAATTACTTCGACTTGCTTCCATTTCAGCACATTTTCCCGCTGGGTATTTTGGCGCAAACTGTATGCTAGCAAATACTCGGCAACATACCTATGAGACCACCTTATAGAATATAAACGCAGTTACAAGGGTTGTTAAGATTGGATCAGAAACGCATAGCTGAAGATTGCATTGAGCTCAGCCTAAGGAAAACAAATGGTGTACAGTAATTCATATTTCCACATAAAACCATTTCTCCGATTCAGACCATACCCCACACCCAAATTATCATTGAGTCCCATGACGCCGATAACCCGCAAAAGAGAAACGAAGCAAATTACAGTTCCTGGCTTGGGTTCTTTCCACTCTTGGGAGTCTTCTTTGGCAAAAGATCTGATAAACATTGGTTAGAATATATTGCTGCAAAATCGATGCTAGAGAACTTACTTTGATGAATGTTTGGCATGACACCACCTTGGGCGATGGTGACGTGACCCAACAGCTTGTTGAGTTCCTCGTCATTTCGGATCGCAAGTTGGAGATGGCGGGGAATGATACGTGTTTTCTTGTTGTCTCTGGCCGCATTGCCGGCCAATTCCAAGATTTCAGCGGCGAGATACTCCAAGACCGCAGCGAGATAAACGGGCGCGCCTGTAAAGCTGACTTAGTATGTCGAGGAGACGAAGAGACGCAAGCCAAAACATACCAGCTCCGACACGCTGAGCGTAGTTGCCTTTCCTCAAAAGACGATGGACACGACCCACAGGGAATGCGAGACCAGCCTTGGATGAACGGCTGGGATACGTTAGCAATTGACCACCCTCACGACAGTACCAAAACACGTACGATTGCGAGCTCTTAGAGCCGCTAGCCTTGCCGCCAGATTTTCCGCCAGTCATTTTGAAAGAGATGGAGTTTGTTCGAATTCGGCTTGAAGCGTGTAGAGAAATGAAGTGTAGATAAGTACGAGCAGTTGAAGAAGAAGGACAAAATTGATGTGGAAGTTCGACAATCGAAAGGGATGGGTTTATATAAGGGAAGGGGAAAGGAAGAGGGCAGGAGCCAATATTTAAGTACTCCAGATCAACCGGCCAGTGAAGCCGATGGATCAGGCCAATCACACACAAGAAACAGCTTGGCTTTCATGGGGCGGATGTTGTCATTGGGGTTCCGAATCAGGTAAGACTGGTACCAGACGCCAATACGAGCCCGTACATCACTTTTAGCGCGTTTTACACGAAAACACCGCCAATTTTGATTGCTAATCATACAGATCATACAGCTTCGTTACCGTATCGAAATTCTGCCTCCTTCACCCACCTGGGATCAACACACATTTTTGGTGTGCCTATAAGTAGCTGGCCTCCCTTCCCCACGTCAACGCACATTTCTTCGAACCTCCATACCTCTCACATTACTTTCGCTCACCACAAGCTGACGCGCCTTTCTCTCATCAATCCAAACGAAATTTCTCGCCCTTACACAACTTTCACACTTAATAATTAGCAATGGCCCCCAAAGCTGCTGAGAAGAAACCAAGCACCGGTGGAAAGGCTCCAGCCGGTGGAAAAGCTCCCGCTGAAAAGAAAGAGGCCGGCAAGAAGACAGCTGCTTCTGGCGAAAAGAAGAAGCGCACCAAGGCCCGAAAGGAAACCTACTCCTCTTACATCTACAAGGGTAAGCCACAAGGCATTAGGTGTCGCGTCCAATATATCAATCTACTAACTATGTAATAGTGCTCAAGCAAGTCCACCCAGACACTGGTATCTCAAACCGCGCCATGTCCATTTTGAACTCCTTTGTCAACGGTATGAGTCCCACGCGTTCATCGACCGAATTGTTTTTGGTGATACTAATCTGGCTGCGGTAGACATATTCGAACGCGTTGCTACTGAGGCTTCCAAACTTGCCGCATACAATAAGAAATCTACCATCTCTTCACGAGAGATCCAGACCTCGTAAGTTCTCAACCACATAACCTTGCGAATATGGCTAACCCTCGAAGTGTTCGTCTCATTCTCCCCGGTGAACTTGCAAAACACGCCGTTTCCGAAGGAACCAAGGCTGTTACCAAATATTCTTCTTCTGCCAAATGATTTCGTTTTTCATCTCCCGGTCATTGTTTTACGGCTGTGAGGTGGGGTTGGGTGTTTGCGGGTTCAATATTTTTTGCGGGATGGGCTGGATTTGCTGGTTTACTACGTCTATGCTATTATGGTTATGTGAATTCGAGGTTCGTGTGTACAATATCCTATGAAGGAAAAGGACCGGAGCTTTTAAGCTCTATAATTGTCCAAGCTTGAATGCAATTAGTGTTCTTCAAGCCAGATTACAAATTCGAACACGCTCGAGTGAAGTAATGACAGAAAATGAATGCAGTTTAATGTAATGGTACTATCGTGAGCTTTGCCATTTACACTTTATGAGTAGAGGTATTGATTTTGGATGTATCCCGGTCAGACTCTCCCTCAGCATCTGGCTCTTCGTCGCTGAGGACCTCCACTTCTTCAAGTGCTTCTACTCTCTCGACCGGACGGCCAAAATTTGGCGGCCCTGAGTCAAAAAGATGAAGAATAGGCTTGCCTATAGTAGATTTGACCCGCCGCTTCCAGTCCTCCCAGTCCTCTCTATCTTTTATGAGGAATCCAATAAGCATACTGGGATCCATCTCTTTGATGTGAAGTCTTCGCAGTCGGCGGGTATGATATGTACCGAGACTCTCTTCAGAAAGTGTAGAGTTGGGTGTAAACGGAAGTGCGGGTCGCGTGTGATGGGGATCAAGATAGAAAAAATAAGGACCTTGAACGCCCACAAAATACAGTGATGATGAAGGGCGACCACTAGCCAAGTTAGCATCGTTCAAGAGTCTAACGGATATCAACGCGTACCCTGCAATTCCGACAGATTGGGGATACTGCACAAGTGCTTTTAAAGCGCTCCAATAAACAGAGTTTATGCTGTCAATTCCCAGCCTTACTCCGAGTAATATAAGAGTCGGCTGTATTTCTGGTCCAGCGACTTTGCAGAATTTATCCTCGTGTACGTCAGGGCCATCGCTAGTAAAGTAGACTCTCAACCCGGCTTGTTTATTTTGTGAACAAAGAGCCCTATAAAATGTATCAGAATAGTTATTTGCTGTGAGCCTCGTTTCGGAACTTACTCGATGCATTGGGCAGTAGCGGAAGGACCGAACCATTCACCCGGATACTTGCCACAAGCTGACGCGCCATGCTGAACAAATCTATGTATCGAAAACGAGGCGCTTGGGTCATCCGCAAACTGAGACAACAGCGCGCTTTCATCGGCTATTCTGGAACCCCGTCGCCAATCTAATGGATAAATGTCAGTCGCGTTATGACTGAAAGTCGACAATCCATACCTCGCCCTAAGCTCATCGTTAAGAGTGCGTTTGCCAGCAGACTCTGCCCGGACCGGATCATACAACCCCATCCTGTATCTGAAGTGAAAGCATCCAATAACTGGCTTCGGATTCGTACACTTAGTGTTAATGCTTGCTGGGCATTGGAGTCTTTTGATTTTGGTATTGCTGGGAAGTTTGACCGATACGTGATCCATATCCTAGACTCAAAATCATCAAGAAAAGCGGTCGGCCAGCCTCCATGACCTGAATATAAGTTATCAGCCTGACTAGAGGCTTCTTTTGGAAATTGTACTAATATTCCTTCGCTCCCTGTTGAGACCGAATCTGGGGCAACGCCATTTGAATCTCGCCGTTGATTTGGTGGTTCACCGGACTCCCTTTCTTGGTGGACAGAAGCACTATATTCTTCCCCTAAGCACCAGATCGTTTCAGTATGATATTCGTCATTCTTTGGCTCCGGATCCCATATAAATTCGACCATTCTTTTGCATTTCTGGCTTATATTGATAGGATTCATTGTGAAGAGCGAGGCTTTGGATAGCGGGCCGGGTAACGCTTGAGAGAAATCCACAGCTGATGCTCATAGAATGAACAAATTGACCATGAGTTCTGGGCTCTTTGATCCTTTTGTAAATAACAAGTCAATCACTGGCCTTCAGTGCTCTTGCTTGGAATCCTGCACACTACATAGGTATGTAGTGACGAACATGGTCAGCTGTGGATGTGGAGCATACACGTGACCTCTCAATAAGCTTATCTTGAAAATTACCGGAGCTTCGGAGGCTTAGGTCCGGTAACATGACAGTAACACAGAGCTCATCTTATATTGGATTTGTTATAGAAATTACCACTCTTTATAACACTTTGAGCTGCGAATTTGATATTTATCATAAATTTTTGTGAATGATAGTGCAGATTGATACTTACTGAAACAGTTGTGTCTCTTTGCTTTCTGGACTCTGCACATTCTTGCAGTACATATTGAGAATGCTCAGGAGCAATATTTCATGATGAAAGTCCTCACTGCAAACTTCCTGACATGTGCGGTCAAAAGCTGCAAAACCTCTGCCTCATCATTTCCCTTACATTTCCATGATGCCGAGCTTAGCCATGAAGAAATTGAGTTCTCATCACAGTTCTTATGCAATATCTTACCTCGAGTAGATTGGGATGCGCTTCAAACAACAGCCAAAGAAGTAAGGCCCAAAATTCTACCCTGCTCACCGCGCCCATGAGCTTGTGCTAACAGGTATGGGATTTCAAGCTCGGATTTGCAAATTTGTCTGAATCCAAACCTGAAATTGACCAATTAAGTGACGAGCAGCTGCTCCGGGATCTCCATCGATTGCTGCTGGAAACCTCCATCGTGGAAGGTAAACTCGTTTGTGGCAATTGCGGTCACGAATACCAAATCAAAGAAGGAATTGCGAACTTTTTACTGCCCAGCCACCTCGGTATGCACTTTATTCTCATGCCCGTAGATTTTCAACTTGATACAAGTGCTAATAGCCTTTACAGTTTGAACGCAAGGTATGGCCTGAGTTGCAAATTGAGATACCCATGAATTTTCCCAGTCTTTGTATGATGCACGATACATCCAAGCATCCGATGCCAAATTGGATTCGTCACTGGTGGTTACATAGGTTGAGTCCATGAGCTTAATGGGAAGAATTCTCGCTGTAGCTGCTTTATGAGCGAGGGAAAATCTCTACTATTTTCTGATCGAGGTGGGGGCTTGAAGAGCGAAAGTCAGATAGTAGCAAGATATGGAATTACATTAATATATCCTAACAAGTATACACAAGATTTTCGAAGAACGTGCAGATGACTCGTCATGAGTAAGTAAATATGGAAGACTGGGGGTTCTCCCCAGTGTGTCGGAATACACAGGCAGACAATCAGCCCGCTTACTTCCGCAAAGGAAGTGCAAAAAATCGTAGTTGCGCTCGGAATATCAGTTGAGGAATCCCTTGCAGCCAGCGGAGCCGCAAAGGCATGGTATTCTGTCATCGCTGTCCCACTCGCGCTCAAATTTGTAGTCATAGGTGAGTTCCTCGTCTGCGTAACAATTTTGTGATTAGTAAGAAGAGTAAGAGAAAACTGGCAGAAGGTACATACCGCGTTCGATGTCTCTCAGCGCGTAGATGACAATGCGCTTGCTACCATCCACTTTGATAATTTTTGCGGTACAATTTGGCGTACAGCTATGATTGATAAATCTAGCAATACCGCCTCGCTTCGTAGCATCGATGACAGTGTTCTCATCAATACGGAATAGGTAGCTGCTCCCAATGCCACTTTTCAGGTACCGTCTCTCACGCATGTCTGCGACTTGTTGCCGAACTTTCTCACCGACATACTCGATAATCATGTCGTTGGCAGATATATTCTCCTCGGCGTATAGACCCCAATTGTGAATGGCTGATCTAGCAAACCTGACAGGCTTCTTACGTTTCTTCAACTGATTGAATCTCAGCACGTCACTGTCGCCGCTTTGCATTGGAAGGGCCTGCTTTTGGGCATTGATGTCAGCGATAAGACGACGATTGTTCACACGGGTAGACCGGGATGTGGATTTCGAGATTGATTTGGCAGCGAGAAGTCTCGCCGCTTCGGCGGCAGTTGCTTGGGGATCATTATTAGCCTTCGCCAATCGCTCCTCCCGAGCTTTTTGAACCTTTATGCGATGCGGTAGATACTTGGACTTTTCTGATTCTCGGATTCGCTTCCTTCCTTCGGTCCTTGCCGAACCAGTAACGTTTGGAACATAGTAGCCAGCGACAGTGGTCTCCAGGCGGACTGGACCCCGGTCGCCGCCACGATTGAGCGCTTTGATCTCTTTTTGTTGCCAAGCCCAAGCAGCGAGTTTCCCAATATTCGCAGCGACGTGTTCCGACAATGCCATGGATAGATACCTCATGTCTTCCTCGTCTTTGATGAGATTTTGCCAGCCGTCAAGATCGAGTATGATAGAGTGATCATCGTCTACCGTTGGTCGTGGCTCGTCAGTTGACACGCCCCATTCGACCTCTGGCCTTGGCTCCTCAATGACTTCCTCCGGGACCTCGATTTCCTCTGCGGCCACAGGTTCCAGTGCTTGTCTCGCTGACTGGAATTCTTGTTGTTGGAGGAGTTTCCTCTCTTCGAGCAGTTGCTTCTTCGTCTTTCTCTTAGTCTTCGATTTCTTGTCTTCTAGCGCGGGCGTTACTATCGCCAGTGAACTCTTCGCATCTGTGGGTATTGATACAGACGAGTCTCCAGCCACCTCCTGTTCCGATACAGGAACGAAATTTGAATCAACACCAAACAGTTCGTCATCCTCTTTCCTTCTTTTACGAGCCTCGAGATGATCCACTAACCGCTTCCGTTTCTTGGATGATGCCGGGAGCGCTTGAATTTCTCGCTCCAGATCATCAGTCACGCTCTTCTCTCTATCCTCGCGTGAAAGCTCTCCGGCAGTACTTTCGGGCCCTAATAGCCCAGTGTCCAGAATGTCTGCCGCTTGCGCCAGATCCTCATCGTTATCGGATTCTTCAGACTCCGAGCTTAATCGACTTAGGGGTCGGCTTTCTAGGTCTTCCGTGTCTTGAGGTGATCGTCGCTGTTCATCATCGGACTCGTCATCCTCCTGGAGTTGCTGTAGACGATGATACAATGGCCGGACGTCTCTCCTCTTGGGCTTGGCTCTGCGCCGTTCATCGATGAAGACTGCATTGCCCTGTTCAAAACCTTTAACTTTCCTAATCCGAGGAAGTGTCAAAACACTCAAACCAGAAGAGCCAACGCGCCGTTGGCCATCTGGCATGGCAATGGTATCATTCAAAGAGTTAATTCTAAAGCCAGGCCGAGCCATGCCTTCAGGTTCAGGAATCCCAAGCTTCTGCCGTTTCGCTTTATGGCGATCGGGCTCCAGGAAATCATAGAGAGCTGCGGCTGCTACTCGAGACTTGACATCCTCGAGTAACTTGTCTCTGAGTTCACCCAGAAGGACACTGAGGGCTTCACGGACTGGATCGAGGTTCTCTGCTCGAAGCCGCTTTTCTTCTGCAATATCCAGTTCCGCTTCCTTTTTTAACCGCTCCCTTTCTGCCTTTTCCCGCTGCTCTGCCTTGACACGCTCGGGACTGGGACTTCTCTCGTAGTGAGGATTTCCGTACGGCTGGCACTCCATGTTCATAACATAAGTAAAAAGTGGCGTCATATGGCACATCCTGTAGCATCGCTCCGTCTCCAGCTCGCCACGACGTGAATCTTCAAAGACAACATAGTAACCTGTCTTGTCACATCTAACCGTCTTCCAATCGTAAAGTTTCAAACGTCGCTCTAGGTGTGGTACAGTGGTGCTCAAAACTGGGACGTAACAATGGGCGATAAAGATGTAGGGATCACGCTTTATTTGTTGCAGAATAGGTGCCTCTTCTACTCGGGAAGGGAGAGGAGACTTCAGGGCAGCTCGGGGACCATCCGGCACTTGCAGTAAAGGGTGGAGTGAAGACCGCCCGGAAGGTCCTTTAGGAGCTGTCGGAGGGGGAGATTCTCACTCGATTGGTCATTTTCCTTTCTCGAATTTGTAGCCGTGGGGAGACTGGGCTCAGTAGCGGTCACGGGCTCTGCCCTGCTTTTTTCGAAAGGTGGAAACTCTGCTCTTTGCGCGCTGATTATTTTCGAGACTAGTTTATCGCTTACACTGCCGTTTCGATCTGTTTCGACACGAATGCGGCGGGTTCCAATCCGTTGCTCTTTTCTGCATTCAAAGCAGGCACGTTTGACTGCCTGGGCAGCGGAAATCGAAACACCGCCGCGAAAAGCTCGACTGTCCTTATACCTGATGGAGCAAACGCCTAGAAACCTGCCGGTCATGGGATCTGTACGATTGTTGATCTCCGCAATATCGCCAAAGCTAGAGAACAAGGCACTAATGGAGGTGATCGGTGTTAGAGGATCGAAACCAGTGACCACAATTTGCGTTGGAGGTCCGGGTCCAACCGAAGTGGTAGGGTCAAATACCCAAGGGCGGAGAATGTACGGAGAGGGCCTATATTTTGTTTTTTGCTTGCAAGCCGAGCCCCGCGTATAATTCGCGATCGCTAACCGCGGGTCACAGGTCGGGCCCGCTTCCGCATCACCCACGCCGAATGGCTCATACTGAGGCTTCTTTCGTTTCTCCTTAGAGGAAGGTTTTTTGTCCAAATCGGGATCATAGGTGATTTTGTATCCCTTGATTTCGTTGTTTGCCGGACGCGCAAGTGCACGTGGAGCTGGAGGAGTGTGGAGGGGCGTGATCGCAACGGCTTCTAGTTTGTTTGTAGTGTCGCGTTCTGGCACGGGTTGTGTCGGCGTGTCTGTCAAATGCGACTTAGGGTCCAGTGGACTATCCGTTTTACAGTGTGGTGAAGAGTCGGTGTTCGTCAATGGAGTGAGAGTATGTGGGTGGACTCCGTTGGATTTTGCCACTCCAGGAGGTAGCGAAGCGGAGCTGAAGCCTGACGATCCATTGCTTGAGGAGCCAGTTGAGGCGGCACCATTCACTTCTGCAGGAAGCGTCGGCTCGCGTGGAGTGACATGAGAAGCTTGGTCAGTTTGCTCATGTGCGTCCTTGGATGGAGGGTCCTTGGGTGCGTCTGCTCCGGTCTCGCTCCCGGCGATAGGTGATTGACTGAGGTTGGAAGGAGCATCGCCTAGCTTGGGCTTGTTCAGAGCTTGTCTATCGCCTATTGCTTTGTTGCGTTTCTTTTGTAGAACCGAAGGAGCAGTTGGAAAGAAATCGGCGAAACCAGCAGGGGTACGCGACATAATGAACCAGTTGGCTATGAGCCTATTGTCGACGGCCGATAGCGTGCAAACACCATCCTTGAAGCTTGTCCGTGAATTCCAATTGCGTGATACACGGCGACACGTGAAGAGGGTGTGCAGCAACCGAAAGACTCATCCAAGGATACCTAGCCGCAAGAGCGTAGGAAAGTGGGACGCTGCCACAAAGGAGAAACAAAAGGGCGGTGATGGATGGGGCGTTTAGCCAGTGGTCTGATGAAGGCTTCAGGTAGGAGCATGGGCCTGGGCGAGATAGCAGTGCGAAGGAGCCGTCGTGCACGCTCGAACACCGGATATGAGGTCAACAATAAATTTTGCGGAGGTTTTGGAGTTGCTTTTCGGGCTGGATGTTCAGTGTCCCGAAGAGGCATAGCTGGAGGAGGTCGGCACTTCCACCGGTCCGCATAGTGATTACATAAGCCGCCTGGTCTCACTTGCCGGTAGATCAGAGGAGGAGGGGGGCATGTGAGGCATTGATACCCAAGTGCTGTCGGAGGGGACGGATATACAGAGGACACAGAAGCACACTCCAGTTGAGGGCTAGCGGATCAATTACTGAGATACATAGCCTGGAATACGCTAGAGCTGAAGAACATGGTGACCAGAGGAGAGCCAGGACACTCTCCAAGCTACAGTTGTCTCGTCCGATGAACAACATCAACGGAACTTGAGCCTCCTTCAGCCAGACAGGCAGTCCGAAATCCGACTCCGAAGGAAGAATCCTGAAGTTGCCGCCCAATGACGATAAATGCGTTCTGTTGAACCGCCAGCAGCGAACTTCATTGGCCAATTCGCGAGATCAATCTTAGTTTCGCTGGGAACCGTGGCAGGGACAAGTTTCATCTTTCGGAAGTTAAGGCTCCATCTGTCGATGACAATAATGAAAAATGAATATGAGCAAAATAAGGAATCCATTATTATTTACGGAGAACATCTAGAAATAGAAATAATGCAGCCATGACTCGGAGATAGAGGCAAATCGAGGCTGAGTGAGACATCCCATTCCAGGGGCACTCGAGAAGAAAAAAAAAAATTTAGAGCCAACAGCCACACAAAGGAGAAGCTCTCCCTGAGCCCCTCGCTCCGTATTCTTTTACTTCCGTGCGGTGGGCCAGCTGGCACACACCCTGGATGCTCTCAAACAAACAAAAAGGCCTCCTGAGTCCTGACGACACCAGTGGAGCCATTTCCCGAGCGACGGGCTGTTGTTGGCCCAGCGGGCTGTCACTAGGTAGTTGCTAGTAGTTGCTCGTTGCTTAGGTACCTTTAAGAGATGCCCTATATTTAAACCACGCACGGCGCTGGTGCCAGCACAGCCCCGGGAAGCTTCACCGCAATCGCTCTTCTCTCCTCCCCCTCCTTTTTCACGCTTCTCGCTCCTCAGTCCAGCCTCCACCTCCATCTTCACCATCACCTCCTTTCAATTGCCCATTTGCTCTCGCTTGCAGATCCAAACCTCTAGCCTGCCTTCTCTTCTCTCTTTTCTTATTCTTCGACTTCTTCCTTTCTTCTCCCTGTCCGAAATTTTTATATAAGCACTAGGTCCTTCCTGATCGCTTCTGAGCTCAGCTTCCTTCCACCTCCCCAGACTTCTCCCTTCAGCTTGCTGCGTCGAGCTTCCCAACCACGCTCGCTCTCAATCATAAACACTCTCTGTCGTGTCCCTGAATCTTTCGCTTGTTTACTGCCTTGTCTGTCAACAAACAGACCAGGCTCAACATAAGCAACCATGTGGTGAGCTCGCCTCTAATGCTATATCGCAAACACCTGCTTTCTCGTACTGACTGCTCTTCAAAACAGCGGCATCTTCGGTTACATCAATTATCTGGTCGAAAAGGACCGTGCTTATATCATCCAAACTCTAGTCAATGGTAGGCATTTCGGCACCAATTGTGGAAGATCCACGTCGCTGACTCGGTCCCGTTGCCGCAGGTCTATCACGACTTGAATACCGCGGCTATGACTCAGCTGGTCTTGCCATCGATGGGGACAAGAAGAACGAAGTCCTGGCCTTCAAGGAAGTGGGCAAGGTCGCCAAGCTCCGAGAGCTGATTGACAGCGCCAATCCAGACCTCACCCAGGTCTTCGATTCCCATGCCGGTATTGCTCATACCAGATGGGCCACCCATGGCCCTCCCTCCCGCAAAAACTGCCATCCGCACAGGTATCTCCACCTCACCCTAACTGTCACAGACCCGCGCGTGATCCTGTTCGCTGACCTGCAAGCGTAGATCCGACCCGACCTGGGAATTTTCCGTCGTCCACAACGGCATCATTACGAATTACAAGGAATTGAAAGCTCTCCTCGAGAGCAAAGGCTTCAGATTCGAAACCGACACAGATACCGAGTGCATTGCCAAGCTTGCTAAATATCTCTATGATCTCCATCCAGATATCGACTTCACTGTCTTGGCCAAGGCCGTGATCAAGGAGCTTCAAGGAGCGTTCGGTCTGTTGCTGAAATCTGTCCATTACCCACATGAGGTCATTGCCGCCCGAAAGGGTTCCCCACTCGTGATTGGTGTGCGCACTTCCAAGAAGATGAGAGTCGACTTTGTCGACGTCGAGTTCTCAGAGGAAGGCCCTCTGGCCGCCGAGGAAGCCTCTCAAAACCTCGCCATCAAGAAGTCCGCAGCCTCGCTTCTGGCTCCACCAGACAAGTCCCTCTTGCACCGCTCGCAATCTCGTGCGTTCCTGTCTGATGACGGCGTTCCTCAGCCAGCTGAATTCTTCCTCTCTTCCGACCCCTCCGCCATTGTCGAGCATACCAAGAAGGTTCTCTACCTGGAGGACGATGACATTGCCCACATCCACGATGGTCAATTGAACATTCACAGACTAACCAAGAATGACGGAACCTCCAATGTCCGTGCCATTCAGACTATTGAATTGGAGCTGCAGGAGATCATGAAGGGCAAATTCGATCACTTCATGCAGAAGGAAATCTTCGAGCAGCCCGAGTCCGTTGTTAACACCATGCGAGGTCGTTTGGACGTGGCAAACAAGAAAGTCACCTTGGGTGGACTGCGCCAATACATCTCAACCATTCGTCGTTGCCGACGTATCATCTTCATTGCCTGTGGAACCAGTTTCCACTCTTGTATGGCTGTGCGCGGCGTCTTCGAAGAGCTGACCGAAATCCCCATTGCAGTCGAATTAGCCTCAGACTTCCTCGACCGACAGGCCCCGGTGTTCCGTGACGATACTTGCGTTTTTGTTTCCCAGTCGGGTGAGACCGCCGACTCTCTCATGGCACTGAGATACTGCCTCGAGCGTGGTGCTTTGACCGTCGGTATCGTCAATGTCGTCGGATCATCCATCTCTCTGCTCACCCACTGTGGTGTGCACATCAACGCTGGTCCCGAGATTGGTGTTGCATCTACCAAAGCTTACACTTCGCAGTTTGTTGCCATGGTCATGTTTGCTTTGTCGCTCAGTGAAGACCGTGTCTCTAAGCAGCAACGACGGGAAGAAATCATTGAAGGACTCGACAAGGTATCCAATCAATTCCGTGAGATCCTGAAGCTCAACGAGCCAATCAAGGAAATGTGCGCAAAATTCTTCAAGGACCAGAAGAGTTTGTTGCTCTTGGGACGAGGAAGCCAGTTCTCTACCGCATTGGAAGGTTCGTTAAACCCTACTTGTTTTTCACATGACAACCAAATCTGACCCCTGTTGTAGGTGCCCTCAAGATCAAAGAAATCTCCTATCTTCACTGCGAGGCTGTGATGTCCGGAGAACTGAAACACGGAGTGTTGGCGTTGGTTGACGAGAACCTACCCATCATCATGATTCTCACTCGTGATAAAATCTTCTCCAAGTCTCTCAATGCTTATCAACAAGGTATGCACCTCTCTAGTCGAAGTCTTCGATTCAAATTCTAAATTGTATTGCACAGTTATTGCCCGTGGCGGTCGACCGATTGTCATTTGCAACACAGGCGAAGACGAATTTCCAGCATCCAAGGTGGAAAGAATCGAGATTCCCCAGACCGTCGACTGTCTTCAGGGCTTGTTGAACGTCATTCCTCTCCAGCTTATTGCTTACTGGCTTGCAGTAGCAGAGGGACTCAACGTTGATTTCCCGCGTAACCTTGCAAAATCCGTGACAGTTGAGTAGAAACTTGGTGAACGCATTTGAAGACGTGCTATGGGCTCCTGAGGACAAGAACGTTGTCGGGCGATTCCATAAAGCAAACACTTAAAGTATTTCATAGTTACGTAGTAGGCAAAGCCGAACCAGAAATAATACCATTTCCGTTATGAGATTAAATTCCTCTAGTTGTTTGTTTATTGTGGATGAAATGGGTCATATACTTCATCGATTTGACGTAGTCGAGTTTCGGCCAGAAGCAGTTGGGACCTCGGTGTTTTGGGAACTTCTAAGCTCGAGCTGCTGCTTCATGCCAAAACCCCCACCACGCCTACGGAATACGTTATTTTCAGTCAACCCATTTTTTATTGCATAAGATGGCGTCTCTTAAAGGACCTGGGCAGGCAAAAGCCCATGACGGTCAGTACACCCTACCACTACCCGTAGCTTCGCCTGAGGCAGCACAACATCCTCACTATCCGAAGGAGGGGTAGCTCATACATCAATGTTAACAAGTGGTGAAGGATCAAAGCTCCGCATCGCTATTGTCCATGCACGATGGAATACCCCCATAATCGCAGCCTTGGTCGACGGTGCTCGAGATAGAATGTTAGCTCTCGGAGTCCAGGCCGATAACATTGTTATAGAAAGTGTTCCTGGAAGCTATGAACTGCCGTTCGCTGTGCAGAGGTAAGCCACTCCAACCTGCATTTGCCGCCTCAAATCCATCCACATCCCGATGGAAAGACTTGCCAGCCGGTATAGATGAATACATGCATCGGTCGGAATCGATTACTATCTACAATAATGCATGGGATCTCAATCGCTCACTACTGCTCTATAGAATCTACACCGCTTCCCACATGCAAGCCGCCTCTGGGTCCTCTGGAGCTCCCGGAAGCGCAACAGCCGATCTCTTATCCAGTTCCACATCCGAACTTGGTAAATCCGACGCAACTGCATCATCGGCTCCAGCGCCCTTTGACGCTATAATCGCCATTGGCGTTCTCATCAAAGGCGAGACCATGCATTTCGAATATATTGCAGATGCAGTCTCGCATGGACTCATGCGGGTCCAGCTGGATGCTGGTGTGCCGGTTGTCTTTGGGCTATTGACTGTCTTGAATGAGGAGCAAGGACTCGTGAGAGCCGGTCTGCACGGGGACAAGAATGGCAACCGACATAATCATGGAGAGGACTGGGGTGCAGCGGCAGTCGAATTGGGTGTAAAACGGAGAGGATGGGACTGTGGAAGAATTGGCTGAATTACGTCACTCCTGAAGAGCTCTGTTTCTGAGTAACAGGAGCTGTGGGTTAATAGTTATTTTTCAGAGGCCCTTATTTATAGATTTAAACCGAAGGCAGGGCTCAAGTAGTGCATAATTTGTCTATTCACGGGCATGGCAACAATTGCGTAGCCTGTCAACCTGTCAACAATATGCTAGAAAACAATCCTCCAAGATTACAGGAAATCACTCCTCCATTCGGTCACCTTCGGCGGGTTTATCATCCTCATCATCTTCTTCCTCCGAGATAGCCTTTTTAGCTGCTTTCTCGGCTTCTTCGAGCAATTCCCTGGGCACTTCCATGTGCCTACCTTTCGTCGGCCCATCTAGAGAACTGACCCAGGTCATCTCAAGCTCAAAATCCTTATCCTTACTATCCTCATGCGCAATATAGATAATTCTTGCGGCCTCCTTTATTCCGTCCAACAGAGTCAGGTTCCCCGAGGGCAAGTCTAGCTTCTCCAGCTCGGCTTTGGCAGCTTGTCGGCCTTTTCCAGTGGCGGCACCATAGTAACCCTGTAGAAATCAGTAAGCGTGACCCTTCGGCGCGTTTGGATAGGAGCATACCCAGTATAATCCACTTGGTTCTATCATGTATAACGCGGGACCTCCTGCTTTCGATGTATCTACCTTGCCGCCTGCACCCACACTGGGGCCCGAGCCGACTTGTCCGTCCACTGGAAGATCTACCTCGGAGTCCCACCCACCAACAATCGCAGTGACGCCGAAAGGGCGAACGCTGGAGTATAGTGTATATGCTTGTACATAGCCACCAAGTCTATTGGCCAGTACTGCCGTCGTGATCGGTCCTTTGTACGTATTTCTCCAGGATGAAGCCTCGTCCCGAGCCCGAGAGACGAAATGGCGGCCATCAGGAACAAGGCCTGACGAAACCTATTGCATTCGCAAAAATCTTAGTGGCTGGATTCGGACTTTTGGCCACACGGGTGCAAAGAGCGGGTACTGACTATTCCAATATTTCGATCAACAGTCGCTATCCTCTTATTCGAGCCTGGCTTCAGAAGCTTGCTCGAGACGATTTTTTCGACTGCTAAGATCACACCATCTTTGCACCTGATACCAATCGACGTGCCTCCATTTTCTACAGCTTTGACAGCGTATTCAACCTGCGACGGCTTAGAACCACACGGCGAAACTCGATCCTGCAGGGTCTCTAGCTTACTTGGAAGTTCCGCCCATCCGGAGAGAATACGGAGTTTGATAGGTCATACCCTGTGCCTATTGATGTCTGTGTTTTGCATTGGTGATATCAGCGTCACAAGTCCACGAGCTTCAAGGGCGAATTTCATACCATTGTTCAAGGTAAATCTGCCAAAAAAGATGGTACAGATAGACTTGTATGAAGCTGAGATACTCTGCAATCTGGAAGGGGAAATGTGCCAGGACTGAAAGATGTGCGCTTGGCAGAGGTGCTTCGTGCAATCAACAGTGAGTTTAACGCTGCTGGAGCTCCTGCTCAGCTTCATGGTTTGGAGTACGGAGCGCCAAGGCTTCGTCAGCACACGTCACGGGATTGCTGCCTCGGTCACGTGGCAGCTCTCACTTCAGCAAGCCAACCACCCAACAACTTCAACCACCTGTGATTCGGCGAAAGATAAAGATAGAACAGATGATTAGATGGCATTTCACGTTGAATTAATTAATGATTTTCTGAAGCAACATGATAGGGATGCCTGTCCCAACTTCCTGCCCAAGCGCATTCTCTGTATATGATCTACATATGTCGTGGCTAAACTGCATCATAATGAGACTTTCAGGCCCTTGATTATCGGAAGTGTTGAGAGTCATGTCTCCTGGGTGGGTCATGTGCCGATTTGATTGGACCCGGGATTAGGCGGCCGGGTTCCAATTTCATAGTTGGGCAGACATTCACCCCTCTTGACATCGGCCATCTGTGATAAACACGCGATTGTCAGGCTCCTCCGATACCCAAAACCTGTCTCTGGCCAAAGCTCTGATAACACTGCCCGAAGCGGGGACATCCTGTCTTTCTGAGGTCGTCTTCACCGTCTTCACCGTCCACATCGCTCGCTTCACTTTGCAATTCTAGTTTCCCACATCGTACGCGCGAAACCCTCGGAAACGCTCCAGCTGTTACTTTTTGTCCACCGGCATTCTTCATAGTTTCTACACCATCACGCTTCTACTTGCTATCTTTCTCTCTTCGCTCATGTGGATACGTCGATAGCCTTTTCTGTGCCTAGTTCCAATATCGTTGAGACTTGATGAACCATACGTGTTACTAGCTGATTTATGACAATTACGAAAATATATTTTGATCCTTTGTAAAGTGAATAGCGCACTTGTTCTGAATCCTTGACTTATATACCTGTCTGAAGACAAGCCTGGCACCCCTCTATTTGCAGATCTAATTTGTCCAGGCGCTCTAGCAATCACTTCTCACGAAGCTATGGCGGCCATGGTGCATTCTTGCCCATACTGCGGGTTTGAAATCGAGCGAGTGAAAATTCTACCTGCATTTTCGGATAATCCTCCTTGTCAGCGGGTATGCTTCCACCTTTCTACCCGACGATCAATCTTTGCTGACTCTTCTTCTTTAGTGCGGCTTGACGGTTAGGGAAGGGGACAGAAAGGTCGACAATGAACTTGCAGCTCTCCTTTCACGTCAAATGATTATGGACCAGAATCAAGGCCCTGCTCCCGAACTTCCGATACCTAGTCCTTCCAATGCCTCCAATACCGCGGATTTTAGCCCCATCAACTATAGCATCACTCAGCATTATCATCATTCTTCCCACCAAGCGTTCTTAAACCTCCAGAAACAGCGTGACTCTAGAGCATTTCCAGATGATGATATGCCACCCGAAGATATGCTTCTGCGCCACAACATTAACCCAGATGCTTTATTCTCGTCTCAGCTTGCATTATTCCAGCAGGCGGACCCCGAACAAAGGGCAAGGCTGATTGAATTGTGGCAAATATCCCCACCCGCATTTGAAAACTTGCCCTTAGTCCAGGCGTGCCAGAGCTCTGCCACCGGTCCCAGCAATCGAACTGAGCCAAGTGATGGAATGGTAGGACTCCACGGTGAGGTTCCAATGGATGAGGATACACCCCATCCAGACGAGTTCCCCGGCGCTGAACCCTACGTGGTTTCGGGGTATGAATCTCTTGCCCAACGCGAATACGACCTATCGAAACTCAGGCAACACCAGACGATTTCGCCTGAAAATGGCCCCCTCCAGGTCAACGATGTATATAAACCCTGCGTGGACCCTGCATATAAGAAAGATGATTTCTGGCAGACTACCCAACCTCTTGAGCACCAATACGGCGCGTACCAAATGAAAAACTACTACATCGGATGTGGAGTTGCAAGGGCGCATTGGCTAGAGGACCAACCAATGTTCTGAGTACTATGGCAAACAATTGTCGGGATGATATCTAGGAATCACACGAATGAGTATTTTGAAAGCGGCTACTTCTTGCATGAATTGATACCCAGCGTTAGGTTGTATTACTGGTTTCTTGACCTTTAATTTGCTTTATGGATTGACTAATCATACTTTCTGCTTTACCGGGGTTGCACATTGAAGCCTTACTGGGCCAGTATGTATGTATGTACATGAACACTGAAGACTAATTAGACAGAGACATGCTTACCATTAGTTCAATGCTTTACCTATTTAGTATATGGATACAGGTCGTGTTTTGCTTTTCAGATCGTGCCGTTTGGTTCTTAATAATGTGTAGCACATATCAGCCATCGACCTCGCATTAGAACATGTTCCTGTAGTTTTTTCGAAAGTATGTGGGGTTGTATTTATGTACAATGCTTTATTTCCCTTAGCAGCCTATCCCCCCGTATATCTACAATTGTAGTAGGGCTGCGAGTAAATTTAATACAAAGAACAAAATTCCCAGCCGAGGTAGATAGCGGTATACCTAGATCGACAAAAAAGGGGCATCGTTGAATAAACGGTCGAACATCTAAGTCGGAGTCCATGAATGGGGAGCTTTTTCCAGATTGAGTTTTGTTTCATGAGCTCAACAGGTCGATTGGAAAAAAGATTGAAAAAAAGGCCACTGTAGCTTTGCTGCTCCGTGGTATGGCGAAAGATCGGCAAAAAAAAGCAAGAGCGATATCGATGTCAATCCTATTCCGGTTCTTGTTAATTCAAATCGACGTTGCTGTTGGATGAAAAGTAATATGACAATGGATGGTACTGAAGCGGAAAGACGATCGAATTGAGTGAGCAAGAGCGCAATATCCTCACTTGTTGAGGCTCGAAAGTCGTTGCATGTTTTTTGGCTTGTCGAAGTCGCTTTCGGTTCTTTTTAGCAAGGCATTCCCACGCGACGGCACCATCGTCTCTGATCTAGCTGTTGTCAGTAATCCAGACCGCCGGGCATGGAATATTAGTTCGTACCAGCACTTGAAGTTAGATTGCTTGGCCGCGCCTTTTCTAAGGAACCCGGGCCTTCGTCCATATTCACAGGCATAGCGGGAACAATCGCCGCCATGGCAATCATCGTCATAACGGATGACATGAAGTTCATAGTGCCTCCGCCTCAAATTTGAGACCTACCCCAACCCTAAACGCCCCCTAGATAGAAAAGAAAGAGTAATGAAGACTGAAGAAATAGCCAGTATCAGTTTGATGCTGTATCACTGAGCAATTGAAAGCGGTAAATGGAGTTATCGGGAGTTTGGACACGATTTATCTGACATGCAAGCCTCTTTTTCTTGATAAAGAAAGCACGCAGGTAAGTGCAGAACGAGGATCTGTCTGTAAACCGCATGTTGCAAGAGAGTTCTAGTGAGGTGCCACCGGCATTGATATCTGCGGCGCGTCATGAATAAAGGAAATCAGAATGACGGCATTCGATTCCCAAAAGAGGATACGATAAGGGCTCTAACACATCTTCTGAATGAAGGGTAAGAACCGCTCTGATTGAGGGCCTAGGAGTAATTGAGACCAATGGCCCCATCAGTTCCAGTGTGTTGGGAAGTTCCGCTTTGAATAACGGTTGAGTCAAGCTCGAGGAGGTCTTGAGGCCAGTTCAAATCGATAGGCGGCTGTTCGGCGGCATGGGCCACATAAAGCCATGAAAGTTCATTTTTAGACAGCCAGCAGATCCCAGGAGCCAGCAGCTTTCCAATGAAGGCCACAACCTTCATCCTCTTGTTAAGGAAACTGCAACGACGTTGATTGTGGAGTGGCTCTTTATTGATATCATCCGGATTTGGGTCTCAATAATGCAAGCCTAGAGCCAATATTAGGTAATACGGCGTAAATTTGGCTCTACACAAGCCAGGAGGCCCAAGCTTGATTATGCCCGCGATGCGGATATATCATATTTAGTCCTGTCAAAGGGAGGAGCCCCTTTGGTAGTGGTTCCTTTCCGTAGACGAACAATAGGATATAGGTATGCGCTTGCGAGTTATTCTTAGCTCCAGCGAGGCTGCGGTAGTTAGTGATCTCAGGCTAATGACTGAATCAAATAATAAGCTTTCTCAGATCAACATCAGCAAAGGTTGCGATGCCGGTTTTCAAGCCCTTATCTAGCGTATGTAGGAAAATATCCTCCATTGCTCCGAAACACCTAGGCAATATTGAACAGGTTCCTTTCCATCGATCACCCTTTTCTACGTAGAAGCAGAGTAGAGGTCGGGTTTTATCGGTCAACTTGCCGTGATTACGTAACGAAGGCCCGGCGGCTAACTCTAACCTGAGGATTAGAGTTCACTCCCAAGACGACCACTCAAAGATCCACGAGCCCTCAATGCAACTTGGCTGAGAGAAATCTTTCAGCGGCAAGCAACCGCACTGCACCGGCACCGACTACGTCCCTGGCATTTGGCTTATTCAAACAATTGCAACAATGTATTCTACAAGGGTTGCGCGAAATGCGCAAGTATGTCAATCCGTATTCGCCCTTTTTGTTCGGTTTTTCTAATCCTCTCTTGTTACCACTAGTCCGTTCTCCGAAACGCCGCAAAATCGACATACCTCCCACAATCGCGAGTCCACGCCCGATGTAAGTAGCCTGATTTTTGGCTGGCTACGACATGAAGAGTTAAATTATCCCTAGGCATCACCACCGTGCAATCTGACATATTCAAACCGACCAAATATGGCGGCAAATATACTGTGACCTTAATTCCCGGTATAACCAGCTTGCAACGTTTCTGCCATTAAGGAACCGAAAGCTGATTATAATTGGACATCTAGGAGATGGAATCGGTGCCGAGGTCGCGGAATCAGTGAAAACAATTTTCAAGGCGGATAATGTTCCCATCGAATGGGAGCAAGTCGACGTCAGCGGTGTCGATACCGGAAACAAACACTCGGAAGAATTGTTCAAGGAGTCAATTGCATCTTTACGACGCAACAAGATAGGATTGAAGGGTATACTACATACTCCTGTCGAACGGTCAGGACACCAATCCTTCAATGTTGCTCTCCGCCAGGAGCTTGACATCTATGCCTCCATCGTTTTGATCAAAAATATCCCTGGGTACCAGACGCGACATGATAATGTTGACTTGTGTATTATCCGAGAGAATACTGAGGGAGAGTACTCTGGTCTAGAGCATCAATCTGTTAGCGGCGTGGTTGAGTCGCTTAAGATAATTACCAGAGCGAAGTCCGAGCGGATCGCGAAGTTTGCGTTTAGTTTCGCCCTTGCGAATAACCGGAAGAAGATCACTTGTATCCACAAGGCCAATATCATGAAACTTGCAGATGGCCTGTTTCGAAGCACGTTTAAGAAAGTCGCGGAGAGTTACCCTACCCTCGAGATCAATGATATGATTGTCGACAATGCGTCCATGCAAGCGGTATCCAGACCACAGCAATTCGATGTCATGGTGATGCCGAATCTGTACGGTGGTATTCTTTCGAACATTGGTGCTGCCCTAGTAGGTGGGCCAGGTATCGTTCCTGGATGCAATATGGGTCGCGATGTCGCCGTGTTTGAGCCTGGATGCCGACACGTTGGCCTTGACATCAAAGGCAAAGATCAAGCGAACCCAACAGCTTTGATTCTTTCGGGCTCGATGCTTCTTCGTCATCTCGGTCTTGATGAACATGCCAACCGTATCTCCAAGGCGGTCTATGATGTCATCGGTGAAGGGTGAGTTGGTATTTCTTTCATGTTTGAAAATTAAACTCCGTTTCCAGCGTGGATGTTCTTGATCTTGCAGCTGACTTCACTAGCATTGTTCGAACTCGAGACATGGGAGGACAGGCAACCACCCACGAGTTTACCAGAGCCGTTTTGGATAAAATGGAGGCTGCTCTTTGATTTCCTCAGCGCACTAAATGTTTCTCATCCTCAGCAGCCATGCATCTTTTTGCCGCCTTGTCCACACACCCGCTATTATACCGAGACACCATTGCAAAATTCCAGTATTTCCGCATTAAAGATTGAGACGGTCCAATCTGGCTTCCAAAAAAAACGCATTATACAAGTCGAACTAATCAACCAAGACCGTTGATGGTTTCCTGTCCTCTATACTCCTGTAGATATTGATAGATATGTTTATGCCCTAGGTTTCTTGTTCAATAAAATTACGCGAATCTAGATCTGCTTGAAGTACTCTTCGAGCTTGAGAGTCCTTTGACATCGGCATTTTATTGACTTTTTACGCCTGTTTTGCATTAAACCATCTGGAATACGCTCGAAAAGGCCTATGGAGACTCAGAAACGCCGTGTCTTTTGCCCTCCCCAGAGACCTAACAACTCCCCCACCTCCGATACCCAGTCTCGTGCTCCATCTACTAAAGCCTTCGCCATGCCTTTACCTTTGGGTTTTGTTGAGGAGGAAGATGACAGTCCTGTGTCTCCCATTGATGCATTCGGCTCGTATCCAGCACCCGTAGTTGGCAAAACATTCTCGCCTGCACTCAGGCTAACGAACAGTGAGAAAGGAACAAGCCAGACACACAGACCGAAATAAGACGCGATCTCTGTGAACGATGGAAGATCAGCACCATATCCGTAGTATCGCCCACCCGACGATGACTGCTGACGATATGTATTATGCAAGACCACGGGATCAGAGAAGTGCCGGAACCACAACCAGTGGTTTAAGCCGACAAGAATACACGAAAGTATGAATAGAGGATCTGAAAGCTTCACGATTGGGAAACGCCGAAGGTTGCTGGCGTATATCGAGTGGGAGATGATGCTGAGTAGGGTAAGCGAGAAGGGCAACCCGTCAATGAGCCAGAGAAGCACATGAAAAAGTATTATTATTTGGATAAGTCGCGAAAGAATTCGGCGGGCGAGCACAGTATGCTCCTCTACGAGCTCGGACAGATAGTAGAGACCAGATGCTAGCAAGACGAAACTTAGCAATTGTACTGTACGACTCACAGAGATTGTAATGCTCTAGAAACATACCTATTGCCAGGGTTAGAAAACAGAATCCCACAATCATCCCCAAATAGCCGATGATCGGAAGAACCCACATTGTGAGTTCTGTTTATTGAGAAATTCAGTGGATATAAATCACCAGCCTTCCATTCGGAAGAGCAGTTAGGGTAATGGGTGTAGGATGAGCGAAATCCCAAGATCCGATTTGAAAATCCCTTCTGATGAGATGCCAGGTGAATTACCACATAAGATCAGGTTGACCAGCCCATGTAAAGCAGGCAGTTGAGGTCCAGCAGAGAAGATGACCTTCGTCGGCCAAGAAAGTAATAGCTATGGAGCAGTTAACTACGGCATTGAAAGTTTCCTGGACCGGGCCGGATCAACAAATTGATCCACAACTTCGAAATATTTTCGAAATCACTGGGTAGAGGAGACTCACTGTACGCTAGAGAGGATTACCCAAAGGATTGCGGTAGAGAAAGACCCTTGAATTTAGCCTGGCAATCAGCTGTGGATTGATTACTTGTGCGAAATATTCGACTAAGTGGAAAACCGTCTCTCAAGGCGCAAAAGCTGACTCCTGCAAAACCCCGATTTCCTCGACTAACTTAACCGATCATTATGTCAAGGCCGGAGGACTCACTGTATAGTTATTACTCTTGTGTTCTGTTCCAATGATTATTCTCTAACTATAGAAACTAGGCCTCCCGATCTTTACTACAATGATACGGAAGCGCTCAAGTATACTTCATCCTCTCGGATCCAAAACATACAGTCGGATATGACAAACCGCGCTCTTGAGCTCTTGGAGCTTCGGTCCCCTTCCTTCATTTTAGACATTGGCTGTGGCTCAGGCCTCTCTGGGGAAATTCTATCATCGGTGCCTCCATCCGAGGGTGGGCCGCATACATGGATTGGAATGGACATATCTCCCAGCATGCTCGACATTGCCCTCCAGCGAGAAGTTGATGGAGACCTTTTTCTTGCCGATATGGGTCAAGGTATCCCATTCCGGCCGGGAACGTTCGATGCTGCCATTAGCATCAGTGCTATACAATGGCTGTGTAACGCCGAGACTACGGACGTTAGCCCGGAAGGTAGGCTTCGCCGTTTCTTTGACGGCCTGTATGCTTGTTTGCGACGTGGAGCCCGCGCGGTTTGTCAGTTCTATCCTAAAAATGATACCCAAAGAAACATGATAAGCGCTGCAGCAATGAAAGCTGGATTTAGTGCTGGAATCCTGGAAGATGATCCAGGGACGAAAAATGGCAAGCTTTATTTGGTTTTGGCAGTCGGAGGTGGTGGGCTGCAAGGAGATATTACCGGCGTTGTTGACGGCATGGATGACGTTGAAGTACTCGATGCACGGCGAAAGGCTCAAACTACGAAAAGAGGTGCGGTCAATCCGGCGAACATCAAAGGCAGCAAAGCTTGGATTATGAGGAAGAAGGACCAGATGACTAGAAAAGGCAAGATTGTGAAAGCCAACTCCAAATATACTGGAAGGAAAAGAAAACCGGCTTTTTGAATGAAACTTGCAAGCCAATATTTCCCTTCAGGCTGGGACGACATGGTGATCAAGCGCACCTTATGGGAAGCCTTGACACATGCGTTCAAGGACCGATACCCCGGCGCTCTAGGTAACAATCTCGCCGCTTTGAGACACCCTCTCTGCGAAGTGGCCGTTTGAATGAGTGAAACGTCTTGAATGACTGTCTGGACATTTTAAGGCCGGCAGACTGCCTTATCCACCTAACAACTATATTCTGGTTTTGCCCGATGTTTATGAAAAAATTTCGGAGAACAAACGGGTAACTAGCTGTGGTGTGACATTAGTTAAGATGCGACGCATTCTATGAAGCGACGAATTTCATGTTTGTTCATGATTAGGCCTTTCTGTTTTAGCATATCACTTGGTGACGATTCTTTATATGGTTCAGAGTTATCGAATTACGTATTAAGGCCACGGAGTATTGGCCTATTGATTGGCTCTACGGAGTGGTATGAAACGACATGAACCAAATCCCAGCAAAATTTTCATGAACTTGATATGTGAAAAGGAAGCATCGATTAGAAATCAACATCCAATCACTAGAACTGCTACGATGTGAAAGACAGTAAAATCCATATACAAAAACTGCCTCTGCAGAACAAGGCTGCATACAGACATCAGCCATAGCGATTCAATTGAATATAAGCGGCTAACAAAGGAAAAAGTCATGTGCAAATGGGGTATAAAAATTGAAGTACACTCGGTATAGGTAGTTACTCTTAGAGAAGATGGAGTGTCAATAGTACAAAGGCCATATTGGCAGTTAGGTAGATAGTGAGAATATACAGGCCGGATAGAGAAGAAAGGGAGATAGTAAACATAGACGGAAGGATGACGCTTTTCCGCTGGTTTTCGAAAACAAATAGTCTTTCGACGGCCGTCTCATCATATTAAGGTTGGGAAAGGAATCGATGGAGGGCTTCAAGGTGTGGTATTAAATTGAAGGTCGGTTGATTTGAACTTCTGTTGTGATTTAAGCTGAGAGGACTGTCGATTGCCTCCGCTATCAGGGAAGCGTAAGAGAGAATTGGATTACTTGTTTCTCAGTTAAGGCAACAGTACGTTATGCAACCAACGGCAAATTTGCGGCCGGCGCAATGATTGAAAACAAAAGTTGGAGACATGGTCATCGTCGTTTATTAAGCTAGTCATAGCCCCTTCACTTCCCATTATCCATAAATAGAAGGGTACTTTCTCTTCGTTTGCTCTTTGAAATATGAGCTCCAGGGGTAAGCAGGCCGTTCATAGAACGAAGCTGAGAGAGATTCAGCTCTTCGTTCTGCTGTTGTGGTATTGGTGGTGGCTCGTAGTTGGGATGTATCGGCACAAAACCGGTGGTATGAGCGCGACGCTTGAAGTTTTCATTCGCTTCAGCTCTATGATCTTCAAAGGAGTTTTGATCGTAGGCTGGAGTGGGCAGGTCGGAGAACATTTGGCGTCGTGGAGACCTGATATCTTCAGGATTGAGACGTCGATTGTTCACCGGTAATTCAGCTGGGTCTGGGCCATTGCTCTGATCAAAGGGCATCCGATCTCCAAAAATCGCGTCAAACTCTGTAAGAAACATGGAAAATACGGGTGCAGGCATATTCAATGTTGGAGCAAACACAATTCCGACATTACGGACAGTCATTTTGTTTACACCCGCGTTGTTGACGATCACAATCAGGAATTGTGATAACGCACGAAGGAGATCAAAATTTGGCCTAGGAAGTCGATGAACGAGGCTATGGAAGGCGACAATCTTTTTCCGTTTATCATCCAATTCTATAGCATCCTTGGTTAGCCTATCGAAAGCAACAAAGACTTGGCGAGTACTCACCAAGAACATGGATGAAATCCAAATGAAGTTCTTTCGTTAGAACGGTGGTCGGCAGTTCTCTCAGATATTGCTTAAAAAGAGACGCAACTGCATGGACATCATAGTAGTGGTCACAGTTGAGGAAATCTACATCGCCTTCTGTATTGAATCTTTCTTTTAAGGCTTTGATCACGACATTTGAGCCACTTAGACGGAATATGCCTTCTTCCAGTTCGGTATTTTGGGCGCGCAAGTATTCCAAGCATCGGTAGACAACAGCAGGAAGTCCGCAATCAATTCCGTGCGGTCCGCAGAATTCAACCGCATCTGCAAGGGGAAGCCCAAAAACGGGTCGCACGGGTGCCCTTTGATCAAGGAAAACATCATGGACAGACGCAGCAGATTCTTGTCTCAACCCTTGATTAGCCAAATCCGGCGTTACTGGAGCACGAAAACCCCAGATACTGCGCTTTTTCTCCTTCGTTGACGTCGCACTTTTGTTTCCCCAGGCGCCAGCATCTTGAATCTTCATAGCATTGGTAGGGCCAGAGATAATTTTTGATGTTGGTGATGAGTTATCATGTTCAGTATGGCGAACGGCAGTATCCAACATGCTTGTAGCTGGAGGAGTAACTTTCCCGCCGCCTGGACCGCGCACGGGAGCTTCTGCGGCGACGACATCATCGTAGCTGAGCGCTCGAAGTGTGTCCGAGACCCCCAGTTGCGCTTCCAGACCTGATTTTTTAGAAGGCGCAGGCTGCATTCGTCTTGATGCCCCAGCGTTAGGTTTAGATGCCTGGGCCTGTTGTTCATCTGTAGCGTCTCTCGTTTCAACGTAACAGAGAAGAGCTTTGACCCAAGAGTCTCGCTCCTCGTCGCTTTCGGCGCAGAGAACATGCCGAACAAGTGCGGAGGAATCTCTCCTTTTTGGTTCCAATATCAAGAAAGCGTGTCGGTATTGGTTGTCAGAGTCGTCATCTGCTCGTGAAGGTGATTGACTTTTGCCCGACGAAGATTGCTTGCCGATTTGAGCATTCTGAATCTTGATGGTTCCAAGATGAGGCCCTCCCGGAGATTCATAATACTTAAGTTCGGGTCCATTCAAAACGAAATACCTTGACTTCCATCCACCGAAGTTTTTACCTTTTTTCGTCAAGTAGCCTTCCATTCTTGGCTTTCCGTCTGGTCCAAATGATATAGGAGGGCCACCATTTCCAGGTCCATGTAAGAGATTAGATTCGTCGTCTCGCGGTTCGATAGCGTCAGCAGTTAGAAATTGACAGAGAACCAACGCTGCTGTTTCATCCATCGGGTGCGTTAATAAAGATTCAAAATAGGAGTTCAAAGCCGCTCTCCTGGCGTCAACTTTCGCAGGTGAGTGGCCACTGAATATTGATCTTTCGGGAAGTTTTGTAGCGAAAGTGCTTAACTGTTTGATTTGTTGGTCCAACTGAGGAAGTGTAATTATCGATTTTTCTACGCGCCAGAGTTCAGCCCGATTTTGGCAGGAATAGACGCTTAAAGTGAAAACTGGCTCTTCCTCAGTTGGTTTCAGGGCCATGTAGCTACTTCGAGATGGGCGTAACCTGGATGAAGAAACTTTGATATCAATGGTAGGTAGAGCGTTAGGCGGGAGAAGCAAATCAGGATATTCAGGAGAGACCATGCCGCGGTAGATAAGGTGGGGGACGTTGCTGGTAATAGGACTGCCCTCTTCCACAGTCAGTTTATATGTTGGTACATCATCTTTCGGTGCTTCATCGCCATCCTCAGGTTTCGCCGAAGGGTGATCACCCTGTTGATCGGCCACATCTTCACTCGTGGGTTGCCCAGAAGTGGTTGGCAATGTCTGAAATTGGCCTTGAACTATAGCTCTTGGAGACAGTGGCGGTGAAATTGCAGAACTGGGATCTTTCGGGAAACGAGGCGTAGGGGAACCCACGGGGCGGTCTCCCGGCCGAGGGCTTTGAGGTAAGCCAGGACTGAGAGGCGACGCTAAGCGAGATCGATTGGAGCCGCTGGAATCGGAAGTTCCAGGTTGGAGAATGGCGGATAATGAGGCAGGGGTAGGAGATTGCGCGGCCGCCAGCATCGGAGAAGGCATCATGCCGGATCGCGGGCTTGCGGGAAGGCCGACGTTGAGAAAAGCCTGCGCTTGTTCTTTTTGTACACTTTCTGGAGGATCGAAATGTTTTACTTTCTTTTTGTTGGACCGACTTCGCAGCTCTTGTTCCTTAATCATCGCAACCTCCCGTAGCTTATCGTCCTCTTCTCGTGTCTTCCTTCTCCCACGCTCGACATTCGGTATTTCACTATCATCCATAATTTCATCATATTCAGACTCGGAAGTGTTCTTCCGATCATCCAATATTATATCAGGCTTAACCTTTTGAGCTTCATCGAGTTTTAAAGGCGCTGGTGGAGGCTTTCTGGTTGGTAACGAAGTTCTCGCTGGCTTTGCCAGAGACGGTGAGTATTCAGCGTGGATATCTTTTGGTGACGAGGTTAGTGTCGGGGTATCGATGTGTGACGGCCTAGTAGTTTGTGGAACGGTATCGGCGGACTGTCCTGGGGCTTCAGTGGAAATCTGACTCTCGGGAGAATGTACTGCTTGCGGGAAAGTATATTCATTGGGATCTGAGGATGTCTGAGCACTTTGGGAGGCAGATTGTAGAGTGCTAGCTGGTGAAGATTGGAGCTCATCGCTAGGATCGGTAGCGTGCTGAATGTCGTCGATTTCGCTTGTGTCTTGAAGACTTACCTCCTGGCTGGAGCCATGGTGATGATCTGTCGGGGTTTCATGACGACGACCGTCGGTTGGGAGTGGTGGAGGGATATTTTGCATGTCCTTGAGTCGCTTCCTGTACTTCTCCTTCTCCTTCATCGCTCGCTCCAGGTCCTTATTCAAGGCATGTAGCATGGTTCGTTGTTTGTCAAGCAACTTCCAGAGTTGGTCATTTTGCGAGGCGGCATGCTGCTTCTCTTTCAACAGATGTATGATAACGGCTTCTGGAGATCCTGCAGCTGAGATCAAGTTCGCGATGTCCGTGGGTGTCACATTATTGGGATCTAGCGATGCTTTGTTCGCGTGGGATGCGGAAGACAGCGAGGAAATCGCAGAATCTATTGACGACGTCCGTGGCACCATCCTGTGACCCTTGCCCTCAGCCATGGCGGAGACATGAATGGGGGATGTGGGAGAGATATGAGAACGGTTGGGCGGAATAGCAGGTTTGCGCAGCGGTGGGCGGGAGCTGACTGGAGGTGACGGAGGCGGCGACGCACTGATTGCTGACGACGGATAACCAGCGATTCCAGCGCGTGGAATTGAGAATTGATGGCGGGTTCCTGATCTGGGAGCGGACCGCGATATTCCTATGTCCGCATCGGCGTTAAGCCGAGGCGACTGAGATTGATCGTCTCGACGCGGATAGCTGCTCGACGGAGCTTGTGAAGGGCCCGGGAAATCAGCAGTGAGAACGAGCTGCTCTGCATGCGTGAACGGGGGATTTCTTGGAGCGTAGGCGGTTCCACCTGGAGCTGGGCGTATAATTGCTGGGTTCTGCGATGGGCGGCCGTTGGCGGCGGCGGCTCTGGCAGTCGTCAACTGAGGAAGCAACTCCAACGACGAGTTGACCGGATTTGCAAAGTGTAAAGGGGCAGAACCCAGGTCAGGATGCATGGCAGGAGATTGGGTGATTTCCTCGTCATGGCGCTGCCGCCGTGAATGTGACATGGCTCCCTGGTACCACCAGACAGGGGTGGGGGACCGGTTTGTCTCTGGAGGGTCTGTGGTTTGCAGAAGGCTTGAGAGCTAGTTCAGTTAGTCAATCAAGTCTTGGTCAAGGGGCTTGTCTGATTAATTTTAATCAAAAGGAAGCCACCAAACTAATTCAACTCCATCTCCATGTCTGAAATGCCGTGAAGGCCTGTTGATTGGCCACTCGAGTCGTTAGCGAGCAGACTTGTGTTGCTTTTCGGCTTTTCTGCTGGAGTTTCTGTACGGCGTATCCTGGGAAATTGAACCATCCCAGCAAGGCCTTGAAGACTCGGCAGTTCCAGCTGACCTGTTTCGGCGCCCTCTGATCCTCAGGACGTATCCATCTTTGCTGCGAATCCTCCTGCAGCTCATCATTTCTCCGGTGTTAATTCTATGGAGTATGGAGTACAGGTGTCCAATCGAGACTTTCTTTTTTACCTCTCCGTACTCCGCGTTCCGTAGTTCTATCTCTGCGTCTTCCCGCGCCGGTTACGCACAGGGAATCCCACCGCTGGACTCAGACCCACAGCAGCATGAACTTTGGCCATCATGTAACAGTTATCTGATGTGTGAGTCTGGTGTTTGTTCGCGACCTGGTGCCGTCCAGAGGTTTCTGGAGCACGGAGTCTCAGAAGAGACAGATCGTAAATACGAGTTTTCTCCGGCCCTCGTCCGTCCTCACGGAAGGCTAGATGAGGGGGTGGCTTGACCTCGATTGCATTGACTAGGTTGAGGGAGAAGTCTTATTATTGTGTTTAGTCGTGGGTGTACGGAGTACGAAGTATTGTTCATGCCCAAAATGTTATACAAAACGGAATACGTGCCCATCACTATCCGCCCGTGCGCCCCTACAACAAACGCCGCAAGACACCAACGCCTTATACATGTACCCTTCTTTGCTTTCATGCAATATTACCCGCCATTCCCATAAAAATCGCCTGAGCGGCAAGCTGAAGGGACCACAATCCAACCTTTTTGAGTCGTCGCTTTCGTGCTTGATCATCCACAACATCTCTTGCAAAAGCTTCGTAAGTCTGGCGGGGCAGTGTGTTAGCATGGATCGACAATACGAAAATCCTGTGCGGAGCACTTACCTCTGCTGATAAGTCATCCATGAGCCCGCTGTCGAAAATAGTCCAGCTGCCATCAAAGTCGCTGACGCGCTTGACTAGACGACACTGAATGGGGATGAATGTGCGCCTGGAGTTGATATACGCAACAATCGGCCGAATGAGTGCGTTATTGATGTAAGAAAGGTCTCGAGTGAACAGCGGAACGACCGCTCTTACATCGTTAAGATGGATCCGCAGATCGGTGACAAGGAATCGTTTGTCGTTCTCCGCTCTCGCCAAGGATAAAGGGCTAACAGCTTCATTATTCTGAGGTTTGGCCAGTGACTCATGCGCTGCTTGGTACCGGTTGGATGTAACCGTGGCTTCTAAGCGGTCATAGAAATCTGCCATAACCTTGGCCAGACTTTCATCGTTCTCCGCAGGAAACATAATGTCGGCAGCGATATCGACGTTTCCTTCATGAATCCAAGAGAACGGCCCCTCGATCCCGCGGTTGAGGTGGTCGATGTTGAGACCATCGATGCGGATCCGACTATGTTTCTTCCAAGGGCTGGGTTTTCCATTTTCCTCCACCCCGTCATTCAATTGCGCCCCAGTATAACTGTGTGTTTGTCGGGGGTGAATTGTGAATAGCGAGTTGTCAAACGATCCGGACATGATGTCCGCAGACAGAAAATCATAGAACAGCCACTGACGCCTTAGTTGTGGTAGGTGGCATGTGTATATGCTCACTGGAAAAGGACGGAATCCTCCAGGCTGGTAAACTGTGACCAAGACATCGTCCATTTTAAATGAATCGATCTCGAAATCCCCAGGGTTATGTTCGTGACGATATGATTTCGGGTCTATGTTCTCGTTGGACCAGAATACATGTGTTCGATCTACCACTCCACGAATTCCCTTCACTTCCACATCGTTTAGAAGGCCCTTCCCGTTGAACCATTTTGTGAATGAGAGCGTAACGTTCACCGTGTCAATCGTGACGTCGAATTGGGTATAGTTTGTATCCTCTTCTTCGTCTTTGCTGTCCCTCTGCTGGGATGATGGGATTCCGTTGTGGAGTGCCGCCGCTGCAGCGGTTTTCGACGACCCTTTGCTCACATTTCCTGCTCCCTGCCCTGGTCTCCGGGAAACAAAAACGTTTTTAAAAGATATAACGCCATCGCCCCATTTTGGTACAATTGCCGACTCAAAGACAATTTTGATCCCAGAAGATTTTGTCAGATAATTACCCACCCATCTAGCCAAAGTTTCTATTAAAGACTTAGTAACCATCTTAAGCTCGTAGAGGATGGCTTAATACACACCTTGTGCAAATACTGTATTAATAGCGAATATGAGAAGAGAAAAAATGTTGTCGTCCCCAAGAAAATCCATAAGACATGGCCCAAAAGGACCCACGAGAAGAAAGCTCCAATCTCGTCAACGTTGAAGGGCCTTACACTGCGTATAGAAAACCACTTAAATCGGATTTTTAGTCGTGACCAGAAGCCGGTGGCAGCAGCCAAAAGCTCTTCCCTTGTTGGACTTCGCATGTGATGAAGCCGGTCCATCAAGTAATTGTGGTGAGGAACGGGAACACCTTTACGGGCCCCATGCTGTGCATTTTGCGCTCGATTCAACTCCGATTCAGGAACATTGCGCATATTAGACGGCGGAGGATAGGTCGGCGGACGGTTCCGATCGGTTCGCGGTTCTTCAGCTTGCCGATTTTGCATGGACACAGAGAATGCTCTTCTGTGGAGGAACGTTATGCTTTCGACCTCTGTTCGCCGACTACGAAAAACGCTCAGCATCTGCCTCGTGCGCAGCTCTGACATGTGTGTAGCTGTTGGAGGAACGGCCATCCGTCTCGCCGAACTGGCGATGAGCGGCGAGAAGGCGGGTTCATGGCCGAAGGTGGATTCGATTTCCCGACGAAAAAGATATTTGCAAATCGAGAATCTCTTGAAAAAGGCGCGGTTGGGAGTCCGGTCATACCGAATCAATGTTGAGGTGAGGGCCGAAAGCCATATTGATTCTGACTGTTTGGTGGGTGGAAAAAATCTCGGGGACGACCTCCATGTAGTGCCAAACAGACTGCGTCTAAAAAGGCTGGTCATATCTTTCGTGGCATCATGGATCAGCTACTTAAGTAGAAGATCCTCACTGGCCAAATTGTCAAATATGGCCAGAACGACTTCAAAACCCCGATCGCTGCTGAAATTATCATGGAGCACCGAAACTTGGAAATCGATAATCAATCCAGATGATAACCAGCTCAATGATGCAGTTAGTAATTAAGTTTGTCCGCAATATCCACAGCTCCTGGAGCGTGTTTGATTGGTTTGCACCAAAATTTTCCCACATCGAAGGAAGTTGAGATAAGAGCCAAAAAATTACCGATAAGCTAGGAGTTAACGGATCTTTGTATATTGACTTATACACTCCTCCTAGCTATCATATCCTTCATTAGTCTCTTGCGCAGAGACAAAGGGCCATTTTCGGCGAACCGCTTCTCAGGATGCCCGCACCGACTAGTCGCTTAACCGCACCCGATACAGCCAGGGAAGGAGAGGCCATATCGACTCCGCAGTCAAACTACGGTACAAAGCACGCTTCTAGCACCTTTAACAAGGAACTTCACTAACATACTGTAGTGGGAGAGGATGATATCATAATAGACTCATCTGGACCGCAACCGGAGCTTACACAACCTTCTCCGAATACAGATTCAGAAATGCGCATTGATGAAGAAGGACGCCCGCTATTCACACCCGTCAGAGCAAGTGAGGGACCATATCGCATAGAAAATCGAAGAGTTCCAGTTCCTCCTCATCGATTGACTCCATTAAAAGCTGCGTGGCCAAAGATATACCCTCCGCTGGTGGAACATCTGAAGCTGCAAGTCCGAATGAACATAAAGAGCAAAGCTGTGGAATTAAGGACATCCAAACACACAACCGATACTGGTGCATTACAGAAAGGCGAAGATTTTATCAAGGCGTTCACGCTTGGTTTCGATGTCGATGACGCCATTGCCCTCCTTAGGCTGGACGATTTGTACATCGAAACATTTGAAATCAAAGATGTTAAGACGCTGAACGGTGAGCATTTGGGGCGGGCGATTGGTCGTATAGCTGGCAAAGATGGGAAAACAAAATTTGCCATTGAGAATGCTAGCCGGACTAGAGTTGTTCTCGCAGACCAGAAAATACATATCTTGGGGGGTTTCAGGAATATTCGTATTGCAAGGGAAGCGATCGTCAGTTTGATCTTGGGAAGCCCGCCTGTAAGACTCCTTTTTATATTCTTTCTCGTTCCCACTGCGTCCCGTGCTACATTTGCTAACGGATGTCCGTGACTAGGGCAAGGTTTATGGTAATCTTCGAACGGTTGCTTCACGAATGAAAGAGCGGTTTTAAACGTTACCGGCAAGGCTAATATGGCGTTTTGGGCTTCTATGTAAGCGGGCTTGGTGGCGCATATCGGGTTTATAAATCTTAGATTGAGGCTAGGTACAAAGGATATAAAAGCACAAACTAGCTATGTTCCGAATCATTGATGAAGCTAGTCCTTCTTCAATGGCGTAATCACTTCCTGAATTCCTTCTCTCGTGATAATCAGGGTTTGCAAACCGTCGCCGACTTCGATATGTCTCTCTACAGCACTCGTAAAGGCATCTCGAACTAATTGTAGAGCAACGTCTCTTGCTAAAGGCTGGGGCACCTTTGGTACCATCTCACTACCGGCATTTTCGCTGGGGACGTATTGATTTTTCAAGTTGACTTGGTTGTCCAAAAATGGCATCATTAAACTTGCAGCTGAACCCGCTGCGCGACAAAATTCCCTTTCATATGAACCGACAGGATCGTAGCTGTATAGAGCGCCTTTGCCGTCTTCATCTATGCCGGCTAGTAGGGCGTGAACGTAGTAGGGGAAAAAGCGCTTCGAATAGAGGATCGTGGACAGGCGTTGTGCGCATGCTTTGACAGACATCCGTTTACCGTGGTGATATTCGTACATCTTTACAATTGCATCAAGTCGTTCTTTCAAAGCTTGGCCATCTGCTGAAAACCCAACCACTGAGAGGATAATATGGCCGCCTTCGCGCGTTTCATCGGCGCCGATTTTGAAAACTTTGGGGGCAAAACGAGTGTTGATATTATATCCGGAAACGGATCGAGTGTCACCAGCTAGTATAGCAAAATCCGGGCCTGTGACTCCGAGTGTTGAGCCGCCATTGTCGGTATAGCTATATGAAGGTGAGCTTAACAATCGTTACTCCATAGGTCTGGGTGAAATAAAGCTTACGGGTAAAAGCCATGTCGTTGAGTTTGGCCACTATTCTTTGCAAAAGAGTATCCAACGCCCTCTGTGTTGGCAAGGTTTTCTATGAGGGTAGTCATGGTGATAGGCGCGATTAGCGGAGATTCCTGGATGTTGAGCTTGGAATAAGCTCAAAATTTTGCTGTGTATGAGGAAGACCTCAATATTCAGAGAGCCAGGAGAAGTAGAGACTGAAGAGGTTCGGCAGCAGATTCGAGGTTTGGGTCGATTGACGTTTGGAGATGCCCTTGTTAGAGCTTCTGTAATGATGTCGAGCTCAATGGGTCGCTGACACACGCAGCCCTTCTGCCTGTGAGATTGATTATGTAATCATGAATAGAGCTCCCGCTCCTGCTTGTTAAGTCGTAGGAACGCGCAATTACTTCCAAAACTGGTCTATACACAAGGAAAGAAGGTTGCTATCGATATTGGGTTTACTCTGTCGGTGTAATATCCTGGGCTCAGACTTCAGTCTCATGGTCGAAAGCGAAGCTATAGCACCCAGCCCTTAAATATGCTAGGCCTGGGTGGTTATGGAAGCAGTAGTGAAAGCGAAAACGGCAATCCAGAGTCTAATCATATAAAGGTACGTAACTCAAGGGCCGCAAATCTCAGGCAAGTTACGCGGGCAGCTTCTCACGACTACTAATAGCAAGAAACTGATGGACTTCCGGAATGCCATGGTTAGCTTTCAATACCATATCCTCGCAACGATCGCTAACCGACACTCTCAGGAACCCATCAAAGGGCATCCTCAAACACTCAATCAGCTGAGAAAATAACTGGACCTCTTGTGGGACCCTTCCAGCAGTCAGAATACTCAACTCTTGCCAAAAGATCTTCAAAATTTTCGACGAAATCCCCCTCGCTGGCTTCTGAGCGTTCCTTGATACGGGATATGACTCTTCCTCCGTATCCAAATCTCGACATCCCGCCATCTCCTCCTGGATCTCCGCCAGCATCTACACAAAAGTTCATGCACTTCCTCTCCCTGAAAAAGCAAGGTGTGCATTTTAACCATAAACTTGCCTCCTCCGTCTCACTGAAGAATCCAAGCCTCTTCACAACTTTACGACAACACGCGGGCATAGAGGAGATGAATCAATACTCAACTTCACTCCAAAAGAAAACCTGGGACCCAATTGGCCTCCCTGCATGGGGGTATAAAGAAGTGCTACAAAAAGACCAGGAAAAACTCCGCAGTGCAATAGAAACCGTACCTCGGAGTAGCATTGATTTTATGCTAGGTCTTAAAGGCGACCCGGCATCAGGTCCGAATTAGTAAAGACATCTAATACAATAGTGATATAAGTCGGCTACGGGATGCACCCTGGGTTATGATCGATAAGCGAATGATAAGTCTTTCTCAAGACTCAATCAGCCACTTTCCAGGGAGATGTTTAATTTTCACATTGTTTAGTATGACCTAGACTGCCAGTATATGAAATTTTCAAATATGTACAGTACTTTACATATGTATACACTTTATATCGTACCTTGAAGTATGCTATAATTTGGATAACACTTGGTTCCAAAGCCGTGTCCTGTACTATTGATTATGTAATGAGCTAGCCAGCTAGGTTGCTGAGCTTCAGGCTAAGCTCCATTTCAGGCAGATGAGGATGACGATCGCCATCACCTCTCAACAACTCAGTCTTACCGCCGGGCGCTGTATCCACGCGGCCAATCTTTCGCATTATTTTGAATCATCAGTCCTCTTTGATAAACCAAACCTACCTGCTTTTTGAAACTATGAACCACTCTCCAGAAGCGTGGGGACGAGTTGAGTATCCTCCGCATATTTCGAATCCCTTAAACTGACTGGAGGGTTTGGTAGCCAAGGAATGATGTTTACGGGCCCTATGATCATTCATACCTTGCAAGCGGAGGACCTCAAACACATACACAATCACCGATAGTCACGGGAACCTCTGTTCTCGCTGTGAAATTCAATGGGGGCGTTGCGATTGCTGCAGATAATCTGGGTACGCTTTTTACCATCTAGGCAGTATTGTGGTTTTCTCTACAATCAAGCTATATCGACCTCTCTAACCATAAAACTGCATATAGCCTCCTATGGATCTCTGGCTCGCTTCCAGGATGTGAAGCGTCTTCGTATTTTCGACGACTCTTCAGTGGTCGGTTTCGGCGGCGACGTATCCGATATGCAATATATCGAACGCGTTCTACAATCCCTTGCCATTGAAGAGAACTACTCCCTTTACGGCCAGCATTCTCTCAATGCAAAAAATTTACACACCTATCTTTCTAAAATGCTATATAAGCGCCGTTCCGACTTTAATCCTCTGTGGAATCATATACTCGTGGCTGGTTTCGATCAGGATGGAAAGCCTTTCTTAAGCTCCGCCGATCTGCTAGGTACAACATTCTCGGCCCCTTCATTGGCAACAGGTTTCGGTGCGCATTTGGCTGTTCCGATTTTGCGACGATTATTTCCGGAGGATATGCCAATTGAAGACATCTCCAAGGAACAAGCAGTTGACGCTCTAAAGAAGTGCATGAATGTTCTGTACTACCGTGACGCAAGGAGCTTGGACAAATACTCCATAGCCGTCGTTACGAAAGATGGCGTTGATTTGAAAGAGAACGAGAAACTGGAGCAGCAAAGCTGGGGATTTGCGAGGGGTATAAAGGGTTACGGAGCGCAAGTCGAGTGAGCATCCAGCGCCAAAATTCTGTACAAACTTGATGCGTTGTTTATGGACAAGGTTGCTGTGCTAGATCGAGGATTGGAATTCTACATTATACTCTTCATGACACCCTCACAATTTGGCCTCAGTGTGACTAAACACAGTTTTGTTTGAGCACTTTCCCACGCCCTCAAGTAGCACCTCTACCTGGTCCCCATTTTTCAGCCACAATTGGGGCCGTCTTCCCATGCCTACCCCTTGAGGCCTATAGTGAATCAGTGATCTGGCCAGTGAAGCGACTAGGTTGGGAGCATACTCACGTCCCAGTAAAAATCAAGTCACCAGGTAAAAGCGTAGTACCCTGGGACAAAAAAGAGACAATTTTTGCCACATTGAATATCATATCCTTGGTATTAGATTCCTGGACAATCTCGCCGTTGAGCGTAGTGGAAATGGCCAACGTATTCGGGTTTCTTATCACACGAGTAGTGACAATTCCAGGACCGAAAGGAGCCCAACCATCGAAGCCCTTTCCAATACCCCATTGACCAGATCCGCGCTGAAGCTGCCACTCTCGATGCGATACATCATTGCCGACCGCATAGCCAAGAACATACTGAAGAGCTTGGGATTCAGGGACATTGTAGGCCTCTGCGCCTATGACTACTACTAATTCACATTCATAGTCTAGGCCCTCTGCTTCCTGTGCTATCAAGGGGATAGGAATGTTGTCCGTTGGTCCTGTGACTGCTGTCAAGGGCTTGTAGAAGAGCACAGGGTATTTTGGAATTTGCATATTCGTCTCTCTTGCATGCTGAGCATAATTCAGCCCTAAGCAGCGTATCGTTCTTAAGTCTTCCCGAGCAAGAGGCGCAAGCAGCTTTTGTACATCAGCGATTTGTTCGGTGACCTGGTGTCGACCAAATATCTCTCCAGTAATGATTCGAGCTCTGCGAGCTCTCAGAAGGTCTGTGACGCCAGGAGGAAGAATAGCATCACCGTAGTAGACACTTCCATCCTTTGCGAGAAAGCGAATCAGGCGCTACTTCAAATTAACAAATATTATATTTAGACGTGAGTGTATGGAGCCTTCAATGCTTACCGAGAATAGAGCCATGTTGTAAGAGAAGTGAAGTAATGAGCCTGCCGTCACTTTATTCCCTGGATTTAGCATCCGGTGCAAACTTGTTTTGTCAAAGTGTCTTTCACGGGCCAGATATCAGTCTGTCGTGCACTGCGTGACATTCCTCTATTTAATTGGGGACTAAAACATCTCTGAGCAAATTGATGCCAATAGACAGGCCAGCCAATCAATTGCAGAGACCATACAATGTGCAATAAACTTGTACTTATTCGCTATCCTTATGTAGCATAAATATGTATGTACAGTACAGTATGTACTGTACATACATACAGAGTACTCCGTAGTGTCTAAAATTACCCTATTTGATCGAGTCTCATGGGCAAATACCTTATTCTGATGTTGGGATAGTACTACAGCGTACGGAGTACATATATAGGTACTTGAATCTTAGTTCTATAGTTAGATAGAAGCGCCAAAGTGTGCAGCTTGTGCTCCCCTAATTCTCTGAACATGTTTTAGTCGATCCCACGTCTACCTCAGCTGCCCTTTCTTCTCCTCCAGATAAGCCATAAGCAAGCTGATGGTTTATGTAAAAGGATTACTTGATGAAGAAGAAAAATTACTCCGCAAAGGGGATAAGAAATGGGATGTTACTGAAAGTCTTATGTTATTATCCCATGATTGGGTTGGAAACGACGGTTATATGGTGCCGTTGCATGCGGTATTTCGACATTGTATGTATATACATACATACAATACGCGCGTGAGGTTTTGAAGGGAGGAATTCCATACTCTAGAATGTCATATCTGAAAGGACGATAAGCAGTAAAATCGCTCGAAGAGAATAGTTTTCTTTGTTTAGCCTACCAAGGCCGAAGGAATACACTATAATGACGAGTGATTAGCATGGGACGACGCCGAGGCGACAGACAAGCATACTATCGCCAATTTCCATAGTAAGAGCGCATTGACCTCGCATTTTCCGTGTTAATGCTCCTGGCTCTAGCCGGAACAGAGAAGAGCCGATCTCGCAGCTTAGATGACCGCTGTGAGAGACATGGCTTTCTAAACACGGCGATCCATCTGCATAAGCAAAATTGCTTTTGGTGGGCTCCACGACTGTTTCTGTAGTCGTAGAGCCAATAATAGGTATTCAGTTATAAGTGCTACTGAAGTTGAATATTCATTCCTCGTCTGATGACGCTTCCATAGAAACGTCGCTCTCTTCCATAGGAGCCTCTTCTGCATTTTCCTCATGATCACTCTCTTCCTCTCTTGGTCTTTTCACCCCGTGAGGTGCTTGAGGAGTTTTTTGTTCAGTATTTTGAGTCTCAGTAGCAACTGCCGCAGAGGGAGGCATATTGAAAACGGACTTTTGGAGATCGGTGGAAATGGCGGATTGTTCAATGGTGTTAGGGGGCGCATAAGTACCGCGTAGTTTCGCAATAATATCCGAGCTTCCTTTCGCGTACATAATTTTCTAAAAGAGACGTGGCGATTTAGTCCTGGCGCGTCTAGGGAGTCGCATAAACGAGGGTGACTCACCATCTCTTTCCCAAAGAAGTTGAACCCTTGTAGGGCTCGCATGGCTTGTGTGCTTGTTTGGATGTCTTTGAATACGATATGAGCCTGGCCCCGCATTTTCGCGGTCTTCATAGCAACAACATCGAGAACTGTCCCGTATGTAGAGAACAAGGCGTAAAGTGCGAGTCTCAGATCAGGCTTTTTGAGTTTATCTGGTAGGTTTGTACAATACAGGCTGTAGACGCATTAGTTATTCAGCTTGGCAGTAAGGGAGGAGCTGTAGCTCACGATTGATTTGGAACCCCGACATTTGTGGGAGCCATGGGTGAAGATATTATGTGCAATGGATTGCAGTTCACAATCATCGCCTTCCTATCCCGACTTGATTTAAGCTGTTTTATCAGAACAAGGAGCTGATTCAGCAAAGCCTGTCTGCTGTCACGTGGTATAGTTAACTAAGCTAGCTTAGGTAACTACGCAGTCCACTTGTGTGGGAGCTCTTGGCGCTATCGACGTCAGCTTCGTGTCTTCCTGCCCCTCTCTAGCCGGTCAACGTTGAGCTATCGAGAACACATCATTCGTCTGCGGTAGTGGAGAGCTACTCCTATCGCTTGTTACAAAATGGCTTCTTTGGAAGCTCACCATCTATTCCATCGGCCAATCGCCGACCATTCGTTTTCTGCAGATAAGCAGACTCTCGCTGTCGCGAAGGAAAATACTGTGGATCTCTACCAGAGATCAGGCAGCGGGTTTGTCCTGAGTGATCAATTGAAAGGCCATGATAAAACAGTCACTAGCGTGGATATTGCACCCTCTAGTGGAAAAATCGTAACCTGCTCTCAAGGTATGTACAGGCGTTACCTCCTTCCACTGCTTGGTTTGTTTTTAACCGGATAATGCAGATCGAAACGCCTATGTTTGGGAACACACGGCTACTGGATGGAAACCTACACTTGTTCTCCTTCGAATAAATCGAGCAGCTACATTTGTTCGTTGGTCTCCTTCAGAATCAAAGTTTGCTGTTGGGTCCGGCGCTCGAGTGATTGCCATTTGCTATTTTGAGGAAGAAAACGACTGGTGGATCTCAAAGCATCTCAAAAAGCCCATCCGTAGTACTATCACTACCTTAGCATGGCATCCGAACTCTGTCCTCCTTGCTGCTGGTTCAACAGATTCTCACGCACGAGTCTTTTCCAGTTTCATCAAAGGTATTGATGAGCGGCCGCAACCAACTGCGTGGGGAGAACGTCTCCCCTTCAATACAGTTTGTGGAGAGTTTTTAAATGATTCTGCCGGCTGGGTTCATGGCTGCGCATTTTCGCCCAGCGGGAACTCACTCGCGTTCACCTGCCATGACAGCAGTGTGACTGTGGTCTACCCAAGCGCACCGGACCAACCCCCTCGGGCGATGCTAAATATCAGCACGCGCCAACTGCCCTTTATGTCATTGATATGGAATGGGGAAAATGAAATACTTGCAGCTGGCCATGTATATAAATCCACCCCTTCCTTAGCACCCTACAACTAACAGGCTTCTAGGATTGCGAAGTATATCGTTTTCGGGGCGATGAAAAGGGCTGGGAAGCAAGTGGGCCTATGGAAACGAAGAACACCTCTAGTGTTGATGCCGCACGCGAAGAGTCCGCACTGAACAAATTTCGGCAGATGGATTTAAAAGGCAGCACGAAGGATGATTCAAGGCTCCAGACTTTGCACCAGAATACCATAAATACCGTGCGTATTTTCGAGGAAATTGATGGCCAGGTCAAGAAGTTTAGTAGTATGTTTTACCCTCTGCATCCACAGTTAATTCGAAGTTAACATGTTCCAACAGCTAGTGGTGTCGACGGGAGGGTCGTGATCTGGGGTGTATAAATAAGCTGCGGATCAATACGTATAGCGAAAACCTGGCTGCAGTTATTTAGTATTAGACTCGAGATTCTATCGAACATGAGATACCGTACCCTGTTTTCTATTAAATACCCTCCTTTTGCTTGCCGTCGATTTGCAGTGTAGAAGAATATAGAGAGTAGCACCACTATAACGATGGTAGGCATGGTTCTGCAACCCCAGGCGTACAATTATTTCATCATATAATATAAACTACATCGTCGGCTTTCTTACTTCCATGATCACATTGAAGAGGACAGCCATTGACTTAAAATGAGCTCCGGAACAAGGTTTGCGGACGGAAGCGGGATCCAGGCCCACGAACCTTACTCCGGATCCATGTATTACCGAAGGCTTGGCACCTCCTCTGTCACGAGCCTCATTCCCAAGAAAAGCCAGCTGATGGTTCAAAAAACCAGACATTCCAGTCATGACCTTTATATTGTGGTCTCAGTGGTCTCAGAAGACTCGTCTTTTTCATTTAAAACAAGTAATCAGTAGCAGTCATCGAGCATTTTCAACCACAATTTATATCGCCTCTGCCTGATGTAGAGATCACTTTTGAAGCAGGCTGAAGCTCAAGCACAGACATACATATGACACCACCATATTCACCCAGCTTGATCTCGACAATACCCAGTGTTTTCATTGCGCTGTTATCGCTCTTTTTTTACTTTCAGCCATGTGTGAGTACAACTCTGCGACCCTCACAAGAGTTGTTCGACTCTCTGGAGGAACTAGCTCGCATTGTCGATATAGCCTATTGTGTGGGCACAACGGGGATCTATAAGCCGTTTCAGTGCGCTGGGAGGTGCAAGGAATTTGTTGGCTTTGACTTGGTCCAAGTAAGATTCCTTGCTTTTAAATAAACTGCAGCAGCTGATCCTTACTTTCTCTACAGACCTGGAACACTGGCCCATTGTTAGCCGATTCGTGTGGTTATGTCGCGCTTTCACATCCTCCCTGGCCGAAACGAATTGTCCTTGCGTTTCGGGGAACATATTCGATAGCAAATACTATCGTCGATCTTTCCGTTATTCCACAGGCTTATGTACCGTATCCTGAGAACCCTAGTGCTCCCGATGGAGACTGTGAGGATCGGTGCAATAATTGTACCGTTCATGCTGGGTTTCTTGCTTCATGGGCTGCAGCTCGCAATGAAATAATGGGAGTTCTTACCAAAACGGTCGCTCGCTATCCTGATTACAAACTTGTTCTCGTTGGTCACTCCTTAGGCGGAGCCGTCGCTTCTCTGGCAGGCTTAGAATTTCAACTTCGCGGCTGGGAGCCACAAGTGACTACGTTTGGCGAGCCGATGATAGGGAATCGAGCGCTCGCCCAATTTTTAGATCGCCAGTTTTCATTGGGTCCTAATAGCATTGCAGTCTCAGCAGGCGAGAATGGCATTTATCGGCCATCCTCATTTCGTCGAGTCACACATATAAATGACCCAATTCCCCTCCTTCCACTACCGGAATGGGGATATGCTCCCCATTCTGGAGAGATATACATAACCAAAGAGGCCCTTCCTCCTTCCATAGACGATATTCGCCTCTGTCGCGGTGATGCGGACCCAACGTGCAGCTTCCAAGGACAGGGGTCAAACCCGCAGGATCCTGAAATAGTCTTGACGAGGAATGCGCTGCTGACAGTCCAGACTGTCGAACATGAGGATGGAGAGTCAGCAGACTCTGGCTACACACAAACAGTGTCCCTACCAACAAAATTCAAACTCTGGGAGCTGTTTTTTGCCCATAGAGATTACTTTTGGAGACTTGGCGTCTGCTTACCGAAACCTGAGGACTGGATTCCCGGGTGGGAGGACCACAAGCGGTGGAAATGGGAATGGCCATGGCCATGGCGAGGTAGAGGTGGATAACTGATTTGCGCTATTGCTGGGGACATGCTGCACTGAATGCATATAGGTAGCTATGATCCAACTCGTTCATCGCAATTTACTGAATATACAGTCTGTAGAATGGTCTATTGGTTGATAAACCACACTTTTAATGGAAGAACAAATAGCCCCATTAGATATTATAGAAATGTGCTTGGCTAATCACGGGACTAATATGAACAGGAGGTGGAAAAAATGCTCTTCAAATATACACACCAAATCGCCTCAAGCGAAGCAAAGGCATTTTGTTCCGGCAAACGTCGGTTTTGTGCCACCAGTGGCCAAACCCTACCTTCCCAACTCCAAACTAGGAACGATGACTGGGCCGTATTTGATGACATTTCCAAATGCACCCTCGCCCTGTACCAGAAAGTCTACTGCCAGGCTCAACTTTGGGAATGCTCCAGGTGCAGCACTTCCCTGGTTTGGATGCGGGTGTACGCCAGTGTACGCAGCGTTCACCGAATCTGGATCATATCCCACGATAGCGACATAATTTCTTCTGCCCATTAGCTTTCGTTGCTCACGAGGTTGGCCAGCAACGTCTGTTTGAAATAGTTCCACCATGTCTTCTTTCGTATCGGAGGGCTGGGATGAGTTGGATCTCTGCCCGTTCAGGGGGATATATATAGGCTTATGGTTGCTATGCAGGAGTTTTAGAATGTAGGAAGGAGGCGGAGCGTTGACAACAGAGGAAGAAATAATTTGGTACATGGTCTTATGATCGGTAGGATGGGATGGATCGTGAACAAAACCAGCCCCACAGCAGTTGACCGAGCCTGAGATAAAAGTCATGCGAATACTGCGTTGGTGGGCAATGCCTTGTAGGGTGCGAATCAAATACGTCCTTTCAAGGTCCTACGCTGGTGTCAGAATGATAGCTGGACAAGTATGTTGGAAAACATTTACCTTTGATTCATGAGTCCATTGGTCTTTCAGCTCGTCAAGCAGATCGATGTCACCAAATGGATTCAGAACACCGCCCATCAGGCCAGATTTTCCTACAGCCTTCTTGACCGAATTGAAGCCAGATCCAACAGCTCCTTTGGCACCTACAACACCTGCGACTGAGCTCGTAACTTTACCCAACATGTTATAAGCACCCGTGACGGCTTTTTTGCCCGTTGCAACGGTCTGAGCTAAATGTTCAGCGGTCTCAAGGCGCGGGTATACTAGAGGGACCGAGATCATCCATAGACAATGCTGTACGCTTGGCGGTAATGTTGCGACTTTTGGAAACACTCCCTGGTAGGTAGGGCCAGCCATTACCTGATGCGGATTTCTTTCTGACCGGCAATCAATTCCAACAACTGCGATAGCGGGGCCTAGAAATTTGACAAAGTGCCATCCGGTTCCAGTAATTGTGAAAAGGTCGTTGTCGTTGCTAACGTGCCGCAACACCTCCAGAGTAGTATGATGTTGAAAGAGCAGGTACATTTCGATACCGATTCTGCCAATATTTTTGAACATATTCGAAAACTGCATGTAATCCGGGTAAGAGCCAAATCCGTCAAATCTATTGACCGTTAGTCATTGAACTACACAAACAGTAGGACGCATAGGGAAAGGTGGACCTACATGTCATGATCATCCACTTGTAACACATGTGGGATCTGAGCAAAGGCTTCTCGCAGGTGTGGTTGATCAAAGTGGCTTGTGTAGTAATGAAAATAGGCGTGAGTGATGTCTTCTTCCAGAGAAGCCGTCCAAGCCGCTGTCTTTCTCGCCTCTTTTCCACTAATAGCCAGCCACTGTTTTAACGATGGGAGCTCTTTCCATAGACGATCAGCATTGATCTGACCTCCAAGGCCCAGTTGAGCGTGGAAGCCCCCACATTCAACGTGCTTTTGCATGATATCCTTCCACATGTATCCAACACCTCCCAGTTTAGCCCGCTCGTTGGCATTAACATTCATCGCAAAATCGTTTCCTGAGGTTGCTATAAAGCGCCAATTTGTTTCATGTTGACCTGCAACGAGAAATTCGTATCGCGTGCATCCCAAGTGAGACGTTATAGCGTATGTCCATTTGACAGATCCGGCCTCTTCCATTTGCAAATCGACATCATATCGATAAAATGTCCACCGTTTATGGGCAGCAATACTTACAGGAGATAGCTGGCGCGGGTTCGGAGAAAGATCCACGCTCTTATGGATATGAATTGTTGGTGGGTGTGGGCCATCGGTGATGAGAAGGATGGAGCCCAGCCACATGCCGCGTTCCATATTCATATTTCTATAGCGTAAATAAGGACCAAAGTACACCCCGTTAGTAGGAGCAACCTTGTAAAGTTCTATGCCACTGGTCGGAGGAGGCCCTATATAGCCACTATTAAAGCTCATGACACTGGGTTCATACCCGGGAGTCATTGGCATTCCAGGTGACGGCAATGGGTGACCAAAAGCTGAAAATGCAGGAGACGCCAACGGTTTTCCGAATGTAGACAAACCAGGAGAAGATAGACCGTGCCCACCGAAGTTACTTTGTAAAGGAGATATAGGGGCATCATTGAGATTCAAGGGTGTTGGCCCCTTCGGAAATTCCCATTGTGTCGACTGTGTTGCTAAATGAATGTAGTAGAACTGCCCTGAGTTTTGATCCAAGTGTGCAATCCAGCCCTCAGGGAGTGGCGGAGGCGACGCCGGTCCTGGCGTTGGAGTTGGGACTGGTTGAGCTTGCACTGCATTCTGAGCAGCGGGTTGAGGAGCTGGTGTTTGAGGCTGCGTCTGCTGTCGCGGATCATTCGCGAATGCAGGGTGACTTTGTGTCAAAGGCTGCGAAACTGCGGCTGCCCCGGCCGAAGCCTGCTGCCCGGGCCTCCCAGCATTCACCTTCTCCCGGGGATAGCCTTGAGGGGTAAGACCAGCCAAACTAGAATACGCAGGAGGCGGAGATGCCGTCATGTTGAGTCGCTGAAAGTCGTCCTCCAAGCCATTTGTAGGAGGGTTAGTGGGTGCTATTTGAGGTCCTGTCGAAGGCGGTTGCTGACCTTGTGGATTTTGATGCGCTGGCTGGAACGGCTGAGCTAGTTGGTATGGTTGTGATGGATGCTGAGGGGGTGGTTGTTGGGAACTAATCCCACCAGGCGTCGCCTGTGTGTTTCCATCCCCACCAACAACAGTGGAGCCTTGATACACCTGAGGGGGACCATGCGGTTGACTACCAGGCTGTTCAGTTGGTGTCCAGGGTCGGGGCAATGGTTGCGATTGCGGCTGGACCTGGCTAGGAGCTGGAAACCTGTTCGATTGCGGAGCCGGGTACTGGTTTGCTCGTTGCTGCGCGGCAAAATTATGTGTACTAATGTTGTTCAGAGTAGATGTTCCAGCGATTCCTGATGCAGCATATCTCGCTTCAATGTCTGAAGCTGGGGCTTGACCTGGAGGAATAATGGGAGTCTCAGGAGGTGGAGGAGAGCCGCGCTGGGCTTTTGTCGTAGAAGTAGATGCTGTAGAGCTGAAACGGTTGATTGTCGCATTATTTCCAGGCTGCAGCTGAGAACTAGATGTCGGCGGCCAGTATTGCTGATGGTACTCCGGGAAAGGATTCACGTTACTAGACGCAGGTTTTTTGGGTTCAGGTGCCTTTTGTTCAGTTGTGGGGCGTTGAGGTAACCGCTGGAAAAGGCCCTCTCTATCAGGAGACTCTGGATTCGGAGACTCGGGAAGAGATTTAGGAGGAACAGCTCCTCTTCTTTCCGCCAAGGTCGGCTGCGTTTGTTTAGAATCCCGGCGGGGTTGAAGTGCTTCGGGAATTTGGCTGATGTCAGGATTTGAACAGGCCGGAGAGATATCAGCCGGCCGACTCTGCGACGATTGGGGTGCATTATCGGGATATGGCGGTCGCGACGTCGAGTTATTCTGGTCCCGCATCTGAGGACGGGGTCGATCGTCTGGATATGGAAGTGGAGAAACGGAGTGCGCACGGAGTCTTGACGAGGCTTGTTTGCCAGCATCCGATGATCTGGAGGGAGAGGGAGAATCCCTTTTCACAATTCTCAGAGGAGAGACGGATGGAGGCTGTTGGTCAGAGGATGAGGAGAGGAACATCTCATCCTCCCGCTTTCTGCTCCGGCCATTGGTGTTCATGGTGAGGAACCAAGGCGTTTCCGTTGCACGAGCTCTCTCTTAATACGGAAACGATGACGTCTCCTTTTCTCTTTCTTTTTCCTCCAATACGATAGCTACTCCGTTGAAATATAACAGTTGAAGGCGGAAAAGGGAGATATATTGAGCGGGTAGGCGCCGTTTTTGGCGGCTTTTTCGCCCAACAATGAACTGTCGCGGGTGCGGGGCAGTTGGAACGCCTCGAAGCTAGGAAAATAAAGTCCAGGGACAGCGGTTTAAAAGGAATAGTGATCAATTGAGAAAGCGCTCAGTTATCGAGAAAAAATCGAGGAGACAGCAGCTGTTGAGTTGCCGCGGGTTTTGAAAAGGCTGCCAGGATATGAGGAACGGACAGCCATGGCAAGAATGAGATCACGCAGCATGATGATCCTCGACTCCTGAGAGCCTGCCAAGGGTGCTTCGCTAGGGGCAGTCAGTTTAGTTCAGTTTATAATTAGAGCGCATGGACTTACGGGTCTGGGCTTGCGGTGTCATCCGCAGTGATTGGATCGATGCGGGCGCTTACGCAGGGAGTCAGGGATGCGGCCCAGTGGCTTTGCCATTCACAGCGCCCTATTTTCGATTCCACCCAGCAGGTCTGGCTTCTTCACATAGTGATTGGCTGTATCATGAAAAGCACGAGCACCGAATAAAATCCGAATGCAGTGCTTCCGCCAGCTCTTTGCGTGCGCTGGTGGTGGTCGTTGGGAGTGGATGTTTGGCGGCCCAAGAGGTCAAGGATTCTGCAACCCAGCAGGTATTAACTAATTAGGTAGTTTATGGAGTGACTAACTAGTTGATTTACTGGCAGTTCCTTGCAGCCCGTGGACCTTCGTATCCACAACTTCAACTCAATCATTTTATTTGTCGAGGTTGGGTAGCCCGTGTTGAACAATTTGCTAGAGCTTTCACGATCATGGACATCCACGAAGTAACGACTCAGTCTCCGGCCTTTGTCTCTGATATAACTAATAGCCCCAACGAGAAATTCCTTCAAAACAGGTAGCCGTTAGGAATTGAAAGGTAACCATCATTGAAAATTTATGTTTACTGCCCTAGATTGCCAAATTTCAAGGGCTTCTCACTGACCTTATTGGTCATTCCGGCAGTCGGCCATCCTTGACCAGTCAGAAATCTTCAGAAGTATATGAAGTGCCTCACTGAGTGCTCTTTAAATTCCAACATCCTCAGGGAAAGCGGCAACTTCCATATCTAACTAGCTGGGGACTACCTAGCTTGGTCTCGGGGCCTCGTTCACCTTAGGAATGACCTTGCTCAATATAGTTTTGACCTGCCCTGAGCGTTCTGACACGATCCATTCGTCGATCATGGCTTTCCATCCAGGCAGAAATACCAAATTGGCCTTCTCGCAGATTGTGGTAAGTGAATCTAGTGCCTTGGCCCGCCCAGTTCTTGTGGCCTCCACCAATCCTTCCATGTCACGGAACAATAACCGATCAGCTAAGCGTAGAGAAGAATCCCCCTTTCCTTGACATCGTCGGCCGACATAGGAAGAAGGCGGCTAAAAAGGACTGTAACTGGCTATAGAGTACGCCGTGAGTAGCCTTCCCCCTTCAATCACTGCCGTCTCAATAAGCGGGATCGACTGTGTCATTTGGTCATCCAGAGCTACAGGGGTATATCGAGTTAGTAAGTATAAAAGTATCCCCATAGCCAGTGACGATTCTTACCTTTAGGCTGCATTGAAGGATCCATGCAGCTTAGCAGGCATTCAATTGAGGCCGAGAATGTATCCTCTTCGGTCCTGACTAAAGATTAACACCGGGCACAGCCGAAGCTATCGACGGACTTACTTTGATAGCCGATTCTGTGAAGGACCGTCGATATCCATCTTGTCTGCAGAGTTGTTCGTGGATTCTTCAATAACTTGGGCAACAATCTTAAGCGCATCGGGACCCAAGTCTAATCCGTCAATCGCGGCCGAAAGTTGCCCCAAGCATTTGAGTGCAGGTGGCCGATACGCAGCATTGTTCCTCTTAGCTTCCCGAACTGCAATTGCCTGGTCCAGGTGGTCAGTATGTTTCTTCTTCAAAGATAACACTCATTCCTTAAGATGCTTAGGGGTTCAGTAAAAGAGTATTAGAGGAGATTCCCTAGAATACGATGCTCTATACCAAACTCCATGTGGCAAGAGTTGTATCTCTGGCGTCTCCAAGCATAGCCTCTAATAACTTCTTATACCAAGCCCCATGAGCATCTTTCAACCATGTTTGGAACTAACCTTAATGAGCACTTTCACATCGCCCAGCTCTGGTAAACTTGCTTTTGCGCGGGTTGCAAAAGGCACAAGAACCTTAAGAACCTTCTCTTTCCCATCCCACGATTTCCCAGCTAAAGCTTTCTCAAGAACAGGCCAAACACTTTTCGCTGTCGCTGCATCGACATCATTACTCAAAGACTCCACAACTTTAGCCGTCGCAAGAGCAGAGGCATGTTTCACTGCCCATTGTGGAGAGTCTAGCTGGCGGGTAATGAGGCTCAAGATCTCCTGCAGATATAGCAAGATAGCACGCGCTCCACTGACGTTGTCACTCCATGCCTTGTCAAAAAACTCTTTTACTTCTTTATCAGAATCGTGCATTCCAATGAATACGAACGGTAAAAAGGTCGCCGAAACCCTTTTCACCCGATCATTGGCGAATTTTGACATAGAATGGCAAAGTTCACCAGCAACGGTGCGATGAGATGAATCGTCCGAATCAAAGTATAATTTTTCAGCATATGCAATCGTTTTCAACATTTCTTCGTCGCTTGCCAACCGCATCATGTATCCGATGGCATTGCTGTAGGATGCACTGACGGTATCGTTGCGGTCCAGGACAAGCTTTTTTGTGATCTGAATGAATCGGTCTGCATAAGGTTGAAAAAGAACTATTTTGGCGCTCAAGATTACCAATACTCTGCTGCAGCCAACCTTTGATGGTAGCCCAATGGCAGATCGGAGAACATGTTCCAGCCGCGGGATGACCTGTTTCATAGTTTCTTCATCTAGCGTGTCCAGCAAGTGAAGCTCGACAGACTCCATCATCGGAGAAGTTCGAATGGCCGATAGCCTCATCTTATCAATCTGCTGTCCGGTGAGTCCGTATTTGTCGGCATTCAAGTGAATATAGTTGACTGCTTGAGGCTCAACGGAGCTGAGGGATGTAAGAAACTTCTCAAGAATATCCGGGACGAAAGGGCGCAGCGCTTCGGCAGGACATTTCTTGACAAGAGTGGTCATTGTCATAATCGAGTAAGCTTGCACTTCCTGAACACTGGATTCCATGCCGTTTTGAAGCAAAAAGGGAACAATATGCTTTAGCATCGTCTGGGCTTTCTTCGACCGCGGGTTTCCCTCCTCCAACGTTCGTAGAAGAATGCTACTGAGTACTTGGCAAAGCCTGAAGGCTTCTTCACGAACCGATGACTTGATATCATCCAATACTTTGAAAGCTTTATTCAATATGTCACCAAGAAATTTGTCATACTTCTCCACCGGCCGACCCTGAATCAAGTCCGCGATAGCTGCACAGCTAGCTTGTCTGACTCTCCACTCCTTTCCTGCAAGAATGGATTTCAACAGATCCTCCATGATCGCATCGAAATTGGAGTTTATAGCTGCATTAGGGTCCTTGACTAGGGCGATCCAGATATCATTCATAGATTTCTGTACATTAGGGTTCGGGTCAAATCGATAACGGTATAGTTTAGGGTATATCTTTGGGTTCCGCGCGAGATATCCATTCACGTTTGAATCAGAAAGAACACTACTTAGCCCAAACCTTCCAAAAGCGGCTCGGCTGGACCAAACACTATTATTCGAGGCCAGTGACATGAAACGATACACTAGGCTTGGATCCCCAACTTCTGAAGCCAGGCCAACAATATCTTTGTAGGTTGTGACAGATCCTTCTCCAGTTGGCAATGCTCCAGGTTCGAATAACTCAGTATCAGCGGACACTTTTCCTCCTCCCAAATTGGAGCCTTCGGCCGTGAACGATTGTACTAAGTCACGTACTAAATCATCCTTAAGCTCCTGATTGCCCATTTCGTAGACGATACTTAAACCACGAGAGGCAGTTTCTTGAACTATTTCATCGCGATCAGATAGGAGCCATGCAAATGTTAACTGGCATTTTCGGAGACGTTCTTGGATCTGCGGGCAATGGCCACAGTATTGTACTAGACTTAACAGCCATATGGCAGATGCTCTCCTTAGAGACGGCTTGGATGCCTTGCAGTCGCTGATGATCTTTTCGAGCATCTCACGCATGATTTCCGGCGAGAAATCCGCCTTTGCTTTCTCCGCGTCTACGTCAAACTCAGTAAGTAAGGACTTTGAGTTCCAGCCAGCGGCGACGACACTCATTGCTTCACCAACAGTGAGTTGAATTTCGAGACCCCTAATTTCATGTAGGTCATACATCGCTTTGAGAATGAGATTCAACAGCTCGGAGGAAGACTCAGCATCTTCGGTATAGGTAAAAGCAAGATGACCCAATGCCAGTATTGCGGGCTCATTTCCTTTCTTCGCTTCTGCATGAACTTTTTCTTGCAACAGCTTTAAGTTGACTTCTGGGGTTAAATATTTTGGGCCCAGCAATAAACCGAGACTCATTTGCCCTAGGCAGACTATCGCAGTCTCTCGAAGTGCCAAGTCCTTTGATTCATTTAAAACGCCAAAAAGGAGCCCATTGAACTGTCGGATATCGGGTGTCGATAAACTCTCTATGCTCCCTCGGTATGATGACCTTGTGAAAAAGTACATCAACTGAAGTATGCTCCCACGAACGTTGTGGGACTTTTGACCATATGCTTCGCGCCACGAAAGTGCTTCGCTGAGAAGCTCGTTAGGGACTTGGTTAGCGAACTCTGGCTGCGAAACCACGATTCCAAATACACGCGCAATCAAGTTTTGATTCTTAGATCCAGCCACTCGAACTCCGGCGTTCAAAAGCCCTGGAAGCGAGTGGCATAATTGTAGGGCTTCGTTTGATGTAAGGGACACAATTTCAAGGAATTGCTCAGTCATTCGCTGTTGATTAGCAGTTTCTCCCGATAGCCGTCGGGTAAAACCCAGGATGAATTGCTGGATCATGCTAGGCTCGAATCCTCGTAGATACTTCTTCACGGCTTGGCGTGCAGTCTCGCTTGTTGCTAACGTAGTACTCAGTCTTTCTTCCCAGTGTTGCTGTTCAATATCGAACGAGATCTTGGAGGATGCAAAAGCTTCGCAGAGCAGAACGTTGCGCATGAAGGCCATCGTTGCAGGCTGCGCATTGCAATTAAGCACATCATCTTCGCCATTAGTCTGCTCAGTATCTTGAGGTAGTGTAAGTTTCATTAGTTCTGAGAAGTCAGGCAGTTTATAGAGCGCATCGGAGGCATTTTCGAGTTCCGGAGCACTACTGGGAGGGTTGAGAATGCGGTACCAATAGGGATCGAGTCCTTTCTGTGCTTCTTCCACGAGTTTAAGCTCCCGGCCCGGGTCGGCCCTAAGTGCCTGGAAATCTATCCAGCGGGCTTCAATGTCACTAAAAGCCAAACAACGATTTGCAAATCGCACTGCGGAAAACTTTACACTTCTTGCCACTGGTAATTCGCATTGAGGGTGTTGTTGGCCGGGTTCTACGTCCATGTAGAGACGCAAAAGTTTCTTCAGCTGTAGAACTGTTGTTTCCCCAAACTTATGGGCAGCCGAGTTCATAACATTGTTTAAGGCCTGATCAATGCTGACAGATATCTCGTCACTCGAAGTGTCCAAGCTCAGAGAACCGAACAGCCAGCGAACTATATTAAAACCCTCGCTGGTGGTGTCAGAGCTGTAGTCGAGCTTTGAAGCTAATGCTCCGATTGTTTCGTATATAAGGCTTCGCAGTTTTACCTCGGAAGCATTCCCAATACTTTTTGATAATGTTGGCCAACCCAGAACCGCCATACAATCTTTCAAAGATTCGACTATGCTCGGGGCTAATTCAGTCGCCGATGGCCCAATTCGAGCAAACCAATTAACAAAGTTGAGAAACTGAGTTCGAAATTTCGTTCCTTCCAGACCTGTCAGAAGCATGATAGCTCGAACAGACTCTTGATTATCGAGGAGGGTTTTGACATGGCCAACGTCAGCGGCAGCTTTTGTGGATTTGCTCAAGAGGCTGAGAATTTTGATTTGCAAAGCTGGCCGCCCTGCTGCATTGAAACCAGGTGTCCTGATTCCAGGTAATAGATCAAAGAGTTGATCGACGACCAAACTATCTTCCAAGTCTGATCGAGACCTCTTCAGAATATCTTCGCCTATCGTGGAGATATTCCGATTTGAATCCGCACTAGCAATTACAGCCGGAATAAATCGTTCGCTGTCGTTGAATGCGCCACTATCAAGGAACTTTATTGCACCCAGTTTAGTCTCGGTAAGGTTCAGCCCGGCAGACGTAGAAGGATTCCAAGTTTCACCAAAGGGAGCATTCTTGTTAAGAAATTTAAACTCAGCATCTGACAAGGGAGGACAGGACTGCCTATTACCAGAAGGTAGGAGGAGTATCAATTTGCCAATCCATTTTGACAGAAAACGAGCATCTTCAGGCGTGATCCCCAGCTTCTCGCGGAATGCAAGATCATCTTCACTACCCTTTCGTGGCAGCTTTAGTGCCGACAAGCACTTCAAAATAAGATTGAAGGCACTCGCAGCATCTGTTTCCGCCTCTTCCAGCTGCGATACGCCTTGCACCAGTTCCGGTAGAAGTTCGGCACGAGCACTCGGGCTCAGTCGATCTAACGCAAGTTTGATGTAGATCAGATCAAAATGCCGCACAAGTTGAGAATTAACGTCTTTGAACTGTTTTAATAAAGCTGACAGCGGAAGATCTATAGTGAGAGGTTGAATACGCGTGTTGATATGTTGACAAATCTCGATGATTTTATTGCGCACAGCAAGGTGTGGAGATGCTAATTTGAGTAGTAATGGAGCCAGATATTTTTGTAAAACAGACTCTAGCTTATCATCGGTGTCCGCAAGAGCTATTCGAAATTCAACGTTTGATATCAAGGACAGTTCTCGTTCTTCGGTGCTAGCTTGTTGGCTCGACATGTTTCGTAGATAATGATAATCAAAGAGGAAGAGGTATCATTGAGGGCAATAAGACTATAAAACCTTCATTGGTATAACGCGAATATAAGCTACTTTAACCTGTAGCGTTGGATTTTAGGCAGTCGAGGATTGCGTGTGTATGTATGTGCTTAGGAGGAACGGGAGCTGTTTCGAAGGTTCCAGTGCAAGCCATATCGGTTCGAAAGTTTGTCCGATTCCATCTCAAGGTTCGACATAAGTAATTACACAACTCGCGGTACTCGATACTTGACAACAAGGCATTTTGTACGATAATAGTCACGTGATTCAGTAGAGGCACTATAAGCTGTGCAATGACTTATTTCCTACCAAATACGAAGAGATTAGGATCAGTTCATGTTATGTCGGGCACAGGACTCTAATCGACGAGGAATGAAAAGCAGAGAGCATGTTGGAAGTATTGCCTAAACGCTAAAAAATCATGGACACATAGATGAAATAGGGTATCTCTCGCCAAAACTCCCTAGTCTTTAATCGTAATGACAGATTTTACTTCAAGTGCCCCCAAACTCCCTGACTCAGCTGAAATCATTTCGTGGGCGGCTGGCCTCTTTATATAATACCACCGTCACTTCCGGTAGTTACTTGAGGGCAAGATGGGTTTTACCCTCTTTTCAAGTCATGTTCTCGTCTTTCGGCGAGTAAAAGTCGCCAGCTTCTGAGCACGTCGTCAGAAATTCGTAGCCCGGTGCTTCTTGAGCCTTCCCGAATTATAATTCCCGTTACTGAAGTTAACCTGTTCGGCATTCGCCATGTTAGATGGTGCTCTGCCGTTGATCACAGGCCCCTGGTAACGATTTGCCGAGTCACCCATAGAGTCGGTAGTTACTGGCTGTTCATATGCAATGTCCGCTTGTCCATCTTCAGCTGCACCACAAGAAACTGAGGCCATTTCAGGGGAACGATGGCCCTGAGGGACATGCCATCTTGCACGAATAGATGGTGCAAGATCGATCACAAATGAGCACACATAGAAAGTAAATATGAATGAAATTACTGCGAGGATTGTTAGTGCAAGACCGAGGCCGAAATGATCGAGAACATACCCCATTCTATGACAGCCGCTCTGTTCTTCCTGCCTTTCCCTTTCCCTCGGCTGAGAACACCAAATGCAACCGCAAGGGATAGTTCAATGACGATGAACATTAGCTTCACCCAGAAGCTAATAGTTAAGATACGATGTTCGCGGTAGTGAATCCCAAGGCGCAAGTATTCGAGGCAGACAAATATCGCACTTAGCATATAGCCACCGCTGAGAAGATGTATTAGCAAGACGAACCTAATTAATATCCTGGAAAGCCAATGCTTTCACAGCCATCCCAGGATGTTTTGCATGAGAAGACTTACATGAATATCGCAAGAAATCTATTGTGTAAATGAGGATGCCGAAGCGTGTCGTAGATAGAGAGAAGAATTAAACCCAGAGCTCCGCCTATCGAGAATATGATGGCAAGGATTGATAGAGATTTATCCAATTTTCCCTTGTTCCGTACTAACCGGCCTCGATGCCGCAACCACCGTTCGGATGCGAACCCGAGGTCGAAAAACACGACTGTGATCGTACAGCCGGTGATGAAAAACGGTTTGATCCCTCCAGCAGCAATATCGGAGATATACCTACTACGTGTGAGTAATCCTTCGCAGAGCTCCGGGAACGTTTAGCGTACGCAATCGTTTGGGTTGGTTCCATGCTCCGATATATAGGGTAACCGTCTGCCGCCCATACACCTAGCAGAGTTATGAGTGTTGCTAGACGTGTAAGAAATCAGCCTAGGCCCGCAGCCCAAAGGTATGTGCAAGAGTCATAACGAACCTAGCCACATCAAAGCCGCTACCACCGGAAACACCCAATATGATAATAGCCACATTTTTGCAAGGAATAAAGAGGATTGAAAGGGCTATCGGAATCGGCTGAACGGGTATTGAATATTGGAGCCTGGCAATTTATTTTTAGGATTTCTGCAAAACGTATATCTATGTAATGCCATGAGTCAGTAGTTTGCACATTGGAGATAGCGCTCAAAGCCAGAGAGAGCTCACCAGTGTTTTCATAGGGTTTATTAAGATTAGGTAGGTATTTTATAAGAGGAATACTCTCGCACGATTGGAGAGGAACGAGTGTCTCCCACTGAAATGAGAAACAGCCCAACAAAGGACGTCTTGTCGGTCGCGTGCCGAAGTCGGTGGTTAAAGCTATCTGCCCGAAACAGAGGATAACGAAGGACTAGGAGAGGCAAAGGAAAGATACCAATTTTTCTAAGAAAAGAACATTCTAAAAGAAGCCAATGCGTTTGTCTAAATATGTAGTTAGTTATTGGGTATGGCGCTCTTCTCCATCAGGAGGGCGCAGATCTGATCGCTCAGCGCGAAATGAATTTGATGGACAAGTCGACGTCATCACATTTTCCGCGCCACAGATCCTCCTGTCGGTCGGACTAAACAAGTGAAACCATCCTCCGAGGCTCCGACGCGGGTCATCAATGGCACAGCTCATTGATGGATCAAAGCAAGTTGGTCCGCGGTTATACTTCATACTCTCGATGGAGTTCTAGAGTACGGATGACTGTACCCTGTAACATGTTGATGGTGTGTGGTTCAGGGAAGCAATCGTGGTGGCGTTCAGCTCCCGTTCGCAATCCCTGGGCGGTGACCCTGAGAGGCTGGGCCTCGATCATGCTTCAAGCCCTCAAGCCCAGGTCTCGGTCAGGCACCACTTTTTGCCAAGTTCAGTTCTGGACATGTGCTCGGCTACAATGTTGGAACAGGAAATTTTTACAAGGAAAAGAGAGACAGAAATACATTAGATTACGGAGTATTCATGTCGGCGTTACCGGCGTTTGCTCGTATGGGTGCAATTTGTTTCTTCAGTCTGGATCTGTTTATAGCGTATATTGCTTCTATGTATGAGCTCGAGCCTCCGTGGCCCAAAGTGAGTTGTGACCGCTAATGCCTAAAGCTTTTGAAGGACGAGGAAAATCCAGCCCGCAATGCATTTAAAACGAGAGAAAAGGAATAAAAAGAAATGAAAGACCTGATTAATGCTCTAATTGTATAGCCAGACTCCTACAGATATAACCCAAAAGTAGAAAGAGAACGAAGTAAGGACACGATGGTGAAGGGAGGAATACGGTGAGACTGGAAGTTCGTTCATTTACGCGACCGCCTGCCACGAGTTGATTTCCCTTTCAGTAGACTGTCGTACTTGCGGCTAGCTGGCTTGGGAGGCTCCTTCGGCGGCTCAACTTGCACACCATTATCGCTGCTGCCGGTGCTACTGTCGCTGACTTTTCTGGATGGAGTTCCGGGCGGTCGCTGAGACTCTGTGTTGTTTGGTGTGGCACGCCCAGCATATGAGCCACGCGACGATGGCCGATATACAGACTGATACATCGAGTCTTGCGCCGAATTCAAGTCATACCCAGAGCTAACCGGTACAGGATAACGCAAGTCAAAACCATTTTGCGCAGGGACATACGATGCATACATAGGTGGTGGCAGAGGCATGGCGTTTGATGAAGCCCTTGAACGAGGCGTCCACGGCGGCTCGTCCGGAAGTGGGCGCGTAGGCGGTGGTATTCTCCCCGAAGATGAAGAAGGGCGGCTTGAGGTATCTTTGTGAAGGTGGTAGGCTCCGGGTATACGAGGCGAGTTCGGCGGTTGCATACGAAGCGTTTGAGCCGAAGGTGTCCTGGGGCGCACGTGAGGCACTTGCAAGGAAGGATAATATCCCGAAGCAGCTTCGGCGGCAGACGAATAGGCTGCTGAAGGCCATGTCATACCTCCGAGTGGAATGTTTGGAGGCCCGTTCTTCTGTTTGAGTCGAGCAGGGGAGCCACGCTGCGCAGTGTTGAACGACTCGCCTTGCATCCGTCGTCTCTCCAAGGCATCCAGCTCACGCGGGGAGAGTTTGATTTTGGATTTGCCATTGATTTGAGCTCGCCTGATCCGTTCTAATGCTCTGTCCACAAGTTGCTCTTCGTCATCTTTCAATGCAAGCTGTATAGCATATGCGACAGTACTGTCTTGATGGTCTACATCAAGCGCGTATTCATTGCTGTCATCATCTGAGGTATCTTCGTCACTTCCGGAGAGATATTCGTTAAATGATTCTGCCGAACCGGTCAACCGTAAGCCATTAAGTTGTCGATCCCGAGTCTTTCTTGAATGTAGGGGCACGCCATCCTCGCTATCACTGTCGTCCTCGCTCACCAGATTCACCACATCCACGCCATCCCATCGTTTCCTCACACCCTTCTTGTTAATCCCCATTCGTGCCCCTGGTGGTCTTCCCCATCGGGGCATATCATAAGGAGTTCGCGGCCGACCACCTAGACCGCCTCCTCGGAAAAAGCATTCTCGATAGGTTTGTCCATAAAAGCTGCGTGTCCCAACACCGTGACACCGGTAGCACCAATGAGCCATAGAACAGTGCCAATGGGCGAGGCCCAAAGACCTAGTGGAACAGCAATGATAAGGAGACCAGTATAAAGCTGCGAAGTTGTTGCCTTGAGAAACCCAACATCAAGATCTCGGCCTTCAAGTTTTCCAATTCCGTATGTACCGCCGATGATGAGTAAAATGACGAACAAAAGAAGCAGGTTTGTTAGCAGGCTGTAGATTGAAAGCATAACAAATACAACGATGTAATTGCTGGCGAAGTAGCTAAGATTGTAGTTAAGGCGGCTCTGCATTTCACCGAAATTGGCGGGCTTGGATATTCTTTTGAAATCGAGAAATTCGGAGATTGGCTTTAAGTTGGCGAATCGCGAAGAGAAAGACTGCGAGCGAACGGCACTGAACCTGTCGCCGAAGTTGAAGCGCGATGTCAATGCATCGAGAGGGATTTGAAGGGACGCCATGGCGAATATACACCAGCGGTGGTTGATATCGTGAGTGATGGGGAAAACGTCAAGCGAAGAATAAAAAGATCGTTGTCTATGAGGAGAGAATGAGGACAAGTTAGCTCAGGTAGCTCCAGAGATATATAAGAATGTTTCACTATCTTGCTGCCTTGAAAACAAAGCCGCTAGAGCTGCGCAATGCATTGCGAAAGGGGTTTCGAGAGTACCTAGGTACCTAGGGTAGCAGTGAACGAACCTTGATTCCGCCTTCCGCAGATCGAAAGGATGATGCTCAGCGTGCGATTGAGCGCAGGTGAATAGCCGCTTGCCAACGGAGGATCAGTAAATGAAAAGAAGATGCAATGGTAGAGAGACAAAGAGCGATGTTTTTTGCAATTTTGTCTCAGCCGGCCGTGATAGAATTCCTCAGGGCCGGGCCTTGCCAAGCGGACACCCTGGTCTCAGCCCCTTGGCAAAACAGGCTTAGCGTTGGGTCGAAAGTGGAGCTTCCATGGCTTATGTAATTGGTTAATGTGGGAAGCAAACAACAGCACTGATGAGGAACTGGAGGCTGGAAGTCTCAGCAGAAGGAGACGGCGAGGAAGCCTGGGGAGGTGTCTCAGTCTTTGCTGATGGCTCTCAGAGGTAGATTGTACCTTATGACGGTGCTACCGCCTCAAGCCCTCTACCTCTCCCATCATTGCTGGGTACTTGTGACTTGTATGAGGATGGTGAATCGAAGACAAGATGATGTCGAAAGGAAAAGGAAAACGAGATGGATTTACGGAAAAACTGGGTAGAAATAATCACTAAAACAAGCGGGGTAGATCCACGGACAAAGAGCTTACCATATCAGGGCCTTGATTGGCAATTGGAGGCTGGGAGCAAAACTCTGCAGCTGCATCTGCAAGCCTTAAGAGGCCTGAAAACGAGGACTTACGTTTTCGCTTCGGTCTTGCTAGTATTCTATGTATTCAATACTCCGTGTCCAACCCATGATTATGTAGGCCGACAACAGTGTGAGGCGGACGGCGTACCACGTCCATATCCAGCGTGTACTCTGTACACACATCCATGCTTCCTGAGCCACGCGGGCGGTCGCAATAACTCCCACTCCCACTTCTGCGGTGTTGATTTGCAGCCCAACGGGCCAGCATGGCGATGACTAATCGCACGTGAGGCAGCAAGGAAAGCGGGTCCAGACCCCGGTTGGGCTGTCGATCCTGCAGCTGTGATTCGTCCACGTTTGTGGCACTGAACCGACCAGATGCCACACTTTCTCTCACACTAAGAATTTGCTGCTGCGAGCACGACAACGTGCCATTGTTTGCCCGGCATTCTCGCGAAGAGGCGCTCTGTCTCTCCCGAACACTTGCACTGCTGCCATTGATTGTTGCTGGTATCGCGATTCTCCTCCTTGGCCGACTCCGCGGCCCGGCCGAAAATGAGGCAACCCGCCTTGGTCCAAATCCTGTTTTTGCTCGCTGGCCTCTTTGCCTTTGCTGCGGCATGGACAAAAGAAGGTAGATATGGACCCCCCGGGAAGTGACCGGATACGGAGCACTGGAATCTGGAAACTAACCGCCAGCCACATTGATTAGATCATGAGATCTTCCGGCTTCGCGACGAAATTCTTGCAACTGAAGGTGTCAATGTGACTTTCTATGGTATGCTGTCCTCAATATTTTCGGAAAAGGCAAGTCACTTACACCCCTGCTTCTGCTAGATTTCCTAGGTGTCAAGCCCAATGCCAACCAAGCCGAGCTTAACAAAGCATTCCGCAAGAAATCCAAAGAACTTCATCCCGACAAAGCGAAGCGCGCTTTCATCGCATCCCGTGCCAAACCACCTCGATCTTCTACTGGCAAGAAGAAGCAAAGTGTACATGTCGGCAAGCGGCCTTCCGATCGGGAGATTCAATCTTTTGTCAAGGTAGCTACCGAACGGTATGCCCGGCTGGGCGTCATCCAGGACATTCTCAAGGGCCCGCAGAGGGAGCGATATGACTACTTTTTGCACAATGGCTTTCCTATCTGGAAGGGAACGGGTTACTATTACTCCCGTTTCCGGCCGGGATTAGGTACCGTGTTAATTGGACTCTTCGTTGCATTCGGCGGCGCTGGACACTACGTGGCGCTCCTTCTCAGCTGGAAGCGACAAGTCGAGTTTGTAGATCGCTATATCCGTCATGCCCGCCGTGCCGCCTGGGGTGATGAAATGGGAATCAAGGGGATTGGTAATTTGACCCAATATGAGGACAAAGCGTCAACGTCCGCTGCTGCCACTAGCGAGGATAACGCCGAAGAGCATATTGTCATGAACCGTCGACAGAAGCGCATGATGGAGAAAGAAAACCGAAAAGATAGCAAGAAGGCAAAAAAGGAAGGGTCTTCTGGCTCTGGTACCGCTACGCCAACCAACGTGGTCACTTCTGTCGGCGATCGTAAGAAGGTCGTTGCCGAAAATGGCAAGGTCTTGATTGTCGACGCGGTTGGGAATGTGTATCTGGAGGAAGAAACCGAAGACGGGGAGAAGGAGGAATTCCTCCTCGACATTAACGAGATCCCAAGACCCACCATACAAGACACTATGGTATATAGGTTGCCGGTTTGGGCCTACCGCAAGCTTTTTGGCCGCTTCATTAAAGGAGAAGATGCTCCAGTTACAGATGCCCCTGAAGAGACCTTCTCGCCAGAGGGAGATATGGATAGTCAGTCTGTGGAAGAGATTTCTTCAAGAAGAATTAGCAAGAAAAGAGGCAAGAAAACCTGATAGGCATAGCTCATTGTAATCATATGTATATTACTTTTCATATATCCTAGATTTTGTTATATCTGTGTCTACGCAAGATCATCAGTGGGCAACAAGAAAGTATATCTCTGTGGTACGGAGTACCAACTTCAAGGAGTGTATCCCAATTAGGTGTTGGATCCTCAGATGGTTTTCCCTGAGATAACTAGCAGTAGAATGGAGAGTATGTACATAAGATGCCTACAGAAAGGTGTGGCAGGGCAGAGAGAAGAAAGAGGAAGAAGAGTAAAGAAATTATCATTTAGTTGAGGTTTTAAAATCCACTTTCACTAGCAGGTGAATTGAAAGTGAGCCCAAGTGAAGACCATAGCTGTTTCTGGACTCACTTTTTTTTTAGACAATGAAATGAGCTGTATTAGGATATCTAGTCACATATATAACTATTAATGATTAAGCTAAGAGAGGACGTTCTCCTTTGGCCTAGTTGGCGATTTAATACCCTCCTCTCCCTTTAGGAGCACTGGAAACTTACTGCAATTTCAGCACAAGAATGTGCATAGCGCCTACAATGTGCCCAGCTGAAACTAGTGATGTACTTCTTTAGACTGTTCAGTTAAAATTTATGATGGGATACCATGATACCCCGGCAAAAGTAGCACGGTTGTATCCCTTTCCCAGAGCTTGTAAGGGCTTGCCCATCCTCTAGTGTGCGGCCCAGGAGAGTGGGCTCATTTCGCATACGTTCTCTTGCTTTGAGACGTATTGTAGCCAGCTCCTCGGGGGTTGTAGATGCGTTTGCTTTGGTCCCCTGAGGTACAGTACTTAGTCAAAGATTCAACCCTCAATTAATCCTGTTGCTGATCCTTAACAGTCCCTGATAATAGTCATTAAAATTGATCCATCAAGCCTCCTGGAAGTTCCTTGGCTCAAAGGGTGTATTTGGGAATTCCTTTAAGTTAGTTTAAGGGGTGATTGGAGGTCTTGGCCCAAGGACGCTCTCATTCTAGGCAATGTGCGCGAGTGGTCTGGGCCAGGTGAGGCCCCCCTCGTGCTGACGATTTCCGCCTCAGATACCGCCTGTGGCAGCAAAAATCCACCTTTCAAGGAGGGGAGGTGAACATCTGTGCTGGTCACGCCAGTAGCCTCTTCATATGCCTTTGGATCGATTCTGCACTCGAAATTTTGAAAAACGATAGCCGAGACTTCTTTGTCATGAGGTGTTCCTTGGCACGAAACAGCCCCTGGGAAGCCAGCTATGAAGTCACTATCATGTTCTGTTCTCCATAGAATAGAAACATTCACATTGAGAACTTCATTGTCCCAAATATACTGGGCACCAGCAGTAACTGCGGTCCGAGATGAGGCTGTTTTTCCTTCTCACCGGATTAGATTTCCCGTACTTAGGTTCTGGCCAGTGATGAAAACTGGACAACCTTCGAGAACCTCACTCAAGTCTGCCTACTGTGAGATAATCGGTATATTCGAATACGGAATCGGTGAAGGCAGAGGGTGAGCTTCATCAGTGGCAGTTACTAGTGATAAATCATGCTGAAAACCGACAGGAAAAGGAAGTAGTGTCTTGATTGGAGGGGAAAAGTTTTTGTAATGACGCCAATTTTCTCATCGCTTGCACTGAGAAAGACAGGCTGGCCCAAGGATTTTTGTTCAACTGGTCCAATAGTCGAGCAAACCCAAGGAGTCGATAATATGCTAAGCCGTCTGGTCAATAGTTGTGAAAGGTGGCGTTTTATCCGCACTGCGAAATCAGCAGCCCATAAGCTCCACTTCCCCCTGATGTGGCCGTGCTCACAAATGCATGCGTGGGTACTGTAATCGCATCTCCAATCTCTGGACTTCGTATCCTAAGGCCGAGACAAGCTGCGCTTTTGGAGCGGCTCGGAAAGGGGGACACGCATAATCCAGGACGAACAGACTTGCAAGGAGATTGATTTATAACCTGGTACACGACACGCATTCCACCAAATTCTCTTAATAAGCCGTCGTTCTCCTATGAGCTTTGGATGTCGTCCTCGGATTGATAAAGAATAGTAAGAAAGCCTGCAAAGAGGAGCTGCACACCAACTGCAGCGGGAGCTAGTCGCCGAAGTAACTCGAGATCCCCTCGTAAGAGTAGTCGATGAGGATTTATTCCACGACCCAGGGGGTCAGTAATCCCCCGTGAAAACTCATGCAAGGTAGTGGGCATGATTCCATAGGGTGGAATGTGCACAGCGCGGCCGCATACATGGGTAGGGTAATCGATGATTCCTTTTTCTGGGTGCACGACCCAGATCTTCTTGCTATTCTGCTGTTGAATTGTAAAGACGGTTTTGAATTGTGCTAATGCAGGGTGATAAGTACGAATAAAAGCTTCATTTTTCTCAGTGACAGATGATTCGAGAACAGCTCGGATGTTGGACATCTGATCATCACTTGATGCTAGTTCTTTTTGAGGTAAGGGTGAGCTATGACTGCTGTGCCAAAATATAATCACAGAAAGTCCACATACTTGCGATAGTGACCGGTATCCAAGGCCTACTTAGTCCTGAAGGAGAGCCATCTCCCATATCAAAGACGCGTGTTGGGATTCCAGCTGGCGGATACTGCAGCTTTTCTTTTAATTCAACTGCTTGTCGGTTGGCGGCAGGCGGGTCACCGAGTTGCTCAGACATGCCTGCTAATCAGGAGAGTAAGGTTGTAAATGCAATCGTGTTCACAAAATCAAAGGGTTATAATGATTCACTCTTGCTTCCTTGGATCCAGCCGCGATGTCAAGGGGCTTTACCAAGCATATAGCCATAACCGCGGGGGCTACAGGCAAGATTTGTTAACCAGAGATGGTAGAGATAAACATACTTGTCTAGATAAGTATACATGATTATGGGAGATTCTAGCGAACTCAGCCAGTGAATATATGAAAGAGAGGCTCAGCGGAACGTCCAACTTTGAGCTGACCTCATGCCAAGACCCAAGGCACTAACTAACTAACTAGCCAACCACAGTGCGCGGAATTTCACATAATGGTACTACCCGCGCCACGCGCCCATACTACGCCCCTAGTTACCATAGTCACCTACCTACTCCGTACAGCTATCATTAATAGGGTACCTAGGTAGTTACCGATTACAAGCTGGAAGTCGTTTGATCTTAAGCTGAATTTGAGCAAGAACATCTTCACATCCTTGAAATCATCACTGGCTCTTCAACTAAGATAAACCAACAGCTGGCCACAAACATGATGCTGTCTTAAAATGCCAAGTTGAATTCGCTATGAGCTTTTCATGGGATTTCTAACAACATTCTCGTAGCGCCTCGCAAAACTAAATTAACATCTGAGGGCATTATCAATCTGCTTCCTTGGTTATATACTTTGGATTTTTTGCGAGTCTTGTCAGGCCTGAGCGAACACGTTACTCAACGGCTCACCAGTTAGCGAAGAAGAGTCTGGTTGCAAACTTTACACTCAGCACTGACCCTAAGGATGAAACTCAGGCCATCGTGCTAGCAGTAGTACCGATGACTTTATTGCCTTGACTTTACTAAACACGTATGGGATCCCTACGAGCGTTGAGGACTCATAATTCCCCATCCTTAATCTGCTCCACAGCAATGAACTCGGCCTAATATCATCTACAACCTTGTCACTTGGCTCCTCGTCGATAGTAGCCATTATACCTTTCCGTAGTGGCGAAGAAGAGCTTGCCAGCAAGGATATCTATCCACTCTACAAATACACATTTCTACAGGTGGCCCATCTGCAACCAACGGTTCTCGCCGCCAAAGAAAATCCAAGCTACAATCAATGCTTCTCGGTTAGAGACATCTTTTCCAACTCGGCTTTTTCGACAGAGGGCGTGGAGAATAGAGAATAATTCAAGGCACTGATTCATGGCAGTGGAAAGAACAGTAAAGGGTTGCAGACACATTCTATTGATGAACCACTCTGTATAGATAAGGGGAGTATTGGCAGCACTGGTATGTCAGCACACATCAAATACTGTAGATCCTCTAAATGAAACAGTTCTTTCTATTGCAGTTCAGATGTTGTTCATTAGGAAAAGGAAAATCATTTCATAGATCAGCTGATCGACATCAGCGAGGGCATCCCGCCACCCATTCCATCGCATTAAATCATCCAATTCCTCCCAATAACAGTCATACCAAAAAGAAAAAAGGGGTATACCAAGAAAAGCATTAACAACCGTTCACAGAAACATTTTTGCAACTGATACCAGCCCCTCCACACTCTTGCCGATCCCACCACCCGCTCCCTCCAGTCCAGCTCCTCCAGCTCCATATCCGGCCCCCGCTCCCCCACCCATCAAACTCATCGGAGCCCGAATTCCTATTGCCGACAATAGCTTTTGCAAGACTCCTCCCGTTATCAGCGGCATAATGACCATCAAAAAGACTTTCATAGGGTGCTTCTTCGCATAGCGCACCATATCCCTCAACAGCTTCTTTATCTTATACACCATACGAGAAACGAAGCCTGCGCGCGGCTTTGCACGGCGAGACGAGCTACCACCTGATGAAGAGAAGACGGAGGACCCGGATCGATTGGTAAAATTGCCCAAGCTAAAGCCCGAAGGCGAGCGGGAACGATGCGAGGAATAGTGAGATGAGTGGCGGTCCTTTGAGCGGTGACTGCTGCTGTGTGAGCTACCGGAGAACGGATAAAGCCAGCTGCTCATGGTGCGACTGCTGTTTAGGGGCCCGATGCGCACCCTGTTGTGGAATGGATGGAGGAGGATCAAGGGCTGCTCGCGACGGAAATTCAGTTCAGGGTCAACAGCAGTTGATCAAGGAGGTGGGCTCGGTGGTTGGTTCTCTTTTCGGCAGGGAGGGCGTCGAGGTTACGGTTGGCCAGCGAGTCGCAGGACCATCGAGTCTCAATTGCGCTGCAGAAGATCGAGTAATTAAGGTCACACCCTCGCTCAAGCCGAATCTCAAAGCATCAAAACAATCGGTGGCTGGGGATTCCGATCGAACCGTGGATACAGCTGTGGGTCCTCCCGTTCTGTCGGTTCTTGTAATTGGCCGAAGCTGCAGGAACGGGTAGCATCACGTGAGCGGCTCTTCAGCTGAGTTTTGGAGTCTTTGTCAGCAAGATCTGGGCTTTGGAGGAACAACGTCATCGCCAAGGTGTGGCCTTTTTGGAGTCGTCCTGGAAGCGAGAGATGTTGCGTCTGCATACGTCTTTCCGTGGCCTTCGTCAATTCCCTTCAGTCTGAGAGATTTCTAGCTCAAGCACTGTATCTCGGTATTTCAGTTTCCTCCCAGTGTGTGCTATCCTTACTGAGGGCGATTAAGTCTCATTAAAGCAATCATGTCGGGTACGTTAGCATCCCAAGTGGATATACAATCACAAGCTGACATTTCTCTTTCCTAGGTAATCACATGAACTATTGTATGCTATATACTGCCACTCGACACTCGTCGCACACTGACACTCGATGTTCTAGACAAGGTTCTCGAAGTAGACTACTCCGCAACACAACTGCAGATTCGCGAGGCTTATAAACGGTAAACATTTCCAAGGGGCATCGTTGAAGCACGTAATGAGACGGTTATACTGATTTTGCTCATGGTGATAGAGCTGCTTTAAAGTATCACCCTGACCGTGTACCGGCAGATTCCCCTGAGCGTGCTACTCGCACCAAGAAATTTCAGCAGATCAACGATGCCTATTATATACTATCCGATCCGCAGAGACGCCGAGAATACGATGATGCGCGGCGCACCTCATTTTCAGCAGAATCATCCTGGGCCAATGCCCATCCTCCCCCGATTCAGAGACTTTTTCCTCCGAACAATTCGGCTCTATATTTGAAGAGATGCTTCGCGAGCAAGGAATGCCTACCAACGAGACGGAGGTTTCAACGGGCTATTTCTGGTCCATTGTTGGTGGTTTAAGTGGAGGCACGATCGGTTTCATCATCGCAAATCTCCCGGGAGCTCTGGCCGGTGCGGTCGCGGGTAATCGTCTAGGTGCAGTAAGAGACAAGAAAGGGAAAAGCGTGTATGAAGTATTCCAGGATCTGCCACAACAAGATAAAGCAAAGCTCTTGAGCCGTCTTGCTGCTAGAATTCTTCAGTCAGCCGTGTCTTAGTATCAGAGAGCAAAGATTGGAAATGCTGGGTGGACGGTTTTGCGTTTGAATCCTTTTATTTTCTCCAGGAGTTGACGCTGGAGGGGAGACGCTTATAGTTCGTCATGGTTAATAGCCTTTGTATGTAGAAACTACCTAATCTCCGAAGTATATGAGCTTATACCCAATGAGGCAAGGAAACTTTGACCGGATAATTAGAATCCTTATGGCCGATTGGAAAAACGCTTTCGGAACGAGCTTTGATCGTGAAATCTCAAGATGAGGACAGATATCTTGTCGCAAAGATCAAGGATACGCCAGTCAAATAGGTAGTCACGAGATGATCCCGAATCAAGTTGCAGAGACGATCGTGTGTCGGAGCGTCCCTAGTATGTTGCAATCCTGTGTGCAATACTACCCACGGTGTTAGAATTTGTATATTTCGTGTATGTTCCTCATAACCCGCACTGTAATGGAAAGGATTGCCCAGCCTCTGGTCCTGAGCCATTGACTGGCACGGCTGAGAACGAAAACAAGACGGGAGATAGTTGCTCCCTACTCCAACCCGACACATGACGACGAGAAGCTTGATACAACCAAGGCGTTCTCATCATGGTGCAAGTGAAATTGAAAGGAGTAATGAGGGAGACTGCAAAAGACGCATATATCCGGGAGATGAATTCGTAACAAGACTTTTCTCGATGAAGCTTCCGCAATGACTACGGGACAAGTCGGAACGCCCGCAACAAGGGATGCTTGGCCTCCACTGTCAACTTCCTGTTTCTGACACATTGCTTCCAACAGCTCCACGACTTTTGAGACAAGTCAAAGATGGGTCACTGCTTGGTTTCGCGACGCGACTTCTGTCTTATTCTTTGGAGATACCCGCTACTAGGAGAGACTTGAAATGGACAGACATACAAGTTCGGTTGGAATTTCGCCAGTTTTCTGTCGGTCACTTTCACACGCCGTCGGAGCTTTGAAAGTCCGGACTTGTGAACATGGTGGCTGCCACAGGGGCATTTATGCAATCGCGGAACACGCTTTGACTTTCATGCCGCAGATCTCGGTACTCTCGGAGCGCATTTACTTCCGGGCGGGCGGCGGGAGAACTTTTTTTGATCTCGCCCGCGTTTCCTAATGGAGAAAGCTGCCCGATTGCACCGGGAGACCGCTTTGGTCCAGACAAAAATAATAATGATAATGTGGCTTCCAGAGAATACGGGACGTTTTATGGATGGCCACAGCTGACAGCATGAGTCAAAAGAAGGCCAGCAAGCCTTTCCTTCTGCATCTGCCCAGGTTTGCGACTCGTGCTGCACTTCCTGTGCTCTCTGATCCGTGACAATCTAGGATGTGATATGCATTCCTGTCTCTACCAGAAATTCATATGTATATGGCAAAGGAGCACGGAATGCTGCACAGGCGGCGTACATGCTTTGTGAGAGCAAAACTTTGTCAATGACATGCTAGGCAGAGAGATTTTTTGATACCGATTTGGCTTGGACCGTCGGGACTAGCGGTGGACCCTGGCGTCTGGCAAAGACACTAGATCTCACCTGGTCACCGGACTGGAATTCGCTGGATCCAACCATAAAGAGCGAAGAAACTCTGCCCTTCTTTACACTCCTAATATAATTTGATCTCGATGCATCTCGACTTGCACCAGGGAGATCCCTCCCCTGATGGGATCTCATTCACCAGACTAATCAGGCTTTTCGGACTCGTAGGATTCATGCAGTCATCTGTATATATTAGTCCTGTCTAATAATGACTATTTTGGCCTATAATAGCTGGAGGTTACCCGGTTCCTTGATCTCGGTTCCAAACTTTGCTGCTCGTCTCCAAACACGAACAGGGGCTGAAATTTGACTCCCAAAGGTGGTTGACTTTTTTTTTTTTGAATGCAACGGTCAGACCGGAAAACAACCTCTGTTTCTTCCTCCGATTACTTTTCTTTGCATCGTGGTGGAAAATAAATTTGCCTGCCTGGCGGCTTGCATTCTTTCGTCATAACACCGACCGCTCCTGCAGCTACACACCTAGCCAGAAAATATTTATACTCGCATTTTGTGCTGCTTTTGATCCCTTTTTCCATTACACCAGATGCTCATCAGATCCTCAATCTGCAGCTGAACTAGGATCGCCAATTGTTCTGTTCTAAGGAACTCTGGAGCTACAATCGCTTTTCCAAAGCGTTTATCTGTGAGCTGCCTGCGAACTCTACATATATAAGCCTGCTGAGAATCTTGCCCCGCTTACCATCCCAGACCTTTGTCGCGTTAGATTTTTGTTGTTAGGTCACGATATGAAGTCGTGGGTTAGCAGATTCCAGAAGCAGTCTGGAGACCCTCCTCCGGCGGAATCTGGTTCCGCTGCTTCGACCATGGTACCAAGCGCGAATCCTTCATTCACCGAATCGCAAAAGGCAGAGCAGACATTTGCCCAAGACGTGACTGAGTCGGAGAAAAAAGCGGCGGAAACAAACGAGCAACTTGAAATCGGAAGCAATGAAGATACATCCCAGTATGTGACTGGAATTCCTCTATTAATCATCGTTGTCGGCTTGTGCCTCGCGGTGCTCCTAGTAGCTTTGGTAAGTGCCATGCGTCTTGTGACTACGAATATTTTTGCTCATCCAGGCGCGATAGGATAATACAATCATTGCGACCGCGATTCCGAGAATCACCGATGACTTCAAAGCACTTAATGATGTTGGCTGGTATGGAAGCGCGTACCTTCTTACGACCTGCGCGTTTCAATTGATCTTCGGCAAAATCTTCACCTTCTTCCCCGTGAAATGGGTATTCTTGATCGCAATTGGCATTTTCGAAGTTGGCTCTGTTGTTTGTGGTGCCGCGCCGAGTTCCACTGCTCTGATTGTGGGCCGCGCTGTTGCCGGCGTGGGCGCGTCCGGTATTTTTTCCGGCGCATTGGTGATCATTGCTTATACCGTTCCTCTTGCGAAACGTCCCATCTGTACGTGTCTATCACTCCCAGCTGAGACTATATTTCACTAACTGATGTCTATTAGACAATGGAGTTTTTGGCTCTATGTACGGCATCGCTTCTGTCGTGGGCCCATTAATGGGTGGCGCTTTCACCGACCATGTCTCCTGGAGATGGTGCTTCTATATCAATCTTCCAATCGGCGCTGTGACCATCTTAGCCATTATGATCTTTCTCAAGGCCCCCAAACAAAAGTTAGACGAATCTCTGACCTGGAAGGCCCGATTACTTCAACTTGACCCTCTTGGCACTGCCGTCTTCATGCCTGGTGTCATTTGCCTTCTTCTAGCACTCCAGTGGGGTGGTACCAAATACGCCTGGAACAATTGGCGCATCATATTGCTCTTCGTGTTCTTCGCGATCCTGATCTCTATCTTCGTCGGAATTCAGATCTATAAAGGTGACGACGCCACCGTTCCACCGCGAATCCTCAAGCAGCGAAGTATCGCCGCCGGTTCCTTCTTAGCCTTCACAATTGGCGCTTCTTTCTTCATTATTGTCTTCTATATCCCCATTTGGTTCCAGGCGATCAAGGGTTCATCGGCCACAAAATCAGGAATTATGGCTATTCCCCTAGTCTTGGCCCTTGTCGTTTTCTCAATGGTGGCTGGAATCGGAATCAGCACGTTCGGCTATTACACACCGTTCGCATACTTGAGTGTTATCTTTTCCGCTGTTGGTGCTGCTATGCTCACGACCTTCACTACCACGACTGGTCATTCCAAGTGGATTGGATACCAAGTCATCTACGGAACCGGCCTCGGGCTCGGCTTCCAAATCGCCCTCATGGCGGCTCAGACGGTTCTTGAAATCCAAGACGTTGCGATTGGAACAGTTTGCGCAATGTTCGCCCAGACCTTTGGTGGTGCTTTGTTTGTTTCCGTTGGCCAAAATGTTTTCGCAAATCGACTCATCAGCGGTATTCGGGAGGCGGCCCCGGAACTCGATCCATCAATCGTTCTCAATGCTGGTGCAACCCAGCTCAAATCCATGATACCACCTGAGTCTTTGCCAGGCGTTCAATTCGCATACAACAAGGCGCTGACGAACTCTTGGTATGTTTCCGTTGCTATGTCTGCCTTGGGTATAATCGGTGCTATATTCTTGGAATGGAAGAGTGTGAAGGGCAAGAATATCCAGGCCGCCGCAGTATGAACCGTCCTAATCGTTCTCCACTATTCTTTTTTTACACCGTACATATTTCTTTTTCAGCTTTATACCCTCCCCACTCTACATCAAAACTACATGTCATGTTTTAATTGTAATTTTATTAATTGAGCGCATGGTGTTCGGTGATCATTCGTGTATGTCTGCATACGCCTTTTTGCTGAATGAATGGACTTTGGCCTCGAGATGGATTCCTCGAATGTCGATATCCAATACAGGTGGCAATGAAACAATAGTCGGCCTTTTGATTTCTGAGTTGCCGTATATCTTTCCTTATGGCACCGAAACTAAACTGCGTATTGGCAGTAATGCTTCCATAAATCTACGATCAATTACAGGCCAGCCCGGTTCTATCCTTTACAGGGTAAATGCGGTGTTGAGTTTTTGAGGAACTTGGAGAGAATTGATCCAGAAGACCAGTAGCATACCTGCCTACTTTCTCAACCAGGTACTAGTTAACTAGCGGACCTTCAAACTTTGAGAGGACTCGGCGATCTATTGCTTTCAGGCACCTCGACTTGGACGCCTGTGCTCAGCATTCTGGGCCGTTTTGGTATCCAAGTCCTCCAGCTTCCAAGCATCCGATGAGGGGGAGTTTCCGCCTCGCGAATAATTATCAAGATAGTTAACTACTCAACAATCTTAGATACGAACATTGGGCAGACAAACCTCTCACCGCCTGCACTGCATTAGTTAGTACCGTGATCATCTCGTTAGTCGTTGGCTTAACTATACATTATGGAGTGCGGAATTGCCTACTTAAGCTAAGCTCTTCGAGAACGTGGGGCCCCTGATTTGTTGCGTGCTGGGCAGAGGGACCACCTCACCCTTTCCAGCACTGCCCCTCTTTATAAATCTTCATCTTTTCCTTTCTCTGCAGCTTTCCCTTTAAATCAAGCGATTATCGCCCAGTCCAATTGCTCCTCCAACTGTCAATTTCTCCCAACCACCACCAAACTACATTACTTTTCCAGCCATGGCCGCAGCAGGGAGTGTCTACCCCACCCTTGAAAATCGTCCTATCAAGAACACGATTTGTCTCTTCGATGTCGACGGTACCCTGACACCTGCGAGACGAGTACGAACACAATTGAGCTCACTGTCAGAGTACCGGGGCTAATCATGGCTTTGCTAGACCGTCTCCCCTGAGATGCTTGAATTACTCTCTCAATTGCGCCACAAATGTGCCATTGGTTTCGTAGGGCTCTCCTGTTGCATTCGGTCCTCCACACAGCCCCAAAAGCTGACCTGCATACCAATATAGGTCGGTGGATCCGATCTTCCTAAGCAGCAAGAGCAGCTCGGCACCGCCTCCATACCGGTCACCTCCCTCTTCGATTTCTGCTTTGCCGAGAATGGTCTGACCGCATACCGGCTGGGTAAGCCATTGTCGAGCAACAGCTTCATCCAATGGCTTGGAGAAGATAAATACCAAAACCTTGTGGACTTCTGCTTGAAGTTTATCGCAGGTGTCAAGCTCCCAAAGAAGAGAGGGACATTCGTGGAATTCCGCAATGGGATGGTGAATGTTAGCCCGGTTGGAAGAAACGCGAGCGTGGACGACAGAAACGAGTTTGAGAAGTATGGGAATCTGCGTTCCGTACTAATGCCTTTGATAGCTTGCTGACTGTTTTCTAGGTGGGATAAGGAGAATGGCCTGCGGAAACGGATGGTCGAGGCTCTGAAGAAGGAGTTCCCAGACTACGGATTGACGTGAGTGATCCCCCTCCCAGGAATGAGGAGCACCTTCTGACGATCCGATTCGATCGTAGATACTCTATTGGAGGACAAATCTCCTTTGATGTTTTCCCAACAGGCTGGGACAAGACCTACTGCCTCCAACACGTCGAGGCTGAGAAGGGGGTTTCTGGGGTTGAGTATACCGATATACACTTTTTCGGCGACAAAGCGTTCGAAGGCGGAAATGATTGGGAAATCTACTCTGATAAGCGAACCATTGGTCATGCTGTAAAAGGGCCTGAGGATACTATGAAAGCGATCCGGGAACTTTTCAATCTTAACTAAAGAAGCCTCTAGCACCCACTTACCGAGCCGTCGGAACCTGAATACTTGAATAGAACAACTTATCCATGTAGTGTGCCATGTTACAAAACTAATCAAAATGAAATTCTTCTGAAGCTAAGAATATCGTATCTAGTTATGTTATACAGGAATTCTTCCATCATGTGCTCTAGGTAACTTCCGCCAGAAGTATGCCTTGTAGAGGATCGTCTTTCCTGTAGAGGCGGGTATGCATCTCTACACTAAGTCTAATGTAGCCCGGCGGCGTAAGCTCAAACACAGATCGCTCGGACAGATAATCTTCCGGGCCTTCTCTCTCCTCCCCGAATAGCAGCGTCCTATTTGCTAATTGTTCGTTAAACCACAGCTGCCAGTTCTCATTTGGTTTTTGATAAGTCCACTCTGAACGAGTCATCATAGGTGGTGTCTCTGCAGTGAATGCTGGTGAGAGATGGCCTCTCCGCTTCTTTTCCCAAGTCTCCGCGGGTAGTCTGGTGCCTCCAGCACATGTTTTCCAAATACCACCCTCGACAAACATTTCAAGACCGGCAGTATCTGAAAGTACATCCTGTCCATCAAGGGTGCGGAGAAGCCAGAAACGCCCCCCACTGGAGGATGGAAAGAGAATAGGAAAGACTCGAGTAGTCTTCGACACCAGTTCTGCGCGGGCATAGGAGCGAAAAGAGTTAGGCTGTTGTAGATCATAACCCAAGGGGGTTACCACATATATCTTTGCCGATGACGGACATAATCCTTGTTCAATCAGCCGCTCCAGACTTTTTGTAATATAATGCCACCCTTGAAATGGAACGAGGAAGTCGTAGCAGCTTCGAGCAACGATACTGGTGTTCGAAATGCATTGAATCACGAGGGTGTTGAGATTTGGGAGCCCGATTGGCTGATTGCGTGGCCCAGATACAATCAGATTCGAGCAAATGTATCTGAAGTGTAATCGAACATTCCTCATGCGATGGAGAATAGGACGAAGCGATTGGCAAAGATGGGTTTCTCTGTATCGTCGTAGTGGACAGCCACTTTCCATATCGATTTCCAGGTTGACGCAGGTTTCGGGTAGGTTCTCGCACAGAGAAATTAACGTCTCTTCATAGAAGGGAAGGTTGAAGGTTCCCTTTGTAACATATAATGAGAAGGTCGTTAATTGAGAGAGGTGAGCGAGAACTTCCACGACTAGCGCCAGTGGTAGATCATCTGCTGGGATAATAGCAGGATGGATGTTGAAAGTAAGCTGGATAGATAAGGACTTAACATTGGGGCCGTAGAATTTATTAAAGTGCCGGCAGAAAGTCCCCATGTTCCACCTTGTGAGGATAACGTTGTCGTAGAGCAGCGTTAATGCCAATTTCCATGAACTGTTAACGAGCGAGCAGTTTATAAGACTGGAATTCGAAATGGCCTTCAACTGAGCAAAGATTTCGAGCATGAGCTCTTTCGAAAGAGCATTTATAGGTGCCATGGCGACGGATACCTTTAGGTCGCGGCGTATATACCACCAAAAAATATCAAAGTAGAAAAAGGCAATAATTATATAGGCGGCTTAAGGTGCCATACAGAAGAAAAATAAAAAGACCTCTGGATTGGCCATCGTGCTTCAAAATCTTGCAAATCAACATTAAGAAGCGGTTGCAAGACTAATTCCCTCCACAGTCTCGCGCCTGCATCTGACGCGTGGTGGAAGGAGTCAACAAGTAGGGACTCCATCAGGTAGTTACGTTCGGTACACCGTCAAAGGTTTCCACAACCACCAGCAGCCCTACTGTCACCCACGCTTGACAGTCCTTGGAATTCAATGAGATTGCTCTGATCAAGGCTTATCGATGCTCTCGTGTTTAAGAGGGTATCTTCGAAGGCCTGCAGAGGGTAGGTTGAGCACTGATTTATGTCAAGTGTTCAGGCCAAGAGAACCTACATAGCCAACAAGGGTATCGAAGGGCTGCAGCTTCATCGGACCTGAGTCAGCCCTCTCTTTACTCAGCTGCTTTGAGCCTTCTGGCTGTGTCCAGCCAGCTTGCGAGCCAGCCAGGTTCTTGATGCGGGCTTCCTATCGGAGGTGGTCGGGCCACATTCTATTCACGTGATCATTAGCAATATTTTGCCCGCTTAGTCAGCCAGCTTTCTACTTGAGGTTAAATCATGACGCTGGACTTTTGGCGACCCATCTTGCTCCTCGCACAAGTAGCATGCTCGTTTCTTCCATCTCACAACATTGAAAGGCTAGTGATTCAGGGCACTGCCAAACGCCATGGCGAACCCCAAGTCGGTCGTGGAATTCCCGCGATTCCTCTATTCCTCACAGCCCAGCTCCTCCCGGATTGCCCCATCAAACCTCCGGACCCTCGGCGTGTCAAAGAGTCGCCGCCCATCTCTTCCTTCCACCGATGTTCATCGTCCGGTACAACCGAAATTTCTACTGAATTCAGTCCCTTCTCGGTCAGTGTCCTCTCATACTCGCCCATCCAGACTTCCGATTGATGCCCCTTCTGCCCTTCGATACCTCCCTTCCCATCCCGTCCCGGTCCTACGCCGTGAACAGGAACTGCCGTTCGCGCCCATCAAACACAATGGTGTCTATGTTGCGCTTTTCAAAACAGCGCGTCGAGCGTTTCGCTCTCCCGCATCGCGCCAGAAAGATCACCGTTTTGATACCCTGAAGCTAGTCCAGCGGTTGAAAAGCGAAGGGTTTAGTGAAGAGCAGTCCGTTGCTCTAATGAAGATTCTGAATGATGTTATTGAGGAATCCATCAACAACTTGACAAAGACAATGGTCCTCAGAGAAGGTTTGTAGGCTTCTAGGATGTTGAACTGCTATTTTGGGCTCACTAACCCGATACTCTGCAGATGCCGAACGGTCTGCTTACACCCAAAAAGTTGATTTCGCCAAACTCCGCTCTGAACTGTTAAACTCCGATTCGACAGAGGCACAGCTTACTCGCTCTTCACATGATCGGATCGCTGGGGATTTGGCCAAATTGAACTCCCGGTTGCGAGATGAGATCAGCCGCACACAGGCCTCCGTGAGATTAGATCTCAACCTCGAGAAGGGAAGAATCAGGGAGGAAGCTAATGGCCAAGAAATGAGGATCAAAGAGACCGAAACAAGGATAGAACAAGAAGTTGCTGGGTTAAGAGAAAGAGTGGAAGCCGTCAAATTCTCCACCTTGCAATGGTTAATGTATGTTTGGGTGCTACGATTCCTATTACATGAGCATCGATGATACTGACAGGTTTTGCAAATAGGGGTGTATGCACTGGTACCGCAGCTCTAATACTGGGTGCCTGGCGCCTATTGATGTAACCAAACGGTTTCTCAACGCCACCAGTCTCTATGTAGGGTAAGCCTAGCTGATACGAATTTCCTTTGTTCAAAATGGATCCGAGTCCAAAAAAGTCGAGTCCTGGTAGACTCATGCACTGTACAAATATAGTCAAGATAGAAAGCGATGGAAAATGGAAGCTGATTTATAGATAGCACTGTATCTCGCTTAGATACATAAGGTAACTAGTAGCTGAAGTGATGCGACCCGAGGCTATCCGCAACCTGGCAGGAGAGTTCATTAGTCATAAGGTTTACCGGGCTAATTTAGGGACAGCCCCGATTATATGGGTCTCGAGATTCGGAAACTCGTTCAAAGCTCCAGAGATCCACAGCTCTTCTTTCCTCATGGTCACATATGGTAGTTTAGCAAGGAGGAGTCCATTATCATGTCAATCCTCCAATATGGACTGGATCTTTCGAGTAAGTCAACATAGCTTCAAGTACAACGTAATAATTAACACAGGTACCTAGGTCTCACCTCACTATCAAGCTCAAGGTCGGGGCACGGTAGAAAACCACCCCTCAAAAAGCGCAAGGTCGAAGATGACCGAAGCTTTCTGAATCACCAAAATCCAGCACCAGATGTCGCAAAGTACCTAGTAATGTGTCGCCTCACTGTAGAATTGGTAAGAACGCTATTGACTGGCTGCTAAGTTGAAGCTGACGGTATATGTTCCTCTAAGAAATTCAACGAAGCCGTCCTGCAAAGCGACAAAATAATAGCACAGTGTAGGAAAAATGCGCTGCCATCAATGCTGCGCTTGACTCCTGGCGTTTTTCCTTTTTATCCTCCCGCAGACTTCAGGATCAAAACCCCCTCGGGCGACATCGAGCTGGGTTACCTGGATTTTGGTGAATATAATCATCTTATCAATTTTACCGTCACCATCCCATCGGTCCATGAACTTTCTGAAAAAGATTACTTAAGTTGTTACCGGGCTCAATTGCGCCAGAATTGCTCAAACGACTCTTCGCTGTTTTTAGACCTCGATATTCTTTGGAAAAACTCTGTCAGTGCGGCCGAGAAAGCTCCGCACGCTGCAAAAGATATTTTTGCAAGATACTTTCCAGGCGGAAACTCCCTCGCTGGTATAGGTAGGTGGGACACGTATCAAGAGTGGACCCTGAGTGAGTTCTACGATAATGTTCATGTCCCAACGAAAAGTGTGAATTTGTCTTTGATTAAAGGACGCGACTCAGTACACACTCAGCTATTTCCATTTCAAGAGAGAGCAGTAGGGTGGCTACTAGAAAGAGAAGGCCTTCAAGTCCTCCCTGATGGCACACTGCGCCAGTCTATTGAAAAATCGCTACCTTTGTCCTTTGCATATACGACAGATGTGGAAGGCCGCCCATGCGTTGTCAGTCGCCTTCATGCCGTGGCAGTTTCTGACCTCTCACAGTGGCGATATTCTGAACACTTAAAAGGTGGAATACTGGCAGAGGAGATGGGTCTAGGCAAAACTGTTGAGTTGCTGACCCTTATATGCCTGCATAAGCGACCGAGCTCGGATCTTGATACTCCAAATCCAACTTCATCGCTGCTGAAATCTGGGGCGACATTGATTGTCACCCCAGCAGCAATTTTAGAGCAATGGAAACAAGAAATCACAAAGCATTCTCCAAGCCTTCGATTTGTGCATTATCAAGGGATTCAGAAGAGTGATACAAATTACGATGTTACAGCGGAGGCATTAGCATCGTATGATGTCGTACTCACAACATATGATGTTCTCCAAAAGGAGGTGCACTATGCGACGCCTCCCCTGATCGCTCACTGCGTCACCGAGCAAGGCAAGCCAGGCGGCTGTCCCCGTTGGTCTTGATCTCTTGGTGGCGGGTGTGTATTGACGAGGCACAAATGGTTGAGCGTACCGTTAATAAAGCTGCAAAAGTTGCTCGCATGATACCACGATGCAATGCGTGGGCCGTCACCGGCACGCCGCTACGGAAGGATGAAAGGGACCTGTTTGGCCTTTTGTTATTCCTGCATTGCGAGCCAATTTGTCACCAAACTGAGACTTGGACTCGAATGTGCCGCTTTTTCAAGCCGGAGTTTAAAGCATTGATAAAGATGCTTGTTTTGCGGCACAACAAGGAACTAATCCGGGATGAGTTACGCTTGCCTCGCCAAAAGCGCGTTGTCATAACGATGCCGTTTACTGCTGTAGAGGAACAGCACTATGAGCAGCTCTTTAGGGAAATGTGTGAAGAATGCGGCTTTGATGCAAATGGAGCCCCGGTCGATCCGAAAATGCCAAGGCCCGTAGAAAAGATGCGGTCCTGGCTGATCAGGCTTCGCAATGCTTGCCTTCATCCAGAAGTAGTGAGAGGCAATAGACGCACTTTCGGTGGCGGTCCATTGCGCTCTGTTTTTGATGTGCTTGAAGCTATGATTGATCAAAATAATACTCAAATACACTCGGAGGAAAGAAATTTACTCTTATCTCAACTTCGACGAGGCCAGCTTTTTGAGAATGCGGAAGAACCCCGAGAAGCATTAGCAATATGGACAAATGCACTGTCTGTATCGCAAGAGATTGTTGCAGATTCTAGAAAACAACTCGCCGCTGTAATGAACGACCTCAAAGTCGAGAATTATGATAACTTGAGTGTATCCGATTCTGATGACGAAGAAATTGAAGAGATCAAAGCACGCGTTGGAAAATACCAACTGCGGCTTCGTGGTGCACTAGAAATTGAGCATATGTGCCGATTTTTTATTGCCAGTGCATACTTCCAGATCAAGTCTAACGAGTCTCTGACGCAGCCTGAATCTGAGGAATATAAGAAGCTAAACCAACTTGAGGAACATAATTACGAGACTGCGAAGCATATAAGAAGAGAAATGTTGTCGGAAACGACTCGCAAGGTTAACAAACACATTGATGTGGTGCGAAATAGAACCGAACAAGGAAATTTGATTCAGATCCCACCTTTGTCGGTTGCCTTTCACCCTGGTGGTATAGAAAGTCAGCGCATTCTGGCACAGCTCGAGGATTTGACTGAAGAAATGAACGAACATATCAAAAAGTTAAATGAATGGCGTGACCATTTGGTGAAGTTGATCCTTCGCCCCCTTGTTGACGAAGACGAGGACAGCACTAAACTGGAGGGCAACGAATACGAGTCCTCCACAAAAGTCCAAGATGAAATGTATGCGTATATGGAGGCTATGCGTGGCATGGTAGCGGCTTACCACGATGCAATCACGGGGCAGAAAAGTGTGCTTGTTATTTACGATTTAGAAAAAGCTTTGACAAAAGCTAAGGTCGGCATAGGGCCGTGTCCTGAACTTTTTATATCCCTGATGAAAACTCTTGAAGGTCTAAAGCCACGCGCAGAACTAGGCTCCATTAGAGGAATTTTGAACGATCTACGCACCTTAGTCACGGCCTTGGAATGGCAGGAAAGCGGAGGTAGTTCTCGAGCTCGAACTGAGCATGCCCTCCTGAATGAGCTCCACACGGCAGTGAGCACAATGTTTTCTACGCACTCAAAGGTGGCAACAAAGCTTGAAAGAGAAATTGTTACTTTTCAGAGCGTTACAAATAGAAGATTGGAATACTATCGGCATCTTCAACAAATTTCCGACACCGTCGCACCTTATAATGAAGAGACCAAAGGCCAACCACTAGATACCAAACAGTATGATGCTAGGATGGAAGCTGAAGAAAACTTGAAAGAGAAGATCTCAGGCCTGAAGTCCAAACGTCGTTATTTCCTTCATCTTCGTGAGGATATTGGAAGTGATGAATCTACTCGGATTTGTACAATCTGCCAATCAAGCTTCGAATTAGGTACGTATTTTGCCCACTTTCGCACATCAAAGGCCAAGAAACTGATTTTTTCGTTTTGCCCAGGGGTCTTGACCGTGTGCGGCCATAAGTACTGTAAGGAATGCCTTCGGCACTGGTGGCGTCAACACCGCTCGTGTCCTATCTGCAAGACACGATTACGATCAAATGAGCTACATGAGATCACCTATAAGCCTTCGGAGCTTGTGGCCCAGGAGGAGAAAACGACAGGCAATGCGGTCTCGGACCATTCAATGAAAAATGCAATTTACTCGGATATCAAAAGCGCTGATCTGCGAGAAATTAAGGATATCGAAATCCATGGGTCCTTCGGCACAAAGATAGATACGCTTGCAAGACATCTGATCTGGCTTCGCCATCACGACCCAGGAGCGAAATCCATTGTGTTTTCTCAGTACAAGGCTTTCTTACTGATATTGGCAAGTGCCTTTCAGCGGTTCAAGATTGAATTCAGCAGCATTGACAGCCCAAATGGAATCGAGCGGTTCAAAAAGGAACCAGCGGTATGCTGACCATTTGATTTATTGAAGTTTTCGTAGAAGACTAACGATTCACCCACTAGATTGAATGCTTTCTTCTGCATGCAAATGCCCACTCATCGGGATTAAATTTAGTTAATGCAACGCATGTTTTCCTGTGCGAGCCTTTGATCAACACAGCCATTGAACTTCAGGCCATTGCTCGAGTGCATCGAATTGGCCAATATCGAGAAACGACAGTGTGGATGTACCTCATCTCAGGTTCTATAGAAGAATCCATCTACCAACTCTCTGTTTCTCGGCGTCTCGCTCATATTGCCCAAAAGCGGAAGCAAAAAAGTCAAAGCTCGGGATCAAGTTCATCGGCAACGAATGGAGTTTCCGACCTTACTGAAAACGATATAGATACTGCTAATTCTCTTGAGATGCAGGACGCCGCTTTTGGCAAGCTCCTGAGCGGGCGTGTTGGGGAAGGAGAACAAGTTGGAGATGATGACCTATGGCAATGTTTGTTTGGAAAGGTTAAGAAGGCCGAATCGGAGGGCGAGCATCTCCGATCGGAGATTGATCGGATGCTTAGAGCTGACGCCGCAGAAGGAAGGGCCAATGGAGAAAGATAGCTCTATGAGATATTAGTCATATAAAGGCCATACAAAGTAGACCAATTTCTAGTACCCCTATGGCTTCCTAGTTCCTCCCACTCAGGATGTGCTGTAATGGTTAACTATACGAGCGGAATCGACAGGGGTGGAGCGGGGAGCCAAGACACCAATCACATGATTCTGAGCTCGGCCAACGATCCGACGTCATCACGCATGTCGCCTGGCAGAACTGGTCAACGGGCCAAACTCTACGGAGTCGCCGCCTTTTATGTGTAGAATGACGGCGAACTTGAACCTCTGAACATCCTGATCATGTTTTCTCATCCTTGCAATGTTCTTCTTCTCTGTAATAGGCTTGAAGTGTGGATATCATGTCTAACATCCCAGTAATCAACCCTGGCGCGACTCGCTCGTCTGCTGAGAGACCTTCGGATTATGGTGAGTAGTCCTGATATGTCAATTGGCTTTGTTCTAGCCCAAAACCCCGGCGTATATGTGCAAGGCTAATACGAATTAGCCGCCACTGCAGCTTACTATGTGACCCGGACCAGCAATCGCCCTGCAACAACAGGTGGAAAATCTACGGTTACCAGCGCAGTAACTACAGAAGGTATTGTCTGCAAATCTACTTCTATGAGCAATGTCAACTGACCAATCGGCTGCTGCAGCACTCCGAAGCGGTTCAGGGGAGGCAGATCATCCCGTCGACCATGAATTGGCGTTTAAAGGTGCAACGGCGAGTCTCTACCATACTGCCGAAGTTCCGAGCGGAGATGCGAGTGCAAAGAAGTTCGTCACTGAAGAGGAAACCAAGCTTATCAGAGCCGGATCGCGGGCCGCGCTAAAATCCGTTCGTGAACGTACCGAAACGACCGAAGCCAAAGAAGTGGTCCCTGAGGACACTTATGGAAGCGAGCAGGCCGCAAGGCTGGCTACGGCCAGTGCTACCTCTCGCATCCACACAAGCCCTCCAAGCACCCAAGAAGAGGCTCCGGATTTGACCCACGCACTCACGGCGGCAACATTAAGCCAACGAACAAGCAGAGTAGAGCAAGAAGTTCCCGAGACTCGTGAACCCCTATATGATCCTGCAAAAGTGCATAAGGTTGCGCTTGCTCGGGCTCAGCAGAACTTTGCGACACCTCCGCCATCTAGGCAGACAGCGGATGGAGCCTCTGCAGTGGATACCAGCCATGCGGCTGCGGTCAGAATGGCAAAGCAAATGTATGCAGTGATGCCTCAAGCGCAAGACATAACTGCTGCCGAGCTGTCGACAGATGGTAGTGCCCATGACCAATTTGCCTCCACCTCAGACTCCGGTCGACCCGTTAACTTGATGTCGGAAGCCCAAAGACGGGTTAAAGTACGCCTGGCACAAATCGACGGAGAACAAGGTTCAATGCGGTTTCACCAGCCTGGTTTCGCATCCCCCAAGCCCGCTTCGATGACCTCTAGGAGGAGGCGCTTTTCCGTTGGGAGCGATGCGGAGACCAGCAGCTTCATCCGAGGGCGAAGAGCGCCGTTTGCTAGGTACTCTTTACGGGAAGAGCCGGATGCTACCGCCTCTTCACTCAATGATGACACTGCACTCATGCAAATGGCTCGGAAAAATGTGGATAATACCCTCAGTCAGATCGATCAGAATCTTTATATGTACGCCGGAAGACCATCTCCGGCAGTGTTGCGTGAGTGGGACCGTAAGCTTGATGAGCGTCAGAAGCTGGTGAAAGCCCCTCCTGCGGGACAATTGGCTCCAACAGCCGGATCTCGGTTCGAAGATAGTCCTCAAGTACGTGAAAAGGCTCGGACAAGATTGCAGCCAACTCTCAATGCGATTGATGATGAAGTTAGCGAGAAGAGAGCCCGGCAGATCGAGAAGAAGCTTGATGCAGAACACCAGAGAGATATCGAGAGATTGCAAAGGGAGCGGGAATTAGAAACCTCTAAATTGCATAGCATCCTGATTAGTGGGTGTCTCTTCAGACTTATCACTTTGAATACTGCTAACATATCTATAGAGTCGACTAAGACCAAGGGGTCAAAGGCAGAGAAACAACGAGAAGTGGAAGATGTAGGGGAACACGGCAAGGATGAAGAAAGGAACGCCAAGGAGGAAAAGAAAGCTGAAACAGAAGCCGAAAGTTTGGGAAAGACAGACAAGAAGGCCGGGAAAAAGGCCGAGAAGGAGGCCGAGAAAGCTGAAAAGGAAGCCGAGAAAGCCGAGAAGAAGGCTGAAAAAGAAGCCCAGAAAGCTGAGAAGGCGTCGAAGAAGGCCGAAATGGCTTCAAAGAAGGCCGAGATGGAAACAGAGAAAGCTGAGAAGAAACTCGGAAAGAAGAGCCACAGGAAAGAGGAGCAAGCAGAAAATGAGCCTGATGGCATCCTGGGGGCTAGTGCCGAACCCGCAATTGAGCTAGTCTCCCAAGGAGAACGGCAGTCAACAATGGCTGAACCTGGAGAAGCGCGACAGGGTACGTCTGCTGCCCTTCAAAAACCCGCGGATCTCGCGGCCCACTTGAATGGAACCGCAGGAGAGCCAAATGCTCAAGCCACATCCCGAGCCGACCATGCGCAGCATGACGAAGCTGGTTTGGGAGGACCTTTGAGTCAATGGAGTACATCGAACGATGGAGATGCGGCACGGTCTCGTGGGGCAGCGCAAAATCCGTCTAAACGATCACCCAAACGGTTCAGTTTGAAAAATATATTCGGCCGCCCTGCATCGCGCGATACTGGCAAACAGGGATCTTTTCAAGTTCAACGACCGCCTGCTGACTCCGTTGCCAAAGATACTGTTGAGGAAGCCCAGCCAACGCTGGCTCCTCCTGCTGCTCCAGGGTCGGAAGTGCGACCTCAGTCCGGGACGGGTCACCGAGTTTCCAGATTCCAGGAGGACCTATAAATGGACATTTGTTATTGAATGTCTGATGATCTGTGATGATTTTTTGTATAGTTCACGGGAATTTTTGCTTTCAAGTCTTTAGCTTCAGAATCGTTGGATACGTTTCAATTCGAATTGGCTTGCGATCTGGGTGACGAGAATCTTGAGGAATGTAATTATATACAATGGAGTTGGGAAGTGGAGAGATAAAGCCGCCATCTCTGTCTTGGAAATATATGTACATATTTGGGTCTAAGTAATGATACAGCTTTGAAAACTACCATTGCGTCCAATCTTCGCATTACGTAGAAAATCCGCTATTTATATAGCAGTTAAACGCCCTATCTTGCGGGAAATATCGACAGATTGAGACAAAAGCGCATATTAGGTCGTCAGTTGGAAAGTATATAGAAAGAAGAGAACTCTCGTTGAAAAGTATGCAAAATCCAACTATTTTAGAATCGAAGGCAGGACGATAAGGTATCAAGCAAATGAAGTCTATAGATATAACGCCAATCAATCCTCAGAGATTTTATACTTTGGTGTGTATATCCAAAGTTGGAAAAGGACTTTCACCATACCTCTCTCTCATAATTCACAGATAAGTTAAATGATATGCCGACTGAAATTCACCAAAGGATAAGAAGAAATATAAAGCATGGAAATATTGGCTTGACAGCGTAACAAGGTCATTAGGGTTGGTTCAAGTTACTGGCAACTGTTGCCTGTTCCTCAATCAAAACGGTAGACTTCTGGGCGGATTCAAAGCGATCGAGAGCTGCAGTACTTCCCTCCGAGCCAGATTTATGATGCTCGCGGAGAGAGGAGGAGCGAGGAGGACGGATCGGATCGGAGTCCGATGACGCCACGGAAGGGTGAAAGGTAGGGTATCCAGAAGGTCCACCGATTTCGGCAGCGGGAAGCAGATGAGGTTCCAAGGATTTGGAGGACTCATTTTGAGGGGTCTCTGGATGAGAAGTAACAATATCAAGGGAGGTGCGGCCTTGAATAAAAGTTGGACTTTTTTCATCCGTGGGACTGAATGTTTCCACTTCCTCCACCTCCTCATCCTGGAAAGCATGGCCTTCAAACAATTCATCTTCTTCCTCGATGATTTGGCTTTTCCGAGGGCCTAGTGCCGGCGCATCACCAGAAGACGGATCGAATAGCGCTTCTCGTCTCCTGGGAAGAAGAGGAGTCCCGGCGCCCGTAGGTGCAGATAGATTGGATGTGTTAAGCACGGGTCCTTTGAAAGCGGAGCGTTTCCGTCGTGCAAACACAAGACTTGACGTTGGAGAAGTCATCATTGGGGTAGGCGCGGCTTCATTAAATATGCTGTGAAAAGCACCCTGGCCATTATTGCCGTTGTGACTGCCCCGAACTAGTCTAATGTTGTTCGGGAAACGTGTAGATGCACTTGGAGTGGTGGGCAGAACTTTGATTGACGTGTGTGGAGAGCGAGAAATACCGATAGCTTTGATTGATGACCCAGTTGGAGTGGAGGTATCAACGCTGTTGGAAGAGATCGACGACGTTTTTGAATGCGAATGCCCATGGTGGATGGTTCGAATAGAGGAAACAGATGAAGATGTTGATTTTCGGCCCCGAAGCCCGGCAGATGAGCGGCGATAGGAATTACGCGGAGTCAGCGGGGCAGGCGACAAGGAATTACGAGGACGGGAGGAACTGGGATTCACCGGTCGCTGCGATTGAGTAGTCGATGAGGGCCGCACGGTACCAGGATATGAAGCATTGCTCGGTGCGAGGCTACTGTTGTTCGACGAGCGTTTTGTCAGGTGGGAGGACTGTTGAGCCTGTGTGTTGGCGCTACTTGTCGATGTCGCTAGCTGCTGTTTCGACCCATTCCTATTCTTGCCAGGATTATTTCGATCGGAGAGGAATTTCAGAGAGACATTGGTGTTTCCGAAGCCCTTAGAATGAGGAGATCTCGCCCGTTTTGTGGACTCAACAAACCAATGTTTGAGAGAGGCCAGCTGACTCAAAATTGGGTATTGGCGTCGACGAGATCCATTTGGCCTTTTGAGAATGCCATGGGGGCGAATGAGCTCAGGCTGTGACGCACTGAGGTGAAGCGTACTTCCACGAGATACACGTCTCTCTTTCGGAGGCGGAATAGGTCGGTGACGGGACGAGCTGGCCGAACGAATGGAGCCGTCTTTTTCAATCGGTGGAGGCGGAATAGTCTCACAGGGAGACTCGACGAGGCCTCCTTCTGGAAGTTTAGGAAGGTCGGGAATTAGAAGTTGAGCTGCGTCGAGTAAGTCAAAACGTTCAAAAGTGCAATAGGATAAGAATGTATGTACTCACGGGCTGGAACACTGCGTCTATTAGCCCTGCCTCTGCTTCGAGGTGGTTCAGACGTATGCCCTTCTTCATCAACCTCAACAAGGGCGGAGGAGATTCGTTCCAAGCGTGTGCTAGCTGCACTAAGTCGGCGAAGATTTTTGGCCTCAGCTTCTCGTTCTCTCCGTTTTCTTTCTCTCCTCCTCTCTTTTCTCTCCTCCTTTTCGATCAACAGGGCCCACCACCCGGCAAGGGCATCGCACCTTTGTGCCAGCACATTCTCCACGACTTGATCCGTATTGACGCCTGCGCTCCTCATTCGCTCCAGAGTTGTTTTTTCTAAAGGCGACGAGAACGGCGCAGGACGTGATAGTTTCAAAATAGCTTGTTGGTTCGGGGCGTGTTCCGCCAGAAAGGGATGCGCCAAAATATCATTGAGAGTAGGTCGGAGAAGGGGCCGCTTTGATAGCAATAGGTTTATCAGGGACTTCGCGTCATCCGAGAATCGACTGGTGTATTTTGGCTCTTCAGAAAGAATTTTGGATTTGGTTATTTGGTCGTCATCGTCGTCGAATGGAAGTTCGCCTGCTATCAGCGCATACAGGATGATGCCCAAACTCCATACGTCCACCTTCTCGCCCGCATATTTTTCGCCTTTAAGCATTTCAGGGGCGCTGTAGCATATCGTGCCGCAAAAAGTCTGCAAGTAGCTGGCTTTGCCTTCATATTCTCTTGTGAAGCCGAAATCACAGAGCTTGACATTTTCATGTTTATCCAAAAGAATGTTTTCCAGTTTAAGATCCCTGTGTACACAAGATTTGCTATGCACGTAAGCCACAGCGCCGACAAGCTGAGTGAACGTTTTCTGTGCTTTTTCAATTGGCATCGGGCCATTGCGGAGGAGATAATTATAAAGCTCGTCCCCTATAAAACGGGAAGTAGGCGTTTAGTAAATCTGAATCAATCCGCAGATCGCGGTATCTACACACCTGGACAGTATTCCAAGACCAACCAGACCAGTTTCTCAGTGACCACTACCTCGTAGAGACGAGCGATATGGGGGTGAACGAATTGCCGATGATGATGAATCTCGCGAGCAAGATTGGCATCATCCCGGCTTGAAGATTTGAGAACCACCTGGCAATTCCAATATTAACACGCGTTCCTAGTTCTGGACGGGATCCTCCACCTTTGAGCCATTGGTGAGCTTATGGGTTGCGAGATAAACCTTGCCAAAGGAGCCCTTTCCGATCAGCTTTCCCAGATTATAATTTCCGACATTTCGCAGGTCCTTCGAGGAAAATTCCCTGGCGGCGCGTTAGATATTACAGGTGTCCTAAAAAATTGGGCGGCATGCGACAAGGAAAAGCACGCGACGGAAGGTTGCTCACTCGAGAAGCTCGTTGTATGAGTTTATCAACTACACAGACAAAGATGTTTGTTAGCTATCGGTTCAAGAGATTGGAAACCGAGCCGAAAACAATGCAGCAAACAACTCGAGATCAAGCAAAGGTGTCTGTATCAAACAGGGGGTTCGAAGCCAACCTTTTCTTTATGAAGCTGCGACTCCGACTTGGACTTAGGTGGCGGCATGTGGTTTCTACCAAGGATGAATCAATCATGAAGTCTGTCGTTCAGCGTGGCTCGCAATTTTGTTGTGACTATCAAGACCGTCCATTCAGGATATCGAAGGGCAAAAGAGAGAATGTGATGACCTGGGACTTCGAGTCCCTGGTGGGCAAGAAATGTCTCCGACGAGTAATTTCGGGATACTAGGGAGTGGCGATTCGATGGGGGCAACAAACAGCATGAAGACAGCGGCATTCCACAGTCAATGACCTGCAGTGGAGGAGAATAGGTAGTGAACAGTGAGTGTCAATTGATGTGACTGTGAAGGTGGTTCTTGGACAAGCAGGGGGTTGCTTCAACCTCACGCTATTTTCGGGAGGGCAATCCTCATCCCTTCAAAGGCAAAAATTGGTTACAGAGTCGATTTCGAAGCCTCCACAGTCGTCATCAGTGATCACCTTTCAACTTTACTGGAGATGACAAGAATTCTCTGTATTCCGACCACACAGCTCGAGCGCGTAACGAGTCCTGTGTCCCATCGATCGATGTCATCTCGGCATCCAAAAGGTACTCGGTTTCTAGGTTGCGGAGTGCCTCGAGTTTGTTTGATGTTTCCAAGGCTGAAATCGCTAGTGTGGGGAAGCGTTTCAACACCTGGGGATCGCCCCTGACGCCCAAGCAATGATTTAGGGCCTGTGGTGCCTAATCGTGCCTGGGTTATTAGTTAAAGCTTTAGTGGTGAGAAGCGCTCCTGATTGCAAGCAGACCTAAAATAGTCCTGAATGCTTGGAAGGAGCAAAAGTTTCTATCAAAAATCCAAAATACAAAATGGAAGGGTATTATTCAAGTTATATTCAAAATATTTAGTAGTAGCAGCATTTTGCACAGTTCATTTCATTAAAAAAAGTATATGGTATCAAGCCTCCAATTTTCGCGTAACTCTTAAAGAAGCATAGCAAGCATTCCAATCGCACCGGCAAATAAGTTGCCTTCTACTCTGCCGGCAGCATTAGGCCGCTGTGTCTGTGAAGGGGCGGACTGGATCGGTTGGTTGAAAGGATTTCCAGGTTGACTTGACTCAGGGGTGGCCGAGGGAAAGCCAGCGGTACGGGTGGCCGATGATACATCAAGCGAAAGGCTGAATGATCGACTGGAGCTGCTAGTTATTCGGCTCGAGAGACCGCTAGCAACGCTGCTCGCGAGACTGCTCACTTTGCTGCTCAGGCTTGAGAGGTCAACACCTCCAGGTAGAGTTGAACTGGTAGAGGTTGGGGGAGATCCGGTCAAGGTCTCAGTCGCGCCGCATTGAGCAAGTGTTTTCCCATTTGGACAACAGCCGGCATCAGTGCAGTAGTATCCAGTCGGACAGTATTCTTCGCCATATGTTAGGGCCTCGACTTATAAAAGCAGGGGGAATTGGAGAGCTACTCACTTCCATTTCGACAGCAGGTGTCTCCTCGTCCAGGGTTATAGCAGTTGGGAAAAGAGCCGCACTCAACGAAGCCTGTCCCACAAGACCTCTCACAGGTATATGGTTTGGAAATGGGTTTACAAAGCTCGACTGCTCTGTTCTCGAGCTTCTTCAACACTTCATCTGGCGAGAGGGAGCCAGTGAGCAAATCGGTTGTCGCGGCAGCCGCGAGGCCGGAGAAGAAGATTAACGAAGAGAAACGCATTTTGCTGATCTGGTATACGGTAGGATATAGTCCGTATGATATTTCGTCAATAAGTGCGGGCAGTAGGAAGGCGATTGCAAAAGAAAAGGAGAAAGAGAGAATGGAAGCGAGGAATGGCCACTACTATATATCTTTTCAAGCAGGCCCAATGGCCGCCTCTGCCGGCCGCCTTCCGAGCATATCTCTCATTCCAAAAAGCAAAAGTATCCCAAAATTGCACCGCCGTCTTGCTGGTGCGGCTCAAAAGTTTCTTTGATTGCGAGAATGACTCCATAAACTCGAGCGCTATAGTTTTTTAGTTTGCTTGTCTGCGCGAACACGATGAGCATGGAGAATTTTGGGAACCGAGCTAGCTAGATCAGCAATCTATTTAATTTCCACAATTTTTGAGGGTCTTATGACCAATTTTGTTCCTTATCCGGGGTATTCCAGAGCCGGTGGTTCTCATAAGAACAACCATAATGCCGTAAACAGATATCAGAAAACGAGTGTTTGGGTCTCGGCGGACCAGTGAAAGTGGTTTCTCTCCCGAGTCAATGCAGGGAACCCCGATTTTTAGCGTGAGCTTGGCGGAGATGAGCATCCGAGAGCCTGCTCTAGAGCGAAAAATGGGGCAAATAGCGCCAAAGAAGGCTGACAGCCTAACTTGTTGATCTGTCTGAGGACTCTGTAGACCGGGGAAAAAAAAAGAAAAATTGAAGAAAGACGTGACTAACTCAATAATAATCACCCGTTTCCCATCAATCTAGCATTAAAATTTGGGAGAAGTTGGGCACTACCTGGCGAAGCATATATTTTTTGACATGAGATGCTGCATGTCCGCAGTATCCTGATGGGTATCTTTCATACAGAGAACTTTATGCATTTCGGAGCTTAAGCGAGTTCGGTTGGGGAGCAGCACGAGAATCGCCACCGCGCCGTTCCTCCATCTCATTTAAACTTGCACAAGCTCCAAGCCATGCTGGCCGCCAAGCACAGGCGTGAGAGCGTGCTGTGATTATCTCGTGTATCCTGACAAATGACTGGACAGGCGGTCAGAATCTCAGCCCACACAAATTTAATCTGCTCTGCTGGTTGAGCTGTTCAATGCAGTCGGCAGCTGAAAGGCTGCTATTTTTAGTGATCAGGCTCGCATGGCTCCGAGGAGTTTTTGCGGTCATTGGCGAATGAGAGCAGGGGCTTTCCAAGTTTTTCATACGAGGGCACGGAGAAGACAAAGGATGACCCCTTTTTTTTCCGGTTTCCGCCCATCGGTCGCGAAGTCTATGGAGATGCCCGAATGACTGTTGCTATTTTCTTACTCCCATATTTTCGACAAGTCGCAGGCTTCGATCTGCCATTAAGAGGGAGCACAATTGCAAGTCACGACGTGATACTCATTCGGACTCGCCTTTCCACCACGAGAGTGACTCCAAATGGCGTCGCGTTCGTTGACTCGCGCACAGAACAGGATCAACAGGATCAATACCCGATTCACCAAATAACCCTAGACTTGCCAATCCGAAATATGAATGGAGAATATCTACGAGGGTTTAGTCAATTCAAGAATCGTTAAAACGCGGAGAAAATTAAACACGTACCAGGAATCTCGTCGACCCCCTTTCCAAAGCCACCGATTAGGTGTTGCGTTTTTCCTAGAAGGTATGTACGATTTGCGTTGGCATCAATGGTATTGAGACGATCAAGTATCTGTCCATTGAGTCAGCCTCAGGTCCGTGTGAAGGGCTACACGACAAGGGGATGAAATACCGCCAATGAGCCCGTCACCCAAAAACAATAACAGGTGTCTGCGATTTTGTTCGTTCGCCCATTGAAACCAGCGCAAGATTGCTGCTCAGCCAGCCACGTGGTCGCTAAAGGAAGCACAGGCAGAGACAAAATCTGTTGTTCAACGGCTGCATCCCCCGCATCTGGTGAGAGCCGCAAAGTCTCCAATTGTGCTCTGAGTATGCCAGTATAATTGTCACCTTCGGTCCCACTTTCGTCACGGTCTTTATCTTCATCTTCAGAATCCGAGTCTTCGTCATAAAGAACATTCGTTTGGCGAATGGCAAGCCATTGGACTAATGACTCGAAGGACTCTGAGCCTGGTCTGTATGCTAAAGTTGTGCTCTTGAGAATTTGTGCAAGTTTGCCATCAGTCGATAGTCGCTCAAGGAACGATAGAGTGCCAAGTCCACAATATGTCAGCCCAGCTATTGAGAAAGGGAAACATCAGCCAAGTTCTCATGGGGGAGCATGGGACGGATTCATACCATGAGCTTCAAGCCCTGGAGCTTGCGCAAGGCCACCATCATATGTCTTAAAACAAAATAGATCAAATCAATCATATATTCAACGCGTCTAGCGTAAGGGTCTCACCTGGCATCTTTCAACAAAAACAATTAATTTTCGAACATCAATATCATCAATATCCTTGAGAAAACCTGAATCCTCTCCACGAAGGATATATCGAATACCAGCCGCACAGCAGCAAAACCGGAGGTCTTTACCGCCCCTGATGTCGTCATTCGCACCTAGTACCTCTCCGAAGCTTCCGTCTTCTCGCTGCATGGTACGCAGCCATCGCAGACATTCTTTTCTTTTTACACGCGTCAAGTCATCGCCCAGAACTAGCAGGGTGACCAACGCAAAAAAGGTAGCCGGCAGTGAGGCAGGGTCCCACTGTTCATTGTCAATTGTTCTTGCGTCATCACCAAACATATTCCCCGTAAAGCCGCGAAATCCTCCGGATGGGACTTGGCAGTGAAAGATCCAGTTCGCGTAGCCATGTCGTTCAGACGCTGAGATATTTGCATGCAAGTGCCCCAGTAGGTCAAGAGCTGCTACAACAAAGAATCCCAGAGTCATGCGATTAGAGTCATTTGGGGTATATTGATGTGGCAGGAGAGTTTTTAGACAACGAAGAAAGTATCTGACATGACGATCTTTCCAGAAAACGAGTGACTCCGCCATTGCTTGACGGTCGCGGGGATAGTTCTATGAATGCTATGCTGGAAAGTGAGGTGCTGAAAGACCGCAGCGAGGACAATGGCCTGGGCGGCGGCTTAACTTTAGCCAGACCGTATGAACTGTTTCTGCTGGAGACTCAGGCAATCAAATTGACTACTCTCCGCCTCAGTCTGCAAGGAATGATACATAGACTGTGGACCACTGTGTATGTCCTGGAAGAGCGGAGTTGAACGCGGCCTCCACTGAAGTCTCCCGCGCCAAGTCCCGTCGTCATCTCAATGACTGTTCCCGAGGACATGCAGGAGTGCCAAGCAAGGCGTCTCTGTCTTCCCGAACAGACCCGAAAAATCGAAGAGACGGCCAAATCACTCCAGCACTCATTCAAGACCCTGCCGCCGTCTTCCATCTCTCGCTTTTTCTCTAACAGCGCCTCTGGCGGCTGAGAGATGTGAGATGGGTCGCATATCCTCTCGCAGCTTTATTAAGCTCCACGCCCTCTTCCAATTTGCGCTTGCGATCTATCTCACCTGGATTCCGGATGTCATCACCGACTCCGGTCTTGTCGAAATCGTTCAAGATGAGTTTAGAATAGTGAGCATCGAATTATCCGGTGTCTCCGCTGCCTTGGAACCTGCTAATACGCCTTTTCTAGACAAATCTACCTTCGTTAACACCGCGCCGCTCCCCCTTGCATACTGCGGCATCCTTCTCTTAGTGTTTGCCTTCGTAGACCTTACTATTGCTATCAAGCTCCCGGCTATAAACTATCTGCTTACAGTTGCTCGGTGTATTCGTCAGGACTTTCTTCAATCGGCTGCTCCGGGACTGGCATCAACAAACGCGAACGCGGCCACGGCGCTTAAAATTGCCTCGGAATTTTCGGCGCTGTTCCGTCAGCTTTGCATGCTCTTGACCACATGCCGAATTTGGATCTATTCCATGGTATCCTTGAAAGTGTACTTATCCCCCGACAGTGTATGGGTGGGAAAGATGGGGGCTACGTCGCCTAGCCTAGTAGGAAGCACTGCTGTTGCTTTGACCTCCGCTGCCGGTGGACAGGGCATGGTTGCCGAAGAATTGAAGGGAAAGATAGTATTAGGATATGGCGTGATGGAAGTTCTTTTTCTTGCTGGGTAAGACACTATCGTTCCTTTGAAATTTGCCCCTTTTTAGCCCTAATGGAAGTTCTGACGACGGAGCAGCTTTTCCTTGCGCTCCACGATGAGCAATTGGATACAGAGCGCAAGCTTCGTTTAGCATCTAGGGATCTGGGGCGTGACATGAGCACCACTCAGACGCCAAACTTAGACATGATTTAGTCCTTGTGAAAGTTGCCCATTATCAGCGTCTTGCAGCTTATGTCTCGGTCTTCATTTCACGTGTTGAACGATAGAAGGATAAATTTCTTTATTCACGAATAGCCCTTGTCTTAGAAAATTCTATTTGAGACGGGACGCTTTCGTATCTGAGATGCTATAGAACAACCGCTCCGAAGAATTCATACCATTAAAGACTATAGTAATTATGGGTAATTATCTGTGCATATCAAGTAGAGTTTGCATAAGTCCGCTTTCCATCATATCATATTCGCACGTTATAAAATGTAGCTCAATGTCGCTTACGAAATCGGGAAGGGTTTGGTTGTTGTCAATCAGGCTCAAGCCAAAGCGAAGAGCAGACCAGCAATGGCAGCAATGGCGCCACCATTGGCATTGTTAAGGCCAGCCGCAGCAGCGCGAGACGTGGTTGTGGAAGCCGAAGTCGAAGTAGAAGTAGAAGTAGGGCGAGAAGTTGCGGAGGAGGATCCGCTAGCGGCAGTGATGGTTCCGGAAGCGCTGCTGGCGGTTGAAGAGCCAGTACGGCTGCTGGCAGAGCTGGCTGCGGAGCTTGCACTGGACGCCGCGCTGGAACTGCCAGAGGGGCAAGACGCACTCTGGGGAAGGTTGTCCACGCCTGCAGTGCCGCAAATGCCCTTGGCGAATGTGAGGGTGGCTAGAGGACGCGAAAGAGATTCTGTGTTAGAAGCTGGCCGTTGGGGTACTTTGGGAAGAAGGTGACATACCTTTCTGCTCATCAGAATTGCAGTTCTTGGCAACACAGCAAGTGATGGCTTCGATGAAGGAAGCAGATTTACAGATGCACTTCGGGTCAAATCCGCACTCTTTGGGGATACCAGTGCTAGCACAGTCTTGCTAAAATGGGCATTCGAGGTTAGCTGAAGCTCGACAAGGGACCCAATTTATCGCCGTCAAATGAAGCGCAAAGACGGGTTTACGTACAGCACACTTGGGAAGAGCGCCCAGAGGGTTCTGTGCAGAGGCCGCAGCGACCAAGCTGGCCAAGGTAATGACGCTGGAGAACTTCATTTTGGAAAACGTAACTGAGGATCAGCTGTAGAAAGAGATGATTCCGAGGAGGTTTCAATGATAGACGAAGCGACGGACAGGTAGAGGATGAAGAGAAGAAGAGAAGAGGAGGAGGAGGAGGAGAAGAAAAAGAAGAAAGGAGGTCGTGAAGGGAGGAAGGCACTTATTTATTGTTGTGTAGATTTTGCGGGTGACGACGTCCACTGCGGTGCGGAGAAACGTCACCCTCGCGCTCCATATTTTAGTGTTATAGCGAAGAGCTGAACTCACGCAAAGCCAGTGGCATGATAGAAGAACCCAACTAATCGTTGATCCAACAGCATCCACGGTCTCGACTGCTATCCGTGCCTTTCCAACGGCGAGAGCATCAGGCTCTCGACCCAGCGCGAGGCTTTATACACAACCTAACGAGGTCTCTGTTTCCTAACCAGCTTACAACAGCTAAGATACCCTGATCTATGTACGGACTCCATAGTCCCCAGGTCCCTTGTCTTGGAAGCGCAATTCGGATCCACAGAGTACAACTACGGTTGCATGATCCTTTTCATTATTCCTGACTCTTGAGGTTGGCGAACCTTGTCCAATTCGACTTTCCCGCTCCTTTGCCAAAAAGTTGTGAATGGCTTCAATAGCGAGCGGCCACTGGCGCTGGTGGCTTTCTAGAGCCCTGCCTCATTGGCTTCAATGCAGCCCATGACAGCCCCTGGAACTTTGATGCGAAAAACCTTGAGTAACTGCCTCTGAGGGAATTGGCTCAAATTGAGGATAACATTTGTTAAATTCCAACTTGCTTGGTTGAGGAACAAATCGGACCAAACTTTCCACGCGTGTGTTGGACGGAAACCACATCAGTTCCAACGCTGAGCGACTGATATTCAGGACTACCCCACCGAAAAGCTTTGAGCAGTGTTACATTGCTGGCCGTGCTTTGCGACGGACTTTGCGGCGTGGTCGCACGGTGTATTGAGTCCATTCAGAGTGCTCTGTATTCCGGGCCACGCGGGTTGACGACGATATCAACTCCCATCAGAGCAGCTGGGCGCAAGATCTCGTTGACAAACGAGGTTGGTTGGATGCATATCTTTTGGCGGATGTGCAGAAAGGAACCCGTGTTGAACCGGCCTACTGGCATCCGTGCGTTGATGGATTTCCGGTGAAGCCAGCCCGCCGGTCCAATAATCCTAGACCCATACGGAGGAGAGTCATTGCAGATTCAAGGTTGCACAGAAGGGTTGATGCCCGTAGCCATTTACGTTTCAGCAATAATGGAGATTACAAAATAACAATTATTAGCATAAGATGGCGAGTGGTATCACTGTTGATCCATCGTAGGCAGCTGCGATATTTTTTTCATTAGTCGCGGTAGAAACTTGGCATTGACCTGATGCTCAAATCTTTCAAGTGTTTTCCGCGCTTGTTGACTTAACCGCGAGCTTCAACAATCAGTAACTAATTTCCGGCTCAGTTCCCACTTCGAATTTCTGATTGACACTGATTCCTGGTAATCCTATAATTCCTTCGTCCTCTGTGGAACGCGTCACCCGCTTCGATCGTGGTGTGTCAGCCTGGTTCTCGCTTTTAACAAAACGCTCTTCCAGCACCATGCTATAGACAGCGCCGCCTCTTTCTCATCCTCCCGTGTCTCGCAAACCCCCGTAGCATCCGTTTGTACCGTAGTGTACATTCGGCAGCTCATCATGGGCCTTGGCGTGTTGGAAGACCATAAGCTTGACCACGTACCAGGTTCGTTCACTTATCCAAGCCCCCACTGCTCGTTGCCGCTGACGGTTGAAATGAAGGGACAACTTATGTCCTGGATGATGATAGTAGCTCAATTGAACAATCGGAATCGCCCAATCTGAAATATGATCGCACCGGCCCCGTTCCTATTATCCTGGTTCCCCAGCCTAGCGATGACCCCAACGATCCTTTGGTATGCACCCGATCTTGGACGCTACGAAGCGGGAAACCGTCGGCATATTGCTAATGCATCTGGTAGAATTGGCCGCTATGGCGACGAGACTTGATCCTCGGCATTCTCTCGCTGGTTTCCGTAATTTGCACCACTACCAGTCCTTTGATGGCCGCTAATACGGTTACCGTTGCCGCTCAATTCCGCCACTCCTTCACGGACATTGCACTGCTCACCGGATATCACCTATGTGCGGTTGGCGTTGCAGGTTTTCTCTTTGTGCCCACGGCACGCATATGGGGCAAGCGCCATCTTTTTTTGCTGGGAAATGTGATAATGGTCATCAGTTGTGCCTGGGCAGGCGCCAGCGGGACCAACTATAGGAGTCTGTTGGCCGCACGTATTTTTCAGGGAATTGGGCTAGCTCCCTTTGAAGCCCTGGTCAATGCCGCGGTTGGAGACCTCTACTTTGTCCATGTAAGTGTCTTCTTCCTGTCTACTCACCCGAGATGTGCTGATCGGTGTATAGGAACGTGGCAAGCGAATGGCAGTCTCCAATGTGGCCCTTTTTGGAGGCGCATTTCTGACCCCTGTCCTTGTTGGAAAGATTACTGCAACAATGGGCTGGCAATGGACTTTCTATTTCGTAGCCATATTTTCCGGCTTGTGTTTACCGCTGCTCTTCTTTTTCGTCCCTGAAATGGCCTTTCGACGCGCCAGTCACCTCAACACGGATTTCGAGGGCGATGCAGAGAGGGTACGCATCTCCAGGGATCCGAATAGTGCTGAAAGATTATCAAATGGCTTTTCGAACACTGGTACCGTAGTCAATGCGGAAACCCGTGGTGGCGGGTCTAGCACGCTAGAAGAAAAAGAGAGGGGAGAAGACTCCATGTTCCGCACGACGGAACCCTCCGTGCCCAGAAAAGCCACTTTCCAGGAATCTTGGAGGTTATTCAATGGCCGGAAAACGGACGAAAACTTCCTCAAACTTCTGTTGCGACCGTTACCACTGTTCCTTCATCCCGGTATTCTCTGGGTAATATTGCTCAAACCTAGCTTTGTTCCTTCCGAACTCTTGGCTAACTGATGTACTGTACAGGGCTGTCTTATTCAGGGGGTCATTATTGGCTGGACTGTTTTCATTGGTGCTGTCCTGGCTGCACTGTTTCTAGGGCCCCCATTATGGTTCGATGAAGTCAAGACTGGCTATTTATATACCGGCGCATTCATTGGCTCGATTATCGGACTCATCCTTTCCGGTCTACTTGCCGACTGGTCCGCCAAAATCATGATTCGACTGAATAAAGGAAAGTATGAGCCAGAGTTTCGAATCGTTCTCGTTATTCCCATGCTGCTCTTCTGCTGCATTGGACTATATGGCTTTGGGTTTGTCGTCAACGACATTCCGAGGTATCGCTGGCTTCTCCCGGATGTCTTCTTCATGCTGATACTCGTCGGGATGGTCATGGGCGCTGTCGCAAGTGCACTGTATCTAGTCGACGCTCACCGTAGGTTTCCCCATAACTCCCCTGTCTCACAGACCAATATTAATGAATGCGCAGGCCAAATCGCCATTGAAGCATTCACTTGTCTTCTAGTATTCAAGAACATGTTTTCCTTCGTTCTCACCTACTTCGCATATGACTGGGTTGTGAGACAGGGTCAGAAACGAGTTTTCATCATCATTGCTAGCATACAGGCTGGCATCTGCCTTCTCAGCATTCCAATGTGTCAGTCCTTTCGTGTTGTCCCAATTTTGATTTCGCGCTCATACTGACTATTTACAATTTAGACATCTTTGGAAAGCGCAACCGCTCTTTCTTCCACAGGAATGACATTCTCAAGAAGTTACATCTCTGGTAGAGATTCGGCCTTTACCTCGAGACTCGGTAGCATCGCATTCTTGCATTTCAGGTCAAGCAGCGGCGGGGCCCTCACCAAATCCAATCACGCTTTATTACGCCTTTTATTTTAATGTCATGAATAATATCTAATACCCTTCTTAATCTCGACTTGATCACGCTTTGAGAACCCTTTATATTCGTCACTCCTCTCATCTTTCGGGTACTGGCTTTTTCGTACCGCATGCATACAGCTCCTATGTATGGCCGCGCCATGCTTTCCTTTGATTGTTCACTGCCTACCTTCTAGAGGCATGTATGTACAAGTGACCACAGTTTAAATTCCGGGTAGTACATAGAGATACAGCACATATACCAAACAAGCTAATCCAGAGTTTTACTCCAAGTAGGTACTATTGGTATTAGATTGATTTCCAATTCCTAGCTATCGTGGTACGAATCGGGCACATGCGTCGAACGTTTAGGGGCCAAAAATGTAATTCGCTCGAAGAATCTCCGATGAATTAGAAGTGCCGCACTCACCGAGGCGAGACTTATTATCATCCACGCATTGGAAAAATTCCACATCCTTCCATCGCGGGTAATCGAAGTGGGACGTTTAAATTGGCTTTAGACTCGGCAAGGCTTCCACGGGTCAAGCTGAGATAGTTAACCACGGACCAAGATTGCCACACAGCAATTCTGGCTGAAAATTCTAAACATTTATGAACTTCCCACCTGGCTACGGGAAATCTAGTTCTGATAGGAGGTTGGAGGTTAGGCAGGTATTATGATTTTCCAAACCAGTGCAATTATCTACCCATTTCTTATGTCTTGAAGGCAGGACTTAGCACCGGATAAGTATGCTGATTTACGCACTCTGATTGACTGGATGTAGCTACTTTGCTCACTTGCATTCTCACCAGATGATCGTCACCAATCTTCGGTTTCCTTTTCGATATATAATGTATGGGATTATATTCATACTATGTTAATAAGTGCGACAAAGCTTTGCTGGCCGTGTAGTCTGGAACCGTCCAGCATTTCCGGATTACAGCTTTGAGCTGGCTGGGGATTATGCTCAGATCAGGAAATTCAAGAGCCCTTATTCTGAGCAGAATCTGATCATTATCCAAATTCCCAAACAGACGTTTTTCCAGAGTAATTTCATAGAGCACCGAGCCAAGCGCAAAAACATCATTTGCTTCTGTGGTGGGAAAGTCGGAGAGATATAATACTGGATGTGAATATCACAATGCCGCAGCAATAGTTGCCGGAAGGCCTTCCATACCAGAACTGGCAAAGTCACAGACAACCAAGTCATCCTCATTACTGATGAGGATATTATGGAGGCCGAAATCTGCATGGATGACTCCTCGTGAGTGTATATGCACAAGAGCTGATGCAAGTTGGCGCGGCCAGCTATAGAATGGTACGCATGCATGTGCATGGTCAGAAGCCATTCACTGATATGCCAGTATATGTCATTAACATACCTTTGTCTCCTTTCTCCGGAAACTCCAATGGTATCCAATTTATCAAGATTATCAGCTAATGTTCCGCGGGGATGATATTCAAAGAGGAGGCCCTGACATAAGAGCTTTACATCGGGGGGATCTGGAGGACATCGCCCATAATATTTAAGAATATCTGGATGCCCTTCCCCATCTCGGTGGAGCAGCTCATATATTGCTTGTTCGGAATGCTGATGTGGGGAATGAATGAATATTTTTGCAACAACATTTTTACCTATGATCAGCACAACAATCCCGGATAGACCAATCCCGACGGCTTCTCTGACATCCTCTGGCGTGAGAGTTGCTAGGTTGATAGGGGGCTCAGACGCGGTAGACGGGGCTTGGTATGGCGGCATCTCGAGACCTTAGAGCCCGGGATGGTGGGCTTTGTTTTCCACCTTTGGTTTCTAAACTAATGATCATTATATATAGACCGATCAGCGAGAGTGATACCGAGTTCTGGAAGCTGACCAGTAAGCGTCTGTAGTGATTGAGAAACTCACGGCAAGAACAAGGTTTTGGTTCCTGTGTGCTTATATAAGCGTTGGCCCAAGGAAATGTTAAGGTTCGGATCCGGTAAACTCAAAAGCCAAAAATCAGTCCCGTCACGTGAGACCAACGAGCCTTATTTCTCTTTCCTCCTGCACCTCAGCTTCGCATGTCAGACTTGGAAGCGTCTGCAACTTCCGACGCCCAAGGCTTCAAGAACGTGGTTTGACGTCCTTCAGAAGGCTGAAAAAAAGAGACATGGTCTGCTTTCTTTTGACCAATTGCTCGGTTTAACCAGATCCTCAGCGACTCTTTGCGTGATCGATCCTCGATCTAAACTCCATGCGGCATCAAGTGAGTTCAGGAGTGGAGAGAGCGGCGCAGAGCTATTTTGAAGATCATCGGCGTAAACCGTCATCCGATCTTTGCACTTCATGCAATGAACCTCATTAATGGATATCAACAACGGGAGTGCATTTGCATTGCGCACGTTTAGCGATTGACCAAACCCGAAAAGATCTTCAAGGCATGGCTGTGCCTCAATCGAGGACATGGATATGTCTGGGGTACATAAGTACCGAGCACGAGAAATGACACATGATTTTACGATATTTCGTATTTCAATTTCCCTGGTCATGTTTCTCCTCCCTTGTTATGCGAGCTCGTATTTTGCTGCTCCCAACTTTGTTCCCACCGCGCGGATTGGTTGTCAAGTCACTATGGTTTCAATTTCCGTGCTTGGCTCGGTCAGTGCAGGGGGATCAAAGCCCAAGTGCGGCTCAGCCATGGCATGAATTCCGGACTCCAAGACATCCCGACCTTCGTTGGCGTTGATGTGTCAAGGAGAGGCGCTTTTCACTCCTTCTGGTTCGTCCATGCAATGCCGGCTCTCCACAGGCATCCTGATGATTTCGGAACTGGGCACGGCTATCAATGATACGGAGTAGCCTTCTCAGTGAGTCACAGTTGCTATAAATATAGCTTCCTACCCCATGCTCACGCACATCGCTTGTAATTTCTCCTCGAATTCTCACTCGCTCCTATCTCGTCATTATTGTACATACACGCGACGTTCAGGTCTCCATTCTCGATTTCCACAATGGCACCCAAAGGAAGAGGAGGAGGAGGAGGGTCTCGCGGAAGCAGAGGCGGCGGATCTCGTTGTAGCAGCGACGCATTCTCTTCAGATTACAGCAGAATTTACATCGCGTTCTACGCGATATGGCTGGTCATTGACATTGGCATTGCATTTTTGATCGATCGGCGGAAAAAGCGTATACTAAGCACTGGCTACCCCAAGGAGACACTTCAATGGAGTATGATTTCCTTAAGTATGACGCTCACCATTATGTAAGTGTGCTTCCCTTGCGTTGCTCGTGACGGCTATTCTCTGACTGTCTGCTCCAGAGGGCAGATCCTTGTGATCGCAAGTGCCGTTCTCTCTGAGTGTGGATCGGGCACCTCTGCTGTCTCTGACCTCCTCCTCGCATCCTCCTGGCTCAGTAGCATTGGCGAGTTATTCCTTTATGGTATCATACTGGTTCCCGTCTGCCGGCAATTACATCAAGCCGCTGGACAAGTAATGGCAAAAGCCATTACTATCGGCAACTTCTCCCTCATCGTTTTCCTCAGCATTCTCCTTCTCTCCGCATTGGCAATAACTACTGCCGTACTCCAGTCCGGCAGCAGCAGCAGCATTCGCCATCTTCTTAGCCTAGCAGAGTTGAGGGAGGCGCAACGAGGATTGCTCATCACATACAACGTCTTCGCTCTGCTTGCAATGATTGTTGTTTCAGCACTGGTTTCTTTAGCGGTGTCTAGATCTCCCAAACTTCGAACTAGAGTAAGTTGCTTTACCGCAATGAATACTTTTATTAGTCTGACATCTCTGTAGAATATGGCTATATGGATTCCATTATTTATAATCTCGATCCTCGGCATGGCGGCTTTTGATCTGGGCAACTCCGCCTACAATTTATTCAGCAGAAGGACATACGGCGGATCACGGGAACTCGCCGCGCTCTTCATCGGCCAATTTTTCTTTGCATTCGCGTTCGTTTGCGTTCTATACATCATATCGAACTCGGCTTTGTCTACAACCCACCCCAATGCATCCGCCCCTACTGTCGCAGCTACTGATCCCGCAAGCGGAACCGCCCCGCCTGCGCCAACAAGCCCCCAAAAAGACTACTACGCCCCATCACCTGTTCAACAGCCTGTTCCTCCATATGGGCAGCAACCACAGTATCAACAACAATACCAGCCTCCATACCCGGCTTCACAACAGCCCCAGCAGCCTCAAATGTACCCTCCACCACCACAAATGCAACAGCATCAGTATCAGCAGCCACCATATCCAACTCCCCCGCCACAGCAGCCGTATCACCAGCAGTGATTGCGTGATCTTCTATGGAGCTTGGTTCAGTATTGCTCGGGTCGTACACAGAACCATTCGCGTATAAATCTCGTCCCCTCTTTTGATAAACCTCGAAATAATAAGGAAGTGAGGTGGAAAAGCTGATTCCCTGCAATTGCTCCCTAGGGCCATCTATTGGTCTCTTTTTTTTCTCATTAATCAGATACCCATTCTTATTGATATGATTATTAATTCTATGTGCCCTACTAATGATAAATAATTGAATGAGAGCTGTTTTATACGAAAAGACGAAGATATCTTGCGCCCTATATTTCACAGGCTCGCTGTCCTTACCCCTCTGACGCCAGTCCAAAATGCAGTTGTACGACTTATCGCATTAGTACTACGTACATTTTCCAGGGAAATATGCGAATTCCATTATACCTTTTGGTATACACAAACGTAGCGGAACTATGCATTAAGTCGCACTTATTATGAAGATTATGAATCTATGTTCTTGGGAGCGTTGGGCAGTGGGCGGTAATTTGGAACAGCAACACGTATGCAGATAGGATCAAACCGGGTCCTATCAATCATTGGGTCATCCCATTCCATAGTTTGGAGCTCCAATTCACAGCAATTACTTCGAAGATATCCTACAGCGCTCTCACTACTTAACAACCTATCAAAATTTAATCTCCGTTGTTTCACCACTTTAGTTGGTTGCCTGGTTGAAGAGCCTTTCAGCTACCTACTCTACTCCATATTCCCCTCTTGCCATGCCTGACTCTAGTCAGAGGAGCTTTGTCACTAATATATCACTTTAGGCCGTCATATTAGATTGAGAGTCGGAACGCGGCCGCAAAGAGAGATGTTCAGTGTCATGGGAATTGAACCATGATGCGCAGAAAGCTATCAACATATGACTTTCCATAGTCTTGTCATGTTGATTCCTTCCAAGTCATTTCCAAGAACAGCCCGCCCCTGTTGGACTGGACATCAGGACGATGACGAACCCGTCAAGGAAATCTCAAAAATTAAGAGAAAGGCCTCTCCCTACGACTTCTTCCATTTGATGGCTTGCAGCCGGCTCTAGGATTTACGGTCTATGAGTTTTCACCTGACTGGCCAAGCAAGTTTCAATGAGACAAGGGAGTTTAGACGGCCATTCTCAAGCTGACTTGGTAGTCACAGTTGATCTGTGACCGAAAAGTCCATTGATGTGAGATTTACTACGTATCGATTAGGAGGCTGGTTTCTCACGACTGTGCTTGTTGTGATTAGACACTTGAACATACAAAGTCAGTGACTTGAGACAGCAGGGTCTGGAAGATCATTCTTGTGTAAATCATCGCACTGGTACTCCAAACATGGCGCTTGATGATGATACCATTTAAACGACAGACATCACAAAGATCTAGAACTGGCAATATGTGTCGATGTCTGTGACGGGACATTCTAGCATATTTTCCATATAGCTTGGCCTACCAGATATATCACATGGACTGATTTAGTTCATCTAGACCCCATGTTGTGACATATCGTAGTTGATTTGCTGTCTGATGGAACGTTCAACGCGAGTGGCAGTTTTGCTCAGCCTGTCTAACCGAAAATCGCAGTTATACATTGATTGCGTCCAAGATTGGCTGGCGCAATGTGTATAAGTAGTCCAATATCAGGTATCTCGATATCAAGATCAGACCAGACAATAGTTGCTTTTTGTATTAGAGCATCCCTCCGTCCGGTCCGAAATGCCAGGAAAGCCATTTCAGAGTCAGACCACCTCAACCAGATACCATTGAAAGGACCAAGCAGGTGTTGTAGAAGCCAAAAAAGGCTCTCGACTTTCTCAAACGTTTCTTTTTCGAACAGCAGATAAAATGGAGTGTCTCTGCTTCACGCAGTCGAGGCATAAATATGCGTACTCTATTGCCGAAGTCCTCCGCGTCGATACCAGATCCAGTTGTCACGAACAGCAATAACAGTTCTCGAAAATGGTACCGATAACATTTCTCTACTTTATATCTTTTATTCATGGTGCCCAAACGTCCGCTGTCCCTCAAGCAGAGCCTACACGGGCATCCGTCGGTGACAAATTCCACATGGTTTCGATAGGTGATTCCTGGGCCGCTGGAGCAGCAGGCAGCATAGGAAACCTATACGACAGCATCAGAAAATGTTGGAGATATAAGAGGGCTTGGGAGGTCCAAATGGCCGAGGATTCGACGTGGACAGAAAACCCGATTGATTTCAAGTTTCGCGCTTGTTCAGGTGCGAGGCTAATCGCCGCAGCGAAAGGGGACGATGCAGTGGAAGAAAAAGGGGCTCAGATAGACGGTGCCGGGAAACCTCATCTGTTGACAATGGAGCTGGGAGGAAACAACTGCCACTTCTTCGAAATAGCGAAGACATGCATTTATGGTGGCAACCTTTTCGATTTTTCCGAATACCCTGATCCAAACAGCTCCTGCACACAGGCACTGGCTAAGTGCGAGAATTATCTTCTCAATAGCAAAGACCAGCCGAACCAATCATTCTATTTCGACCATCATACCGCTCTGATGGATATCATGAATATTACCGGAATCAAGGGTAGAGGCGATTTCTATTTTTATATCGTTGGGTATGCTGAGTTCTTCAATACTTCTCCCGGTAGTAGGTGGTGTGATAGAGAGAGCTTTGGCGTCTTGCACCGTCCACGCCTGAGTAACTCGTTGCGGTCCAAGATCAATCGGATTGTGCGAGAACTCAATGCCAGAACCGCAAAATCCGTGGCGGACATGAACATGAGTCAAATCAGATTCTTTGATCCTTCGCCTTTATTCGAAGGTCATCGTTTCTGCGAACCTGGTCACACACTTAACAACCAATATTTCCTCAACGATGTCTGGTTTTGGAATTTATCTCCAGCTCAGAGTGGCCCTGCAGAATGGCAAGACCTGTGGGTTAGATACCAGATATTTCCTAACGGTACTCGGGCTAGTAGGGAGGATATCGAGGCTTTACTCGGAGGATTAGATCCATATTCGTCAGGAAAAACATTTCATCCAAAAGATGGCGGCCATAGGGCTATCAAGGAGGCGCTCATATCGACACTTCGAAAGGACAAGGTGCGAGGGGTGAAGCAAGTAAGGTGACCAGCATGACCTTGAATATCCATAACTTATTTTGTTATTATCTTTCAAGTGATCTCCGAGATTCACTAGAAGGCCCCTAGCTCATTTTGGGATATGCGTTTCGTTGATGCAGAGAGGTCGCTTTCTGGGCTGCTGATGGGGGAGCACGAACCTTAAACAAGATATTCTAATTCATCTGCGACATAACTATGTGTACATACATAAGAGGTTGAAACAAAACGCCGGTCTTCGGTTTATATACGTGTATGCATCATTCAGTGTCCTCTACCAAAAGAGAGCCGGTATTTTGCTCGGCAACAAAAAAGTATGAAAAAGGTGCTGTATCACGAAATTTTAGGCTTCGTAGTGCTTCCGTTAGCATGATCTTCGGTTGGAATTGTGCGGGTGTCATAGAAGTTGCGCTCGAAGAACTTTAGGACCTCATCGATGACACTGTATTAAGATAGTCAGTCATAAATGTTGATGTCTTTGAAGAAATGAAACTCACATGACAGGCGCGCTAATCACCAATACCGCCTTCCATTCATTCCAATTCAAGGGCAAAATGGAGAAGAGGCTTTGTAAGAAAGGAACGTAAAGGATTGCGAAGTGAAGCGTCATGGACATCGCAATTGCATAGACAAGCATCATGTTATTCCACAGAGGGAACGTTAGAAGCGAGTCACTGGAAGACAATGCATTCATGGCGTTAAACATCTCGATCACCACAAGAATGGAGAGGGAGATAGTTGATGCCGATCTGGACATGTCATTCGTGAACATTTCACAGCCGATCTCAGGGAAGTCCCGAGAGCATTTGTGGAAGTTTGACTGATAGAGGACTTGTTAGCGATGGGTTCTGCCTTCGGTTCGAGAAACAGGGACTTACCAATTGGGAAAACGTGATTTGCGGGCCTTCGGGGTTATACATGAAAAACCAGGCAAAACCGAAAACTGTGGCAATGCCAACGTAGGTACCAATCACCATGTACCGGAAGAATAACCACCCGCTCACAAGGGCTTCATCTCGCTTTCTTGGCGGTCGCTTCATAACGTCATGGTCTGGAGGATTGAAGGATAGAGCGGTCGCGGGTAAGCCATCGGTGACAAGATTGACCCAGAGTAGTTGAACGGGGATTAAAGCTTCGGGCATGCCAAGAGCCGCTGTGAGGAAGATAGAAACAACCTCGCCAATATTCGAAGAGATCAGGTATCGGATGAATTGTTGAGTATTGCTGTAGATAGAGCGTCCTTCCTCGACAGCAGTTTCAATGGTAGCAAAGTTGTCATCAGCCAGAACCATGTCAGCTGCCAATCTAGCGACGTCGGTACCGGAGCCCATTGCAACGCCAATGTCCGACTTCTTCAATGCTGGGGCATCATTGACGCCATCTCCAGTCATTGCAACAACGTGGCCAAGAGATTGGAGGATATCAACAAGTTTCGACTTGTGACTCGGTTCCACACGGGAAAAGAGAGACGCTTGCTTTGCGGCTTCGATTTTACCTTGTTCACTGAGAAGATCAAATTCTCTTCCAGTAAAGCTCTTTCCCATCAAGTTCTCGGTTTTGCCAAAGACACCAATCTGTCGGCATATGGATTCGGCGGTATTTTGGTTGTCGCCGGTGATAACAATGACTCTAATACCAGCTTCTTTACACTTTCGAATGGATGCAGCGACCTCAGGTCGAGGGGGATCAAGCATGCCAACCAGGCCAATTAGAGTCATATTTTGCTCGATCTTTTCGTACTCCTGAGAAGTCTCGGCAGAATGTAGAAGAGGTTGGTCGGGGACATCCGAGACACTAGCGATTGCCATAATACGGAAACCTTTGTTTCCATAATCGACAACTTCTTCCGAGATCAATTTGACATGGTTTTTGGACAGAGGAACTCTAGTTCCATTTTCTCCGAGTAAGACATGGGAACAACGCTCGAGTAGCGATTCGGGAGCACCCTTGACAAGAAGTTTCTGATTCTTTCCATTGCCAACTAGAACGGACATGCTCTTTCGGTCACGCGAGAATTCGTAAGTGGCTTTGAGCGGCAAGGTATCCTCATAATGTCGGCTCGCTGCATGTAGGCGTTCAGATGCTGGTAGGCTCTTTAACTTCCTGTTCAAATCCTTATCGTTTGTACCAATCTTTTCAATCAACACACGCAAGGCACCTTCAGTTGCTTCTCCGATTTTACTATAGGTTCCTGTTTTCTGGTCATATGACAGGACGGCATCGTTACACATAGCCAAAACTTCTGCCATCTGGCCAATTGTAGAGGAGGTGGCAGCGAGATTCTCTTGAACCTGGCCGTTCTTCCTCAATTCACCGATAGGAGCAAACGTAGTCCCCTCAACGTGAATTTCTTCCAAGTCGGATCCAGCTTGGTTGAGATGGACTATCCGATGGACACTCATTTGGTTGGTGGTGAGGGTACCCGTTTTATCGGAACAGATAACACTGCAGCTTCCCAATGTTTCCACGGAGGGCAAAGATCGAACCACGGCATTTTTAGCAGCCATTTTGCGGGTCCCCAGAGCCAGGCAAGTGGTGATCACGACAGCCAAGCCTTCGGGAATGGCAGCTACACCAAGTGAAACGGCAATTTTGAGATAATAGATAGCCCCCTTGGTCCATGTTCCGTGACTTGGATCGCTGAAATTTTGAATGTTGATGAGCCAAACGAGAACACAAATAACGGTGATGACTTTGGCTAATACGTCACCAAAGTTGTTAAGTTTCTGTTTCAAAGGTGTGGGCTCGGAGATCTGAGCGGTAATGCTCTCATGAATATCGCCAATAGCGGTGTTCGATCCGGTCAAAACGACAATGGCAGTGGCGTGGCCTGTAACAACTGTGGTACCAGAGAACAGAATGTTTATTTGGTCCTGTTTGACCGCCTGCTCGTCCTTGATTTCTTCCGTACTTTTAGAAACGCTGACGCTTTCACCAGTCAGAATTGCCTGGTCAACCCGGAAGCTGTTGCTCTGAACCGCAATGAGTCTGCAATCAGCAGGGATACGGTCCCCAACGGCAACATGAACGATATCTCCGGGCACAAGCTCTTCAGCTTTGATGCGTTTGACAGTTCCATCGCGAACGACCTTTGCCTCATTGGCCGAGTATTCCTGGAGCGCCGCAATCGCCTTTTCGGCGCTACTTTCTTGCGAAACACCGACGATTGCGTTGAGAATAAGGATTGTAAGGATCTAGGAAATTTGATCAGCTTCTACCAGCCGAAGTACTTATGAGATTGGGAACGGTGCATACCACAATAGGGTCCACAAACGCAGTCCAGTCCTCACCGCCCTCAAACAGCGCGAGTATAAAAGATACGACAGCCGACCCCAGTAGAATGAGAACCAGTTGGTCCTTGAATTGTTCCAAGACTAGCTCCCATAATGGCGTTGGTGGTTCTTCAGGAATAGCTAGATTTTGGTGAATATTGGTCAGCATGGTCTTGAATGAACCCTCACAATGTACAAAGAGCAAGAGGGTTACTTACAATTAGATCCGTGTTCCTCTCTCAACTTCGCGACCTGAGCACTGGAAAGACCTTCGTGCTCATCAACTCGAAAATGGCTGAGAACATCCCGGGGAGGATGTAAAAAGGAACGTTGCATGGTCCCGAGTTCCACAGAGTCCCTCGCCCAAAAAATCTCGATCTTCACTTAATCCAGGACAAGCGATTCTCAGTATTGGGATAGATCTTCCGAAAAATGTAATGTGTGGTATCTTGGGTAACCAGCTACTTTGCCAGCCTAAAGTCCAAGAGCTCGGTTGAAAGTTGGTAGGATTCTGGAACCTCCGCTGCCAACCCGCAACGATGCCAAGCGGTTTGTATCCACGTAACTGTTGGGATATAAACGACGACGCAGGCGAAGAAGCTGGAGAATCACTGGTCGGAGGGAATAGAAAGGAAGAGGCTATCAGGCAGGCGTCGACGAATATGTATACTGCCCCAAGCCGGGCACGGTAGAAGTCGCTGCTGGTTCTTCAACGTGGTCTTTTCTGATGCCCGGCTACTTATGTAATCCCGAACGGCCGGCAGAATCTGTTAGCGCAAAGCTTGTTCAGCCCCGGCTTGGCATATGCCGGATAAATTATAATCCCCGGAACGCGGCTCCGCCTTTCATCACGCGTCCAGCAAATTCTGCAAAACCGCGCAATGAGCTGCATAAGCTGCCAACTGCCAGTCATGCATGAGGTCAGAAAGTAGAGGCAAAACACGCACTCCGTCCCTTTCGGAAAGGCGAGCATATCTACGCCCCGAATAACTACACTGTAAAAGCATGATAAATCGACTTCCGAAGGTTTCCATTTACTTTTCTAATCACTACCTTGACTTCTCAAGCCAAGAGGCTAGATTAACTGCACCTAGAAATACAAAGTCCTCGTCGAGTAAGTGGGTTTCAGAACTTGTTGCCAGTCACAGGCTGTTCACGCGGATGGAGACAGCACTCTGATGAGAATGTTGCTTTTCCAAGGCCTACTCATTTATTCCGTAGGACGAACTTTTGTTCGATTGCCTAGTGGTGTCCGTACATTAGCGGATAGAAGACTTCACTGCCCGTATTTGGCTAGGGCTCCATCGTTATCTGGGTATTGAAGGAAATGGGAAAATAAGATAGACTGGGATCTTATCAAAGGCCAGAAGAATCGCAAACCGAAGCAATTAGGGTATGTAGGAGCTAATGAAGAATGATACTTCCATCAGGTCCCAAAGCAAACGTGGGAGGTAAAACAAAGAAGAAAACAAGGCTAGCTTAGGGCATAAGACCAGACGATCGAGACTTCCTTCTCTAGAATCCACCTTTAGGAGGAGAGCCGGTAGTACCGAGTCAGGGAATACAGAAGCATTCTCGTTTCCGTTGAACTCGCTCTCACCAAATGATAGAACTCCGCATCCTCGAAAATACACAACCCTGTAAAGCAAGACTAGAAGACATATGGTAGAGGTATTGACAATCCACGCTGTTGCAAATGTAAGGTTTTCAACTCCCAGAAAACAGGCAAGGTGAAAAATAAGCTGTGAGCCATGGATAAGCGACCGATAGGCACCATCGTGGTCAGTGTTGTTTTCCATTTTTTTTAGGATTCAGCAGCAACTTCCTTCTTTTCCTCAGTTGGTGCGGGAGCTGCGGTGGGAACGGCGGGGGCAGCAGGAGGAACCTCGTTGGAATCGGCACCAGCCTCTGCGGGCTTATCCTCTGCGGGCTCAGCGGCAGAAGCATCGGCTTCAACACCGTCAGAGGAAGTCCAGAGAGTGAGGTTATCGCGGAGCAGCTGCATGATCAGGGTGCTGTCGCGGTAGGATTCCTCGGAAAGAGAGTCCAATTCGGCAATGGCGTCGTCAAAAGCCTGCTTGGCAAGATGGCAAGCACGGTCAGGAGAGTTGACGATTTCGTAGTAGAATACCGAAAGGTTAAGGGCGAGGCCCAAACGGATGGGGTGGGTTGGTGTCAACTCAGACTGAGCAACGTCGGTGGCATTCTAAGCGAAAAGAAGAGTCAATTAGTTGAGAGAAACACCCAATTTGAAGGCATTCGAAAGTATAGACAGTACCTTGTAAGCCTCGTGAGCATTGGTGGCGGCAACCTTGCGCTTGTTACCAGAAGCGAACTCAGCCAGATAGCGGTAGTAATCGCCCTTCCTGTAACAGACATACGGGTCAGTAATCATCACCACCTTGTCCCATCCACACAGACAACGCACATTTTATAGTAAAAGACCTTGGATTCCCCGGTTTCGGCCTTTGGAATCAACTTCTCGTCCAAGACCTCAAGAACATCCTGGCAGACTCGTTCGAGTTCAGCCTCGATCTTTTCACGGTATTCACGGATGATGCCGACGTGCTTCTCAGAGCCTTTGGACTCCTCTTTCTGCTCGATGGAGGAAATGATGCGCCAAGATGCACGGCGGGTGCCGACAACGTTCTTGTAGGCAACAGAAAGCAGGTTGCGCTCGTCAACGGTAAGCTCGCCTCCAATCTAGGGCGGGTTAGTGGTCCAAAATTCCTATCCGCGTAGAACTGTAACATCCGTTAGGGCGAGAGCAAGGTGAGAGACTTACAGCGGCAACCTCCTAAATCAGTTGTCAGCCTTGTAATCATGATGAACACAAAATAAAGTGGGCGGCTAAACGAACCTTCATGTAGGTGACCATTTCTATGAGAACGCATTATCAGTAACAATCCTGCCATAAATATTGTGACAATCAAATGCATACCATCATAGCGCTCAGCCTGCTCGCAAAGGCGGGCGAGAAAAGTTTTGCTTTCAGAAGAATGAGCAAAAAGAACGATCACGGAACGATCACGGAATAACGGGTCATAGCCTACCTCTCACGCTGTTCACGACATCATCATTAGCTTAATTCTCAACTGTCAAATAAGAAAGAAGACGTGTGACGCGCAAAGAATCCGGAACAATTCTATGATTCCATAGAGACAAGGGAGGGGTAAACATACTTCAGAAGCCATTTTCACGCGACAGCGTCTATTATGACGAGAGCTGACGATATCACAGAGCACTAAGGAATGGGAATTTAAAAGGAGAGTAGGCAGCTGTTAAAAAGAAGGGTTCTGGCAAATCAAGCTTGCAAGTGGACTGCACTGAGTTATCCTGCTTGCAAAGAGAAGAAGAAAGTGAGAAGAAGAAAAGAAGGAGGAGAAGTAATAAAGTGAGCAGAGGAGTGAGAGTTGAAGGGGTCTGGCTGGTTTGGCTTGTTTGACTTGGTTTGGGCTTAGCGAGATCCTGTTGGGGAGCGGAGAGGGAGGCAGTGAACCACTACGGAGTATCAATGCCTGCAAAGATAACTATCAACCACTGTCGTGATTCACCCACTCTGTTAATCATCCTAGTTACTCAATGCTGGCATAACTGTCTATCTAGTGACACTCAGGGCTTGATCCATTTTCATTAACTACATGAATGCTGCGCAAAAATCTGGTGAATCTGAGACCGGGAGAAACCACCATTTGGTGTGTTTGCTTTTTTGCTCTTTTCTTTTTTGCTGGCTTCGATCTCCTCTTTTGGCAGTACTAAACTGTACCGAGTAGAAGTCAGATACACACAAACAGGACTGGGGAGACCCGTACTGATACGGCATCATGCAGTCGGGATTTCCGAAAGCATGGCGGAAAGCCTCGCAGAAGTAACAAGCAAAGCCTCAGCCACAAAGAGCTGACTATAGCAGTAGAACCGCAGCCTGCGGCCTCGGAAAGCAGGGAAATGAATACTATTCGGCAAAGTAATAACTAGTTAGGAAACGGCTGTCATGGGAACTTAAATGGTATGGCCGAAATCTTATATGCTCTTCTATATCTCTCCATTTGACTACCAAAGGAGCAATCTACGAGGTAGAGTAGGGAGACCAAGGCTTGAATATCAGAGCTTGGTATCGACAGGATAGAAAGGCATGATACTGCATGTTAAATGATACCCAATTTTGTTATTTGCATTTAAAAATAAGTCTAAACTGCAATGCCGTGCCATGCCCATATTAACCTGCTGTAAAAAACACAAAAGAAATGAACATCAAGTATGAGAAAAAGTTTCGCAGATATCTAATCACCAAGGAATGAAGAAGAATGACAATATGCTTGGAATCACATAAAGTCATCATCGTCGAGTTCATCACCGTCATAAGCCGTGGTATCCGCACGATTCGAATGAGTCGTGACCAGACTTGTCTTAGTCTTCGCTGCCTTGGTTTTCTTTCCACCCTTGTCCGCCGCTTTCTCTTCCTTGAGTTTCTCGTTGCTTGCTGCCATCAAAGCACTCGCGACCTTCTTGATCTCAGCACTTGGAAGCTCCTTAACCAGCTGCTTTGTAAAATCTTGAACCCAGATCGAGTATTGGGGTTTCTTGGACTGAGCCGCAAGAAGAGGCGCGAGTGTCGTTGTGAGAGTAGTAAACTGAGCCTTTGTCCCTGGCTTGAACAATGCCATCGTCGAAAGATCAATCGACTTCGTGGGATCATTGGCATCAGAAACAACCGCCGTTTTAGGCGCTGACCGGCTTCGGTTCAGGTCAATGTCTCCGATCAAGTCCTCAGCGTGACCAAGATCAGCTTCCTTTTCCGTTCTCTTCAGACGTTCCCGTTGTTCTGCCGCATCCTCTTCCTCCTCGCTAGAGTACTCATCTTCCTCAGCTGCCCGTCGCGCCTTGTGCTCTGCTATCCGTTGTGCTTTTGATTTCTTATTTGCTGCAGCCTCGGCCTCAGCTTTTGCCTTCGCCTCAGCTTCTTTCGCTTTCTTTTCTCGCTCGACTTCGGAATCCTCTGCAGCATCCCATGAATCTAGGACCTGTTTTCCACAAGAACAAAAGCATATTTGTCAGCGCACGATAAGACCTCATTGGAAACAGGGAGTCGCCATACGTCGTCGCTGTCTTCCTCATCGTCAAATCTGCGACGCGCAGCCGCGATCGGGGGAGGAGATGTAGGAGGAGTACTCTCCTCTTCGTCTTCTACTCGGTTAAAGAAGAGCGATTAGCGATTTGGCTCACAGTAGCATCGAGCGCCCGCGTTTCAACCCGGAACGAATCGTTCGCACTTCGAGTTGGGATCATAAAGAACGTGGCTTACCCCACTTGGATGGCGGAGCCATGCTGGCGATCCTTAATAATCAGACGGAAATTGGGATGCGCTTCACTTGAAATTGAGAGGGGTGCGGTTGAAGCAGTACGGTGTCTGTATACGCACGCCAGATATCCCGACTGGGAATATACAGGGAATGATTTGTGGGCTCCTGTTGGGCAGCGTGGATGCCGTTCGCAGCGAGAAATTTACATGGTCAAGGCTGATTGGCGGGGCAGAAAATTCTTGGTGTTCCAAACCAAAAATTGCCGAACGGGTTAACTTAATTCCGCGCAACTGCCCCTGAGGCCTGATGCAGAAATTCCAAGATGTCCGCATGTGAGATCGTTGATGAAGGCGCAACAGTCTATAAAATAAAATGTTTTATTGGATTATCTTATATAATTTATTTCTTTGCCATCGCAGGATAATAAGTGCTGCTGTTGTCTTCGATGTGGAAGATTTTTTTCACCCGTCCACCTTTTTACATGTTGATCGCAGTGCGGAATTTCTCGCCAGCATAAACGGCATTGGAACCAAGCTCCTCCTCGATACGAAGGATCTGGTTCAATTTGGCAAGACGCTCAGATCGAGCTGGAGCACCAGTCTTGATTTGACCGGCACGCAATCCAACTACGATGTCAGCAATGGTGACGTCCTCAGTCTCGCCAGATCGGTGGGAAACCATAACACCCCAGCCGTCGGCATATGAGTCTTTGGCGGCTTGGATAGATTCGGTCAAAGTACCGATCTGGTTAACCTTGAGCAACAAAGCGTTGCAGGCCTTTAGCTCGATGGCCTTCTTGATCCGCAGAGGGTTGGTCACAGTCAGGTCATCACTGTGATTAGCGTTAGTGAGAAAACAGCAAAAGATGGAAAATGAATACGCACCCAACAATCTGGAAGTCCGATGTCTTGAAGAAGTAGCTCCAAGCTTCCCAGTCGTCTTCGGCGAATGGATCCTCAATGCTGACAATGGGGTATTTGCTTGCTAGCTTCTTGTACAAATCGGCGAGCTGCTCATAGGTGAGCCACTTGCTCTTGTCGCTGTCGGGGTTCTTAAAGTCAAGATCATATTTCTTCTCATCCGCTTTGTAAAACTCGCTGGACGCAACGTCGAGGGCGATCTTGATTTTGCCTGTGTAACCAGCTTGCTCGATGGCTTCAGTGATCAAATCAAGAGCTTCTTCGGGAGTCTGGATATCAGGAGCAACACCACCCTCGTCACCAACGTTTCCGGCTGACTGGCCGTACTTCTGTTTGGCAAGGGCCTTGAGCTTGTGGTAGACCTCAGATCCTTGGCGGAGCGCTTCGGAGAAGGAGGGTGCATCACTACAGAATTAGTAGTGGTTCAACAGCTTGAATGGGGAAAGCAGCTTACGATGGAACGATCATGAATTCCTGGAAAGCAAGACGACCTCCAGCGTGGGAACCGCCGTTGAGAACGTTTTGGAAGGGAACAGGAAGGACGTATGGCTTTTTGGTGCCTGCAAGATCGGAGACATGGGCATAGAGTGGAACTCCCTTTTCAGCGGCTCCCGCTTTGGCAATTGCCAAACTGACACCAAGAATAGCGTTGGCGCCGAGCTTTGACTTGTTGGCAGTGCCGTCAAGTTTGTTAAGGAACTCATCGACCTTGGATTGGTCTTTCACATCGATGTTCTCTTTGATGATGGCGGGAGCAATGGTTTCGTTGACATTCTTAACAGCATTCAAAACGCCTGCGATCGAAAAAATCTGTGGTCAGATTATATGGCCCACGAAATTGCTTTTGCAACTTACCCTTGCCGAGCCAATGAGTCTTGTCGCCATCACGGAGTTCGCATGCCTCATGCTGGCCTGTTATTGATCGGTTAGCGCTATGTATATGTCTGTGATCCTATGTTTCATCGCCGTAGGCTTTGAGAAGAGGCAGAATAGCATACCGGTAGAAGCTCCGGATGGAACGATAGCACGGTGGAGGCCGGTTTCGGTGACAACGTCGACCTCGACGGTGGGGTTACCGCGGGAGTCGTACACGGATCTGGCGTGGATCTTGGTGATAGCCATTCTGCAAAACCCCGAATATTAGCAGCTTACTACAAAGTGCTAGAGAGCAAGTTCAATCCAGCAGGCCTCGATGTCTAAGATAGGGAAAGAAGCTGTGGTTCACTCCCTTGTTTGACTTTTCTGGATCTCATTCACCGAAGACCCAAAAAGGCATCACAAAGCAAGTTGGGAAAAACACACAAAGGGCAATGATCAAACCACTTATCACAATCATTGTCATCCTTTGATTGGCAAGTAAATATCTTGCTAGCTGCCTCAAGGAAGCAAGAGATGGTGATAGGAGATGCAATGGCGGGGTTGAGGGGCAACGTGATCCTAGGTCGGTGAAGACGAAGAGCTGGATTTACTCACTTGCAAAGCTAGGTCAAGGTCTAATGGCAATTGAGAAGCTTCTTTGATCAATCGAAGAGGGAGACAGAGTAGAGAGAGGAGACAAGATGTATCTGTTGATGAGTCTGGTGACGGGAGGGAGAGTTGAAGGAGGAATGGAGAAGAGTCGGAGAAGAAGGAGTGGTAAACACCTGGTCATAACAATGAAGAGTTAATCACTACGTAACTTAATTCCTTCCATCTTCCACCCCTCCTAACTACGGCCACCACCAATATTGGGAAGGAGTTTCCACAACCCAATCATTGAGGGCTAACAAGGTGTGTTCGGGACTTTCCACGGGTCGGGAGATCCAGGAACTGCAACGAAAATCACCCGCCATCAATCATTGCTGCCCTAAATTAAACCTGCAGTCTACGAATATCCATGCCCTTGTCACTACGCTGACCTCGAATTGCCGTGACGGAGAGAAACGGAGCAGAGAGCGGGCTGGAAGGGATTATGGCATCATCGTCGTGCTGCTTCAGTGGGGGGTCTTGGCGCAATGCCCCTCAATAACTGCTTATATAAGCGCGAATACGGTGGTTAGAAAACGTTAGATCGCCAAGTAGAATACCACGTGACTAGAAAGGTGTTTGGCATGTTTGCAGCGGTTAAACTCCAGGCCAGCTGCGCCTAATGCTGAGCTCAAGCTTGTCGCTCTCAGACCGAACCACAGCAGATTCTGGCATCACAGAGATCACTACGTTTTGATTCGGGCCTACCATCCATTAACTACAGGCGTATCCTCTAGCGATTTGTTTGACGGCGGATTCGTTTGTGTCCGTACATGTCACGCCGCCTTCCAGCTTCACTCAGAATGACACCTACCGGGCTCGAAGATCCTGAACGCTGGCACGCGCTTCAGGACTACAGAAAGGCCCTGCTAGAGTCCAGGGAATGGGAGGCAAAATTAAAGGCTCTCCGGCTAGGCATCAAGGATCTGCAAAAGGAGTTTGATCAGACCGAAGAGAACATTAAAGCGCTGCAGAGCGTCGGTCAGATTATTGGAGAGGTTCTCAAACAGCTTGACGAGGAGAGATGTAGGCCTACAATTTCTTTTATGTTTTGAGTATTATGCAACTACGGCTGGACTAACAACGACATATAAATGTAGTTATCGTCAAAGCTTCATCCGGGCCCAGATATGTTGTCGGATGTCGATCCAAGGTCGATAAAGCGAAGCTGAAGCAAGGAACCCGTGTCGCTCTCGATATGACTACATTAACCATCATGCGCATGCTGCCTCGTGAAGTCGATCCCCTTGTATACAACATGTCCTTGGAAGATCCTGGCCAGGTCAACTTTGCCGGAATCGGTGGCCTAAACGATCAAATTCGAGAGTTGCGTGAGGTTATTGAATTGCCGCTGAAGAACCCAGAGCTCTTTATGAGAGTTGGAATAAAACCACCGAAGGGTGTTCTGCTGTATGGACCACCCGGAACAGGCAAGACCCTCCTTGCCAGAGCTGTTGCAAGTTCCCTGGAGACAAACTTTTTAAAAGGTCAGTCAGCCTAATTTCTTATCTACTTGTACCATTCTCACTCGATCGTAGTCGTTTCTTCCGCAATTGTCGACAAATATATTGGTGAGTCAGCTCGACTGATTCGAGAAATGTTCGGATACGCCAAAGAGCACGAGCCGTGCATTATCTTCATGGACGAGATCGATGCCATTGGAGGCCGGAGGTTTTCGGAAGGAACTTCAGCAGACAGAGAAATACAACGTACACTGATGGAACTTCTCAATCAACTGGATGGCTTTGATTATTTGGGGAAGACAAAAATCATTATGGCTACGAATCGCCCGGACACCCTCGACCCGGCCCTCCTTCGTGCCGGACGTCTTGATCGCAAGATTGAGATTCCCTTACCGAATGAAGTTGGTAGACTCGAGATTCTCAAGATTCATTCAAGCGGTGTTGCCGTTGATGGGGAAATTGACTTCGAAACCGTCGTGAAAATGAGCGATGGACTCAACGGTGCTGATCTCCGTAATGTGGTCACAGAAGCGTAAGTTTGTTCCTCAAATAGCGATTAAGCTTTCTTTCTCTAACTTCAAATCCAGCGGGCTGTTCGCCATCAAGGACTATCGTGACTCCATCAACCAAGACGATTTCAATAAGGCTGTTCGAAAGGTCGCCGAGGCAAAGAAACTTGAGGGCAAGCTTGAATACCAGAAGCTATGATATGTTGAATATATAATTAATCCGCAGCCGTCAGTCCATCTACATGGGTATCTCTTCACAGCGTTACTATGTAAATTACAATAGAAGCCTTATATCAACTATCATCTTGAAATTGGTGATGACATTGTTTTCATTGAGCATCAAGGTGTCTATTAATCGTAATAAAATACAATTATGGGCTCTTTTGGGGGACCTCAGGTCTGAAGTATGAAGGTCAAGAGATCAGTGCAAACAGAACAAACATCATCGACAGTATCAAAGCTCCGACTAGGTGGCTTCTTTGCCAGTTTCATGAAGTAATAGCTGCTCTTTTCCTCCCTTTTATCCCCATTTATAATAGCTCGATGTACTCTATGATGGCCTGAAGCTCATCTGCTTTGGATGGCATGTATGCTTTGAGGCAAATTTACCATAGACTGCATATTTGGCGTCGGTCTCCTGAAGTGCCACTGGGCACACGACATTAACAAGCTGCGTACTAATGATATGAATGAGGAGACAATCAGTGTGTAAGGCCAAGTCTGTAAATCTAAGATCTGTTTCTGATTGAGTTTCTAGCTTTCTCTCCTATAACCTCTCATCTATCTTTACCTCCTGAGCGCTAATCCGTCTGACACGGTCTGGAATGTCCTTCCAACTCCCCGGTCGCGTCCCCGCTTTCGAATCTTCACAGCGTGAACTCGAAGATAGCTACTGGCGAGCTGCGGGCTCTTCTTCCCGCAATGCTCCTAACAATGCTGGCACTGGTGGTGGATTCGAGATCGCGGAGAAGATTGGACAGTTCATGAATCCGGGTCGTGAGTTACCAATGTATAAAGATAAGCCGTATCATGCAAGCAAACGTCCAGGTGCAGCAGGGGCACATACCAGGGGGAGGCGAAAGCTAGTTTGGCTAGGAATAATCGTAATTTTTGGAATAATAACTTGGTGGTTGTGGTGGGGAGGAAAAGCGGAGAGTATATTACAACGAGGAAAGGGCATGAGCGCCCGTGGTGGAGAGCTCTGGAAATGGGTTCAAAATTTTGAAAGAGGCGAAGAAGCGAAGAAAGGACAGGCTATCAACTGGGCCGATAGGCGGGAGAAAGTGAGAGACGCTTTCACAGTCAGCTGGGACGGTTATGAAAAGTACGCTTGGGGTGAGTTCGAGAATTGATGCATCGGACACTTGTGGCTTTGTTACTTAAATTTATTCTACAGGTCACGATGAGTACTATCCAGTTCGAAAATCCGGCAGAGACATGGTCAAAGGCGGTATGGGTTGGATCATCGTGGACGCTTTGGATACCCTTATGATTATGAACCTTACATCTCGGGTGAACCAAGCTCGAAATTGGATCCACACGTCACTCCAATATGATCAGAATCACCCCGTGAACACTTTTGAGACTACCATTCGTATGGTAGGCGGACTGCTTTCAGCACATTATCTATCGACGACGTACCCTGATCTCGCTCCGATAGCCGATGATGATAAGGGTGCTCCTGGGGAGGATCTATATATCGAAAAGGCCACGGACCTTGCGGAGCGTCTCATGGGCGCCTTTCAATCTCCTTCGGGTATACCATATGCGAGTTTGAATTTGAATACATCAGTTGGCATTGTGTCACATACCGATAATGGAGCCTCGTCAACGGCTGAAGCTGGCACGCTTCAGCTGGAGTTCAAGTACCTGGCGAAATTGACAGGCGAGGCGAACTACTGGGAAACCGTTGAAAAGGTAATGGAAGTTATTGAAGGAAACGGTAGAGAAGATGGACTTCTCCCTATATATATTTATGCGGATACGGGAAAGTTTATGGGCGATAACATTCGCCTCGGGAGTCGAGGTGACTCGTATTACGGTATGTGTATTACTTTTTGATGAAACTTCTAAAGGCCCTCTCTGACGATTGATTCGTAGAATACCTGATCAAACAATACCTCCAGACCTCGAATGAGGAGCCTATATACTTGGAAATGTGGCAAGAAGCCCTGAATGGTATTCGAAAACATCTTATTACTTACACGAAACATGCGTCCTTAACAGTCGTTGGTGAACGACCAAGCGGGTTGCATAAACCAATCTCGCCCAAAATGGATCATCTTGTTTGCTTTCTACCTGGAACTATCGCTTTAGGCGCAACCGGCGGATTACCATTATCAGAAGCCAAAAAGCTTCCTGGCTGGGGACGAAGGCAGGAAGAAGATATGCTTTTGGCAAAAGAGCTAATGAAAACGTGCTGGGCCACATACCTCAGCACTGCAACAGGACTGGCTCCTGAGATTACTTATTTCCAAACCGACGAGCCGCCGCGAATGATGAAAGACGTATATCCAGATTTCGACTTCACCCTTGGTGAGTCCAAAAAACGCAAAGGGGGCTTTTTAAAGGATGATGCGGATTTGTTCATGAAGTCTCGTCCATTGTACCCGCTCGAACGCGAAAAGTCTATATGGCACAAGGACATCATTATCCACGATGCGGATCGGCATAATCTTCAAAGGCCAGAAACAGTGGAATCGCTATTCTATATGTATCGAATCACAGGTGACGAGACATATCGTTTCTGGGGATGGGAAATGTTCAAGTCATTCATCAAATATACCGCAGTAGTTGACGACGAGCCTGCCACAGGAGCGACTACCAAAGAAACACCTAGCGAGCACGGTTCATATATTCGAGGCTTTACATCTCTTTCAAACGCGAATACTATCCCTCCGGTGCAAAAGGATAATATGGAGAGTTTTTGGATGGCGGAAACACTGAAGTACTTCTATCTTTTGTTCTCAGAAAGGGACTTTATACCCTTGGAGACAACTGTTTTTAATACAGAGGCGCATGTTTTCCCAAGATTCAAGATGGGGAAACTTTTCAAGACTGGATGGACTAGAAGATTTCCAGCTAAACATGAGGCATAGTGGCGTTTTGGACAAACGCAATTCTTCAAGTTTATATTTTTATTCGATTTGTAACCTTTGATAGCTAGACCGTGAAATCCAGATTATGACGAATCTGCAATACTGACTGGGGACTCCTCGAAGTGCGATATCAAAGTTTCACTGATGAAACGTAAAGGTTGTTTGCTTTTTCAAGCTCTTCTACTCACGGCAGCTTCGATTAATCGAACATAGCCCTCAACAGCATCTTCTAGTTCCCCAACACTCAATCCCTCATTTTCTCCATGTGCCACGAAAATGCTGCCGGGGCCATAGAGATATCTCTTGACCTTTTCTCCTTCAGGTAAGTCAGTATCATGGATGATCAGATTTGGGACGTCTGTGCCGTAGTTCACTGTCATAACGTCGAACCCCTTGACATCCGTATCAAGGTCGACAGGAGGGTAGGCACCACCGCCGGAGAAGTCAACATCGACGTGGGCTGGATGTCTAGCTGTAGAGCGCACGGCTTCCAATATCGTTTTCTTTGCATGGGAAATTGACCCTCCGGCGAGACGCACTGCAACACTAGCGTATGCTGTTGCTGGCACAACATTCGTAGCAACTCCGCCTTCCATGACGCCGATATTCAGCGTCGTTCGGCCATACTTTTTGCTTGAAGGTAATCCACCCTCGGACTCGGAAATGTCACCTAGCCGGTCGATCTTTGATAGGATCGGAAGAATCTCAGAGACCGCGCTCCGGCCGAGCCAGGGATATCCGGAGTGCGCAGGTTTGCCGCCCACGTTGACGGTAAAATGAAGCATGCCTTTGTGGCCAGAAACCAGTTTTCCTTCCGTTGGCTCGCCGAAGATGACAGTGTGGAAGGTTGGAGGAGATGTGTTGAGAGACGAATCGGAGAAGTGGAGCATTCCATTGCCACCAGTTTCTTCACTGACGACAAAGAGCAAACCTAAGGGTGTGTCTGGATGAGACTTAAGATGAGAAAGCGCAGCAATTATTTGGGCGGCGACGCTGCCTTTGGCATCAACAGTGCCACGACCTGCGATGTGGATGGTCCTGGGATCGACAGGGTGTGTAAGGTTTGAAGCAGGCATATGTAGAGAATATGGTATAAAAGGAGGCACAGTGTCAATGTGGCTGCTGAGGATGATTTTCGGAGTGGGTGAGGAAGATGGATATGCGTAGATATTGAATCTCGTCAGTGGCTTTGTATCTCCATCAACGTCTGTGTCTTCATCTCCATCCTGCGGAACGTATTGCCTTTCCACGGTAAACCCGCGTTGCTCGAGATAATCAACGAGGAAACTGCCCACATTCTCTTCGTGATTGGAGATGGATTCAATGTCACAAAGAGATCGATGGAGTGACAAAAGCTCGGAGTCGGCGATAATATCATCTAGAGAATCCTTCTCTAAGCCTGCGGATATCGGTGTCAAATCCGGATCATCCACTATCAGCGGCTTTTGATCCGACCGTAAGAGCGCAGCATGAGGGTTGGCAAACGCCAGGGGCACCAAGGCCACAGCAGTCAGAAATAATGACCTCATTATCTAGCAAACACGAATGATTTCTTCTCTGGCTTTTCACCCAAGTCGGACTTTCCGCGGAGCGAGAGATTGCATCCTTACACTTCTCAAGAGGTTCTCCGTATTTCGGGGCTGGTTTGTTAGCTTCAATTGTGTCGGCGGGAACAGATAGTTAGTTACGCGCCGAAACTTTCCCCACAAACGTCTCGATTTATAGTACGGAGTATCTTGTCGAAAGTTTTCACAACCCTCAGTTAATGCTGCTGCTAGTCTTTAACAATCCTTGATAATAGTCGTCAAGATTGCTCCATCAAGCCTTTTGAAAGTCTTTGGGCTCAAGAGGTGTCTTTGGAAAATCATAGGTAGGTAGTTTAAAGGCTGGTTTGGGGTCTTGGTCCAAGGGTACTTTCAAACTTTTGACCTAGTACTGTATCCGTCCGAGGGCCTTTGCGACGTCCCACAGCTTCAATATTGTTATCACTACCTGTTGAAGTTTGTCATTTGTCTTCTTCTGCTCTCGACGTTCCTGACATGGCACCATGAAGCCACATCCGGGTGTTATCCCGGACCGACCGATCTTGATTATATAATACCGACCCAATCGGCGATCACCTGATTCTCGTCTTGGCGCGTTGGTTCGGATTGGGAGCTTCGGAGACTGGACGAGCAGCCTTCTGGTCTCAAGAAATTTAGTAGAGATCGGAGAGGTCGTGAGCTTCATCTTCACGACAATGGCATCATTTACTCCCATGTTCAAACCTCGCTCCCTCCAGCCGGCCCTTCGCCTGGGCCGGCCCTCTCCCGCAAGGCCCTTGACCCATCAATCACCGATTCGAGCTATCACGACATGCAGAGCTTCGCGGCCGCAAACTTTTCGACCAAGCTCAATTTCAGAGCTCGCCAGCTATCGATTGTTCTCTAGCTCTGCCTCGCATTCTACAAAGACGATCGGACAGATTAAGGCTCGGTCGTCCACCGGACCTTTTTCATGGAAAGCGGCTTTACTTTTCGTCCTGACCGGGGCGGGAATGGTAGTCTATTTCCAGTATGAAAAAGCGCGGCTGGAGCGAGAGCGGGTTGTGCAGATGAGCAAAGGCGTAGGGAAGCCGAAAGTCGGAGGACCATTTGTGTTGAAAGACTTGGATGGAAAAGTATTCACGCATGAGGAGCTGAAAGGGAAATACAATTTTGTGAGTATCTAACGGCAGGTCACACCACGGTCAACAACTTCTGACCTGTTGAATCTGGCATTTTAGATATATTTCGGGTTTACGCACTGCCCGGACATTTGTCCCGATGAATTGGATAAGATGGCAGAGATTATCGATGTCGTGAAACAAAAGTCAAAGGGGGAAGTTTTGCGGCCTATCTTTGTGACTTGTGACCCGGCTAGGGATACCCCAGAAGTTTTGCGCGCATATCTCAAAGAATTCCATGGGGATATCCTGGGGTTGACAGGGACATATGAGCAGGTAAAGAATATTTGCAAGCAATACCGAGTCTATTTCAGCACCCCTGAAAATATTACTCCGGGTGAGGACTATTTGGTGGACCACAGCATCTACTTTTACCTGATGGGTGAGTCTAGCTGAGACACTCTCTTGATGAGGGATAACTGACGAATCCCATAGACCCCGAAGGAGACTTTGTCGAATGCATCGGCCGCCAGGATACCCCCGAGAGTGCGGCAAACATAATACTCGACCATATCAAAGATTGGAAGAGGCAAGGCAAGGAACTTAGGACAACCGGGCCATAAAGTTAAACCCCCCAAAAGCCTTTCTTTCACCTATGCGACTCTCCACTCCCACTCATTCCTCTTGGTTTTGCATATTGACGTGTATGTTCGGACAAAATCGGCGTTTTGGGAGATTCGGGCGATATTAGAAACCTATGTACAGTAGAGATGTACATCATGAGACTTATGACGGTCGTTTTTAACCATGTGCCTTTGTTCTCAGCTGCGAAGCTGTTGTTCTTTCGTGACGCTGTGGCTCCTCGGACGCTTTCTTAATCTCGGACTTATATCCTTCCAATAGGTTCACCGCTTTTCCTTCCGGGTCGGTGTCTCGATTTGCCTTCCACTGTCCCTCTCCTAGTGGCTGTCCAACAAATTCCTCCCGCTTCCAGATCTCCACTTTCCGCTTACATTCTTCCAAAATCTCTTCGCCCCCTCGCCAAGCTGCGCCTCGATGCGGTGCGCTGATTGCAATTGCAATTGATTCTTCGCCCACGGCGACGTCTCCCAAGCGATGTGCTATGCTTACGGCGCACAGTTTATGCTTTGCGATGGCATCGCGCGCAATACTTGACAGGGTGCGAAGGGCGAGGGGTGCATAGCTGGTGTACGCGAGGCGAGCAACGGATTTCCCGTCGAAAGTGTCACGGGTTGTGCCTAAGAAGAGAACGTTTGCGCCAGCTGCGGGAGACCGTGTTTGAGTGAGGTAAGCGGTGGGGTTCAGGGCATCATAGGTCAGCTCAACAAAGATGTTTTCAGAATCAAGGTGGAGTGTCTGCGGATAAATCGTGGGGTCAACATAGGACGGCGGAGGAGTGGAGATGCTGGACAGGGAAGATTGAGGGGATTTAGGAATTCGCGGAGGAAGGAATGAAAACATATCTCTTAGCGCTTGTCAAAGAGGCTGTTCGATAGTGCCGTTCATAACTCCAGCCCAACTCTTTGTCGTACGCGGCCTTGGGAGTTCTGTGTGATGCTCGTCGCCGCCATGCGGATATTGGCTGATGTAAGCCGTTGTGGGGGGATGGCCTCTGCTCAGTCAGCAAATCATTTCCAAGTCCCACCCGCGACTTCAACGAACAATGAAAACTACCACCACCGTTGCATCCAACGTCTTTACTTGAGAACATCGAGTGTGCAACGTCTCGATAGCCTTTGAGATGCCCTAAATGCCTCATGCTCATTGCCGTAGCATTTGAAGCATTGCTTCGCTACTACTATTACAATAGCCGTCAGCGTCTCCGAGCGAACGCTTTTGACGTCTGCGGCTGTTGCCGGCGTGTGATCCAACTAAAGAATCTCTGGGCGCATGGCAGTTCGACGTTGGTTGTTGAAAGCAAAGGGATGCAGCCCATGCAGCCACATGTCTCGTAGGCATCTGGGGCCTGAGCGACACCTAGTCCGTGATGTGGCATGAAAATCTGCTGATAGAGGTGCAGCATGTTATACCCTATTTCTCCTCATAAATAGCACGATGGGCTTCAAGTGCTAGGCCGCATGGATTGCCTTTATTTCTTTGGCAGGCATTGCAGGTCTGTCCTCCCTCCTTTCCCTCTTGATTTGGGAATTGAAACATCTCGCCCCGTACAATTATCCCTGGTGTCCACATGTGTTTGTAAATCACGCAATTTGATCAAAAGTGGCCTTTGTGCGGGATTTTGTTCCTTTTACCTGATGGGTCTGATTTTACTGTACCCCGTCCGTGCCGTCCCTGACAGCCCCACGAAATGCCGGTCAGGCCAATCGAGAGTACGGCAATCGTCCCCGCGGGGTAGCCGTCCGCGTGGATGTCGCAGTGAAGGCCGGATACGCATTTTCAGCTATGGATCAGAGCGTACTCCACCGTACCTGTCCATTAAGAGCGACGTTGCACTTCTAGAGACTACCTGAAAGCGTTAGCCCGCTCTTGACCCCAGATTCTCATCTCCACGATTGATGCCCGCAAACCGGTGTATAAATAGGGCGGTGATTTCCTCATGGAGAAGAGATATCTTCCCTAGAACAAATAACATCAAATCCTTCAAGATAAATCACTCTATTCCACGACTCTACTTCTTATATATATATACATATTATATATATCCTTACACCTTTGCTTAGATGCAATAGAGAACTACAAGGCGAAAGTTCAAGCACCCCATCTACAACAATGAAGGTCTCGGCTATCATAAGTGTTATTGTCCTTTCCCTCACCACAGGGGTTAGCGCCAAAGCTGCTCCTAGCGTCAGTGGCGGCAACTGGGACAATCTTCCCAAGGTAAGAGAATATAACCGGTTGTTGTGTACTGAGACGAACGAGCACTAACCTGGATTACAGTCCCCTAAGGACCCCATCATTTTCGAGGGCCCTTTACGCGACTGCGGTGGTCCCTATGCTCCCCCAAATGGGAAGTGTGGTGTGCCGAACTGTAAGGACTCTTGCAGCTCTCCCGTGTGTTCGAGCAATGCTGACATGAGTGAACTGTAGGGGTTGACCCAGATCCACCAAAATAAATTCTCCCTTAGGGCGGACGAGCAAGACACGACCGGAATGAATGTGATGAGGTTTTGGATTAATTGAATCAGTCCCAGCGATTGTCGAGTACTGGCAAGGGGCTCCTGCATATCGCTGATGCGTTAATTGAGTCACCCACCAACTGCTGGCTAGGGCACATGCACATAAATTGCGAACGTTTACTAGGAGGAGGGACTAGTATTGTACATATTTACCTCTGGCATTGTATATATAGAATCACGAATGTATCAAGTATCAACAAGAAACGGTCCCACGTTTAGCGTGATCCTTCGCCTATCATATTCCTATCTCGTCACCGACTCTCTCCTCCCATGAGCGTGGCCTAATATCATTCGAGGAAGGAAGACCAGCCCAGTTATGGCCTGGAAGGTCAAGGGTCGAGCCCGGCCGGGTATTTGCTGCTATATTTGAGTTGATATAGTTCTATTTTTTCTTGAGAGTCAACACATATTTCGCCTCAGGCCCCAAGCATGATCCTTGCTCGTGGAGTATGGAAACGGCCCAGATTTCCAAGAAGGGAAACCCCGGATGCATGGACGAACCCGCCGTGCCGTCTTGTTCAACATCGGACGACCAACAGCAGCAGCTTCACCGCAAGCACTGTGGCCAAACATACGAAATACCACCTCCAGCAGCAAAGACTCTCTCATCTCTTGTTGCGGGGTGAAATACCCGGAGCCTTCCTCAAAAAGCAAACATACATCTCACTAGTGAGCAACTCCTCTGGCCAAGCTTCCCTCCCTCCGGAGAATTGTTGCCAGTGATTGGGAGAACGCCATGCATGTCGCCCAACTATCATGTGGCGGCCATTAGTGCGGAGTTTCGCACCGTCCATCTTTCCTCCAACCCATCTGTTGATTCGACAGTCGGCCGTGTTTCTATCAGGACGCGGGACCAGGGACCAGCATTGTTGGAGCTTCACCGCCAGAAAAAGGCGGGAGGGGAAGAGGGAAAAGCAAGTGGATCGAGGGAGATCTGGGAGGATTCCAATATTCCTATTAAAGTCGACTGATCTCCTCTTCCTGCACCTGGTCCGGTTTTTCTTCGTTCCTCCTGTTGTTCACTGTTGTTCTTCTTCTTCTCCAATCTCTCTGTTCTTCTTGTTTTGTTCCCAATCGGGCCAGCGCTGACTCAGCAAGCACGCAATCCAGCCAAGGCTCCACCTTCTGCTGTGATTCGTCAGCGTGACATCAGTTGCTTCATTTGGACTTTTGTGGCTTCTTTCTTTCTTTCTCTCTTCTTCTTCTTCTTGACTTCATCTCTTCTTGTGCTCTTCATCTCCTGCTACTCACTCCAAACACGACTGGTCTGGCTTCCTCTTGGACTCAATTGATGCTCAAAATGTTGAATTCGCTTGTTTTATGCTACTCGCTGCCTATACAATAACGAGACTGATCCTGCAGTGTTTGGTATCTGTCCAAGGAGAGTCGATGCAAAATGAAAACCAACAAGAACCAAAGGAAAAAAAAGAGAGATATTTACAGCCGTACGTGGTGTATATGTCCACCCATGTCCACTTCGTACTTCCGCTCAAGGAGTATTATTTTTTTATCGTCGTCGTCGATGTCTTCTCGTTCCAATGCTTTTTTTCTGCTATTACTGCTTCTCGCCTGCTTCTATATCTTGAAGAGTTCCTTGGTGCATGACTTCCAGATCGTGAAGCAGAACACCATGATCCAGAGTAGGGTTACACAAGTCGACAAAATCTGCATATACCCGTTAGCCGAAGGCCGGATATTTCCAAGCAACCCAAACACTACAAGGATGACTTACTGTGCCGATGATATTGAAAACTACCGAGTTGAATTCTTTACCGAACAGAGTGCATGCCGTTGTGAACACACCTGGGGATGATCAGTACAGGACTTTCGGGCAAAACTCGATGACCAAACTTACCGATCGGGAAAGTCAAGGCCCACCAACCCAGGTTGAATGGGAATGGACCGCGGGCAAAGGACGCGGCGGCAAACCATAGCCAGACCAGCCCGAAACCCCACATGACGAGAGCGATGAAGATACCGACAGAATAAAAGATCTCACCAGCGAGTGGTGACAGGATATTTGACTACGTTGATTGTCAGTGCCACATCGTAAAGAGGCTATTTCAGGTATGTATTGATTATGCTTACCCCTGGAAAGACTTTTTCGCGACGATGCCGAGCTGCATAATACTAGTTCATGGTCAGACTGGGACAGTGGTGACGGTGGTGAGAAACTTACCCGAAGCCTCCCTGGCCAAGCGGACCAACTGGAAGCAAGGTACTAACAATGACGGCGGATGGAACAATTTTATGCAATGCTAATCGCTGGAAATAAATGACGATAACAACCATGGCGAATGGCACGGCCGAACCCCACATGATGTAGCAGAAAATGACGGTCCACAGAGCGTGGGAGTTATTAGGCAATGCGGAAGCGACCACACCTCCCGAGGCTGCCGCGACGACCGGTGCTACAATTGGCAAAAGCCATGCGGCCGTCATCGTTTCGAGTTTGGCCGGATGAACCGTGGTGCTAGACCAGCGTCAGTACACTTGTCGTTTCTCGGACCCTTTTTTTGGAAAACGGCACATACAGGACGAATGGGACATAGAAGCAGGTAACGATGCTGACGGCAGCGTCAATCCACCACATGATCCAAGCCATATAGGCGGCCCAGCTTCCCCATCTGGGAACACAGACGAAAATAATCATGTTGACAATTGTGGCGAAGCCCATGGGAAACGTGCCGAGCAGCATGGAGTGGGCGGGATGTCGCAGCATCTGCTTGAACTTCTCAGGCCACAGGCCATATCGCAGTATCGAGATGATGAGGAACAGCGTGAAGAGAGCGATATTGAGGATAAAGATAGCAATGGCGATATATTTCAGGCCGGGAAACTGGTAGGGCAGATTGTAGAGGAGGATGGAGGTGATACCCGTGCCCATGTTTGCGGCAAACCAACTATAACAAGTCAGCTTGTTATCTTTCTTCATATTTTTCCTTGTCCCAATTTTTGAAGTATGCTCACCCAGGGTGAAAGTTTGCGATGGCAATCCAGTCATCTCGCCGTCTAGTTCGCTTCTCGTCTTCTATGGGGTCGTAGGTAGGTGGGAGGATGGTGGTACCGGCGTCTCTGCTGGCATTTCGCGAAGCAGCTTCATTGACTTGTTGCCGAGTTGCATTCTGTGGCTTGGTAGGGAAGCTATCGGAGGAGGAACCAGCGGAACTCATTATTAGGGTGGTTTTGTGGCGGCTTGTCTAAATCGGGAAATATAGGACGAAAAGAATTGGCAAAAAAGAGAGAATGCGATTCTAGAGACTGAAAGAAAGACGAAACAATGAAAGAAAGAATGAGTGACTAGAGCGTGATCGCGGGATCAAACGCACAACAGACTGGGAGTTTGACCCGAGCCTACCGGAGGGAGTGTTGTTGGAGACGGTCTGGCGAGGAGAGGGAGAGAAGAGGATGAGAAAGAGTCAGAGAAGACCGGGCAGGCAGCACATGAAGGAGTGCGGCGGGAGATGAGGATTGAGATTGTGTTAAATTGAACGGGTTGCCGAGAAGAGTCAACACGTTTGAAGTGCCAGGTTCAGGGAGCCAAGAGCAGACTGGAGGTTCGGTTGCGCTATGCTGCGATCTCCCTGCGGGCTTCTCCACTTGGGACGTCACGGTGATGAGCAGTAGTGTAGTATTTCGGCAGGGTATTTAGTATTAGAGGTAGGTCGATATAGATGGGGATCAGAGGCGAGGCAAGTGGTTTGAGGATTGAAACAAAAAAACGATCCAGAGAATTCCAGAGATCAGATCATCAGGATAAAAATAAAAATAAAAGAGAAAAAAAGAAAGCGATCAAACAGGAGACGACTAGCTAGTAAAATAACAATAATATCCACTTCCGCCCGTCTTCTGGCTCCTCCGAGGACGCAACGAACAGTGACGGAATGAGTCAAGCGGGCTCGCAGCCAGACCCTTTCTGCTTATGCTGCCGGTGGGATTGCAGTGAAGTAATGGAAACCCGCCGCGCAGGGATGGGCTGCTTTCTACGGGCTGTTATTCGTTAAAATTTCAGGTCTGGCGCCTTTTTTTTTGGGATTATTTTTTTGTTGAAGCTTTTTGCCTTCATTCGGCCGAGAGAGAGATAGAGGGATAAAGATAAGTTACATCAATGCGACCAGATGCAAGACTACACAACGCCGACAGTCTACACACACATGCAGACTGTCATGAGAGCCTGTCTTGTTGCTGGAATCGCTCACTGGGTGCTCCTGACTGGATGTCTTCTCGTAACCGCGAGAATGTTTGTGGCGTGGGCAACCCGGACACGATCAAACAGGGCGAAGACGTCAAGAAGCGAAGGTCAACTCTGCGATCCCTGCGTGTCAAAAGCCGGCTAAGCATTTCTTGGGATTTTCTTTTTTTTTGGTTTCGCTATCGCTGCCACGCTTTTTTTGTTCGAGAAGATCTTGCTGATATTAACTAGTTAATTAATGATGGCGATCATCAGGAATAACTAATATCTGTCTCTGTGTCTATCTAGAAGTCGGTATGGCCTCTGCGATGTATTCATCGGTCTTCTCTCGGAATTACCGCAGATGAAGAGATTCCAATATCTCAATATTAACTCTGCATTGAATCCCATGAACCAAAGAAACCATCAAAAGAGATCCTCAAAATATTCTATTTGTGAGCTCAGATTCCATGGGCCTCCACAAAACCCACATCCCCCTCTTTCGTCCCAGGTTCTTTGCTTCATCCCCAGACTGCGCTACCAGACACTCCAGCAAACTCTGGCTTTCCGACTCCCGCTCCCTTTCGACCAGCAAGTTAACTACCAGGCCATTACGGAGTATTCTTATTAGAATCTTAGTCCAATCCGATGGTCCGCCAGTGCATCTCGACCCGTCCATTTACATAAGGAATGGCCTTCTGGCTGCAACACTCCAACGTATACACTACTCCTCACAGCACTCGGCCGGTCGGCACGGCACGCACAGGGAAGAGAAAAACTAGTTTCTCATCCAGATCAGCAACATGTGTTGCGCCTGCTGACCATCGCCCATAGTTATCTAACTAGCTATCCATATTTCGCTTCAGGCAGATCATCTTCGCGATTCCAAAGCCCCCACTGCTGATGATTCTGCATACGCCGAGCCACTTCTGGCGGCGTCTGAGTATCTAAATATATTACTACCATCATCGCCCATATCCGATGAAACATCAAAACTTTTTTGCCCAAATGGAGCCTGTTCCTTTTGGATCGCTTCCGAGGAGAAACACGAATGGGACAGCTGCGAGTCCCCGTTCACGGTGGATGCGCAGCACCACAGACTCAGAAACAGAAACAAATCAGGGGCGAGGAATGAGAATAAGAAGAAGAAGAAGCTGAAATAATCATGAGAACGACCGAACACGAACGGACTCGTCGTGCTTTTCGTTTCTCTCTTTTCGCGTGTCCCTTGATTGTCGTCTGCCTTTCTTTGCAATTCACGAGATATGTACGGAGTAGCAATAATAATGAATACCATCAGTCATTCCCTTTTCACATATTATTCAACGACACTGTCTCACACTGAAGAAAATTCGGTTTGATTTCCCATAACCCATTCCATGCCATCCCTGTCAAACGGGTGGACTCTCACACTCCCTTGCCGGCATTTCAAACCCGAGGGATCAGCCCGTGCGGTCCACCGCCGACGCCGCTTTCACGTTTCTTTTTCCTGTGTTGGGATTTTCCGTCTCGAAACGACGAGAAAAAGGAAGAACAACGCGGGTCTCAGATTCTCGCATGGCAGCTGTCGTGAGGCTGGACTGAAAGAACGTGGTGATTGATGGCCTGGGCGAAAAAAGCCTCGTTGAAAATCTCCATCCCAACTGGGCGGATTCTATTAATACACACGATGAAAATACGGGAATCGACATCTGAGAAATTCCCATAATAATTTATCAGAACGAAGGATCTCTGGTCGTGAGAGAAAGTGTTGACTTTTTCGCTTGGCTGATACGGAGCGCTGCTGATTCCTAAGGAAATCCATGTTTCAACACCGAGTTTCTTATCTCAATCCAGATGAAACACAGCCTGGATGGCCAGAACAGAAACTGGATGCTTTGGATCGAACGGGGGATTCCAGCTGATAGGTGATCAATCTCTATGTCACATTTATTATGGAGAGTCTGCAGACGCGAGTCCTCCTTGATAAACCAAGAACTAGCCAGCGGCAATCTTCAACATCGCCGAAAAAGAAGTCGAGAAGTCATTCTCTTTTCGCTGAATACGACCTCTCATCGGTTGCCCGGCGATTCGGCGACTGGTCTGTTAACTAACTACCCTGCAACCAAGTAGTTACCACCCTGTATTGTCTCCACAACTCCCGCGTTTCGCCTGCCAATCTTCGATATGATATACCCAGCGCAGGGAGCCATGAACAGGTCATCTGAGCCCAATCAGAACAAGATTCGAGAGCGGATCTAAGCGTCAAGATCGATTCTTGAAGATAAGTTGGCAGTCATTTCTCACTTCTTGATGATCGCTTTGGTCGTTTCTCCTCGGTATTCTATCGGGACGAGGTTATCGATCTTTGCAATCAGTTCTAATTCGGGTGGTATCCGCGAACCTATTATCACAAGCTTGATAAGGTCAAACCCGTCTGGAATTCGGTTGACGAGTACCTTTGTGAGCCTTAAGACGAAGACCCCGAAGGTATTGCATCTGTCAACGCATGAGGACCGTTTGATGCAATCGCACCAAGAACGTGGCCAGTCTAGCCGTCTTAAGCACAAACCGATCATAGTCACCGCTTCCATTACTTTCGCCTCCAGCGGTACCTATTTGTCAAGCCCGCTTAAGCCGGTGGCAATGATCACGGCCCAATAACGGCTTTGCCACGGATTCAGTGTCCGATTTTTTGCAGACTCAAGGGGAAGCGAATGACTCTGTTGAACCAGATCATATATTATACCCATTATTATAGTTTCTTATATACAAAACTGAATATATGTATGCACAGCACACATACAGCCACCTATGTTTCCGCTACACTTTCTCCTCAGTCTCAACCTGTACCTTCTTCTCTTCTGAAACCTCCATTTCGTGGCGTTGAGCCTCATGCTTCTCATCCCGTTTAGTCATATACATCACGCCGGCCGTCCATATGGCCATCGCAATTGAACAAGCTATCATTGCCCACATACCGCGCTAGAGGACATACGAATTAGCACCTTGTTTTTTCCCAAAAGCGAAGTCCAATGCTTATGATTAAACTTACTGTAAATCGCGGTGCCATGTCCGCTCCGTAGAACAAAATACTCCACCACGCATTAACCACGTTACTTCCCATGTTCATGCTCGCAATCACAACGCTCCGCCATGCGTCATCTTTGTATCGCATCACATCGTTCGCCCAGGCGAAAAATGTTGCCTGACAGGCATACACCGATCCCGCCCAATAATAAGCAGCGAAGATAGTCGCGGTCGATGATCCCGGCGCCAAAATCATCGCTGACGTCACGATGCCTGTGATGGCAATCCAATATCCGACCAGATACCGTTTCCCGCCCAGGAAATCAGTCAATGTGGCCCAGAATAACGTCGACACGATGCCGACGGCAGGGACACCGGTTGGATAGTTGTTATTTTGCGCAACTGTGTATTTCTTCGTAGCTTTCATATACAGTGCCAGCAGGGAGTTTGTGGAGAAAGATTCGGTTTCACCGGCAATTACCCATAGCATGACAAAGCCATACCAATGCCAAGTGCTGAAGACGCGTTTGACAAATGCGAGATTGAGGCGAATGCGCTCTGGGCTGCGTTCGGGTACTCGCGCAATGGCGAGCGCCTTATCATCTTGGGTGAGGTAAGGTGCTTTGGTGGTCGACGGGGTATCGGGGAATAGAAAGAAACCGTAGAGCGCAATTGGGACAGTGATCAAGCCGTCGACCTAAATAAATGCGGTTAAGGCTTGTTTGAAGCGCTCTTAAGAAAGGAATTCGACTTACGATGAAAAGCCATCGCCAACCCGGTAGGCCTTTCGAGCCATGCAAAGATGAATTGATACCGGTTTGAATGAAACCTCCAAACATGGTGCCTGCCAGACCCGAAGCAGTGAAGATGCCACTTCGCTTTCCCAGTTCGCGCTCTGTATACCACGAACCGAGGATATAGTGGGTGCCCACGAATGTGGAAGACTCAGCGAGACCAAGGAAAAAACGGATTGCCATGATTCCCTGCGGGCTCTTGACAGCCGCAGTGACCATGGTGAGACTGCCCCAGACAATCATCATTCCAGGGAAGAAAAGGCGTGGCTTGATATAATGGAGGGCCAAGTTGGAAGGAACTTGACCAAGAATGTATCTACATCAACGAGATCAGCTGCCAATCCTCGCATTTGATAGGGGCGTTGGTAGGTGCCATACCCAACGGTGAAAACAGTGTTGATGACATTAAACTGATTGCCGTGAAATTTCAAATCTTCTTTCATTCCAGATACGTAGGCATTAGCCAAGTTAGAGCGGTCAAGCTGGTTCAATATATTAGCAAGCTTGAATGGTTTGAAGAGGTAGTTTGAGCTTACATAGTTCGCGAAATACATCAGACAGCAAAACGTGAGAATGAAAAAGTCTAGCTTGCGTAGGAGAGCAGCCTCGCCAGGCCTACTCTCCTTACCGCGCAAATATTCGAGGAACTTATTGGCCATTGCTCTCGGCCTGCGCTCTCCGGAGAGGGAGAGGGAGAGGGAGAGGGAGAGAGGGAATGGAAACTGTGACGAGAGCAGACACAGGGTAGATTCGTGAGCGGCCAGGCAGTCACAGGGACAACTGATAGATATATAATATGCTTGCTAGCTACTCCAAGTAGAGCAGGTAGCTGTTATCTATCTCCACGCCTATAGTCGGTTCTCCGCAAATAAGATATGGAGAAACCTGGGGAAAGCCTGGAGACGGTCGAGACCCGGCAAAAGCATGAAGAGTCAGTTGATGGATCAAAAGACAGCCGCGGAAACGGTGGAGACAGCCGACATCGGGATAGTTAGGGTCTTTTTGGAAAGGTTCCTGGTGAATACGGAGTATCGCGATGAAAAATTCTCCTCTTGATGGGGATCGATCAAAAACGGCCCCGTCATGTTACCGCGAGACTTTTCATTCCTTCGAACTGTCTCACCAACTTATCCATCAGGATTCGAGCTCCCACAGTGTAGACGCATTCAAAGACACAGCGCCACCCGTCCTTTGATCCTTATTACTGTTAGTCAATAGCCGCGGTGCTGAAAAGAAAAAGGAGATGTTCTTCTTTAGTTCTCTGAGCTTCGAAATAGCCGACCAAGTGGGCCCTGCTCGCTTCTTCGCCTTTCGGCAAAATATATCGAATCGGATACTCGCATTTCCGTATCTTTTGCTATCGACAGATATCATTGGCTCATTGCGGCCAAATTTGTTGAATGACGGGTCATCTGAGCTGTTATGAACGGGGTCATGCTATCGTGTTGAGGGCCGATACAACCGATTCAGACCAGCCATTCTCCTGCGCCAAATGCACGGAGTACATTGGACTCGGCATCGAGGTTCTGCTCGCCTGTCGATGGCTAGTGCTGCAGAATCCCCAGCTAGGCAGTTGATCGAACTCCTGTGAGTGGATGGTTTCGACCAGAACCATGGGTATTTCGACGAACGCTAAAGACTCCCACAAGACGCCAGTGATGCCAAACCCGCAAAAGGCAAGCCGTTGCGATATCCCTTTTGGTTACCCGTGTGGCCCGAGGTCAATTGCGGATTAAGCATTAGCCGCTTGTCCCTCTATCTATTCTTATCACACTATCACTCGGCATGAGTTCTGCACCGTGACCTAGTTTCCTTTCCTGACGGTTATATGCGGTTCGCGAGACCGAATGATAACGACAAGACCTGCCTCACTTCCATTTCATCCAAGAAACTAGCTGCATTGGCTATCAATCGCACGCCGATTTCGGTGTCCCTATCAGCCGGCCGGCATTTTCTTCCCTGAACGAAGTACTCCGCATGGACTCCGGAGTATAACGTGGAGTCATCCGCACTTTTAGCGCCTGTGCATTTGCCGCGAGTCCTGAAGGGCCGGTAAAGAGCTTTGAAATATCTCGAGCCCTCTGCTCTCAGGCTTTCCGACCTTCTACTCGAGAGACCCTTTCGTGTTTTCGAGACACTTCTGATACCCGCAACTACAGACATTATGACAAAAGGAGCCTGGGAAACAATCAGTGCTGCTAAGCGCAAGGCGCTGATCTCATCTATTCCGCCCGAATGGGTAATTCCGGCCGATATCTTCCCGCCAGAATCACAAGCGGACGTCACTTCCTTTCCTGAAGCCTCGGGTTGGTTCACACCCCAGGAGCTCAAAATCACAAATGCTCCCGCTAGAGAAATTCTTGAAAAGACTGCTTCCGGAACATGGACTGCGGAAGCTGTTACTCGCGCCTTTTGCAAAAGAGCTGCAGCAGCACATCAGTTGGTATGGAAAAACTACTTTCCCCAAAGCCTGATAGTCACATTTATGCCTGTTTGCTAAGTGCTATAGACAAATTGCCTATCTGAAACATTATTCCCAGAAGCAATAGAAGCCGCAAAGGCACTTGACGCTCATCTTGCATCCACTGGAAAGCCAGTTGGCCCTCTCCATGGCCTGCCAATCTCTCTTAAGGATAACTTCAATGTTATCGGAAAGGACTCAACTCTCGGGTTCAGTGCCTGGGCAAATGAGCCTGCAACGCACAATAGTATCCTCACAAACCTTCTCCGGGACGCTGGAGCTGTTTTATATGTTAAAACGAATGTTCCGACTGCTATGATGATTGCAGAGACTGTAAACAATGTCTTCGGCAGAACTACAAACCCTCGCAACAGATTTCTTACTTCCGGTGGCTCTTCAGGGGGTGAAGCCGCCCTCATTGCATTCGGTGGAAGCCCATTGGGAGTTGGTACAGATATTGGTACGTGGTCGATTCATGCCGATATTTTTGAACTAAGGATATTGACCATCCCCTGCCTACAGGTGGCTCACTCCGCATTCCTGCTGCAGTGACTGGCATCTTCACTCTCAGACCATCCTTTGGAAGGTTCCCAAATTTCTTAACGAAATCTGGCCTGGCTGGCCAAGAATCTGTACTCAGTGTCAATGGGCCTATGGCAACTTCACTTTCGTCTCTGTCCCTTTTCGGAGCTACAGTGACAAATGCCCAACCGTGGCTGGTTGATCCAAAGTGTATCCCTATGCCATGGAGAACACTTGAGCCCAAGACGAAACTGAAAATCGGGATTTTGTGGGATGATGGCATGGTCCAACCCACACCTCCTGTACGGCGGGCATTGAAAGAGACCTCAGAAAAATTACGAAATGCTGGCCATGAGATCGTGGACTGGAGCCCGACCGGACACAGTCAGGCCAATGACATACTGGTAAGCACAGCCCTACACCTTTCGAGAAATGACGCTCAAATCATGATCCAGGACCGTTTCTTCCTTTCAGATGGCGGCAAATCCGTCCAGAAACTGCTTTCTCTCTCTGATGAGCCTATCCGTCCAGAAATGGAACGATACGGCAGAGCCGAGGATCGTGGCGTTTACAATCTTTGGCAGCTTCATATCGAACGCAATATCTTGCAAAAGGAGTATATGGATCGATGGAATGCCGCCGGTTTAGATGCCATTATTTGTTAGTTTTCCAAACACCTTGGATGGTTGGCAGTACATACTAACAATCATGACCAACTAGGCCCAACATGTCCCTTTGCTGCCGTAGAGCATACTAAATTCAAGCATGTCGGCTACACCGGCGTATACAACATCTTAGACTACTCATGTCTTTCATTTCCTTGCAACGTCTCGGTCGATAAGGAAATTGACGTCTTCCAAGCTGATGAGAAACCATTGAGCGAGGTGGACGAGAGTGTCCAAATGGAATGTGAGTTTCTTTGCGACTCTTTGGTTCTAACCATCAACTTCTTTCATTCAATGATATACCAACTAACCCCTGCCTGCTCACAGACAATGCCTCAGCTATCCATGGAATGCCTGTCAGCCTGCAGCTTGTAGGCCGCCGGCTTGAAGAGGAAAAAGTTCTTATGATGGGCGAGACAATTCTACAAGCATTATAGTCCTGAGCACCTTACAGACGATCATTCTAGAATCCTAGAAGATACAAACACAGCAGCGACCCTTAAGACGTCCTCAAGAAACGAAATCGGAAACACTAAGTTGTTTTTAAAATCCACTTTTCTTTCCTGAAGTTCACTACAAGTGCTAGCCTCCACCAGATTAAAATGAGAATGAGAATGACACGAGGGTGATATATGAGGAAGAATTGCTGCAAGTCAAGATATAGCAACGGACATATCAGCTTGAGTGTGTAGTAGAAAAACCAAGGTTACTCAATATGGGAGGTGATAAAATTGGGCTACTCATTAGTTGCTAGTTTCTCCATGCTATACACTTCCGTGAACGGTCGTTGCAGCCCAGATCAAGTTGCCAAAGTAGTAACAAGGGGTGGGAAAGAATGGTTGTTATGCCGTGTATTAGAAAATGGGGTTGAGCAAGGGGATAAATGCCTAAGGGAAGTACATGATGGTGCATCCTGTATGTCGTAAATTTCATTGGACAATAGCTAAGGTTGAAATAAGGGAAGTGGGGATGGATCGAGGACCGGAAGTACTGAAATCACGTCTTCGATCATGTCGAGCCTTGCAGGAATTGTGATTTAATTGAAGCTTTTGAGCCACATAGCTTTTTCATCAATTGAGATGTCGCTTTCGAAATTATTGCCCGCATATGGGTTCGTTGACATCTTCAAGCCTTTTGGAACTTCTGAGATTTCCAAATGGCGGCTTACATATCCATAGAATCGCCGCCGTTAGCGAAATTGAAGGCCCCGGTCTGGGGCTGGTTAGTACCCAAGGTGAAGCCGGCTTGTGTTTGCTGGGGAGCGAGTTCGCCGATATCAGCACCGGCCTCGTCTTCATCTGAGAAGTATCTTTCAATGATGTTATAGGCTTTCATATAGATTTCCTCATTGGCGTTGTTCTGGCATTCGTGGATCTTCTCCATGCCTCCAGCTTCTTCGATGAACAAGGCATAGCGGTTGACGTTTTCGTCTCCCACCATTTCTCCAGATTCTTTATCAAGTTCTCCAACCTTGAGAATGTTCTCCAGACCATCAAGGGCAACTTGGATAATTTTGTTATCGGGACATGCCAGAAGGTCACACAGAGGTTTGATGCAGCCTCGAGAGACAAGGTAACGAATCTGGTCGGGTTTTTGAAGGCCTCCGGATGTGGCATTGGAAATGGCCCAGCAAGCCTCCTTTCTAGTCTTGAAATCTCCATTGGACAGAAGATTAATCAGTGGAGGAATTATGTTTGCGTCGATCACAGCTTGGATTTGGGTGGAATTTCCGGCAGTGATGTTGGAAATAGTCCAGCAAGCTTCCTTGCGAATGCCATCCTTAGTGGAGCTGAGGAGGGAAAGAAGAGCAGGCAAGGCACCGGAGTTGATGATGACCTGAGTCTGAATATCGTCACCGGTCACAATGTTGCCTACAGACCGAAGAGCAGGTGTTTGAACGGATGTAGATGCGTGATTCAAGAGCTCAACCAGGCGACGTGGAATATTTGCTTCAATCACCGCTTGGATTTTATCATTTGAACCATCTGAGAGATAGGAAATTGCCCAGCAGGCATCAATAAGAACCTCATCGTCAAACATGTAGACGAGCTTTGCGAGGACAGGCAAAGCTGGGAGGATCTATGGATCACGTGAGCATTACGCTGGAAGGTGGAGTCGAGAAAAATATGACAACATACCGTTGGCCAGTCGGGCTGAGGAGTCTTTCCACGACAAAAATTGCTTAGAGTCCAAGTAGCATTGCGCAACATGCTTATTTTGCGACCATCGCTAATCAAGGCCAAGAGAGGGCGAAGAGCCCCCGTACCAAGAACGAAATCACGGCATTGTGGGCTGTCACCGGCAATGTTTCCAAGCGCCCAAACAGCTTGCTCACGCACATCTGGCTCAGGACTGCTGAGAAGTTCAACAAAGATTGGAACTGCTCCGGCGTCAATGACAACTTGAGTTTGCTGGGCAGAGCCGGAGGCAATGTTGGTCAAGGCCCAGGCAGCCTCGAACTGAACAAGTGTATGGGGAGACCGTAAAAATTCTACAAATCGGCTCACAACGCCGGTCTCAATAACGCGTTCGATTGGAGGATTTCGTTCTTTGGAAAGCAACTTTCGAAACTTGGTGGTAGCCGCGATTTGTTCTTCGATTTGGTCCGAAAAAACACCCTTCACCATCTCCGGCAACTCCGAGTCAAGCTATATCGCGTTTCAAAAAGTCAGCGACTTCGACCAATCAAAGAAAATCGACTTGGCCTATCAAAAATGTATAAAACCGTGAAAAGAGACAAAACGGGGCTAGGTATGCGTGTTCCTTAGGACCCGCAGTGGTGAAACAGTTGCTATGCAAAGAGGGGTAGGCGCTGAAGGAAAGGTGCTTCATCAGTGACAGGGCCGGATCGATAACATACCTCACTTTCAATAGGAGCACCCTCTTCATCGCTATCAATGCCCATACCGGGCTCTACACCAACCTGTCCATCCCGAGTCTGAATGCCTCGACGCTTTGCGAGGTTTTCCTCTCTTCGCTGCTTTCGGATTTCGACTTGTTGCACTTCACGGCGACGGCGAAGATCCTCGGGCTTTAACCAGCCCTTGGCTTTAAATTGAGTACGACGGTGCTCCGGGATGTATCGGTCAGCCATGGCGATTAAGATTCGATGGTCCTGGAGGGGTCAAAAGGGCAGCTCTTGCTGTTGAGTCTGGATCGACAGGGCCGATTGAGTCACTTGAACTGGAAGGCCCTAAGAACTTCGAGTGCAGACTGAGAAGAAAGAGTAGGCAAATAAGTATTGAAATAGAGGATGTCCAGATAGAGAAGAAAGGAAATGGAGGAAGAAAGAGGGAGAGGAAATAGAAGGTGTTTTTGTTCCCTCCAGGCGCTAACAAAGTGGGTTGGGGGCCCGGACTGTGCTCAGCGCTAAGCTACTTTAGGACCACGCTGATTGGCAGTGGCTTATGTAATCTCTAACCGCCTCAAACGGCGGCTCGACGCGATGATATTGTTATGTTTGGTGGATTTATATTTCGTTGTTTTGCTGTTCTCACGATGAATACTTGTTTTAGTGAGCTCGAGCTCTCGGGATATGAAGAGAGGTATAGCGGCCACTTCTCTGCCTCTGGAGTCTGTAAATTACCTTTCATGAAACTCTCCTTGCCTTCGTTCTCGACGCTAATGATTTTCGTAGAAGCCTTGACGCGTCTCCGCAGAGTAGGGCGACGTCGACACGCTGGTCTGATAAATAGCAGGTTCTTGGACCATAATGCTGGAAACCTGGTCACAAGCGCTTAACGTTTCCATTTGTCCCCAAACTCTTGGCGGTCCTCAGTGGCCTATTGGCCAGATACCCATAAAAAATGGCCCAGGTTCCATTGGGCTTTACAGATACTTCTATCGCAAGGTCGATGGAGCGAGGCGTTGTAAATATCATCGGTGTGGTGATTGATGTATTGCCGGCTAGGGTAGCCGGAAGCTCATCAATAATGGTCACCTTTACACTCAAATCGTCGGATTTTGCTGGCGGCTATGAGTCGGGGTTGAAAATTCGATACTTTGATACTCAACGGCAGTGCATTCCATCGCCAAATGTAGGCGACGTAATTCTGATACGCAGTCTCAGTGTAAGTCTCTACATCACCAATGTTATCCGCGCTTCAGGCGGTGATGCTAATATAAACATGTCATGTAGCTTCGTTCCTACAATGGCGGAATAATCGGGCTGTCCCGGGATAAAGATGCGACACCTTGGATGTTGTTCAAGCAAGATTCAACCTCGCGATCTGGGTTATCTTCAATAGCCCGACCTGGATCTCGAGGCTCGTCCTCGTCCGCAGAAACCGCATACGTTCGATATCTGTTCTCTGCCTACAGCGGAAAGCACGTTGGCTCAAAAGCGGCCTCTCCATCGTCATCCGTAATCAGTACACGGCAGCCAATGCCACCACCCGCCCCCATTATCTCAAATACTGCTAAAAGGGATAAGTTTGCGCTAATAAAGGATGCCCAATTCAACACGTATATCGATATCGTTGGTCAAGTCGTGAAGACGTACTCAGATTTCGAGAGACATTCTCTATATATCACTGATTACACTGAAAATACCAATCTATTTGATTATCCTCTGCAAGTCGAAGGTCGCGATGACGATGAATTTCATTACATTTCTCGTTCAAAACGAGAGTGGCCGGGCCCCTTTGGGCGTTTGACGCTTCAGGTAACGCTTTGGGACTCACATGCGAACTTTGCTCGAGACAATGTCAACGAACAAGATTTTGTTTTACTTCGCAATGTTCACATTAAACTTGCAAACAACGGGGTGATGGAAGGGGTTTTACATGCGGACCGTTTCTACCCCAATAAGGTAGGTGTCATAGTTCTCAAGTGCGATGAGCCCAGCGACAATCTGAAAAGGCTTGTGCAACGAAAGCTAGACTATGGGAGACGCATAAAAAAGACTTTTTCCAAAGAGCACGGAAAACACCAGCTGTCTGATAGTGAAGGCGCTGGCAATCGAAAGGCCAAAAAGTATAAGAAGTCAAATAAGAAAAAACCACAGGCGGCTGACGATGGAACTGAGACTGCTACGACGGAGGCCCCTCGAAAACGCCAAGAATCTAATCCCAATGGTAAGCTTTTCCCGCTGCCATCTACCACTCTGCTAATAGACGCTAGTTCGTTCCAATTATATCGGAGTGCCTTACAGAACGATTGAGCAGATTCTTGACAATGAAACACACCAAAATGAGGGTCCGGGGGAGTAGTATACAAGCTACCGTTTCAATGTCTCAACTACAGGGCGTCTATAAGAATCATTGACTTTTTCCCTCCGAATCTCGAGAACTTCTCAGTGTCGTATAACCCAGTTCGAGACATACTGGATAATGGTTCAGAGAGCTCCAGCCAATCAAGCGAGGATGAACAAACGGCAACCGATGGTCGAAGATGGGAGTGGAGGTTTTGCTTACTGGTCGAGGATGGCATACACTTCGCTCCCAATCAGAAGAGAAACCGGTTAAAGCTGTTTGTGACCGGTGCTGATGCTGTGTGTCTGCTGGGAATTGATGCAGTAAAGTAAGTTTCAACTTCTTGCTTTCCCAACGGGCTGCTGCTGACCGATATACAAGTCTTCGCGAACGCCCAGATGTCCTTGCGGCTTTGCGCGAAAAGCTCTTCATTCTTTGGGGTGATTTGGAGGAGCGTAAATCCTCCAAACGGGAAAATTTCAACTTTAATGACACTACTGCGATAAATACAATGCCGTTTTCTTGCTGCATCAAGGAGTATGGCGTACGTGTGGCGTCGGATTCGAGCACAGCTGAGAGAGAAGAAGAAAAATCCGATACTAGCGCTTGGGAAAGGCGCTTCCGCATGTTTGGCACAACTATCTTGTAATAAGTTTGGACTCCTTGGGAACCTCCCTTCAACGATTCCAGACCTCCGCACAATACCTAACAAGTAATGGCCAGATATGAATAAGTGTAACTCAATGGATCAGATAATATACTAAAAGCTATGTTCAGTCATAGTCATAAATATGATACAAGGAAGTTAGCCTGTGGATGCATTCAGACCTTCGTGGTCTTTACCACATTTATATCAACCCCGTGCTCCGAGACATTGAAACGGCAGTTCTCTCCCCAATAGCAACTTTTTTTGCCTACTTCACTTTGAGGGCACCTATGTCCATATATGCATCCTGGGTCATCACATTCCGTGCCAAAATGACAGGGTGTCATTCGAGCAACCGCTTGCAATATAATTCGTTCATTTCTCGTGAGGTTGTAATCATGTAAGTGGTAACAACTTGAGTTGGGACATTCTCCCTGCAGAAAAAATTGGTTGCATAATTTTAATTTCTTGACTCGTTTTAATTCATCCTTCGGAATGGACTTAAAATCCAGACGATCAACGCGTTGTCCATATTTATTCCGCTCAACGGTGCGTGGGGCTGGTGTGCTAGGTTTGGAGGATACAGTAAGATCTGTCAAAGGGGTTGAGGCAGCTGCAGCGGTTGTAGCGGCCCACGTCGGAGGGCTCGCAGTCTCCTTAGAGGAGCTACCTCGTGATATGTCGTTATTTGGATGTGGTGAGATCGGCCGGGAATGTGCGGATGCCGTTTTCGTTGAATTTGTCGAAACTTCCAACGTCGACGAAATGTTATGGGTTGATATCTTGGAGTCCCGGAAAAGCGAGGCAAACTTGGTCACTCGGTAGGAGGATATTATCGAAACTAGCTCTCTCTCGAATGGGACGCCTTCGATTAGAGATATTCGACTAACAAGTTTCTGGTCTGCCAATACATCTTCGAGGAGGCGGGCGTAACCGTTGTCATGTGAGCAACCGAGAAAGATTTGCTGACAATGGCAATTATATAGATTTAACTTAAAGAATTCTATAAGAGCGAACACCAAGTTAGCCGTCTTGAGTCGACTTCAAAAGCCAAGATTGCCTGAAAGCTTACCTGAAATTTTATCATCAGCTCTATCCTTCCCGCTCCCAACATCTACGAAGTCGAATAACAGTCTGCTACCATTAAAGCCCCGAACAAACTCCTCTATAAGTGTCGGTCGTTCGACAATTTTCGCTTTAAAGCACGCCTCGGCCAGACCCTTGACATTGGCGTATATTCTCGTAACGATCTTGGGTAGCTGTAGGTTAGGAAACTGGCGAGCTGAATATTCTCGAATAGCAACACAGAGTTGATTTGCCGCATCCTTGCCTCCCTGTTCACCTTGCCGTAGGAGTGATTCTTGGAATATCATGCCGTCGCCGTCTATCAGAACTAGAAAAAATGGCTCTTGATCCTAAGAACGAGAGGTTAGATCCGCAGGCCCAGTGCCACTGTAAGGACATACCATAGCTGCTTTAATTCTTGTTATCTGTTCCATGAGTTCAATCTCATGCATTTGAACCTCCCTGTTAAACCTCGTTTCTCGTTCATGGTCTAGCTTCGTTTGTTTATATGCTTCCTCTAGCTCGCTCACTCGACGAAGGAGGTCCTTTGGAAAAGATGAGTCAGAAGGAGCTTAGCAGAATAATGATTCCTAAGAAAGGGCGTAGAGACCTCAATGAGCGCATCCTTGCTGTGTTCCACAGCTTTCAGCTGCTCGTACCGCTTAAACAGGTCCCAGGATGGAGTATCACCAGCCATGCTGAAGTCATATAAGGGGCTTGACAACCGAGAAGCTGTTTAGACAGATATCATAATTAAGCCCAATGGTTTCGAGAAAGGCGAATATTCGAGATAGACCGTCTCTTGCTCTGCAATACCTGATTGTTCGAGCTCTCCTGAGGTGCTCATTCCCCAAATTTCCGCCAGTGAAACCCCTAGTAGTTAATAAACGCGTCCCTGCAGCCGGCTAGCGCGCGCCTAACAACATGCTGAGTCAGCACTCTTTCCGACATACGTGGAGCGAGTGATTTCGAGATCCGCGGATTGGCAAGCGTGTGGCTTTGATTCTCCTTGCTTTACACCCTCTCGCAGTGTCTTTCTTTTTGGGCTCTTCATTCGTTCAGCTTGTCGGCTGTTTTCTCTTTATTCCGGACCACTCAATCTCTTCAGGATGGGCAAATTTGCTTTCTTTTCACTCGCTCTCCTATCGCTTCGAGCTCTCGCTCAAGACGAGGAAGCTCCCGTGAGTGCACGTACTTCCATTTCTTGACATATTTATTGGCTAAAGTCAATCCCGATAGGTGGACTCCCCAGCTTTAGAGGATGCCATGAAAAGCCTTCCCAGCATCAGCGTGGATATCTCAACCACCTTTCCTGACTCCGAGATTTTTGGTGTGAAGCTGGTCAATGGCTTGCCCACTACCGCACAAGTCAAGTTTACAAACAACGAACCCGATCCGGTTACGGTCAATTTTATCGGTGGTAGTCTCTGGACTGTATCTGAACCCAGCCAGAACATTCGCAATCTTACAACAACTCGGTATTCTGTCGAGGTGCCCGCCAACTCCGCTGACACCCTCGAATATCCTTTTACAACTGAATTGATCCCTCAAGATTTGACCTTAACTATTGCGGCAATGGTTGCGAAGAAGGATGGTGTCGTTTTCTCCCTTCCTGCCTATAACGGAACTGTAAGTATCGTGGAACCAGAAATGAGCATATTCGACCCACAGGTGTAAGTCTTCCCGCCGTCCTAAGATGTCCATTCAGTTCCTCCTAACATTAGTCTGGTAGTATATTCCTTTACTTCTTCGTTTTGGCCACTTTTGTCGGTGCAAGCTATTTCATCTACACTATCTGGATCTCCCCATACTTTCCTCAGAAGCGCAAGTCTGGTAAACCCCAGGATCGGGCGAAGAAACCCCAGCAATCCGGCCTTGACTCTACCGATCTACCCTCCGATAGCCCATCCGTTGCGAAGACGTATGACTCGGAATGGATTCCCGCTCACCATATCCACCGCCCAGAACCACGAAAGGTCAAGAGCGGGAGCGGCCGAGCAAAAACCCGAGCGTAAGCAGCCTCTATATGTATATATAGTGGCTGGAAGGCTCCCGGCGCAACTGTCTCCCTTAACTTTGAAGGGATATGCAGGCTCAACGTTGACTTGCAATGCCTGGATACTAGTCAATAAGTCGGAGGTTCCTTGGAAATCCATCTCTTTCTACCAAAAGAATAGCATAACACTACTTCAAAATTGTATAAAGAATTTGTGTGGATTCTAACAATAATCCTGTAATTTATACACTGCCAAAAATGGCACTATATTATATACTTCCTCCCGTGCATCGATCGATGTGGTAACTTGGATTCGCATACTTTGAACTTCCGTATCAACTCTGTAAAAAATACTGGTTAAGCTAGGTCTTCGATTGGAAGACTTCGGATGCTATCCACAGGCTTATGATCGTCAACGAGGGAGATGATAAAGATCGTACGTGTTCCTTCTCGAGAGCAATTCATTCAATGCCGTCTAAAACTCCAGTATCAGGTTAATTGCAAAAGGGATCAGAATTCAGACACTAGTAAAGTAAAATATTACAAAAGGCAAAAAGCAAAAGACAAAATGAAGCAAAGGAGATAGCGACCGTCATGAATATGTAAAAAACAAGGGATCTCTAGTCGAAAATGACACACACCTCCAAACTTTTGGGATACAAGGAAGAAAAGTAAGCGTCTCATCCTATTTTACCTAGCCCACTCCAAAGTGCCAAAAAAGAGCACCAAAGGATCGAATGTCCAAGAAAGAAGTGGCCAAACAGATTTGGAAATGGAAAGAGAGATTAGAAGGGGGAAGTCATCCTATGCTATTCAATTAACTAGGTGGTAGCGTAGTCAAAGAAAAGGGATAATAGGGAGGGAAAGGAAAACCGCGTGGAAGTCTCTGCATTCGAAAATTTGAAAAAAATGACTCATGAATTGAAAAAAAAACGGTAAATCAAACAAGTTACGATATACCCCGTGCGTGCGAATTTCGATCTGGAAACGAAACGTAACGCCGAGGTGAGGAAACAACACAAGGAGGAACAATCGAATAGAGATAATGGTGGGACTGTGGAACCGCTGAAATGCTGTTTATCGACTCTTAGGACATATAATCGTTATCGAGTAAGGCGCCTGAGTGAGCTGAAAATCCACCCACTGAGAGGAAAACGGTGTCGAGACGATGGATTGTGGTGTTGGTTCAAGCTAAGCCACGACTTGCCTGGCTCGCGCGACTTGGGCTAGTCCGGCTTCGCTCGTCCTCCTCCATAACATCACTCAGTCTCGTTGGGTGACGATGTCTTGGGGCGAGAGATTCCCAAGTTGGACCCCAACCGGATCCGCTGTAATCCACAGGGCCAGTTGTATATCCTGCGTGGGCAGGCGCACCGGAGGTGCCAGAGGGATACTGTTGTCTGTATCTCTCTTCTTGCTCTAATAAATCATGAGTCTCATACTCGTCGCTATCTTCGGAAACGGTGCGAGGATAGGAGAGTTGACGGCCGGGAAAGTCGGGATGATTGGTAATTTTAGGTTCAACGTCTTCAGAGAGCTCACTGGTGCCAGCTTCGCTGGAAGGAGGATAAGGATTTCCGGTAGTGGTAGTGCCTGCAGGGGGATGGCCATGCAGGGCAGGGTTCTGATGTTGGTAGAAGCCTCTCGGGGCTGCTTGGGTAGAGGTAGTTTGTTTGGAAGTCGGTGTAGCCGCAGCTGAAGTGGGCATTGAGGCTCCTTGAGTGGAACCGTCGAAATGTGCAACATCGGGTTCATGGTGTAAGCGAGACTGTTCAGTGACGGTTTCTGCAGCCTGTTGAGCCGCTTTTGGGGTTGAGACCTGGCTGTCATACGAATATTGATCCGTTTGATCAGCTGCCTCGCGTGAGATTTGGCCGCTCATAGAGGTGGAGCCTGGGCCACCAGGATAAGGGCCTTCTCTGGTTTGTGGCCGATGCATGCTGGTTTGTCTGCTCGGGTAAGCTTGGATCATGGGGACGACTTGTACACCACCAACGACAGTAGGCTCTCCACTTCGTAGCGATGCTGTACGTTCGCGCTCTTCTTGTTCACGTCGCCCGAGTTCTTCCCAGGCTCGCCGGGCTTCATCTCTGGAGATTCGCAGTTCTCGGCGCATTTCCCGAACAAGCTCTTCAGCTTTAGCTTTATCTACCTCGGCTTGCTTTGCGCTCGTAATAGCCTCTTCACGGCCTTGACGCTCCGTCTCGAGAACACGCCGCAGCTCAGCCAGCATTTCCTGGGATTTCTCTTGCTCAGCACGTGTATCAAAGAACCAGCGCTGGAATTTCCTTTCGGAGGAAGCTCGTAGTCGTTGTAATTCCACTACGGCGTGAAATAAATTGGCCCCCGCTGCAGACAGATCCGTAATTTGACGAGACATCTGCTGGTTGAGAGGGTCCTTGGCCAAATCCTCGTTGTTCTGTTCCAACCGACGGATCCAGTAGCTTGTCAGGCCCTCCCAATGCGAAGAGAGCATCTCCCATCGTTCAAATGCGTGCGGAAATGGCTTGCGGGGCTGTTGCTGAGGTGCTTGGGCCTGCGAGGTATTGGCCGCCTGGGGCTTGGGAACGGGATTAGTAGACCCACTTGGAGGGGCGGTTTGAGTCGCGGGTTGTGAGGATCTATGTTGATGCGACGCGCCCGCCGGAGCGCGCTGCCTTGTAAACGGCTCCTGAGGCGCATCATCTCCAGCTCGTCGCGGATCGACATGTGTGCCTGTGGCTGGATGAGACGTTTGAGGGATGGAACTAGGGTCTTGACGACGAGACATATCTGGTGGAAGAGGTACCGATGCTGTTCCGGGTCTTTTAGCATGAGCGGTCGCGGGTGATAAGAGCTGAGGTTCTCTGGCAACGCCAGCAGCTTGTTTCCGGCGTTCTTGTTGGGCGAGTCTGTCTATCTCTCGCTGTTCTATTTCTTGTTGCTTTTGAAGTCTTTCTATTTCTTGCTGTTCTCGTTGTTCTCGAGCTTCCTGCTCTGCCTTCTTTCTAGCTTCACGATCATTCCTGCGCCTCATAATCTCGATCGGCGTCCGTAGACCGCTTTGAGCAGGATTCGGCTGCGGAGGCGCGCTGGCTTGCGTAGCATGTTGGGTGCCATTATGATGCTGAATTCCGCTCCCAACCGTGGCCGTGGGTGTTTCTCTCACCATGAGGTCGGACATCGACGCGTCAACCTCACTCTGAACGGGTGTAAACGGGTAAGGCTTGCGGAGAGCTTCTTCGAGGACCCAAAGGATCGCCGAGGCAGTTCGGGATGAAACTTGGTTTGTCCGCGCTGGCCAGAAAGATTCGGTTTCTTCCGGATTGGAAGGAGTAGTAGAAGAGAAAACAGTAGGCCGTGAATGTTCAACGCCTGGGCGTGATACTGAATGGGCCCGCCTCCGCCGGCCGCTTGTGATGTCACGGTCTGGCAGGGTCGCTTGCGGCAGAGACTGCAAATGGAGAGGCCTGGCCCGAGAAGCAGGAAGAGAAGAATGCCTTTGGTGCTGCTGGCGTTGCCGCGAGGAAAGAGGAGTCGTAATCGTAGCTGGGTCGTAAGGGTCGTGGGGCTCGTGAAGATGGGTTGGGAGTGGGCGTGACACGGTGAAGGTTGTGGGAACAGAAGACAGCCTGCAACAAGCTGGCGAGGAGAGGCTCTAGGTAACAACGAGGGTCATGAAAAGCTCTAGGAGCATAAGGCAGAAGCAATTGAGAGTCTTCAATTACTGTCCAACGTCAGTCGAAACGAAAAACGCAGGGCCGCAAACAAGTTCCGAGAGCTGGGATGTCAAATTCTCCGCACGAAGTAGCTCGACACGAACTGACGTAGCTAGCACATCGGGAGACCACTCCGGAAAGGCAGTGGTGATCGTTCGACAGACGATAGATTAGGGAAAAATGAATTTCGGGTAAACATGAGGAAAAGAAGCAGAGAGAGGGAGGGAGAATGGCGCCGAATTGGCGCAAAAGGGACTCGACGTTGGGTTTCGGTGGTTTTGGGTGGCTGGTCGAGTTGGAGGATGAGAGACAAGCGAGAGAGTTGGGCCGAACCCGAACTGATGGGAAGAATTGCGATGGCTGGACGAACACAACGCAAGGCGACATTCCCCACAGACTATGACACCCTTGGATTTCTTACTTTTCCGATACTTGTCCTCTTTGTGCCTGCTGGCTTGGTGTCTTAACTCAGGAAACACATTGGAGGAGCCTCACTGGGCTGGAAATAGTTCGCCCGAAGAGAAAGACATTGATGCTGTTTCACTCTCTGTCTTGCAAGGAAGACTGCTATTCGTGCTCCATCTGTAGCCGCTGCCTGACCTTCACTAGCCAACATATCGTTGGCCTCGACCAGTCGACCAAACATGCCGGGACTTGCCTACAAAGAGCTGCGCCGGTGAGGGCCTGCGCGCGAGACCGGCAGGGCCCACCACTGGCACTGATTGAAGATAAATGCGCCAGAAAGGAGACGCTTCCGCTATCCACCTCATCTGCAGTCAATCGCGGATTGCCAGGGGTACTCCATTCCTGCCGGACAGCGTCTTTATACCCGTTATTCTGTCACCGAACTGTGTGGGTTCTGCCGGTTGACGTCAAGCTGCTCCCTGTCGGGCTCCACCAATGCATTGATAACACGCAGTCATTTCACGAAAGCGCCGATTGTGAACCCGGGCTTTGAACCGTGGATGCCGAAGGCATAATGTATGTACCTGGAGCTTTTACCTTGCCTTCCTCTTGGCCAAGTAGGTTCAGCCCTCTGCAACTACAGTCCTTCGATCTTATACCCTGAATCAGCCTCCAGATCTTTAGATATTGGAGAAGCATGTGCAAACTACAGAAGCTATCCATGGAATGGCAACACTAGGAGCTCTTATATATCCGGCTTACGAGGTCTTCGTCGAGTCCACGGCGACAAACGTAAAACGGTTGGCGAACGAGAGGAGGGTCTTATCTTACTTCGTGAGAAAAGCTGTCTGGATCAAATATTAGGAGACATTCTGGCTCCGTGTGACAGACTAGAATGTTCTAGGGCAACGAATGGCAGAAGTAGCATTTTCTGGACTTTAAGAGTGGTGGGCGTGGATCTATCACTTGTCTTGGTTCAAGGGTCGACAACACATAGATGTAAACCAGTACGTGTCAACTCTCAGAAATGCCACTCAACGTCTCGACTTCTCATTTGGGTTGACATCCTTGGGTCGACTACATAAAATGGGCAACTGTAAGAAATTGGAGTATCGGCTACTGTCCGTGTAAGTCGCAGCTGTTAAAGGCCATGCAGGGCTAGATGTACCGTACCACATCACGGAGAAATACGCACCACCAAATATGCCCAAAGCGTATGAATGGCCATCTTTTGAGGCCATGATGTTTCGTCATGTAGAGCTTCTTTAGCTTCTGCCTCGGACTCGGTGTTCGCGGGTATTCATCGATCGGTAGTCCTCCATTGGGAAGGCGATATGTAGCGGGGCTACTGGTGACCGGAAGTCGCGTTGCGTCCGAAGAGTCTCCGCATGCTGTGGTCTCTCGGATAGCCTGTGCTGTGCACAAGAATTGGGAAGTTAGACCGATGCATAGTAGAAGTAACCGAGCCACCATCAGGACTTCAGCTTCGGTCTCCAATGAGGCTCGTCACCCTTTCTTCCCATTTCGCAACTATGCCCTCTCCCACCCGTTCGAGCCTCAGGCAAGTGTCTTGCTCTGTTTCATTTTCCATTTTCACAACAGACCCAAAGACCTGTTGGACAGCAAGCTCTGATCTGGCGCGATCGAGTAGCTCCTTAACATTCACCGTGCTTTGCTCCATAAGAGCGCCCTCAGATGTCGCAGCTGCTGTGGTCGGCAAGGAATTGACAAATCCTTCTAAAACACCCAATACGATGCCGACCCTCATGCCTAATTGTGCTCCTACAGGATACCCAGCATCAAACCCACGCTGAACGTGTTCGTGTTTTGCAGCCGATATCCCGTCGCGATACCCCGCAGTGACATGCTGGCGGCGCACGGAAGGTAGATCAGAGGGCTCAATGGGACCTGGGGTCGATGTACTAGGCGGCTCAGTAGCGAGAATTCCATTGGAGGTGGGAGAGGAACCGAAGATGTCATCCAGGCTATTGTATAGCGCTGGCTTGGTCGACAAAACAGGGACAGAGGGAGCGGATGAGGCGGAAGCGGTGGGTAGAGACGGCGAAGCGGCACGGTGGGTTTTGCTGGAGCACGTAGTGTCAGTAGAGCTTGGAGACATGGTTTTCAGCCTTCTCTGTTGAACAGTAGTGTCAGGTTTACGAAGATCAGTAGCAATAGAAAGAGAAAGAGATGCGACGATTCTCATCTGGTCTTGACGTTCCATGGATTCATCCAAACCTTTTAACTCAAACTGTGGAGCTTTTGCTCCTCGCGAAGAGTCTTGACCACAAATCATCAACTGTGTGATACGTCCCACATGATTGTTCACATCCAGTACACATACAAACAGACAGATCTGCGAAGTTACTCGATAGTATCGGAAAAGCAGAGAGCCATCTCTAATTTCCGAGGACAACGCAAAAAAAGCATTTTTCAGAAGTCCTGCTAGCATCAGCTTTGTTTGCGCTACGGAAAGGGCTGCCCGACACGCGACTTTGACTCCATATGCCCAATAATCTGCGGGTAATATAGGATTATTGACCTGCATAAGTACCTCGAATGCGGTAGCGAGAGGCGCTCTGTACTCTGAAAGGCTAAAGCTCAACGGTGCCGCAAATACGCTCGCCACGGCGAGATGGCTTTTCGATCTGCGTTCGCAAAGCGTCTCCTGATCTTCAGCAGCAAGCAAAGCAGGCCAGCAATCAAACCGATTTCGAAACCCCGGTTTGACAACTCCGTACACCAACGCCAATTAGAAATTCCGCCAGGTCATCCCAGCGACCGTTTACGACAAGATATCATACCGTTACCGGTGGTCCGATCAATCGTCATTTCTTGGAAAAATGAACTCTGAAGAGAAGACAGAAGGAGAACGGAGTCGAGTCATATATTCCCGAAGCTGGCCGGTTGACATCGACCAGAACAATATCATAGGTAGGACCGGCAGGAGTGACACTGTTCAGCCTGTTTTCGCATCTCGAAGAAGCTAAGACGTCAATGGCTCGCCGCCTTCCGCTTCTTCGTTCCGCTGGATTGCCGTTGTGGCAACTGAACCATGATTGGTATTTCGAGCAAGCAGCTAATAAATATTATTCTATATTGAAATTTGATTCTTGGTTGCAAAGTTTGGCCGAAAAGTCTTTGCTGAAGTCATACGAGTCCATGATTCAAGAATATTAGAGAGTCTATCCCGTTTCAGGATCTGGCGGCCGCTCGCACGGCTCAAAGGACTTGGCTCAAGCTACTCGAGGTGAAGAATTATGAATTTGTCATTTTTTTAAACCTGGCTTTCCACTCCCGAGTGCCGGATGATGTGAGCATTTGTCGCCCGTCTTGGGCCTTCGGAAAGTATGCTGATGAGACACCAGTGGTTGGAAATCCATTTTTACCACGGAGTACTGCTGGGCGACCTGCGGGTTTGACGATGCCAACCGAAGGATCGACAAATCCAAGCCTAATCGGGACATTGATACCCTGGTCGAGTTGACAGAAATTAATCCCCCAGAAGTGTCTCGGCTTTACTCTCTCCCAGTCCTCTTGGCTTCAGCCAAGTGGCGCCCTTTATACCAGACTGTTTCGGAGTATTACGGGTATCCAGGTCCTGCTTCGGCTCAGGTCTTCTTGCGAAGATTGCTTATTACTGACTCGCTGTCATCAAAAAACACCAAACTGTTAGTAAGTAAAGAGGACTAGGTCGACCTGGATGTTTCGAGCTTGTCCATGTCCAGCAATACAACTCTATAACCAAGTCTCAGCGGCGCTTCGTCGCCTGAGTAGTTTCATTTCCTGTCCTGACCGATGGCCGGTTCGAAGCAGATTCGGATCAGTCGTTGCTCATGAGTAACATGGGCAGAAAGTCCTGGGTTCGTTCCAGACCCACTTGGACTGGGTACAAAATTTATGCTGGCAGCCCAGTTCAGCCTCGCTTGGGACTCGAGAAGATTCTCTCATCCCTTGCCGTTTTGGAGCGTGGCTTGGTGTTCCTCGCATCGTATCTGCTGTGGTTAGCTTCTGACGAAAGATGGAAAACTTCCCTGCGTCCAATAGGCTTTTAATAAAAAAGGCGAGGATCGTACGAAGTACGATCGTTGAAATGTTATGCAGCTTAAATTCTTCGGGTTTTTTTAGAGTGATTTCGATCCAACCATGCCCACATGGTGAGCGACAAAGTTACCCTGATCGACATGCTATTCCACGACTGAGGAAGCTCCCGTTTTGCTTTGTTCATGTCTCTGGATCACCGCAGCTTTCTATTTTAATCTCACAATCCCCACCCCGTTGTACTCCCCAGTGCGGGACCTTCACACTTATATTCTCTTCACTCCTATATGGTATAGTTAACCACAGCATGGGACAGGGCCCTAATGGCTTCTTCCAAAGCATTTCCCCTTCCAAACTACGGTGATGATGACCTCGCCGCCGCGGGAGCAAAACTGCTCTCGCGGTCGGTCCAGAGGATGTCCGCAAAGATTATCAAGTCCGCCGTGAAACCTCTCGGAGGAAGCCAAAAGTCGAAGCCGAAATCAACGAAGTCTGTTCATTTTGAAGCTCACCTGGAGTCAGTTTGCTATTTCATGAAAGACGACGAACCTTGTCTCATAGCTGCCCGCATATCCACTGTGAAACGCACACTCGGCGACTGTAACCCTCTCAAGGCCCTAAATAAGGAATCCCCTCTACTTTTGCACGATTCAACCTGTGTGCTGGATATGATCTCCCAATCTGCGAATCAGAAGAACGACATGCCGGTGAAGGTGGAGCAAGTATATGTCTCAAATCAGAAGAATCTGATGGGCACTCTGGCCGTGGCGAATATCTCGTTTGCAGAGCGTGTCAAGGTTAAATTTACACTCGACAATTGGAAAACGGTATCGGAGACGGCGGCAGAGTACTTTGGAAATCACCGCCGGAAGGGTTTTGATACCTTTGGATTTACGATACCTCTCAACGACACAAATGATGGCCTGATGGACAAGACGATGTCGTTCTGCGTCTGCTATATAGCCGACGGCAAAGAAATCACTGATAACAACGATTCGATGGATTACAAAGTCGAATTATCAAAGCTCGCGAGCAAAGTCGGCGCATACGGTTCGACTGACTCTGCAAAAACCACACCTGCATTCCCAGCAGTATTGAAAACCGGCTTTTCTCCTCATGGAATACTTCGTCCAAGCTCCTCCCACAGCAAACTCAACAAATTCTCGCCAGCTTCATCCGGCCACTCGTTATTCGGCTCGCTATCACGGTCAAAGTCCGATATCGAGAATTTCGAGAAGAAGCAAACCCAGGCCACCAACCCCCATGCAGTAAGTGTTACGCTCGTAAAAAGGTCCGGTTACTTCCGAAGCTAATGCAGATTCCAACAGAATGCACCTCTTTGGAAATATATGGACCGTTTGAGCAGCAACGCCACCACACTTTCTTCCCGACAACTAAAACTTCTGTATTGATACCCTATCTCTGTTCTCCACTATATCCTGCTGCTCAGGATTTCATATTCCCGCAGAGCCACTCCTGCGGGCCAGGCTATGTACTACATAATGCATTATAATCTTTCTAATTATGTCCGGCTCCGGATGATGAATTACGACCTCCCTGTACCCTCGGCGCAGACTCGATTTTCGGCAGGACCTAATATCTGAACCTGTTTTTTTGGGCGTTCTCTGATTACAAAAAGCAATTTTGCATCCCATGGTCGGTGTCACCACATTGAAGCATTTATTACTTGGTTTGGCGAGGGATCTCCCGATATTGCTTTTTCTCGCTGTCATTTTCTTCCGTGCCCTTTTCTTTACCGCTTGTCCGCCTACTATTCTACCATAGGGAGTATATAAAATAGGCCCACTCTTGCAGACAGTTCCGAATCAAAAGACTAAAAGATAACTAGTGTACTCAGTCCAGGCTATCTCCTCCTCGATGTAACAGAGTTTTTATGAGCAGAATTATGCACAAATTTATCAGCAAATGGCCCCTTTGCCAACCATTTACTTTTTTCGGATGCATAGCTGTGCCCAACACCAAGTTTCGAGATACCGGATGATCCGTCCTTCTAAGCAGTGACAAACCGTCGGTGACTTGCAGGGAGGCGAGGCCTAGCCTTTATGAGAGGACCGGGGACCATGTCTTCTGTCAAAGCTTTCGCTTGACTCACCCGGCCGCCTCGTACTATATATGGTGACTCCCGGATATCTTTCCCTGGTTG